>OX336423.1:4402665-5669665 GCA_946903255.1 Schistosoma spindalis | reverse complement strand
TTAGTAGTATTATTAGCTTTATTCAATACTATATTTTTGGTACAATATAGAATTATCAGCATAAATTATTTCGACAAGTTTCCTTTCCTTATTTCTTGATCAATTCTTGCGACAAATATTGAGCGGTTTTCTGTTAAGTGTTAGCAGTTCAGGAATCGACATTTGAATAATGTATATTTTTTTCTATGCATATTGACAGCAACCACAATATTACTGATTGGGCATAAACAGATAGTAAGAGACTTCTCTTCCTAAAGCTACAATTAAATGGAGATATAGCTAGTAATGTACTAACAAGATATACTAAATAAAGCAATGAACAGGCCAATTGATGCCAATAACCCCTGTCTATCACTTTTAAGATGACTTATGCTTATTCTTCAACCAAAGTATAAGTTACCGTGTTTTTCCACTTCCACGTGTATCTACGAAGAGAAAGCAATATTGGGCATACAACCAGACATATAATACAACGATTTAGTGAACATCTCCCTTCGTGGTTAGGAAAGGGATGATCAAAACAAAAGCAGTTTTTATCAAGGGCAGTGACATATAAAATGCTAATAGAAAATTTGCAACTCAGTTTTGAGATATACTACAAAATTCGTACTAGTTTACTACGATTGTTGTTTATACTCTGTTGAAATTTTGATAAACTTATCTCGTCTATTTAAATACAATTCAGTAGTCAACTAAGTGCAATGTCTTATGCTCGACTTGGTACCACATTGTATTGTGTGTTTGTGTGTGTGTACCTGTAGAGGAAATACTCGTGACCCTATGTAGTTGACTAAATCAAAAGTAAATTGAGCGTTTTAAAAAAATCTATATCCAAGGTAACAGACAATTGGGTTTCATTAAAGAAACAAAACCCATTCATAAATGGGAAATATAATTAAATTTATTTACCCATCAGAGATAAAAACTTGTCCATTTGTAGAAACTACTACGTCTGTTGGTTTACAAAATTGATTTTCACTTGAACCAGGTTTAAAACGTTCACCAAGTGTTAATAATGGTTCACTTGATAAATTTGGCGAGAATTTAAAAACCTTATGTATAGAAAAAAATATATTCAGGTCGTAAGATTCTTGTATTTTAAATATACTTAAGAGTAAAGACGGATAGTGGCTAGCAGTGGAATCCAGGACGCGCGTTTCGTCCTATTTGGGACTGGTCAGATGGATGTACCTGCATCCCAGTGGGAATATACAAGTAAAACCACACCAAGTGAATTTATACTTAGGAGTAGTTAGTGTTTTTTTTTCTTGGCTCTATATACTGCTTGAATTAACTATTGAATAACTAACTGAGAGAGTCTTAAATAGGTTCATAATAAGGTAATGAATAAATATGAGGGGGGTAAATAGAATTAACAATTAGGATTAAAAGTTAAAGCTAAGAAATAGAGTTAAGTTTTTCATCACGAAACGACATCAGCTAGATTGTTGGAATATTATGTGTGAATTTCCTCCAAGAATCCCAAATTTTCTTTCTCAAATCCCATTGGTTCGTCCCGAAATCATAGTCCTGTCAACTAATTGTTTTCTTATTAGTTAAAACATTTTGTTTACGCCATTTTTAGTCTGTTATTGTTATTCTTGATTACTTTGAGGGTAGACTGTTGTTGTGTTCATCACCTTGCAGGTGAGTTTAATGTAAACCAATCATGATTTACTGTAGAACTATCGATTATTTTATTTTTCGATACATATTGATATTTCCGAAAAACCAAAACAGCTTTTCGCTTCAACTGACCTTACTTGCATTACTGTAGTGATAAAATAGGATTTATTACTGAATCAATGGCAAAATTTCAATAGGGATAATTATTGATAATCAACGATGATAGTTATTTATAATCTAATTGATTGTCATATGTGACTGGTTACATTTAAACAGTGTTGAATCTGATATATCGTGACATGTGCAGTGTTTATAAACACTAATGTTAACTTGAAGCAGAACTGAACTTTTTCCAAAAGCGCCAAATCACTCGGTCCCGAGGGCATTGTCTGTGACTGGTTATTGTTACATCTTATTCTCTTCATATGCTTTCAGATTCTAGTTGACCAGTTTGATTATTTGACATTTGATCACGTAATTGAGTAATCTTATTAAATATAGGACTATAGATCGGATCTAGGCTGATATGTCCACTGATTACAAACTTGTGGGGACAGCCCCCGATGAACTCAAGGAAGCTATTAGAAGTTCAGAAGGAGCCGAACTCATTCCATCCAATCATCTTTCGGAAGAATGTTCCGGAATCTCAACGTGTAGCTTCCCGATTGGACAAATGCTAAAAGCCACTGCATGCGGATTAGATGACTGTAATGATGATTTCGTTTTTACTAAAAAGTATAAATACCTGAGTTTTTTGTACCATATTCGACATTGTTCGCAATAGGATTCCTTCTTACTCGTCTTCTGTCTTCCAACCTGCGACTTGGTGAGTTCTAGTGTTCGAATACTCAAGCTATACGTTGTATAACAAGAATACAAGTTCTAGATATAACAAAACTGAACCGAGTACTTGGGTTCTACATGCTCTCAGTACTTTTTAGAAACTCCTCGATCCCAAATTTTGTCATAAGTTGCCAATTAAATTCAGGATCATAGTTTCTTGTGTACATTTATACAAATAACAACATGTCATGCAATTTCGTTATTAGCTTCGAACTATAAAGTTTGTATGTGCTTGTGGACTAGTTCACAAACCCATGTTTCCGGATCGAACTAGTTAAAGAGCAATTCGTATTTTTAACACTATTGCTTCAAGGTTTCAGTAAAAATAATTTGATGAATCTTGAATTTGTCTATAGTATACTTTGTTCTACTATGCCAATATAACTTTTTCGTCAGATATATATACATAACACGAGAATGATCCATGATCATTATCGGTTTTGTGAATGACATCAAATAACACGACATTGAGTAGTTTAAGAAAGAGATAGCATTATCTACAATTAAAAACTATACAGTGAACCCTGATTGAATAGTTTATTTTCCAAGTTTCTTAATTCACCAAATAATAATTGTTATATCCCAATGAGAATAACGAATGGTAACTGTTGGGATCTATTTCTGGACTATCAATACAGGTATATTTATATCGTATAATTGTTAAGTAACTGAACTATTCATATTCGTGTCCCTCTTATTATAAACTTTATTTCGACCCATAGACTATTATTATGCGATTTACCGTTCTTGAATTATACCCAGTCTACCAATCATATGATTTTGAGATGGTGGAGATTTGTAGCTCAGGTGGATGATTTTGATGGAGTTTTGTTCTCTGAGCTGGATGGTTTGGTCGTGAAGCTTTCATCGTTCTTCTGAACGACATCATCAGCACAAACTTCAGATAGAAGTGAAGTGTTCGAATTTCTCCATATGCGTTTCACAGCTTGTTCTGTGCACCTCGATGTTGATTGGTTCTTATTGTTATTGTTTACTTCTTTGTTTTGGTTGTGTCTCCTATTGGTTTGATTCTTGTCCTATATTTGTGCATAATTTTCCTGATTGGTTGATAAATTGGATCGATTTCAATGTGTTTGTTGATTGCTGACTAACCTGAGTGCCAGGCTTCTAAAAATTCCCTTGTGTTTTTTGGAATTTCCTCTGTCCAAGATTTCCACATTTTTCCAATCGAATGAGTGTCCAGTCTACCAATCACTATCTCACACATTCACGGCCACTTTGGGCTAAATCTTGTATAAATGTTGTTTCAAATCTTATGGTATGATGTGGTCTGCTTGATTGATATATAAACACAGTATGTTTGAAGTATATGATTCATATCGCGGAGGCTGAGATTGATGTTCTGGACTAAACAGGCAGGCAGGGCTAGGCGGGAAGCAAGATCGACGAGGACTATAGAATGCTCGTATAGGTTTTATGCGTCATTAGTTCAGTCAATAATTCACTGTTCTCTGATTGGCGGTATCATTACGTCATATTAATAGGACACAAGGCCACAAGTTATAACAATAATAACGATAATAGTTATTATTGTTATCATTAAAGCTTAGTCATGGAAAATTAGCACATGAGTTAACTACATATTAAAAGAAAACATAATTCCATTTTACAATATTTAATTGATTGTGTCAAACTTACTTGATGTAAAGCTACATCTGTAATCCAGAAATTTCCATCTGGATCTATTGTCAGCCCATGAGGAAGAAAGAATCTTTGTTTTGTTTTTTTTTGGTAAAAGAAACAACAACGACAAATAACACCATAGATAAATACATCATTTTACAATTGATAATGAATACTTGTTTTAAAACTTAAAACATATTCATCATTCTATGTGTTTTACTGAGCTAGATCAAGAATAAATGTTATTGCATTATTCTAACCAATTATCAATGAGAAATTGTTGAAGTATATGTTATGAAATACTGAACTGAATAATTATTGGTTAGTTTGTGACCTTGATTTTCAGTCTTCATTAATTATTGGTCAATTGAAAACTAACATATAATCCTATTATTTCTCATGTATAAGTAATAGATTTTGTGGTGAGACTATAATTTATGGACAACTATTGAGTGACGTTAAACATACCTTGAGAATATCCACCTATATAATACAGTTAAATGAGGGTTATGAATCAGTGTGAGAAATTTGGACTAATAATTACAGTTGATAGTTACGGTTAAGAATCAGATAATAGGGTTTACATAACGAACTGAAATCAACTATAATGCCAAAATTCTATTTAGCCGAATAAATGGATTGATTTCGCGCCAAAGTTCAAGACGTGTTATCATAAATTTAATTGGTTCAGCCATAAATTATAGTCTTACCATAACTCTATATTAAACATTTTGACAAAATATTTAAGTTTCAGAATATACAGATACATTTCGACATTCAACACTACTTGTATTTCTTTGATCTAAAGTTGTAATTTATAGTCGTTGTTCTATAAGTATTATGAGATTATCTGTTGGATATGCGAAGATAACTCAATGTCGATCCTCGTACTGTTTACTTTCTACCTTCAAAATAAAAATTGTAAACCATTATTAAGAAAATAGTTTGTTTCTCGATACATACATATTGCTGCATGGTCAGTGAAACTATGATTTGATTAACTAATAAGTGGAGACAAATAGATACTTAGCTCACCGACTAGTAAATATGTGATTTCTTTTTTATTATTGATTTCTACTCGAATCTTTACTGAATCAACACTCATTATAATTCTGTTGAATTGAGTACTGTTTAGTCTAATAATTTAGTACTCTATATCTAGTCACGGATCATAAATCTGGTATAAGGTGATTTCAATCTCTGAGAATAGCCTATCTATCGAGTATCCGGTCAAGTTTTAGCATGGTTTCGTATTAGGCTTTATCATCATATTATAGTAGTATATCGTGGTAAGACAGAAAATATCACTTACTTGGAAGGAAAATAGGTTCTTTTAATCTCTCCATTAAAGATTTGTACTAAAACTCCTTTTTGTATAGGTTCAGACTTATTGAGACGGTAGTTATCTCGATCATCAAATGTACTATAAATAAAATAAAAGACAGAGATGAGAAAATTTCAAACGGTGATATTCTTTTCGTAAGGGTTTGTATTTTTCTGTTGTTAATATTCAGGATCAAAATTGTTCATTCCCTATAAAGATATGTTTTTCCTGAACAGTTTGGCTTGAGATAGCCTTAATGCATAGAAGTTTTGTTTTCAAATTTGAACTGTAGCTGGCAGTGAAATCTAGGATGGGTGTTCTGTCCTCTAATGTTGTTTCCTTTAGGCTACTTAGTTCAGTTAGCTACTAAATTATTGGATTGGTATGAAGTTACATATGTAAGTGTTGATATTTTCCCATTTATTAATATTCGGAACTGCAATTTATTTATCTTTATTAGCCTATACAGATCTCTTGAGGGAGAATACATTAAGTAAGTTATAGGTACATTCAACCGTTGAAAATCAATAAATAATGGACAAGTATTTTAACTCACTTCCAACAATTCCCACTTTAATAGTGATAATAATGCAAATAATAATAATAATATCTAATGAGTAACTTCTAGATGGATCCCGATGTTCCACTGAGAAGTTATGATCACTGAAATTCATAGATATCGATAGCAAGATAAAGAATTTCGGGTGATCATCAAGCCTATTTTAGGTAAGTGTAACTTTTTAAAGAACTGTTAGTTCCATGGTTTAAATACTTGAAGTTATAATCACTACTTGTTATGGATAATCGTAAATTTTGTCTTGAGATAGTGTAGAAGATTTGTATCTGAAGTGGATGATTTTGGTGGATTTTTGTTATCTAAGCTGGATGGTTTGGTTGTGGAGCTTTCATCGTTCTTCTGAACAATATCATCAGAATGAAATTCAAGTGGTAGTGATTTGTTCGAATTTCCCTACATATGACTTCTAGCTTGTTGACCTTTAATCTGTCATTGTTTACTTCTTTATTTTGTTTGTATCTCCCATTGATTTGAGTCATGTGTGGAGAAATTCGAATAATTCACTTCTACTTGAAAGCTCCATGACCAAACCATCCAGCTCAGAGAACAAAACTCCATCACAATTTTACCTTGCCTCGATATGTTTCACAATCAATATAAGGTGCATTATACTATGATTGAGAAAGATTAGTTGCCATATGAGTCAATGAAAATCGAATGATTCTTAAGAACACAAGGTGTAATGCATAGTTACTTGCTTAAAAATAAAGATTTTTGAATACAATAAATTCAAGAATTCCTATGATCATTAAAACTATTAACATTCAAACGATACATATAAGATTTTAATGTTACGAAGAATGATTCAATAACTCTTCAAGTCAATCTTCAGTAGAAAGCCTATCTATTATGTATTCAAGTAAATAGGTGTTAGGAAAGCCTAAGTTTATCACTCAATAGGTCAGTTGTAACATTTTAATGTGCGTGAACTGTGGTCAAATATATAAGAAGATACTGATTGTTCTTTGACACATGTTACACACTTATAGCCAATTCGAAATTCAATGTTTCGTCACTGTAAATTTGAGCTTACAAAAGTCTATTTATTTGAATCTAATTTAGTTTAATTGACCTGTTCTAAGTGTAACAGTAAGAAAACGTTGAAAATCCCTCCACAGTATTTTTGTTGGACAGTAATGTCATTTATTTGTATCTTAACCTTTGTCCAGATCTCTTTTAACCACACTGTGTGTTCTTAGTCTTCTTCAATTGAGCTTTCATTGTGTGATTTTGATTAAATACTTACCTTTTGTTACCTAATTTTTCTGTTACTGTTGCCGGACTATTGACAATAAGGTCGTGTTTGATCAAGCTCAAGGTCACGGCGTGGTTCAATATGTGACTATTAACCTTTGACTATCTGTGTGGAAAGATTTCTGAGATCCCTGCAGATAGATATCTGATCCCATGTTGTCGGGAATATTTTTATTGATTCTCAAGTATTGAACTCTTTTGTATTGATTATTTCTTTTGTTGTTTAGTACACTAATTTGTGTTAGAGCACAGGTCGTACCGTTTGAGGTATTGTATATTTTTGATATAATTTATCCTATTTCTTAAATTAGAACCGTTTAAATTGAGCATGGAGTAACTCAAAAATGCTTCGTACGCTATACAGAAGAACGTACTTACTTACTTACTTACGCCTGTTACTCCTCGCGAAGGAGCATAGGCCGCTTACCATCAGAAGAACGTAGTCTCGTTTAATCGAATAAATTTTGATTCGTTAGTTTTGTGTTCAAACCGAATATTGACATTTCAGTCGTTATATTAAGTGTGTAATTAAAAAAATCTTCATCTATTCACAAGGGTTTATTTTCTAATATGCTATAGTCATATCTACTCAGTTCATGTTAGCCAGTCACTTTGAGTAATAACACTAATTTAGATCAATATCGGCAATGAACATAGGAGTTAGATATTCAAATTTCTTGATTTAATTATATCAACTAGTATTTTCATTACTAATTTGGTAGGCTACTTATTGAACGAATTTCATCATAACTGTCGATAATACTGATTACAATACACTGTTCTTAGATTACATTTGACTAGTGATAAGACATTTTTTAGGGTGGAGTTTCATTTTTTGAAAACAAAACGCTAAACAAACCATTTTTCCCCATTGACCTATTACTAACTAACTTACTTTTGATCCCATACTCGATCACCACGATGTAAAACGTAGACATTTGAAGCGGATTGATCCGTTGCTTTTATAGAGGATACCACTCCTAAATAGTCGTTCACATTTCTTAATGGCCAGGATTCATTAAAGCCAATAAAGAAATCATTTTGTTTAATTAACTAGAGATAAAATATACAAGAATTAAAAAGAAACAATTAATTTTGACGCTTTTGGAGACTATCGTTTAAAATAATGTACAGTTGGAAATTTCAATAAATAGAATTCTAATAAGAATTCGTGACCAATGAAGTTCAACCATATCGGGCGTAAGACAGTTACTTACCGAAGAAAATGTAAGGTGGTCATGCAATACTGTGAATTAACTAAAATTAGATAACATAAACTAACAGATTCCGGCTTATCGACCTAGACTTTTACGATGCATAAGAGTTATCAAACGCCTTGTATTGTTGCATCTTATACTAGAACCAAATAACCCTTCAGTGCTTCGTGGTTTTCAGTTCTTATCATAAGTCGGTTTATGATGTTAATAGTTTCCACATTACCTGTATTTTTTATCACTGAAGAAGAAAATAATTTGTCACAGAATGCTAGATTACTCTTAGTCATAATATCCTTTGCTACATAGACTGTTTTACAGTAATTATTGGCCAATGATATCCGGTCATCCATTGGCCGGATGCTATCAGCCACAGACTTCTGTGGGAGAGAACAAATCAGCTTCCAGCTGAAGAGGAAATTAGAAAAAAAAACGATGGACATACATTACGGAAATCACAAAACTGCACCACGAGACAAGCCCTAGCTTGGAATCCTGAAGGGAATGGAAAAAGTGAAAGGCCAAAGAACACATTATGTCGGAAAATAGAAGCAGATATGAAAAAGATGAATAACAACTGGAAAGAGCTGGAAAGGATTGCCCAGGACAAGGTTGAATGGAGATTGCTTGTGTGCGGCCAATGCTCCTCCACATGGAATAACAGGCGTAAGTAAGTAAGTAAGTAAGTAATCAACTAGAATCATTATATTATACACAGTGGAAACAATGGATCACCTAAAGATTTGATCAGGGTATATAGTAATAATATTATTACGATTATCATTAATATAATCGATATCATGTTAACATACCTGATTTTGAAACTCCTCATCATCACCATCATCATTTGAAAATGGATATCTTTGAAAATCATATATCATACATGTTATATACTTCCATGTAAATAAGAGATTAATTAAGAAATGAAAATATATATTCTTCTTATTAATAATCATTATTTAATATAAGAAAATATTGAAATTAAAATAATTGATGATCCTTTCTCAATTACTTGTAGTACTTTATAATCTTGGTAATAATCAAAATAATAATAATAATAATAATAATCGATTAATAATCATAATGCCATGGATACTCAGTAATGGTAACTGACCCTAACTGAATGTGTATTTGTTTTTTGTTGTTGTTGTTGTCTTTTATCTTCTTCTTCTTCTTCATTGATATATTCGTCTTACGAAAAATAGTACAAACTCTTTAATCTGATTGGTTAATTTTTCTTGTTATCTCAATGAAAATAAATTAATATTAGGAAAAATCAATAAAATAGAGGTAATTAACCAATGAGATGAGATTGTAATTTATGGACGATGTTTGAGCAGATGGTAAAATAACCTTGAAAATATCCACCTACATATAAGGATTAAATGACGGCTATAGATCAGTGTGAGGGATTATAATTTTGATTGAGAACATGAAGCGATTGATATTAGACCATCATTGGAAACTTGAAAGCACTGGACAACCGTTCCATCCTAGCATGGGACTTCTCAGTAGGGCGAATTTACGATCCCTCTGGTGGGATTCGAACTCGAGGCGTTCAGTCAAGCGCGAACACTTAACCTACTGGACCACTGAGCCAGCCAGTATCCAATGCTGTTAATGTCTAACTTCAACCAATCCACGAAATTGTGAGAACATTAAGACTGTTGGATGCCGACTCACTGGTCTAGTAGGTCGAGTGTTCGCACGCGAGACTGAAGGCCCAGTGTTCGAATCCTGCAAGCGGGATCGTAGGTGCGCATTGCTGAAGAGTCCTACAATAGGACGAAATGGCCGTCCAGTGCTTCCAGGTTTTCTATAATGGTCTAACATCAATCGCTTCATGATCTCAACAACTCTATGCTAATAATTATAATTTTGGTTCACAGTTGATGTTTAAGATTGGGTATTCGATTTAAGGTTTCCATCACGAACTGACATCAGCTATAATGCCGAAATAGTATTTAGCCAGATGATTGGATGAATTTTGCTTTAAAATTCAAAACCTTTTATCTTAATTCTGATTAGTTCATTCATAAATTATAGTCCCGGTTGGAACAAGGAACAAACAGATTAAAGTTTTTTTATATCATGAATTGGCGACTGTAGATAGTGAAACAAATTCAAATGTTATTGAATAAAACTAAAGAGAATTCAACGAAGAGAATTTTCTTTTCGACGAAATCATTTATGAATATTGAATTAAAAAGAAGGTATGGTTGTTGAAATCTTGAATAAACGGATTTCAAAATCTTTGAATAAAATATTCTATTCAGCTAAGCTTCGTATTGTTTTCTCAAACTAGCCTACTATTCACCGATATGTTAAGGATAAACTTCCACTTTGGGCCATATCAATTTGCATCTATAAATTTACTAGATTATGTGGGGCAGGTTAAATTGACCGCGTAACGTGATCACTTTCTAAACACATCTCAGATCAATACCCGGCATAACTTTTGAAAGGAGAATGTAAGACAGTTACCTGCTCAATATAAGTAGCATTTAATCAACTCTGAAAAATTCTCTCCGAAAGAGTCTTTTTTTAAATAATCTACACAGTCAAAGGAATTGAATCAAAATCTTGTGCACTGCTGAGGCATTGGCAATCCATCAATTCAAGCCCCAGCTTTGTGTGCAAAAATGACACGTCCAACCTCTCATCCTTTGCTAGCTCTAATTCCCTTTTGTAGTATGTTTCGATAAATATTATTATTATTAAAACGTGGAGCTATAATTTTGATTCGACATTAGGATTTTTACATATAGGGAATAAGTACAGAGAATTTATTAGTTTCCGTTTCCGTGGGGTCCTATAATAGGACGAAACGCACATCCTGGATCTTACTGCTAGTCACCAGCGTTAGCGTGCGAGACCAAAGGTCCTGGGTTCAAATTCCGCATGAAGGATTGTGGATAAGCACTACTTAGGAGTTCCATACTGGGGCAAAACGACTGTCTGGTGCTTCCAGGTTTTCAATAGTGGTTTAATGTTAATCGATTCATGGTCTCAATCAAAACTCAATAATCTCCATAACCCTTTACTAGAAAATTAAGATACTGATTTTGCTTTATTGCATGAATATAAAATACTTGCTATTAACATTATGCTAGGTAAAATACGTGTGTACGTGTAAGGGAACAGTTTATCAACAGCTTTACAACTTGTGCAATACTGTTGTCAAGCCCAACAATTGGTTGACACGATTAGATAAACGGATAACTTTATTGTCATAGTTATGTACTGGTTAAAGGCAGAGAACAATTATGAATTCCCATAATCGGAAATAGGTTTTTGACTATGATGAGAATAATGAATGGTAACTTTTGGGATCCATTTATGGACCAATACTATGCGTATATTTTTATCGTATAATTGTGAAATAACTAAACTATACATATTCATGTCCCTCTTATTATGAGCTTTATTTTGACCTATGAACTGTTATTATACGGTTTGTCGTTCTTAAGTTATACCCAGTCTACCAATCATCATCTCTCACATTCACAGCCACTTTGTGCTAAACTTTGCACATATGTTGTTTCCTATTTTATGGTACGATGTGATCTGTTTGATTGGTATGTAAACCTAGTATGTTTAAGATAAATGATTCATATCGTGGGGACTGAGATTTGTGTTCTGGACTTAACAGGCTGTCAAGGCTAGGCGGGAAGCAGGATCGACGAGGACTATAGAATGCTCGTACCGATTTTATGCATCATTGGTCCGATCGATAATTCACTGCTCTCTAATTGGCGGTATCGTGACGCTATACATTAACAGGGCACAAGGGCCACAAGTTATAAAAGACTAGTCAAAATTCTTTTCAAAACTATTTTTCACTAAATATTTTTATAACAATTAATACGTGGTTGTCAACCATCTTGTGATTATTTTCGTCTTAAGTATTTTCGGTCAAGTATAATTAATCACATTGTAAACGGCCTTCAATATGGGCTTCTTTCTGGGTAATTTATAACTGAAAACAATCTTAATGGTGATAGCATTGTAAAAGTACTCAACAACTCTTTATTTATTTACGGACTGTGATACTCCTGAACAAATCATTTCGTTTTTTTTCCACACATTATGATAGTGACATAGAACATCACTAGTTTCTTAAACATTACTATTTGGAAATATCATAAAAACACAAATATTCACATTGTTATATCTGATTCATACATTGGCCAGTGAGTGTTTCTGTTTGTATAAGTGTGTGTGTTTGCGTGTTTAGATGAACGTAATTGAGTTCGCGTCCGTGAGCATAAGTCTAGTGTCAGGAGTGGGATTCGAATCTATGCCCACAGAGTGGACTGTAACCTGAACGTAGAACCTTGACTATTATTCATTTAAGTAAGTGTAAACAGTTGATCATTCACCAATGTTTAACTCATAATACGTTTATGGTTAATTAAATATATTGTTTACTTTATTATACCATAGTGATTTATCCATTTGGTTAAACGCAGACGGCAATTTTACTGGCTTGAATGTTGAGTTAAAATAATTCATTGAAACAGTTAGATAGAAGATAATTTCCTCCTTGTTCATATATGAAAATTCATTATTTTTTTTCAGTTACATTCTTCATTATTATATTTACAAATCGGTGTCATGATTAAGAGATAGTTATCAATCTTTTCTAGCTTACTTTAAATGATATGTATAGTCTTCATCTTGTCACGATTATTGACGACATTAATCAATATAACGGAATAAATTAAGATCCGTTTCTACATGATCACTAAAAAAACTGATCCTAATCATTGTCTCGATATTTATTAACAGACAGGAGTATTATATGTCACTCGAATAGAATTGATGTGGCTAGTAGTCTTAGTTACAATTCTATATTACATGAGCGATGAAATAGATTCAGAGAACTTTTTTTATTAAAACAAAATTCGGATGTAAAAATGGAAATTTTAACATCCAATCAAAACGATTTGTGCTAGTTGGGTTTCAACCTATCAGATTACAGCAATACACAATTTTCAGCCAGTTAACAAATTATTATAAAACACATTTTAAAAGCCCAACGTTTCTAATCGCACCCATAGATTTTCATCAATAGGGGTTAGGGATTTCGGAGTGGATGAAAGGCTAGGTTCAGGTCAAATTTGCCATCACAACCTTGAGTGGCTTTGCTCGAGGCAGGTATTTTGTATTTGAAGTGCTCATGGTTGGCTGAGCGTCTGTTAGCGTGTATGAGTTCATAGTGTTTACATAATAAAGTAGTCGTTTTACGCTAGAAAACATTTTAAAAAATTCACAAGGATTATAAGCACAGATGGATGATGGCTAGCAGTGGAATACAGGACGCGTGTTTTGTCTTATTTTGGAACTCGTTAGCTAGATGTACCTTCACCCCAGAGTTGATGTTTACTCTGGGACTCAAACCCACTATTGTTCACTTCAGACGCCATCAACTCTAGGATGCAGGTACATCTAGCTAACGAGTTCCAAAATAAGACAAAACACGCTTCTTGTATTCCACTGCTAGCCATCATCCATCTCTGCTTATAATGCTTGTGACTTAAGACAATATCGAGGTAATTTTCACAGTATGTACATATGCCAATAAGAGACTGATCAATTGCAATCCTGAACAACAATTGGACGATTCAAGCAAACAATACCAGATGAATCTAAAAAAAGTTGTTTAAAATTATGTCGTGTATGTAATCTTTATTTCAAGTGCAAAAATTGCAGTTGTTTTTGAGTAATTATCCATTGAAAACCTGCAGTTATATCTGCTTCTTTGAAAATCGTATTAGATTACAAAAATAACATAATATGAGTAAATACAATACTATACAATTCTAGGGACTGTTTATTGAAGTTAGCAGGGTAATGTATAGCACTATTGATCAAGTTTCCAGTCCCCGAAATATTTCGGTCCAAATAAATAGACGGTTTAGACGGATGATTTTGAACAAGCTCTTCTTGTTTCGGGATTATTTCCAGAGGATATTTAATGAATTTCAACGCGCAGCATCGTTTGTGGTCTAAAATACTAGGAATTCTAAAGTATATTCTTCTACTACAGTTTTCCGCGTTGACCTACTGACGAAAATTTCCATCGTTCAGTATTCGGAAATTACGCTTCTTAGCTCAGTTAGTACTTTACAGAAGCTATCAGTTAATGATTAAACTCATATTGATGGATCTACCAATGTGTTCAGGAAAAACAACTCGAGTTTATAATGTATTTACTTATTCAGATGACATAATAACTAACACTATGTACTTGAAATTAATTGCCCGGTAGTGAACAACGTTGTTTATTCTGCAGTAAACTGCAAGGATTCATATACATTCCACCATCTGGACTTGTGGTGAAAGATGAGATCAACAAGATTATTGGTCGTCGACTGTTCGGTCTTCCACTAGTGCGTAAATCTACATTGAACTGACTATTTTTGACAACTGAAGACCTTCAAGTGAATACAGATGCTATTTAGAGGAAATGATGTAACAATAGGACGGATACTTTGAAGTTGCCGAGATTCATAGTTTATGCCTGTAATAAACGCTTCAGAAATGAATATTTATTGAATGGATAGACTGGATAAAACAGATGATCATCGTCATCCAAATGTCCGTTTTCAAAACACATGCGGTTGCTATTATTGAGCAGCACATCTGGAAGGCATCTACAGGAGAAAAGTATATAGTATGACAATAATTTACCTCAAAGATGCATCAGTGTGTACTGAGTAATCATCTATTAAGCATCAGTACCCATTCGCATGATAAATTATATTTTGGAGTTGTTTAGAGCTCAGACGTAATAAGTAAAGATGATATTAGCTGAAGTAAAACCTATGACTTATAATATATCTGGACACTGACTTTCTAACCGCTGTCTATTGCTAAGACATCGTCTAAACTTGAGCCTCAATCAGAACAAAAAACGTGGAGAGTATGTAAAGAAGTGTTGCTTCCTACCTCACGTTAGGTACATAAAGCAAGTATATTTATGGGTTTATGTGTGGACTTGTTAGTCTAGAGGCCTAAATTAGTAACAAAATCCTTAATAACCTAATCAGACTATGTTAAAATGTATAGCTTCTTAGAATTTTTTTCAGACTTTCGATTAAACCCAGGTAAGATGATGAGTTTCTACTCTTTTCACATCTTAAAAGTTGCCCGGAGAATTCTCAAGGACACCTAATAACTCACTGTTTGAAGAGTGAATGTTTCAATCACTAAGCTGACATTCCACAATGATTACACTGTGCGCAAAATTAATTAAACTAACAATTCAACTGCTACACAACATATAGTATAAATTAGTATAGGATAGATGGAATATGACTAGCCGTAGAATCCTGGAAGTACCTGTATTCCAGAGTTGATGTTCACTCCATGACTCAAATCCACTTCAAATTCAACTGTAACATACAGAATTAGGAAAGAAAACAGATTTTTATTGGAAAGCATTTAGATAAAACATTTTTTCACAAGGTGAATACCGTGAAAGTGTCGACTTTCGGGGACTATCTTATGAACGATTATTTTGTAATTATTATACATACTTGGATTATTTTATCCTCAGATTTCCCTGTTTCTAAGCCTTCATTGGGTGTATTCGGTGTTTTTTGCCTAGGGCTATTATTCATTAATTACGGACAGATAACTTAGTTTTTTTTCTTGTGCGTGATCTGGAAATCGATCTATATTATCACATAAATTGAAGTTGAAATGTCCAGTAGAACCTTATCTACATGATGCGTTCTTTTCTTGTCTTAGCTGTTAGGCAAACGAACGGTGGAAACTACTGTTTGCATGAATAGATGTTCAGTATTGATCTTGATCATTATCTCACTGTTATCAAGTGATTGACAAACAGAGGGTCATTATTAGTCCTACACAGGTAATCTTGGTGAATTAATCGATAATCGGACTGGGGAATACAACTGTACTTGTAATTACGGCCTGATCACACGGGTCTAATACAGTTAAAAAAATCTGTTCATTTCTTTCATTACAGCAAAACGACGTTATTGAATAAGTTCTAATTGCTTTACCTTGTAGTACATAAAATAAGAGACTCTATCAAAGGCGAGCATTGTACTTTATCAAACACCAATGGAAAAGAAGGGCGAAATAGGCGTAGTCTGTGTATGGACTATTCTACGAAAAAATATTATTTTTTGTATAACCATATAATTAGATTCATTTCGTCATTGTAACAGCAGTGTGATCTGTTATGTCTTAGCATCCACCAATACACATAGACTAATTTAAGAAAGCAATAGGCAGCAAGGACGAGGAATAATGATACTGTATGCTTGATTCAATACTAACTAGCCCCTAACGAATTGGAAGAACACAAGACTATTGATCATCAGTCTAAGATTGTTATTATGTTTTAGACAGACATAGTTTATGAACGTGGATATAAGAATGCACCATACTATCAGATTAAAAAATAACAATTATATCAATCCAAAAGTGATTGTGAGTAGCAAAGACTGTATAATAGATGGGGAATAAATTCAAAATAGTAAATGGCATAACAGTGGTTAATGCGTCAATTGAAAGCTTATGATAAAAGGAATATATATATATATATATATATATATATATATATATATATATATATATATATATATATATATATATATATATATATATATATATATATATATATAATCTAGCTACTTAATTCTTATACAGTAAGAACATGTATTTAATCATAGTTCTTAAATTAGTCCTGGGAGTTATCACTTCTTTAGTCTTCTTTCAAATATAACATGATCAGTAATGTTTTGCTTACATGAAGTAAGTCTTTTAAGAATGATATCGGTTAAACAATTTTAATTGATAAATCAGATATTAGGATAATGAAGAAAGCTTTTGGTGTATCAGGTCAGTCAGTCAGTCAGTCAGTCGGTCGGTCAGTCAGTCGGTCAGTCAGTCAGTCAATTAGTTATACACAACGTAGAATTTGGCATCACTCTGTGTTGCTACACGATATTAACATAGTGAAATGAAGTTATTAAGATGATTGCCAGGGTAGTAGAATTAACATAACAGGACCAGTGGTAGTAGAAATGATTAGAGATAGATAATATGATCTGAGATGAAAAATTAGTCTATGGAATTACTCAATCACACCAAAGATGATGTTTCTTTCTAGAATAATTTAAGTCATCCAACATCTCCAACAATGGTTCAGAATTAGTTATAATGGTGAAGATTTATTCACACTTTGTGCTTCACTTGTATCATGAGTTCTAAAATTATCTTGTATAAGCATATGAGTGCATATCTAAGTATACAAATATGAGTAATGTCCTTGACCTCAATGGAGAAAATTATAGTATTATTGATTTAGCACTGTAATTTGTTTACCATTGTGAAATGGTATAATAATAATATGTATTGAGAAGTAGTTAAGTGTAAAATACACAACTATTATTTATTGAAAGTGTTTCCATTATATGAAATAATGAAAATAACTAGAGAACTGGTAAAAACGAGTTGGATGAAAAACTGTTAATTTGTTTTAGTTTAAGACTATCGACCGAGAGCAGCTCATGATAAACGATTGATTAGTAGATTGAACCTAGATCATTCATGCCTTTCAGTGGAGGGGGGGGGTTATACGGTCGAACTTATCAGGAGACTTTAATCTCTGGTCGAATAGCTTAGTAGTAACGTCTCAAACTGTGATGTTGAATGTTGTGAGTTCCCTCAGAATCAAAGATATACCAAATTAACAAGTTCTAAACTAGCATCGCACCTAGATCCAGGATATCCTGACAACTACCTCCAACTGGTTAATATTTGAATCAATAATTCGACATTCGAATTCAGTCAAAACAACAAATAAGATAAAATAATATGAATTCATTTGACTTGATAGTTTCTCATCAGCTGCTTGAAACCGTCTTCGTATCAAAGTATAACAATGAAATCTGAAGCGATTCTTTTCATTATCATTGTCAGTTGTTTTACATTTTATCATAACTTAATATTACATTTTAATACAAATCAATGCTTGTAAGCAGATGATGAGAGACCATGAAATTAAATGAAGTCATATTATTCTGTCTGAATTGTTGTTCTAGCTTTATTCAAATTTGTAAACGGAACTGATTGCATGGAATTAGGAATTGAATAGTTCACACGTAAAGTGAAAAGTACCAAATTATAACCAAACAGCTGTGTTCAGTACTCTTTAATTTTCACTGGTTCTCCAGTTGATATTAACTTGTGACAAAGACATTTGTAAGGCTAAAAAAAATATACATAACATATCTAATCATTTGATGTTATTATTTCTATCTTTTCAGGAAACCAAAAGAACAAAACAAAACTGTTGTTATACACTACCATCGATTAGCTTATCAGTTCTGTACTGTTTTCATACAATAGATAAACCACTCTATTTTTTACTCTCTTAAATAACCAATCATAACACCGGGAGGTCAAATAACTGATGGCTAACTTTCTATTCAGATTAGTAATTTTTATGTAGTTGTAAACATGAGAGGCAAAATCAAACCGTACCACAAACCATATAAAATATACATATGAATCCACAGATTTATAATGAACTATCTATAGTTTTTTTTTAAATGGCGACTGAGCCAACCACAAAAAACCATCCCAAGATTATTGGTCAAGATTAAGCTTAATTCTCCAAGGGAAACAGACGTAAACAATTGATTGAAATCTAGACTAATTATCTGAAGGAAACAGATAGATATTTATGATTATGTTTTCATTCATGTTAGGCAATAGTAGTTTCCCTGTTTATTAATAGTTTTCTCACTTAAGCAACTGGTTAGAATTGCACATAGAAAGCTTGTGTCAGACTTAAACAACTGCACGAACAATTCGGACTATACAACAAACTACACAGATACAATTAACCGTTCAAGGTCAAATATGTGTTAAGGCTCACGTGCATGTTGTTTACGTTTCTTTTGTAGAAAAGCTTAGAAATTCATCAGAAAGTTATAATTTTGATATAATATTGATTAAGTAACATTCAGAAGAATTTTTAATTATGATGATATGCTTTTTGTGCACGTTTGTTTCTATACGGTGAGACAATGGGTATAGATTTCCAGTTCAATCGACCTGATTACAGTTTAGCTAATAAACGAAGGCCAAATGAAATATTTTGTTTAGAATATGATTGATGACAGAGGTGCTAATGCAAATTAGTCTTCGATGAAATGAGGAATTCTGATCATCGTGATCAAGCGAAGCGTAATGACTTTTCGGTAGGATTTTATTTAAATGGAACATTTTAAACTGTCCTTGGTTACTATGTTATCAATGAGAATTGAATTGGTGGGCTTTCGGGTCATTCAAGAAAGCCTAAAAGGTTAATCAATGATTGTGCAGTAAAGATGCTGTTCGGAAAACTATTATGGAGAGCAGTTCTTATGTGTAGTGGAGCAACGTTAAGAGATGCAGTCCCATGTTAGCCATTTGATCCTTCAAGATCCTGGAGCCCATTTCCACCATTGGTTTGGAATCATAGTTTTCCAAATCCCATAGGTAAATCCTTCATATCCACTAGCCCAGTTAAAGCGCCGAACATTCGCTTCTCTTCCTCTCAATTTCGTAAACAACAGTAGTGTCGCGAGAAGACAGTGAGTAGGACTTCTATGGCAGTGACTGTATATGCGTGGCCATGTGAGAACATTTGGAGAGAGTGGACTTGGGGAATGGAAATAGAGAGTTCTGACCAAATAATCATCTTATTTTTTAAAACAACAGCCCTTAATATGAAATGGGAATTATGTCTATGATAAATATGTTCCGTTTAATAAAATATGTATATTGTGAGGTCAACATCAGTTTTCTGATAATGGTACACGGTTATGATCAAGATCTTGTAATTATTCCAAGGATGGACTACTTTGGCTACTTCCATTTATTGTCCTCGAGTGGTTACCTTATTTCTACTATTCTAGGAGTTTCGATTAGATGTTGCTTGAATATAGCAAACACTTTAAGCATTACAACGATATACTTATTCGTTGGTAGTAGGAGAACAATGTAACCCCAAAGTATCAAATATGAATTCAGAAATAACCGACCGTAGAAATGTTTATCTACGAAATGGTACTGTTAGGAAATTCTTCACCATTGCCTAGAATTTCATGCATATTATTGTTGACATTCTTTTATATGCTTGTCGAGCAACAGGATGAGCCTCATTTCATTTATTCTATAGATCTGTGTAGCACATAAATGGTAATGTTCACACTTGCAGCAATATTGGGAGCTTGCTTTTGGTAACCGGCATGCAGCACACGGTTGGCTATTCAAAATATCATAATGTCTCCTCCACTGTTCACTATTACATAAGATGTCTAAAAATCAGAAGTGCAACAAAGTAACTTACCTGGACGGAGTAGTGAGGACATAAAAATAAGGTACAATATGTATGCATGATAGGTTATATACCCGTTGCGACCGCCACGTACTAGTAATCCTACGAAGATCAACAGAAAAAATATGATAATTCAAATTGCCGATTCCGGTTTTATCAGCAATTACTTATACACAACACTTATGTTGATAGTCCCTTCCTTATATTTATGGTGTCTCTTTACAAAACAACTTTTCCAATTTCTTCGTATGTTAAATCTCTGACTCCCAGGATATCTGTATTACGCCCAACAAAAGATTGAATGAATCTTCTTCCAGGGTCAGATAATCTTCTCGAGCTATTGGTAATCATAAAGCTGGCAGTACAAACGCGGTTGTGTACGGTGTTGGAAGATATTAAGTCATGCCCTCCAATAATATAACGTACTCTTATATTAGACTCTCAACCTAAATATTCACACCTAGAGTAAAATGTAGGTTTTGATAACATGACTTATCCCTTGTTAAGAAATCTGGCACCCCAAGTATGATGTGAGATGCTGAAAGGTATTTCTACTGCTTATTATAATACATGCTGATAGAATTTTATATAGAAGCCTAGACATCATGTTCACTACTCTGATCGACTAGTTTCCCCCTTTATCATGTTTACTTTTATATAAACAGTCTACATGTCATGCAGTTTAAACTACGATCTTCGGTCTCACGTGAGAACGCTTGACCTGTAAACCACTGAGTCAATATCTAACAGTATCATTGTCTTGCTTAGATCGACTCATAAATTCAACTATTAGAATGAATACAATTTCCGTAAAATCCTCCCTCCTACATTGCAAGTAGAGTCAATTGAAATCCGATTAGCAAATCCATAAAGTATAGTTTTACCATAGAAATTTATTGAGTTATTACTTTAAACTTTATCAGTAGTTAAATTTATTTTACAGAATAAACAGAATATTGTTCATTCTTTCAATACAGAAAGGAATGAATGATAAAATTTCAACATTGACAAGCAATGAGTAAGTGTAAACCATGTGATTTATCAACTAATTTATACTATAACCAACCAGTCAACTAACTAACACAATAAATTTTTTTAGAAATTTGAATCTGAGTAAAAACGTAATGGGTGACACTGTAATTTATGGACGATATTCGGGCGACGTCAATATTATTACTGTTAATATTGTTATTGTTATCGCGGCCGTCAGTTAGATGTTATCAGTTCAGGAATCAACATATGAATAATGTACATTCATTTCAATGCATATTGCCAGCAATTATAGTGTCTTTGATTCAGCTTTTTTGTAATTTTGCACGTGAAAGGTCGCAAACTTTTCATAAACGCACTTGAATAGAATATGAGATTAATAGACATAATATGTTGGAACAAACTAAAAAAAAAAATAGATAACATGTTGAAATATCTAGATAGCACAAATAGGTAGCTCAGATACTCAAGAAGGTCGCCGATATGAGCGTTATATACCTGTGTAAAGAATAAGGATTATGATTTACAGTTGATGATTAGAGTTAGGAATTAGATTTATGATTTTCATCACGAATTGACATAAGCTAAAATGTAAAAACTATATTTAGCCAAATGGATGAATCAGTTTCGCGCCAAAATCCAAAACCTGTCATCTGATTGGTTCGTTCATAAATTATAATCCCGCATTTCTTGAAACAATACTAGCACAGTAAAAGTCATTTGTCAGTTATTATTGTTATATTACTCAAAATTGCTTACAAATCTCATCTGTATCGATGAAATTTAAAGTTAAATTCAGTGATTATTGGATGATTCATACCTTTTCAGGTCTGCATATACAACAGCAACAACAAAAAGTGTTGGAATTTCTTAGGATTGATATAGAAGCTGATCAATGTGTTCAACAAGAATAAATGCTTCTTTATTAAATCAATAATACATAGTGAAGTTTAAAACCAGTTCTTGGATTAATTTCAAACTGTGGAAAAATCAATAAATTGTGCTCATATTACATATATATATATATTAGGTTGGTTGATAGAATTTCATATCACTATCAATATAGAGATGATGATAGTGATTAGGTATAGTTGAATTAGAAAATAAAAACTATGTTAAGCGATTGAAGGGGATCGACGGAAATCTTTGGAATTAAATCTTGTTTTAGTTTACAATTGTTAGCAGAATGTTTCTAAACGAAGCCTTTCACTATCTATCACCAAACACAGTACACACACATGGTCTTCAACCCTTTAGACCAGTGTAAGAAGTTAGCAACGTCATTAATATAATTCGATAAGCATCACTAAGGAATACGCAGACGTAACACTAGTTGTTACTGCGTTATTATTCGACATAGAAAGAAGTAAAGATATTCGAATTAAAAAGTTCTAGTATGCTGTTTAATTAGACACAGCTTGGTAAATAATAGACACAGATCCAAATGTGACGAGATTCTGAACGGATTCTCCAAGGTTCAAGTGAATAGAATCCGTGATTCATGAATCAAACGAGGTTAGGAATGACCAAAGACATTAGTTAGACATCACAAAGTATGAGGAACAGACCAAGAGATAGATGATTATTGTTCCTGTTTTTAAACTTAAAGTACAGGCCAAATTCCTTGTAAGGTAATAGATGAGTAATGGTCCAAAATGCTATACAGATAATAATTCTATTTGATTTAGGATCCAACCAGATCCACAAACTAAAAAAATACGACTACAGAATAAACTGTATTCGTTAACATGGTTTTTTTCATAGGCAATCGATAATGCGGATTTGAAGACAATGTTAGAATAACAGGAAAGTGATGAGGATAGTCAGCCAGTCAGTCAGTAACAACGTGGAACTTCGTACATACGTACATCAGTTCGAGTTGCCATACCACATTAGCACAGAGATTCAATTATCGATTCAAATCCCGTAGTGGTAGAGGTAGTGAAAGTATAAGTAGTAATGGGGAACATTAGGGTTTGATGATGTTATTTAAGGAGTATAATCCAGTGGAATAAATTTGGAAGGAAAATAAAGGACGAAGATTAGAATTTGAGAGAACACAAAGAGTGGATGCACCTGCGCTATTGCAAACGATTTTGAGCCATGTCATTCAAGATCTCTAACCATCGGTTGCTATCATCACGTGGATCCCAACCAGTTAATCTACACATACCAACATGGCTCAGTCCATTTGTCATTGACTTCATGGATTCGTGCTTTCTTCCAACCTACTCCTACACCATGAAACATCGCACATTGGGGCAGTCGGTGGTTGGGCATACGTAACACATGTCCCAGCCATTTCAACTGATTAAGTTTCACTGCTTCATCAATTGATTTGCCATCCTTATCTATTACCCGTTTCCTAACAACTGCATTACTTACTTGATGGTCCCAGGATATACGAGCAATGTTTCGAAGACACCTATGATCAAACACTAGTAACCTACGAATATCCTCTACTCTTACTGGCCATGTTTCACTGCCATAGAGTAGGATGGAACGAACTGCTGCGCAGTAAACTCGTCCTTTGGTTGATAGACGGATATCTCGCCTACACCACAAATGACGCAAGTTGGCAAAAGCTAGTCGATCCTTCTGTATCCGTACTGAGACTTCGTCACACACCAGACCACAGGGGCTGATGAGACTTCCGAGATAAGTGAAGCGGTCGACACGCTCAACTACTTCACTCCCTATCACTAGTTAGAGTGTCGACGCAACCCAATCATGAAGCAACATTTTGAATTTCGAGGGAGAAAATCGCTTGCCGAACACGCCTGCATTGTTGCTTAGAGTGGTCAGCAGACTCTGCATTTTGTCAGCGTCTTCACCAAATAGAACTATGCCATCGGCATATTCTAAGTCAACAAGTCGATCTCCCGGTAGAAGTTCAACCCCTGGAAATTCAGATGTGGAAAGTGTCATCTCTAAAAGCACGTCTACGATAAATTTAAACAGGAATGGAGAGAGTGGACAGCCCTGACGAACACCACTTGAGGTAATCAGTTTTGATGACAGTTCGCCATAAGCCCTCACTCGACCAGTTGTGTTCGAGTAGAGAGCCTTTATAAGGTTAATGTACTTCTTTGGTACTCCTTTCAGTGACAAACACTGCCATAGAACCTCACGATCAACAGAGTCAAATGCCTCCTTAAGGTCAAGAAATACCACTATTGTGGGACATCTGAATGTGTGTCTATGTTCTAGGACCTGATGTAGTGTGAATATCTGGTCTATACAACCACGTCCAGGTCGGAAACCAGCCTGATTTTCTCTAGCCTGTTCTTCGCGAGCTTTAGTTAGGCGTCGAAGAATTATTGAAGCTAATATTTTAGACACTATATTAGTCAAACTAATTCCTCTGTGATTGTCACAGGAGGACTTTTGTTCTTTCTTATAGACTGGCACAATCAGTGATTGAGACCAGTCAGATGGGATTACGTCCAGTTCCCAGATTCTACCTAAGACCTCAGTCAATCTCGCTGCTAATACTGGACCACCATCCTTAAAAATCTCAGGGGTAAACCTGTCAGGGCCTGCTGTTCTCCCACGCTTCAGATTTCCTATAGCTTTTTCAACTTCGTAAAGTTGGAGGACTTACATTAGCTTGCCATCCAGGTAGACTGGAGATCGTGGGAAACCGAAGTGTGGCTGAAGGCCAGTTGAACTGATCCCTAAAGTGTTCTGCCCATCGATCTAATCTCCTGGATTGAGAATGAATAATATGTCCATCTTTTTCGGAGATTGTTGCGCTAACAGTTGGGTTCCTAATACCGGTTTCTTTAGCAAGTCTGAACAGTTGTCTGCTATTACCTATTGCCGCTGCCTTTTCCATCTCTCTTGCTTTCGCTACCCACCACTGTTCACGATCATTGCGTAGGCTTCTAGTCAGCTTACGCCTAAACTGACTCCGCTCTTCGTTATGTTCAGAGCCAGATGGAATGAGTCTACGAGCATCTATCAGTGGGGTAGACGCTGCTGAGATCCAGTGTTTCTCCCTAACCTTATGGTTTACCGTACTTGCAGACATTACTGCTGTTTCTACGGCTTTTCGGATGTCATTCCACGCTGCCTCGGGGTGAGCATCACTTACATGGCTGCCTACCTGTTCTTCTAGTTGTTCCCGAAATATGCTCTTAGCTTGACTATCATTAAGTAGGACTTAAAGGGGTTTCCTTGCACCATATTTCCTGCGTCCAGTAAGACGTAGACAAGTACGCGCTCGCACTAGAGCATGATTTGAGTCTAAGCATGTGCTCCAGAATGAGCGACAGTCTTCTATCGAGCCGCTCCATCGGTGGCTGATAGCGATGTGATCTACTTGGGTCCAACGTTGGGACGAATTAGGGGGTCGCCATGTCAAAAGATGTTTTTCCTTATGCTTAAAGTTAGTGTTTGCAAGAAACAAGCGGTTATCTGAACATAGCTGCAACAGACGGTCACCGTTATCTGTTATTTGTGGCGCGACACCATAAGATTCATCCAGGTGTCTTTCCCTTTCCCTTAGTTTACCTACTTGAGCATTAAAGTCCCCAGCCACTATTACTACATCAGAGCGCCTAGCTTTTCGGAGAAGGTCGGAAAGCTTTCTGTAAAACTCATCTTTTACATCATCTGGGCTGCAGTCAGTGGGAGAGTAGGCAGAGACGACGAAGAGGCAACGAGGAGTGTCCCTATCTTTCCGAGTCCTTACTGTTCCGTTTAGTCGGACAGTGCACAAACGACTGTCTACTGGAATCCAGTCAAAGAGAGCTAGTTCTGTCCTAGGACTCAATGCTATACCTACGCCAGCGAGGCCACGGGAAGCAGCATCAGGGCTTCCAGATACACGGAGCGTAAATCGAGTTGGTTTGTTACTTTGACATGGTGAGGTCAAATAAATGACACTACTAGGATCCTGTTTGCGTGTTTCGGAGACGCAGTACACATCGATGGAGCGAGATTCTAAAGTCCTAGCTAAGGAAGCCTGTTGTCTTATTTGGCACCGTGTTCGGACGTTGAAAGCTCCTACGTGTAGTTTACAGTGTGGTTTCAGGAGACCAGGAATAACGTTCCGCGTACTCGAATCGTTTGCCCTAGCCTAGCGAGGTGACAAAGGGATGCGAGAAAGGTTAGTCGTGGAGATAAGAGATTTATTTGGAGGTGTAGGAGGGATTTGAATGTGACCGACTTGGCCTCGTGTGCTGTTACGGGTATGAGGGCTGATATCACTTCCCGGTTGCCCACACCGTAGAAGGGTATTTCTTGAGGAATCTGAAAAGGAAGTGGGATTAGTGTTCGTCTTAACGACCTGGGAGCGTGACCGCAGAGCCCAAGCGACAACTGCTTGGGGCCGGTTACACTTGGCCTTTTTGTGGGAGGTTTTTAATGTGGATAGAATGAGGCCTTACATATGTCACTTTTACACATGAAGTTCTGGTTTGGAAAGATGAACTGTCAACCACTCTGCAGTGCTCAAGTTATTGATTTATGTATCCTTTTTACCAGTATTATTAATATCACCATTCTTGTAAACCAGTTTGTCAGTCATCATCAATGTAGAACCAAATAGATATCTAAATCAACTCAAGTTACCAAATGGAATTAGTTCAGTGAGATGAAAGTATCAAAGGAAATCGGACAGTTGTAGAAATAATAGTAGTATCAGTGGTAGTAGGAAACATCGTGTGTTAAATAATATCGTTCCAGATCAAAGAATGAATTTACAGGTTAAAATATCTAAGATAGTTTTAAAACTAAAGATTAAAATCAAAATAAATGGTGAATAGATCTACACTATTGAGAAAGAATTTGTTGAGCCATATCCTCTATTGTCTCTATTGCCTTGATCACAATAATCACAACGACATAGTCTTTAATCTGATAAACAACGTAATCATATTAAATTATCATTTCTTACTTATGTATAAGCGAAGAAGATAATGATCAATTGTTTGCTTAGTCAGACTAGTAGATAATCTAACAGGTATTAGATAAGTTATATATATGCCTACCCTTATGATTAACATTGAATCGTTGTCAGTTTTGTGATATTAAAAAGTGCCTACATTCTAGTCAGGCTAGTCGCGTGTTCTTGATCTTAGTTGTATTGAAGTTCAGTAGAATAGACACTGGAATAGTATCTAATGTAGATATTCGTCTATGATGAATTAACGTTCCATTCGTGTAGACAGGTAAAAACTGAGCGTTATAACACTTACTAACTTCATATTATTATTATGCATTACATAATCTTCAAACATAAACAAATGATTGAATTTATAAATACATTATTCATTCTTTTTCGGACTATATTATCGATATTTTCCAAACAATTTTCCATGCTATTTCTCATCTCAACAATGCCAATTCATAAAAAATAGTATAGATTGATGACCTGCATAATTTTTAAATGATGTACTTGCAAATACAAGGTTGTAATAATATTTCAATTCCGTTGAAATGCCGAATCGATCTAAGCCAGATTACTATTAGAAACCTGGGAGCACTGGTCACCCGTTTCGTCATACTTTGAGACTCCCAATCAAAACACATCCAAGATCCCACATTCAAAAATTGAACCATCGATCTCTGGTCACGCGTGCGAACAAATAACCTTGAGACTATTGAGTTGGCATCCAACAGTGTTAATATCTAACTTCAATACAATTTAACAATCCCCACAAACTTATACTGAAAGTTATCATTTGCTCACTAGTGACTGATTTCGAGAGGTAATTCTCAGAGTTGTAGTGAGAAGCTGAAACTAATAGAGTTGAACCGAGTCATATGTGAAAGTTATCCATAGAAAATAATGAAAAATGGATGCACAATGTCGGGTATTGATTGAAATTAGGTATTAACAGTGTTGACTGCCGGTTTAATGGTCTATAGGTTGACCATTCGTGCGCGAGACCGAAGATCCTAGCTTTGATTATCGCAAGGTGGATTTCAGATGCACTTGGCCTAAGTTCAAGAGAATTGGTTGAGGCCGATCAGATACAGCCTTAATTGTCTGGCTTTAAGCACTTTAGCTCTGTATCTTAAAGAACTTACTGCCGGAGACGGAAACCGTTGATCCAAACTGACTTATGTTATATTTTAGGATCAACTTATTTTAATCTAGTTCTTGCATTACAGGGAGGGATCTTCGGCACACTTGCTGATTGTTCTTGAGAAACACCTTACTGTTGTCATACTCTTACACAGTCAACTCTATGACTTCACTCTTGAACCTAAAGTTTGCTGGGTTTTACTTTTATCATTCCCAAACCCAACCTAAACTATTGGATGTTTTGGCCAACATAACTTGACTGAGTCATCATTATTTACAAGCTTGTCCACAACATCAAGGTATCCGTACTGTCAAGTTCAATCCCTTATTCTACCATGATGTTGGACCCCCCCCCCCTAATTTTTATAAATCACTCGGGTCAATTATTTTCTTATTCTTCACCTTCTCTTCTACTCATAGCTTAAATAATTTCTTTCTGTTTTTTTTTCGTATTATGCTTTAGACAATTACATCATAAAGAGTTCAAAGATTCCAAATATCAAAAGAGAATTACGTAGTGATCTTTCAATTCTTCTATAACCTCCAGGTCATTACGCAACCTTCTTTTGATATTTCGATTCACTTATAAATGTCATCTATTTCTATTCTTCCATAGACTTATTTCTTTTATCTACCATCTTTGTATAGACTATATAAAACTTATTGATCCATTATCTGCTCGTTGATATAAATTGATACTAATAGTTTAGAGAAGGGCAAAGCATAAAATGTAGTCCGTTCGAAAAGAAATGAAGGTACGACTAATATATCATTGACCCATAATGAAATTTGCAACAAAACCAAGTAAAATTTAAGTGACAACAGTCATGCTTATGAAAAGACAACAACTGTCATCTATTATTTATTGAATGAAATTAAGTCACCATAGGAACGGCAGTAGATATTTAAATACAATATGACAGGTTTTCTATTCAATTAGTTTCATAACTAACAGTTTTAGTGGCCCAGTTTTTGTTTGCATTAAACACATTATATCTACGCTTATATATATTTGGAGAAAACTCTCATATACAGATAAATATTAGTTGAGTAGTGAACAGCTTAGTCGCTTTCATGCCGATCCAATGCTACCAATCAAATTCGGATCTGACCAATAGTCTAGGCGGCTTGATCACCTACACTACGTTTAGATGTTAGGCGACTAAAGGCAGTATATGGCAAATCACGCTTGACCTAGGTGTCATGCCGTTTGACACTCATCAGCAAGGCGTACCAGTTATCTGTGGAGAACTAGTGCCTCCTAAATTACGTAAACATGGCATTTGTCACTAATCAGTGATCAACAATTCGTAAACATACTTCACTCTTACAGAACGTTACTCACAGTCTAATTGGATCAGTGGTAACCTATCAGACCATGAAGCTGGATGACCTGTGTTCGAACTCATCATACGTGGACAACTCCCTAAAGATTATAGGTACACCTGATTGTGATGAGTACCAAATAACACGAAGTTTTAGATCCATTGTTTCCTATCGACTATCTCTGACCACCTAAGAACTTGTTCATTCCTTTCATGACAGTACAATACCACATTTTTAGGATATTTCTCTTAACATGTGAATCAATATTATTGGTGTTTGACCCCTATGTACTTTAAAATATCTAGGTTACATTGACCACATAATACAAACACTCTAAACCATCTTCCTGTTGGGAATAATAATAATAACAAATCTGTTAAATATCACCATCCCTCCCATCCTCTTCTTTCTCTGTGGACCGTTTCATGTTAAACCAACTTATTGCTATTTTCCTACTCTTTCTGATCACAATTCATCTCATCACGTCGTGCAATCTTCCTTTCAAAACCATTAATCGTTATCTATCCTCATGATGAATATTCGAGATCACAGAAACTAAATTGTCATGAAGTGAATAAAATTTTTATGTTTTTCTTTACTCTACATCACGGTTACCATGTTTGATTAATTTATCCTTTCATTGAAATCATGAACCAATCTAAGTTAGACCAGTATTGAAAACCTAGAAACACTAAACGACCATAAGATGGTCGTACACAATTGTAGATTAATTGAAGTTACGCATTAAAACTGTTGAATAGGTTAAGTGTTTGTGAGCAAAACTGAAGTCCTGAGTTTGATTCTTGTTTATAGTGTTGTTGGTAAGCACAAATAATGTCATACTCGAACAAAACGATCATCCAGTAGTTCCAGGCTTTCAGTACTGGTTTAACTTAGATCAGTTCATGAGTTTAATGATTCATTTACCTTAAAGTCTACCAGTCCTCTAAGCACCATCACCACCACCAACACTCGTGATCGTTTAATTCAGTATTATATTATGTTACGTATTTTGTTTGCCCCCAAATGCCCTGGTACCGCCGAGAGTGGGGAGAGTCCGCTCTCCCTCTCGAAATGCTCTCACATGGTCACGCGTATATAGCCTCTGCCAGGAAAGTCCTACTCACTACCTTCTCACACCACGGTTGTTGTTTACGAAAATGAGAGAACGAAAAGCGAATTTCCGGCGCCTTAACAGGATCCCAAATCAGTGGTGCACGTGGGCTCCAGTATCCTGAAGGTCACCGGCTACCATGGGACTGCATCTCTTTACGATGCTCCACTGCCTTGTGGATCAGACGTTCAGGTCGAAGGCTCGTAGTATGGCTCCCTAAGAAAACCACCTGCCTCGGTTTGGGCACCCGGGCAGTATCACAGCCCTCAAACAAATCAATTGAGATTCGTGTGGCACATATGTATTTGGTGCCTCCGTGTACCAATATCTATGTGTTAAAATAAATAAAAATACGTATTTTGTTTAAGTCAATAAACAATATCAACAATTCCACAATAAATAAACATGATCTATATAGTTAAGGTTGTCAATTACTTTAATCAAATGATTTATTTAGTATAAATCACCTGATCAGTTGAATTTTGTACAAATCAATTAACTCATCTTTACTATTGAAACCATTGGACATATTTGTTGTTGGTGTTGTTAAACAAAAGAACACATTAAACTATACACAAATATATCAGAAGTTTTTTCGATGAAGAATAAAATTTCCTTTAAGAAGAATAAAAAAAGATTTTTTTAAAAAACAAAATCAATAAAATGGAATTATACATTTGACAAAGAGAAAAAAAGTTGGAATAACTGAGAAGACGATGAAGAGGACGGGGAGGGGTAGGAGAAGGAGAGGTAACTGAACATTCTGAATATATCTATTTAAAATTATGCAGACCAGTTTTTGTTTTGTTTTTTTTTTAAATGGACATTTGTATAATTGATGTGTATAAATACATAGAAATATATTCAGTTTGTTGCAAAGACTAATGTAGCACTGAAAACAAGCATGGTACTCGCTACCAACTGACGATTAACAAGACAAAACTGATGAAATTCCATAAAATATGATAAGATTCATTTGATTGCCCGGTTTTAAGCTATTAATTAAATGTGTACTTTGTGTGTGTGTGGTTTAGTGTTACTTTTTGCATAAAGCTATTCGAATCATTCTCCAAAGAAAGTAGGGTATGCTTCGAATCTGTGATCTACTAGTCAAAAGTTGAACATTTTATATAACTATTCCACTATTAAGCGATATAAGACAGCAAATGAAATTGAGTCAATAGAGAGGAAAGAAGCGAAATAAGAATGCAAATACATTCACATATGGCAGTACAGTGACTGATAGTTACTGACAGTGTTCTTAATATTTCATTTCATAATAATCATACAATCAATAGTGACTAAATTTCACGAAGAAAAATTCAAAAAAAATAAAATAGTGAATTGATCTTGATTACAACCAACTGCTTCCCTCTCAGCATGCGTACCACCCACTAATTATTGATAAAACATCATTAGTAATACTACTAATGTGTAATTAGTAAGTAGTATTATTCAATTTTAATATGATTAGAAATATTATTCAATGATGATGACGATGATAATGATACAGATGGTGAAAAAGACGATAAATGGGTTGTACTTGTTTGTGATAATCTATCCAATGTGATGATATCATCTGATATGGTCACTTGACGTGATTTATTATCTAAGTTATTATTATTCTATTATTTTTCAAACACAAAAAAAGGAAGTAGTGAAAGTATTATAATTATGAATGAAATTTAGAACGTAAATTGAACAAAGTCCTATTCAAACCACTATTGTTATTGATGTTCACAGTTGGTAAAGGGAAGTTAAAACCATGAAGCAAAAACGGTTGACCATTAATAACAGAGGATATTCATAGTTTACACTCATATCCGATTATAGGTGTCTTCGAAGCATCACTTGTGTATTTCAAGATCATCGAGTTGGGCATTATAAGGGTGCACTCAGAGTACTAGGTAAGTATGGTAATTCCGTTGAAGATGTAACGAATGTTCATCAACTGAAGTGGTTGGTATATGTGTTATATATACCCATCCACCGGTTACTTTGACACGTGATGATGACTGATATAGAAGTAGGCTCAAAGAAATATAAGGATGGTCAGATCAAAACATAGTATCTATCCATAAAGACAATGATCGTTGAACTGGGACACATATATATGTAGTTGCAGATTAACTGGTCTGGGTTGGTGTGATTATCGTAACCAATAGTTAAAGATATTGAGCGACATGATTAGAAATCTTCCTTAATAGCTCGAGTGCATCCACTATTTATCTTCCCCCCCCCACACTCCAAGCTTCTCAATTCGTTAAAAAATTTTCTCATTTCATTAATTTATATTTTCTTCTCAAATCGTATATTCGATGCCTAATCTTTTCTGTTATTACCTTCAATACTCTGGGATTTGCCCTAACAATTTCATCTCGCTGTGTTGCTGAGGTATGTCAACTTGAAACAATGTATACATGTACCACATTCGACGTTGCGCTTGACCGACTAACCACCCCAGACAAACTCTCTAACATGGTAGAAATTCAAGGAAATTGTTTTGTTCGCCATAATACACAGGCCTAACCATTAGATCATGGTAATATTTCCAAAAAAAATTATTATACAAACAGTAATCAATATCGCATATAAGGATATTCAATTAAATGATAAACTTCAACAAAACTACTTACTTTAGAATTCTTTTCCGAATTAACACACGATGATTGATTGATATTCTCTTGATTAGCTGATGACGACGATGACAACCTTTTAGACGAATGACCATTCGCCAAATACCGACCAATCCATACAGTTAAGAAGGAACTGAATACCTTGCATGGATAACAAAATTGACGAATTAATGAAAAACAGATAAATATCCATGATTTTAAAGGCACCTCCCAAGAAGATCGCAACGTTAAGTGTGATTTAATGAAAAGAGCGATTTAATAATAATATCAAGACAAACGGAGTGTAGACTATGTATATCATCTATTATTAATGATTACGTTTCATAGCTATAATGTAGAACGAAATGAGCTGCTGTTGAGCAGCAAATGAATATCTTACTTATGATACAATTGAAGGAAGTTGGTAGATATCAACTATGCTTTCTGAATTTATGTTAATCTTCCAGGGTTGATGAGAATCCCCACATAAGCGAAGTGATTGTCATAATCAACTATTTAAATTTGTATCCTTATATTAGGCCGTGACGCAAGTCAATCCAAAGCCAACCTTTTGCATTTGTAGGGGGAAAATTCGTATCCTGAGCATGTTAGCGTTGTTGCTTAAATCGGTACGAAGATTATAATTTTTTCAGTGTATTCATCAAACAAGGCTATGTTGTCTGTATATTCTAGACCAAGTAATGAATCTCCTTTCGGGAGATCGATCCCTGAAAAAATAGACGACGAGAAAATCATCATCCAAAGAACTCCTATAACAAAGTTAAGTAAAGATGGGTGAAGGGGACAACCCTGACGAACACAACTTGAATTGAATAATATATATTTGAATGTTGAGATGGTGAAAATTTGTAGCTCAGGTGGATGATTTTTGATGTCGTTCAGAAGAACAATGAAATCTCCACGACTAAACCATTCAGCTTAGAGTCAGTCAGCTGCAACGTAGGACCAGGCACATATATACGTCGGTCCAAGTTGCCATACCTCATTAGCACAACAAGATGAACACCGGATTCATAGAAGTAGTTGATTCAGTGGTGGTAATATATAGAAGAAGGATTGCATATAAGGAGATAGTACAAGAAGAAAGAATTAGTTCCTAGAAAGAAACATATGAAGCAATTTTAATCTCTTAGTTTAAAGGAAGACAGAGAGTGTATACACCAACGCCATTGTGATCGATTCTGAGCTATGTTAACAAGAATGTCCAACAATTGGTTACGATAGTCACGCGGACCCCAACCAGGTAATCTGCATCTACCAACATGGCTCAGACCAGAAGTTAGTGACTTCAAGCACTGATGCCACGTTTTGGTTTGGCCGCCTCTAACTTTCTTCCAATTATCCCTAACACCGGTTAGCATTGCGTGTCGTGGTAATCGGTGTTCAGGCTTAGAGAACAAAACTCCATTAAAATATTTAAATTTTATTTACATTTCCAAATGTTTTCTAATCCAATTTTATGTATTTAACTGTGTAAATTCAAATTATGTGTTTCTCTACGTAATCAACCAGTTTAGTTATCCCTTTTACATATGGTTATATTCCTGGTACAAACTGAATTTCATATTTCGCACAATTGTGCACAATCTACACTTCATTGTATGATCTTTTGTACATTTCTAAATAATTTAGCGATTCAACTATTAGAAAAACATCAACACCCCTATTATCGTTTCGCTTATGTAATCTAATTTCATTCCGATGTAGCATAAAGAGAATATTTATCTAGTGTAGCTCATTACCTTTTAATATAGATATATATGAATAGTATCATTTGGAACCCAAAGAATTTCTAGGGTCATGACATTTAGATCAATTAGCGATCAATAGCAACATTGACCCAATCTATGAATACATAAGGTAAAGGTTAATTGATCACAAACTAATAGGTCAATCAACGAAAATGGTCAATATGACTGTAAAGGTAAACTAAGAAGACAAAATCTATGAAGACCAATATGATAATTATGGTCCAGTTAGAATGACAATGAAAGTTCCCCAGTTAAATCATCTAACTAGAAAAACTCAACACTACCAAATTAATTTGGAAGTGTATTCAGATAATTCATTGTAAAAAAAGGAGCACATACAGTTACAATTTGACTAATCAACACCGAACTCAGTGATTTTAAAACGAACTCCCATTTATCAGTATATGGTTATGGGAATTACTGAGTCCTATTAGACTCCAACTAAATAGTCTAGAGGTTAGGTGTTGACGCGCCAAAACAAAGTCCTGGGTTTGATTCCTGAGTGAGGATCTTGGATGTGCACCGATAAAGAGTCTTATACTAGGATGGACCACATGTCCAGTTCTTCCACATTATCAGTTGTCTAAATTTGATCGGTTAGTGATCTCAGTAGAACACTCAGTCTTTTTTATGATCTATGCTCTTCTGATGCTCTACATTATGCAACTTGTTCTTATTAGAATAAACCAAATTTAAGTGATGCTGATGTCAGATAATACAGTTTAAACGAATGTGTACAAAATCTAAAGCTTAGAATATCCTGTCAAGCAGATTCATTTAGTGTTGGAGATAGTAAATCTTCAAATAAGATATCATAACTTAAAACTCATGCATTGATTTGAAGAGGATTTTGTTCATTGACTGATTGACTTTCATATTATTCCCATTTATAATGATCTATCTTGTATTATGTTAGTTTAATGAGTTTTAGTACATTTCATTGTGCGCACTGCTGAGTCCCACAGTAGGGCGAAACGGCCGTCCAGTGCTTCCAGGTTTTCAATGGCGGTCTAACATCAATCGGTCCATGATCTCAATCAAAAACTTAATAATCTCCACAACCCTTATACTGATCATTACTATGTGCTCACTAGCGACTAGATTCGTGAGGAAATTCTCGGAGTTCTAGTGAGAAGCCGTGACTAGTGGAGATAATCCGTGTCAGTTAGAGACAGATATCTACCTTAGTACAATAGAAGATGGTCGCGCAACTTCGTGGATTGGTTGAGGTTAGACATTAACACCATTGAGTGCCGGCTCAGTGGTCCAGTAGTTTAAGCGTTCACGCGCGAGACTGAAGCCCATGGATTCGAGACCCGCGATCGGGATCGTGGACACGCACTGCTGAGGAGTCCCACAATAGGACAGGACGGCCTTCCAGTGCTTCCAGGTTTTTAATGATGGTTTAACATCAATCGGTTCATGATATCAATCAAAAACATTTCATTGTATTAATTATTTCATTGTTATTGTGTGTTTAGACGAAATTAATTGATATACAACTGAATGTAAATTTAATCTACATTGATTACTTCTAAATAATTTTTTTAAAATAAAATTTGTTTTCTAAAGTAGTTGTGGGGCGAGGGTATAACAGAATAGTGCTGGTGTACACAATATCAAGTATGTCATTACAGTTATCTCTGATTCTGCCCGCTATGTAACATTTAAAGAACTATTTATGAAAATGAATTTGAGTAAATGTTGGAATTGTAAGAATTTGTGTTTAATTAGTGAATCATATAATTACATTTATCTCTATATAATCCAGGTTTCATACTAGGTGGTATTTCTTACCAAGAGGTATCTAAAATAAGAGGTGTGATGTTACTGAGTTAATAATGGCTTTGAAGTACACTGCATGAGTGTATGTGTAAGGGTTGAATGATACTACACGGTTACTGAAACTTAAGCACGTGGGGTGTAGTTGGCATTCGCAACTCGGTGGTTGAAATTAGAGTGTTTTAACAAAGAGACCACTGGTGCTTATAAAGGCTGTATCTAATGATAATTACTAATTATCACCCACTCATCAGATAAAAATTCATATACTTAGCTTCGAATCACAATGCAGATGAAAACGTCGAACTCAAAATTTTCAAAATTCGCGATGAGCACTAGATTGTTAAGAGATTATTGTAGGATCTATCCACTACGAACTCTTTTATTTGAAATTATTTACCATGTATAGTTTTGTATTCATGAAGCTGAGATAAGAATGTTTGTTTATGTAATGCTGGGCTGAAAAAGTCGAACGCCTCAAACACTAAGCTATTCCAGCGGTTTAAGGATTAAGGAGTTCGACCTTCGGCCACTCAGCCCCAGGTTCAAACCCGCTCCACCAACTTTTGTCAAGCAACCGGGTAATCTCATTAGTTCTCTCGAACCCAAAAAAAGAGAAACAGACACAAAGCTTTGTTAAATATTATGACACTATTCAACATTGTGATTTTTTTTCTACGATTGATTTCAACTTTGGCTTTCACTGTGGATTCTACTCTATATGTGTGAATTGCCGGTATTCATGTTAAATAAACTATTGTCTAACCAGTCATTTGAGTCTTATTCGTTGATTGTGTATCGTGTCTAGAATGAGCATATAACGTGATCCAATTCATATCTAGCATATCTAGTTGTAGTATTATTCTACTGTATATCCCGGAGACGCGAAACATCATAGATTTCTGTGATGCCATAGAATTTGATGTGTTTTACAATGCCAATTTTAATTTATAAAAATAGCAAATAAGTCCCATTAATAATTTTTGCCGATTTGAGTATTATACAGCGATCTAATATACATCTGATGGAATTTTACATTTTGAACACACAAGAAATAAAAGACGGGATGGGTTTTAAGTTACCACTGTTTTAATAATTCGAATGTGTTAAAAGATACAAAACATTGCTTCATTTATTTTGATAATCTACGCAAGTAAATAGCAGTACTGAGTATCAAATACACAAAAAATTTACGGGTCATCTGGAACCTACATATGGCTTCTATTTTTAAAGACTAGATCTCACAGCAGCAGTTAGTACCTGGCTATTCAGTTACAACTAACTACATCTAACAAAAACTGTTGAATTTTGAGAGAAAAAGTAACCGGTTACATTTTGCTATAACAGGAAAACAAGATTGGTTTTGCAAAGAGATAGTTCTCTTTTCGGTGAACAGTTTTTCAACAATAGATTCTTGATGAGAACACAAACCGAACTAAGTTATATAACCATTGAAATTATGGAAGTACCAGACAGGTTTGTTCGTCCTAGTATGTGATTCTTCAGCTTGCTAATCCACAACCACATAGGCGAGAATGGAACTCAAGGCTTCGCTTTCACTCACAAACACTTAGCCTCGAGATTACTGAGTCTCCAACAAACAGTTTTAATGCCTAACTTCAATCAATTCACGATTTTCCACAACTATCTTACGGTCGTCCAGTGTTTCTAGGTTTTCAATACTGGTCTAACTTAGATTGGTTCATGATTTCAATGAAATTATAAATTAATCAAACATGGTAACCGTGATGTAGAGTAAAGAAAAACATAAAAATTTTATTCACTTCACGACAATTTAGTTGCTGTGATCTCGAATATTCATCATGAGGATAGATAACGATTAATGGTTTTGAAAGGAAGATTGCACGACGTGATGAGATGAATTGTGATCAGAAAGAGTAGGAAAATAGAAATAAGTTGGTTAATGGGTAAAAAGTGGAAGTTTCTGCTTAACGCTTAAGAAAACGATACGAAGATTAGCTGAGAAGAAAGCTTTCCTCAGGGATTTCGAATATCTTTTATTCGAGAATTTCACAGACGTATCTCTTTTGAATCAGATATTCATAGGATAAGCTCAGCTCTGTATTGTCTTCTCGAGTCCGCCTACCAAACAGATTATAATTTTGAAAAGTGAACATATATTTGTGATTGTACAAGTTTGAAAGCGAATTCGTTGGAAAGAAAAGTAAATCTTCACTGAATCAATCTTGCATACTTTCTTCTAATGTCTCAAGAGGTATTTATTCAGTTTACTCAACAACAACAAAATGAAAACCAATTAGACAGTTTATTTTTTGACAAAAGTTTAACAACTTACCATCCATATACCCCAGTAAATAAGATTCCAGAAGACCGTATTTTCAAATATTTCACTACCCAATTTTAAGCAAACTAATAACTCAGTAAGAATTATTGCACTGTAATGATAATAACAATAATAAATTAGAGTCAGTAATAAGTTCCTCGTAACACAACTAGTTATTTTAAAGTGCAAGAGAGTCAAACATCAATAATATTGATTCACATGTTAGAAGAAATATCCTAAAAATGTGGTATTGTACTATCATGAAAGGAATGAACAAGTTCTTAGGTGGTCAGATGTAGTCTATAGGAAACAATGGATCTAAGATTTCGTGTTATTTGGTACTCATCACAATCAGGTGTACCTATAATCTTTAGGGAGTTGTCCACGTATGATGAGTTCGAACACAGGTCTTCCAGCTTCATGATCTGATAGGTTACCACTGATCCAATTAGACTGTGAGTAACGTTCTGTAAGAGTGAAGTATGTTTACGATTTGTTGATCATTGATTAGTGACAAATGTCATGTTTACGTAGTTTAGGAGGCACCAGTTCTCCAAAGATTTCTAGTACGCCTTGCTGATGAGTGTCAAACGACATGACACCTAGGTCAAGCGTGATTTGCCATATACTGCCTTTAGTCGCCTAACATCTAAACGTAGTGTACGTGATGTCAGTTCATAATTTCTGTCACCTTGATTAGTGCTAATCAGTGATGAATTTCTTGTTTATTTGTCAGCATATATACATCTTAATAATCGGTAATAGATATAAAAAATGCTTCATACAAGCCATTGAAACTTTTCCCAACTTAAAATTTTAAAAGCAAGAGTATGGCAATTGAAATGGCATGGTTTACAAGTGATTGATCACTGGGTAGCGACCAATGTCATGTATTTCAAATCCTTCTTAGTTCTAACCAAGTTGCAATTTAGCTACTAGTCTAAGTGATTTAATATGGCGTTCATTATGTTGAGATACATGGTAGTGATCGAAGGCATTTAACGGGAAACTGTGAACATAGGTTTCGTGTTCTTTGGCATTCGTCAGAAAGTTGTACTAATGATCTTCAGGGATCTGCTCCTGCCTGGAGGATTCCATCTCGTGTCACCAAGCTTCATAGTCTAAGACGTTATTATCGAGCACATGGAGATGTACCAATGAAGTTGATTTCATATAATACAGTAGAGGAAACTATGTGAACATGATAGAATACATCAACACAGTCAACTAATTAAATAACAGTAAAGTAGACAATGAATTAACAATATCCGCAACGTCTTTAATGTTCATTAAATATGTTGTATTCAACCAGCCATATATTCAGTCAATCAGGACTTTTCAGCTGCGAAGGCCACGTTGTGGCAATTAAATAATTTCCAAATGATAAGTGCATGTCATGGGTCAAAAGATGGTTTTGTTTACTAAGTAGACACATACATATAAATGAATGTATATGTATGTAAATCGGTTTAGCCCAAAAAAAAACTTCCTTCTTTACTCTTAGTCTTCTCACTCAGTAGCCTGTAAGCTGCTTGTGTACAAGAAGTTTGTGTCAGTGTATTAGTCTCAGACATCGAACATCATAAGAATCAACACTTTTGATTTATTTAGTGAATAAGTGCTGAGTATTAGAGTGTGATATATGTTGTATCCTAAGAAGATTAAATTATGGGTAACTTCTGGGATCTATTTATAAACTGTTATATATATATTCTTATTGTATAGCCTAAGTAACTAGATTAGATATATTTCTATTCTTTTTTATTACCTCTCATTTGACCTATTGATGACTATTATACGATTTACTATTCTTAAGATATTCTCAATCTATTAGTTGCAGTCTCACACAATCACAGATACTTTTTGGCTTGTTATTTCTTATTTTATGATATGATGCGGTTTGATTTACTTGTATATGTGAAATACATGATTCATACAGTGTGGAGGCTGACATTTATATTCTGGACTCAAATAAGTAGAGCTAGGAGAGAAAGACCAATAACGATTCAGAGTTGATACAAGGCTACTAGTGCTATTTGACATGTGATTGGTTTAGCACAAGGACAAGGTCATATGAGTCAGTATTCTTGATTGGTGAGCAAAAGTCATAACAGTATCCATTATACAAAAAAAACACGTTTTGTGTTCTTCATTCAGAATGACGGATTGAGTTATATTGAACTCAATAGTAAACAATTGTGAATAGCTTAAGACTAAATGTTATCAAGTATTACTGTTATTTCAATATACAACTTACATAAAAAGCCATAGTTGAGATCCAACACGTTTAATATGTGGATCAATGACGTATAAGTAGTATTGTCTAAATATACCAATAAAATGAAGAAATCAACTATAGCAATTAATATAATGTAATGATCATTAAAGAAATTATTATCAAATTTATATTGTATACAGATTATCTTAAATATAACAACAAATGAAAAACTTTGATCCTTATATCATCTGTGTTAAACAAAGATGATATTTATAAGGAGTGGATTGAAGAATGTTGATCGGCGGGCTATGCTCCATTAGGAGTAACAGGCGTAAGTAAGTAATTAAGTGTGTAAGTAATAGACTTGTGTATAATATTCTGACATCTTAAGTGATTAACATTAAAGTCAAATTACATAAGAGCAAAGGGTCAGTATTGAAACACAGTAATTTTTTTCAGATAACAGCTTTTATCAAGAAGGATAAAATGTGAGTCGTGAATTTCCTTGTAAGGGGTCCGACAGTTGGTCATAAGCAATCTGGAATTCGACATAAATATGGATCATCAAATAAAACAATGAGATAAAATGATCAAGATGGAGACTAGAGTAATAGTAATATAAGTGGTAGAAGGCTTACGGATAACTTGAGATAAAAAGAATGAACTTTTGAAATGAAAAGGTAAAAAGTGATCTTAAACTTCAAGATCTAATGGAAGATAGAGAATAGGTGCACCTGCACCATTGTGACCAATTCTGAACGATGTCCTTCAACATCTTAAATCATTAATTACGATAATTGTGTGAATCACAGTCGGGTGATTAGCACTTAACTACACACAAGAGCAGAAAAAACTAAGGCATAGGTCGAGCGAAGGGGAACATTAGAGTTGATAAATAAAAATATGTGAAAGACCTAGCAACGACAGCGGGAAAAGCTCTTAAATAAGGAAATATAAGACAGGTAGATGATAGAACGAAGCTAGCAGGAAAATAAAGTAAGCCAGAGCGATGAATCAAGGGTCCATCAAGCACCGATTAATCGCGATATTACGGGTTATTATTAAACGAACTCATCGCTATATATCAACTTCCTTGACTATGAGGAAGCGTTTGACAGTGTAGATAAGAAAACTTTATCTAACCTTCGACACTAAGGGGTATCTGAGAAGATTGTCATCCAAAGTTCTATATATAGAAAGGCAACATGGACAGGGCAATATCTTAATTTCCATAGATCAGTTCGCAAGCAGTGCCCGTAGGTATGGTATGTGCTTTGCACCTTCGAAGTGCAAAGTACTTCTACAAGACTGGCAGGATTCTAATCCTGTACTCACTCTGGATGGTGAGCAGATAGAAGTAGTCGAGAAGTTCGTGTATCTGGGTAGCTGCATAAGTGCTGGTGGTGGTGTGAGTGATGAGATCAATGCACGTATAGTGAAAGCCAGAGTGGCTTATGCCAATCTGGACCATCTTTGGCGCCTTCGTAATGTTAGTCTGGCTGTAAAAGGTCGGATCTACAACGCGACGGTGAGAGCAGTTTTGCTCTATGCTTGTGAAACCTGGCCTCTCCGAGTTGAGGATGTTAGACGACTCTCTATGTTCGATCATCGTTGTCTTCGAAGGATTGCTGACATCCAGTGGCAACACCATGTTAATAATGCAGAGGTTCGGCATCGTGTGTTCGGGCACAGAGACGATAATGAAATTGGTGTCACCATCTTGAAACACCGACTTCGGTGGCTTGGACATGTTCTACGAATGTCGTCCCAGAGAATTCCACGTCGTGCATTATTTGCCGACTCTGGGACTGGTTGGAAAAAGCGGAGAGGTGGTCAGTATATGACATGGTGTCGTGGTATGAAAGAAAGCTGCAAAAAGCTGGCTTGTGTTGGTCCTTCATGACTCGCTGGCTGGGGTCCGAGAGATGGTGCAACACAGTGGCTACAGACGTTATCAGATATGGCTCAGAATAGAAGCCAGTGGCGATCCTGCTGTAACCTTCTTTTACCTTCTTCGTAAAGAGTGGTTGCTCCTTCCTTAACTGAAAGAATTCTTTCTGATTGTACCTTTTCGTTTCCCCCATTATTATTATTATTATTATTATTATTATTATTATTATTATTATTACACTACCTTACACTAATCTGTTCTTTATTGTTCCTTTTTACGCTCCTTACCCTCCTTTTATTTTTTTCTTGCCTTCTCTTTAAATTCTTATTGTTTTGTGTGGCGCATATATATTTGGTGCCCCATTGTACCAATATTTATGTGTTCAAATAAATAATAATAAATAAATAAATAATTTCCATAGTCACTGCCCAATTCATTACAAACGTGGATTAATAAAGGGCTTATTCAATAGAATCAATCGTATTTGTACTAGTGATACTATTGAAGTAGAGATGAAGCTCTTGACTGATACGTTAAAGAATAATCATTATTCACTGAAGTTCATAAACCACTGGAAGGGTTACAATACGACTAGACTTATGACGCTTCTGGCACCCAAAAAGCGAGTTTATATTATGTTACCATTTAGAGGCGACACAAATAGTCTCATGTTGAAACAGAGACTTAAATTAGCTATCAAATGGACATTTTATTCAGCCCAACTTGTCATTATCGAAAAGACAAGGTCTATGTTTCACCAAAAGCACGTAAGCGATTGTTTCACATCCCATTGTATCTATCAATTTACATGTATTTGCGGTGACACGTACATAGGGAGGAGCAATCGTGATCTGCAAATAAGGGTGACGAAGCCTTGGCTTTACGGAAATTGAAACCCCCTTTATGCGTTCAAAACAATTTGTCCTTACACTTAACCTACCCTGGTAATACTGATTTATTATCCAGAGTGGTAATCACATTGTTTTTGTGTACTTTAATATTTTTTTGTTACGGCTTACCTTTAGCCTGTTTAGTTGACCTTTTAAATTTTGACATAAAAGTGTCTTAACATGTATATGTGTGTGATCAGATTGTCCGAAATATATTCCGCAAATACATCACATAATTCTGATAATCTTCGTCTTCTCATTGCACTATCGAAAATTATCAAACGGACTAATTGTTTTAAAAATTGTCACCGTTGTACAGAAACTTGACGACGGACTACACTGCAAAGTCGTGTGTGGAGGGCAGTTCACGGATGTATTCCAAGTGAAGACCGGTGTCAAACAAGACTGCTTCCTCTTGCTCTTTCCAGACAGCCTGGGTGCAGATAGATGATTTGGACTTCTTATACGACCCATGTCCTCTATCGGGGTGAAGGCAGTCTTTGCAGTAGTAGGTCGTAATATGCTGATGGCGTGTGACAAAGTCCAAGTATGTTTTATTTATAGTATTTCTACCAAATATGCATATCATTATCGATTAAATATATAAAAGGCTCATTTTGCAGATATTTAAGGCAATTTTCTTGAGTTTCTGTATTCATAAATGTAATTATCGATAGAACGCAAACATTTTAAAGCAGATACGGGATAGTGACTAATAGTGGAATACAGGACTCGAGTCTCATCCTATTTGGGATATCAACACGGGGATATGACAGGCAAATCCATCTAAAGAGTCACAAATAAAAAGAAACGTTGATTCTGGACTCCATTTCTAACTACCATCTAATTTCTTATTTTATTCGATAATAGTTAACAATAGACGTTAATAGGCATATTTTATCTTCTTTGCATCTCATCACTTGAATAGATCCGCAACATACGAGTCAATTTTAGCAAGTAAATATAGAATATGAGTGATGTAAAACCAATCACTGACACACACACACACACATTCACAAAATTCAATAATAAAAATGGTCCCATAAAAATAAATAGTAGTAACAATAATGACAATACTAATGACAGTAAATAACTCCTACCTTATAGCTGGTGCCGATATACATGTAATTAAAAGTAGACGTAATTGTGTTAAAATATGACTTGGTTTAACAATAAATATATGCTTTAAAAAGAATGAATTCAATTCAGCCAATTGCCAGACTAGTATTAATTGACTAAGTAAAAAACTTCGTAGTATCGATGAATCCGGGTGTAACCAACGTGTATGTGTCCAACTAAACAAAGAGATGAAAATGTAAAAATCTAAACTATAAGATTAGATAAAAATTTGTTTTATTACTTAAATAGATTACAGCTAGTAAATGTAGTCCAGGACATGTGTTTCGTCCCATCAAGAACTCGTCAGCTGAGTGTATAGTTACATTTTATTCATTTAAAACATATTAAACACTCAATCCAATTGTGTCGTGAATTGGTATGACAGATAGATACAAACTGTTGTGTGAACTTATATAACCTTTGCATGCGTAATTATAACCACATCGGTTATGTTATATGCGTTGACATATAATTAATCATAACACTTTACCTATGTACATTATTTTGTCTGTATTCATTTATCTACTACTCTTTGTGTATGTAAACCATATAGACTGCGACAAAAGCTTATTTTGTTGAGTTGGCTGGTGGTAATGTCTTTCCTAGTGGAATTCATTGCTTATCGTCTACCTGTTGATTTGTATTCGACTTCTTTTATTGTATAATCACTAGTCAGATTTATATATATACGAAATTACTTAGGGAAGTGTACTTCATTATCGTTATTTTATGGAGTTAGACAGGGCAAATGAAAATGTACCTAGATACAAGTGTTGACGATCGCATTATACTCAAATATGAGAAACTTTCGTTTCAAGTAGCCACTACATTATTACCGGGTCTTAGTCCCAACGTGAACACCAACACTAAGGATACAAATGAATTCAGATGACGAGTCCGGATAGGACGAAACACTTGAATTATATTCCACTTCTAGCTACTATCTACCTATTCTAGAAAAAAACTAATAACAGAGTAGTTAGTATCATTATTATGTCTTCAACCTGATGGTTTAGGCCGGTGATTTTATTAGACATATGGCAGACGTTTCAGCTTACGTTCCTTGTGAGAACCTGGCGCATACCCTTTACATATACCTACATACACAACTACACAAGCCGAGACTCATGTAATTCATATACATAAGCATACACATCGGGCAGACCGTCATGATCTTTAAAGCCTCGAAGAGTGAACTCTGAAAAATCCAAGTTCAGCATAAAAGTGGCAGATTGGTCCGATCTCCGCTGACCACCCAAATTTGTTAGCAAGGTCGTTCTGACTATTCGGTGGTGCCACATGAAGGCTTTGAGTCGGATTTTGCTACCAACGATTTTTACACGAAATCACGTCCACGCGATGGGTTTGTGAGCCTAGAAAAGCGGATTATAATCCAGATAAGCCTACCGGCTTAACTAGGTGAGGCTTCACCAAACTCAAATGGTTGGAACATTGGAATATAAAGGCAATTTACATATTTACTAGCAAAGACCAATCAAAACTCACTTCTAAATATCAACAATCAGATAGGTAATTCAAAACCTGCCATATTGACGATATTGTTGTATTACGTTTAAATTCTAAATATATTATGGTAAAATGATTGATCAGATTCATTTGACAGCATTATTAATTTATCTAATGCAACTTATAAGAGGTTTTGATTCTTTTATTCTTACCAAATATTCATTACACACTTCGTGTGTTGTTCATTTTAGAGATTCTCTTCTTGTTTAGGATCAACATGATGATGTTTTACAATAAACTAATTTGTTGTATTTTATTCTGAATATTTTTAAAAAAAATCAGTATTTCGTTGATATTCTGTAATTGTTCAATTCAGATACACATGTTTTCTCTATATATGTTTGTATAACTAGTTAAGCGAGTGTGGAGACCGTGGAATGACTGTGAAGCTGTAATTGACAAACCGAGTAATCAGGTACATAAATCATTGTCACATGTACATTTATCATTTTGACCCAGTCAAGAATATATAGGCTTAAACCAAAATTAGGTGACATAATCGTCTTTCTCTAATAGGGTGCCTTGTTTGACCTTGAGATGGTATATAACAACAGACACTCGACAAGTGTAGACTCCCAGTTGATTGATCACTGGGTGGTGATCAATGTCATGTGTGTCAAGTCCTTCTTAGTGTAGATCGAATGCTATCGATTAAATTGAAATGTGGCCACTAGTCTAGGTGACTCCATCAGACTATCTTATTCAATATAATGAATATATTTTTTGTTATATCCCACTGAGCAGGAGAATTGTATTTTTGATGTTTCGTGACTTGATGTAAGCCACTTCTCGAGAGCACGCAAAAAAATTCAACCTTTATCTATGTAACAGGAGGCATTAAGAAAGAGAAGAGAAGGTTAGCCTTGTACATTACTCATAGTGCTGCTATTTCCTAACATTGTTCACAACTAATTGGTTGACGCATGATATTTGGTGCTAGGAGAGTGTTCATCACAATTACAATGGTAAATACGTTTTGTTTACTTTTGTCATCTTATTCGTAGATCACTTCACCTTAAAACAGAGCAGACGTCAAGTGATTAGATCATGAGAACACTGATAATAAGGGGATGGCATTTTGTATTGATGCATGAAACCAATGACGACTGTTCCAAGACATATCTTTGAGCGGAAAATGATGAACTAAGGGAGTATAAACAAATCATGCTTATGTGTCCTAAGACGTCTCAGTACCAAACAAGGCACTCTATTAGAGGAAGCCGGTTACGCCACCTAATTTAGGTCTAAGCCTATATGTCCTTGACCGGGTCAGGAGGAGAAATGCATATACACAAATGATTTATGCACCTAGTTATTCGGTTTATCAGTTACTGCTCCTAGTTATTTTTAGGTCTTCTCTCAATCATACAGCAGGTGAGACTAGCGTATAAGAAATATGTGTCTGAATTAGACGATCATATAAAAAAATTACAAGTTAGGGGACCTGAGCAATCACTGTATTTTGCCGTTGGAAACGTCGGGCTCAAAGTCGATTGCAGTGACACAGCTACATGTATTCATCACTCATCCTTCTTCAAATATTAATATTGTTCTATAATCTCGATTGTTTGATTACTTCTTTCGAAGTACATGTGTTATGCTCAGCTGTTCATTAGAATTGAGGCACCATTTCTTCTTATCTGTATCTTATCACCATCTTACTTCTCCTTAAAGTGGGAGTTGATATAATTGTCTAGAACTGTACTGAAAGCTTCACGACTAAATTATATTATTATTATCATTTGCAAACAGTACACGTCACAAAAATGATCACAGCAGGAGGAGCATTGAAAACCATTGGAAAGTAGACAGCTGTTTCATCCGAGCATGAAACTTGATCTGTTTAAATTGAGATACCTAAATATTTTGGGATGAACCCTTGGTGGGGTCGTGAATGGATACAGCTGAAGAGTCCTATAGCGAGACGAAACGTCTGTCCACCGCTCGTCGGTTTTTAGTGGTACTCTAACCGAGATTGATCTGTCACGAATACAACTTGCATCTTAAACGGATTTCCATAAAACTCTTTCTTATCGTTATGAAAATACAAAAATAGTGCATTTTCGAAAAGAGAAAAAAACAGTAATTACCTGCGTGGTGTAAATTGTAAAAATGCACGTTTTAATTTACCACGTGCACTTGGTATATTACGAATGGAATCCCATTGATAATCACGCATTTCTAACCAACGACATAACCACATACCACATTGTATACCTAAACCATTACAGATTAATATATCCAAGATGAGACTATCCCACCAACATTCATTGAAATTTGGTAGAATATGTGAAAAAGCTACCTTGAATAAGAAAAAAGAATAAATGACATACATGAAAATATTTTGTTACATACACCAAGGTCATGTACTAAGTAAAGCAGATTTGGGTACTCGAATTCTAATTGTGAGGACCTGATCGCCGAAAAACTGAAGGCTGAGTAGAGTTCGAGGACCGGTGACTTAGTAACTTAAAGTTGAACACCATAATTAATGACCTATAGCTCAGTCGAATATTTTTAACTAATAGTAATTGAAGTAATGTGTCAGAAACTTGACTGACAGTTTAATCGATAAAAATGTGCTACAAGTAAGTCATAAAGTAACTGACTAATTGTTCAGAGAGTTCCATCACGATGTAGGTTTTTTCTTTATACTCCAATAACTTATTTTTTCTAATAGTTATTAATAAGAAATGAGAGTTCCTGTTATTTTGTATCAAACGATTTTGGGTTGAGTATTGAGACTCAATTGTTTTAGAGGTCATCAGTAAGTGATCATTAACTGATTGGAGTGTGATAAATTATATTACCTATTTTTTTATATCACCAAAACTGTTATTCACCATATGAAATCTTTTTACATATATCACTCAACAGGTAATTACCAACTGCTAGATCGCAGGTTTAAACGTCGTCCTACCTGTTATCGAGTATTATTGAATAATTACATTCATGTACAGAATAGTTTGTAATCTTCACAATGAGAAATAATACAATCAAATAGTTTGTGACCAGATAAATTCTAGATACCTAAATGATATAATGATGTCTTTCTTTTATACTACAATAATATATAAAGCTTATATATTTGACTAATTACAAACCACTTATTTAGTGTACAAGTTAATATACTCAACTGCTTTAAGTCAAACTGTTTATATGTAACGACTAGAGTGATACCACTTGACTTAGTCAAATCAAGTTACGTAGGGCAAAATGTGTTTGAACAGCTGTAATCTACCAGTTAAGAAATCTGAATGCTTTGGTCACTACAGTTGAAAAAAAAACAGAACAATTACTCAAGAATTTAAATCTAACATCAGTCATTGAAGCCACTAACTTTAGTCTGAGCCATGTTGGTAGAAGCAGACTACTTGGCTGGGGTTCGTGTGACTATCGTAACCAATGGTTGGAGACTGGGTGACATGGCTCAGAATCGATCACAATGACGTTGGTGTGAGATTAAAATTGCTCTATATCTTTCTTTCTACCAACTAATTCTTCCTGTATTATATCCTTATACACAATATTTCTTTTATATATTACTACCATTAAAGTAACTATTTCTATGAATTTAGTGTTCACCTTGTTGTGCTAATGAGAAATGGTAACTTGGGCCGATGCATATATGTGCCTGGTTCTACGTTGTGACTAACTAAATTTAAATCTTAAGCTGTACTCAAACTTATCATTAATGATTAGTAAAACGCGTCAAATTAAGTTTCTGATTGTCATTTATTTGAAAAATGAAAACAATTCTCTAACAGCTTTGTAAGAACACGTATATAGGCGTGGATTTGACAGGTTGACGCAAAGATCATCTGAAGGACCATTGAACATTGAAATTATTTTATTAATTAAATTGATGTACGTAACTGATGTATCCTCGCCTCAATTCATGTAGTTTAGTCCACAAAAGAAAACTTATTTTTCATGAAGGGAAGGTGATACAATGGGCCAATTAGATATAGGCAAAATGAGAAGTGAAAAGATTATGATGATGATGGGCGCATACTAATGGTTGAAAATGAGGCTTTGTTTTCCGAAGGAAAAATAACTGTTTATAAATGAGTGTGCATGCATTCTCTGAGTTTTCCCATTTAGACAGCACGTCGGACCTACACATAGGAGGCGTATATACTAGTAGCTGAATCGGATAACTGTGTAATATAGTACTAGTATACTTTTATGCACTAGGACTAAAGTTTCTACAAATTATTTGCTCTCTTATTTTTCATCTTGTCATATTTTAGTTTCGGGAAATAATGTTATAACTTTAGGTTGTAGCATCATAAAAATAGGTTTTTCTTGATCAAATGGTAGCAATTAATTCTACGTGGGATGGTTTTGTGAAGACTTTGTACACATTCATCCTAGTTCGAGACTAATCAACAACGGTAGACTCCCTTACCTTTTAAGTTCTTATGAGGATAGGCAGATATAACGAACTAAATTGATTGATTACCGATAAGTATCCAATTTCTTGTTTGTTTAATCCCTATTGTTAATCGATTTCTACCAATTTCATTACCGGTTTGTCACTGGTCTTGGCAACTCAAAATCAAATGTACTATGTTGAGATGATAAGCGACTGGAAGTAGTCAACAAGAAACTCTAAGCCTAAGTGTCGTGTTAGTTGGCACTTATTTAAATTACACAGGGATGATTGATTCCCTGAATATTAAAGGAAAACTTTGTTGACATGTGATAGCTAGTAGGAAAACTTGGGTTCATGATTTCCTATCGACCACTTTCAAGTATTGAATATCTCCATGCATTTGTCAAAATTATTATTTAAAGATAAAAATGTATCAACCATTAAGCTACTTACTTCGGTTATTTCCCAATTGATCGACAAAGTCCATGCAATAATATGATGTCTTAATAGGATTGCTTTAATAAGCCAACCAAGAAAATGTGCCAATGCAAAGATATCCATATGAGAATAAAAACGAGCAATTGATATCTAAAGTAGAAAAATAATAATGATGAACAGTTGGGTTGAGAAAAATGGACGTTTTAAGTTAGAAAATGAAATACTTAGGAGAATAGAAAAGAATATAAATAAATAATCCCTAGAAATTTTAGCTACGCATAATGGTTGTGATCAGTCACTAGAGAACCTTATTTAATCTGAGCAATATGCTTATTAAAGCTATTTATCCGTGTAATCTTCACTAGAATAATAATTTTTGATGCGACAGCTTAGGCCGACGCATATTTGCGCAAGATTGTAGGCTGATCGTGACTTCATATTCTTTCACAGACTAATCGGTGTCATAGAACTGTAAGGTAAAAGATGATATTAAAGTCATTTATATGACGACGAATAACTCATTGTAAGAATGGGTTAGATACACTAGGTAGTAAATAATTTATGATCCTGAAGATGTAATAAGTTCTATTTATTTATCCAGCACACATTCATACATCCTACTCTACTCCATGTGTGGCGGATAGTGATACTGCCTGCCTGTCTATCCAAATAAAAGTAGGTGGAATAGAGTTTAGACCTGTGATCTATAAATTGAGAGTCGAACGCTAAAGATAATGCTCAGTTATCATGCTACTTAATCACTAACCAAAATCAGAGTAAAAGTTGGGTGTAAAGAACACAGACACTACAATAAAGAACTTCCACCAAAATAAATTATTTGAATTAAAATGGACAGGACAAATTAATTTCACCCTCAATTACAGAGGAATAAGGAGTGGTGAACTTGTGCAATCTTTAGTTGTATTCCATGACTTGACTTTTACTATTACTGACTCGACTAATCAAAGAAGTGGCGTTTTAAGACATTTGCTGCAATCTCTACTGTTTAAACATAAAATCGAATCTATGATGTTTAAAAAAATAACTAAGATTTCAAACTAATTTAAAAAGACTGAAGACCAGTAGTTAGGTGATCAACACAATCAAACTGCATTATTAATAAATCAAACAAACAAAACCAAATGATGAATCAAAATACATCAAGGAATTTCTGAAGCTGAGAAATTAACACATAATAAATATGTGAGTGACAGAGTACGTAGTTTTGAGTGTTTTCTACAGTGATTTACTCGAATTAACTGAGAATTCTGGAAGTGATTTTCTAAACCATTAAATTGTAGAAAACATAAAGCGTAAGAGAATAGATTTATGTAAGGGGTTATTATTTATATAATTAAGGTTACAAATAAATAACAAACCTGACTACAATTAACAGCATACTCTTTATCAAGAATATCAGAATGACGCATATGTTTCAGTTCAGGATATGCCCAAATCAAAATGGCGCGAGCTTCATCTAGACGGAGAAACACGACTGCAACTAAACATAGAAAATATAGTAAACTGGCACCAAAAACTATCCTCCATAGAGCTGGATGTGGTCGAATAAACGGGCCTAGAATGAATTTGAAAGTTTATTTTTAGTAGTGTGGATAAACACTGTCTATCACGATAAAAGGATACACTCATTAAAAGCATTTGGTTACAAAATATAAGATGAGGCACACTATAAAAAACCATTTGGGATCGCAATAGTAACAACAATCTGTGACGTAATATGATACAAAAGAAGCGGCATATAATTGGGTTTGAGATGAACTATTACGGAGAAACTCGAGTTTATTACCTGTGTTGAGTTGATTGGTGAAATTTCTTCCGACTTTTATGATCTGCAGAAACCTTTTGAAATAGAGAAAAAACCATGTTCTCCAACGCCCGAAGAATCTGCATTCAGTATTAGCACTGAATATAAAGAGGGTTATACTCATTACCCAGTTGCTAAATACTCATGGTCCCTGCTCTATTATCATAGTAACGATCGGTGTATATTTCCTTAGGTACCAGTGAATGAACATATAGAACTACATTAAAAAGTAAATATTATTTAGGACACCTTATGCTTAAACCAGTTAGTTAAAAGTCAAAAAGCGAACCGAGTTACTAGTAACCTGTCCTAAAAAAATAACTCCCGAAATTTTGGATGGCTAGTTTATTAGTTAGCCCGTTAGTTGGATCCACCAATTAGAGTATTTAGGATAAGATTTAACAGTTAAGTTATGTCATATTATAGATGTCTAAGAATATATTCTTTTAAATAGCTCAACTCATACTGTTAATACCATTTATGTATGAGAGAATGGTTGATTTGACGCCATCTTGAAATAAGATTTGAAGATTATTTGGCGAAATTATAATTTATGGACGAACTGATCATATTTAAGATAACAAGATTTGGATTTTAAAGCAAAATTCATCCACTCATCTGACTAAATATTATTTTGGTATTATAACTGGTGTCAGTTCGTGATGAAAACCTTAAATCGAATTCCCAACCCTGACCATCAACTGTGAACCAAAATTAAAATTTCTAACACTGCTTTTTAACCTGTGATCCTAGTTAGTAGATGGACAATTTCAAGGTAATCTCAGAGTTGTTCAAAAGCCATCTATAGATTATAGTCTCACTGGGAAAAGCCTGCAGATTTTTCGGGCAGGAGTTAGTTGATCTTGAATTAATAATTTAGCATACTCAGGCAGATAATAAAAATAATGAGAGATGAAAGGTTTCTTAAAATGGATTTTGAGCATTAGCCTTACAATTCGTGGAAAACTGTCAAGAACTATTTCTATGTGATCGCATTCACCTGTCTTTTAAATTAGACAATTTGTAGTCGTAGCCGCAAACTTTTTTTGGAGCGAAAGTAAGGTTTGCAAAATGTTCAGATATATATGATTGGTATCAGGAAAATTAGAAGCAGGTGGTGATTAAGGTTTATAGTGAACCGGAACTAACGTTATTTTGAACCAGATTCCATATTCAGAACCTATTAATTCAGCAAGGAATTAAAATTTTCATGTAAACAATTTGCAAAATCTAATAAACGTACCATTAGGCATTATCATCACCGATATCAATAAAAATATAATACATACAGCCATAAATGCATGGTATAAATTATACTGCAGTGGTTGTGTAGGGGACCTTAATCTCAATATTATATTAACAATCGAAGTACCTTGAAAAAGCGAAATAAGCCAAACATAACCAGATGACAACTAGTACTGTCAGTGTACGAGATCGATAGAAAACACCAATCGTGATGTCATCGACTTTTTGTTGTTCAATCAAGGAGTTAAAGTATTCCTTATCAACTTGGGACTCAGATAGAAGTCTCCGACGCATTCTGAACAAAGCCCAAGGTCAAATATCGATTTCAAGTTTCCACAAGGGTCATTTGAGAATGTACACATTCATTATAACAGTTAAATGCAAGCAATATAACAGATCTGAATTCTAGGTAAATCACCCTTCGGACTCTATGAATTTTTGCGAATGCCTTTCAGTCTAAGAAATGTGGGACAGACTTTCCAAAGGTTTATAGATGATGATTTTCGAGGTCTCAACTTCGTACATTCGTATGTTGATGACTGCTTAATAGCAAGTTCGGACAGCGAATCACATCTCCATCATCTGGACCTTGTTTTGGACCGACTAAAAAAACATAGCATTACTGTAAACATTCAGAAATGCCAAATCGGAACCGACTCCTTAGACTTCCTAGGAAACACTATGGATGCGCAAGGTATCCCACCCCTTAGAATAAAAGTAACAGCCATTCTGGATTACCCAGAACCGACCAACACCAAGCAACTGCGCAAGTTGAACGGTCTGGTAAGTTTCTATAGACGGTTCATACAAAAATGTGCCTTAATTATGAAACATCTTACCGACCAACTGAATGGGAATGCGAAATCCATTAATCTGGATGACACCGCGAGAAAAGCATTCTCCACAGTTAAGGAACGTATTGCTCAAGCGACCATGCTTGCTCATCAGAACCCTGAAGCAACCATTAGTATCGCAGTAGACGCATCCGACTCAGCAATCGGAGCAGTCTTACAACAATGGGTTAACCACTCCTGGCAACCTTTGGCATTTTCCTCTAGACTGTCGCTAGACACTAAATCGAGGTACAGCACATTTGGTAGAGAATCCCTAGCTATGTATTGTGCTGTACGGCATTTTCAACACTATATCGAAGGTCGTGAATTCACCCTGTTTACCGACCATAAACCACGTACGTCCTCCTTAAGCTCTTCTTCAGACAAGTACTCACCACGTGAGTCTCGACAACTGGACTATATTTCGCAGTTTGCTTCAAATATTCGACACATTTCTGGAGCAAGCAATGTGGTTGCAGACGCCTTGTCTCGTATAAATTCCTTGAACAGTTTTCAAGGAATCGACCTTCTAAAACTCGCCCAGCTTCAAAAAGAAGACACTGATCTTCAGCACGAGTTGTCCTCAACAACACTTAAACTGCGAATTAAACAGGTGGCAACGGGTAAGGAAACCTCACTGTGTGACACATCTACAGGTAGGGATCGCCCAATCGTGCCGAAATATTATCGACGCAACGTCTTCAATATGTTGCACAAACTTTCTCATCCAGGTGTTCGTGCAACCATCAAGCTTATAGCAGAACGGTTTTGATGGCCTGGCATGAATAAAGACGTGAGAGAATGGGCACGCTTCTGTGTAGGCTGCCAGAAATCTAAGGTGATTAGACATAACAAATGTCCCTTAGGCTCGTTTTAAACTCCCGATGCTCGTTTCGACCATGTTAATTTGGATTTGGTAGGACCTTCACCAGATTCAAATTGATATTCTTATCTTTTAACCTGCGTAGACCGTTTTACTCGATGGCCGGAAGCAGTACCCATCAAAGACATTACTGCCGAAGCAGTGGCCCGTGCCTTTGTCGAACGATGGGTAGCAAACTTCGGCTGCCCTTCAACCATCACTACAGATCGTGGAAGTCAGTTCGAATCTGAACTTTTCCATTGTCTGACTGCAATATTAGGAATCACTCGTTTCCGAACGACCGCCTACCACCCACAAGCAAACGGGTTAGTAGAACGTTTTCACCGAAAACTAAAAGCTTCACTATCAGCCGCAAACATTTCTTAGTGGACTGACGCTCTTCCATTCGTCTTACTAGGTATTCGCAATGCAGTGGAAGCTGACATTGAATACACTGCGTCTCAACTCGTTTATGGTACGACCCTTCGACTTCCAGGAGAATCCGTGGATCCTTCATCCTCTTCAATGAACATGGATCTAACCTCCCACACGAACAGGCTTACAAATGCAATGCGTTCAGTTAAACCTGTTTCCACTCGACCACAATCAACTGATGTTTTCGTTCAACCTGACTTACGATATAGTGCACACGTTTTCGTACGTCGGGACTCACATCGACGACCTCTCGAATCAGCATACGAAGGACCTTTCAAAGTTCTTCAAAGCGAACCCAAGTACTATATAATCGATAAGAACGGAACGAACGATAGCATCAGCATCGATCGCCTCAAAGAAGCGCGGTTGGAAGGAAATCCTATTCACGTTGACTTTCCTTCAGTACAATCGCGTGACACGACTCCTGCCCTTATAATACCTCAACAGAAAGCCTACACACATGTTGACACTTCGACGGTATCAGAGAATAAACACGAAACAACGCGTTCTGGAAGGAGAGTAAGATATCAAGAACATTTGTACGATTATTGCACGTAAGATACAAGTTTACATTTCATATCGTCTCGATTTTCCCTTGCACTATATATAATTTTTTAAAAAAACAACAAAATTTAATATGCTTATATATTTTTACTTTTTTTCAAAAAACAAAACAGAAAACCATATCATAAAAATCCTTTTTTAGGCTATTACGTGAGCGTGAGTTTATTTTCCATTTTTTCGCCCGCTTTTTGTTTTCACGCGCGTGCGAGTGTATTTCGATATGCACTTATATATTTTCTTTTTCTTTTCCAGGACGGCTGGAAAAGACGATAAAACGAACGACGAAGTTTACGAGAAACGGAAATCTTCATTGTACTCCTTCCTTTTTTACTATATTGTACATCATGATCCCTTATAGTAAGGAAAGATGACCAGACGCTGCTAAACCTAGCTGGCTATCAGAGGAGTGTTTACCAATGAAAAACTCGTTGGGTTTAAACTTCTGACTGACCACGTCTTAGTGTCATCACTACCCAACTAGGGGTAAATATATCCCCAAAATTAATAGCTCTGTAAGTTTTCGACATTGAATGCTGACCACATTAGTTTTAATGGGCTCATCTAGCTGAAGGCGCTCGGTCATGTATCTGCACCAGATCACGTGTGGGAACGCCGTGCTCAACATCTACCGCAATCGCTAGTCAGATTAGTTCAGACGATCCTCGATATATTGATAGCTTATCAAATATATCTTCGAACCTCTTCGCTTCTGCCTTTTGATTTCACTTGGTGGATACAGTTCATATTAGAAGGTGTTACTGGTTAAAGCGTTGTCAAACTCCGTATACCTGTGGCATCTTGAATGCTATTCAATCAAGCACAAAATACACTTATAGAATTAGAATCTCATGGACCAATGACCATCAAGCCCTCCTTCAAAACAAAGAAAGAGGGCATCACAATGAACTTCATCCAATGCTACGCGCCTACCAACGACTACATTGAAAACTTTAAAGATCAACTCTACGATAGGCTGCAGTCAATCGTCAAGAAGTGCTCAGAAACGACTTTGCCATTCTGATGGAAGACCTAAATGTCAAGGTCGGAATGGACAATACCGGATATGAAGACATCATGGGACGACATGGACTGGAAGAAAGGAACGAAAATGGTGAGAGATTTGCACACCTATGTGCCTTCCATAAACTGGTTATAGGCAGCATTATATTCCCACATTAACTCATTCACAAAACCACATGAACTTCACCGGATCACACTACGCGAAACGAAATCGACCATATTTGCATCAACAAAAGGTTCAGGAGGACGATGGAGGACTTGAGAAACAAGAGAGGAGCTGATATAGCATCAGATCATCATTTGCAGGTCGCCAAAATGTAATTGAAACTCAAAAAGCACTGGACAACGGAGCGGACAATATCACAAAAGTTTAATACTGCTCTTCTTCGGGATACTGACAGACTCAACAAATTCAAGATAGCCCTCAGCAATAGGTTCCAGGTTTTTCACGATCTACTCAGTGGAGAAGGAACTACTATGGAGAACAACTGGAAAGAGATAAAAGAGGCAATCACTTCAACATGTCATGAGGTTTTGGGCCAAAAGAAGCATCATCACAAAGAATGGGTCATTGTTGATGCACTGGATAAGATTCAAGTAGCAATCAATGCCAACCGAACAATAGCAAAGAAAGCCAAGGCATAAGCTAAGTACACAGAAGTAAACAAGCAAGTGAAGAGGAGCATAAGAACCGACAAACGTAAATATGTGGAAGATCTAGCAATGACGGAGGAAAAGGTTACAAGTGAAGTAATCATGAGACAGTTGTGTTATACAACAAAGAAACTCGCTGAAAATTATCGTAAACCAGAATGGCTAGTGAAAGGCATAGAATTCACCAATATTGGAGAACAGAGTAAAAGGTGGGTAGAACACTTCAAAGAAGTGTTGAATCGACCAGCCCCATTGAACTCACCCAACATCGAAGAAGCATCAACGGACCTGCCAATCGATGTTGGCCCACCAACCATTCAATAGATTAGCACGGCCATCAGACAAATCAAGAGCGGTATAGCAACAGGACCAGGCAACATTCCATCAGAGGCACTGAAAGCAGACCATTGGATTGAGTCCTTCCTACATGTTTCGTGTCCGGCCTCTACTACCGTCGTTATACAATGAGTTAACCCTAGCAAGATCCACTGAAATAAACGGATAGTTTGTATTTTTAAATTCATTCAATGAAGCCACTCAGTTAGAGGTAACGAAGGGTACTAAATTGCTCGGTTTCTGTCCCCCAGAGTAAAATCTGATGCAGAATCGGCAAGCAATGAAATCCTCCACAGGAGGCAACAGTAATGGTATCCTCAGCCTAATATTTCAAAAAAATTCTAAGATATCGATTTATACCATTTTAAATGTCACTTCATAATCTCATTGCATTCTGAAATGTTTTTATGCTTTGTGTTTTAGAGAAATATGTTGTGAATTACGTTCTTCTGCAGATGGAAACGTTTTCTTTCTGACAAGAAATAGATCCTAAGGGACATAAAATTCTCTGCTTCTGCGCAGCAAAGTCCGAAGTCTGAAGATTGAGCATCAGCTTTGGTCATGGTCACACCGTACATTTTATCGATGTTTGCGTTACATTCACGAGATGTTATCGATTCGCTGTCAGATGTATCATCCAGTGATGATGAAAATGAAATTCCTAAAAGTCAAGTTAGCAGTCCGGATGATGAAATAGCAGTTCCATCTCAACGTTTCACACCTGTCAGTCTGACAGAAGTTCTGAGAAAAAGAAACAAGGTGTTGGATACTATAGTTTTCTGACATTTACTTAATAGTGCCAGAGTCCTGTACAGTAGCAGTAAAATTTTACCAAAGTACTGGAAGCGGAGATACGATCTTTTTGAACGGTTTGATGAAGGAGTTCAGCTCGACGAAGGTAAGTTGTTTTGTGTTCGCTGTCCCCAAGGTGAAACATGGCCAGTAAGAGTAGAGGATATTCGTAGGTTACTAGTGTTTGATCACAGATGTCTTCGAAACATTGCTCGTATACCCTGAGACCACCGAGTAAGTAATGCATTGTTAGGAAACGGGTAATAGATAAGGATGGCAAATCAATTGATGAAGTAATAAAACTTCATCAGTTAAGATGATTGGGACATGTCTTACGTATGCCCGACCACCGACTGCCCTGACGTGCAATGTTTTATGGTGTAGGAGTGAGTAGGTTGGAAAAAAGCTAGAGGCGGCCAGACCAAAACATGGTAGAAATCCATAATGTCACTGACAGGTGGACTGAGCCATGTTTGGTAGGTGTAGACTACCTGGTTGGGATCCACGAGATGATAGCAACCGATGGTTAGAGATCTTGAATGAAAGGGCTCAAAATCGTTTGCAATGGCGCAGATGCATCCACTCTTTGTGTTCTCTCAAATTCTAATCTTCCTTTATTTATATTCCACTGGATTATACTCCTTAAACAACATCATCAAACCCTAATGTTCCCTATTACTACTTATACTTTCACTACCTATACCACTACGGGATTTGAATCGATAATTGAATCTCTGTGCTAATGTGGTATGGCAACTCGAACTGATGTACGTACGTACAAAGTTCCACGTTGTTACTGACTGACTGGCTTCTAAATGTATGTCTACTCAGAAAAGTATATTCTTGCTTTACTGTTATGCTTCTGTTGAAATAACCGTGTATTGAACATTCTATTGGATGGAAACAAGTATCCTTGGACAACTAGTTCTTTCTTAATAGCAGTAGGTTAGTCCCGAACAACATAAGTTAAAACGTAACTTATCGTTAACAACTTTTTTATTTCAGTTATTTCATAGGGTTGAAAAATACTGAGAAATGTTTACCTTCCAATCTGTCTTTAAATTAGCCTTCAATTGTAGTATAAAGTTTTTGTTACTTCGAGAATAGTTCAGTAAAAGCAGACATCGTCATGAAGATTTATGTTCCTGTGTTGTACCGACTTCAAAGTTGTTAAATGCAAACTGTGGAACTATGGTATCGCTATGTTCGTTAGTTAAGGTTGTTTGTTAAGTTCTCTATCACCTCATGTAATCAAAAAATATATTTTAGATCTACCCAAATATTTTTCATTACACGCATCTTTCTCTTTGTTCCCTACGTGTTTTCTAGCAAACACTAGTCTAATCCAGTCTTTTGCATGAAAATTAGGTAGTGACTTAGTTCCCCAAGTACTCAACTTTTAACCAATGGGTTTCAGGTCTGAACGTCATTTCGGTAAGTCATTCGGTCACCAGCTCTAGCACATAAGTTTTGACGGGAAGCTGAGTACAAAAGATTACTTGGTTAGTAAGTTAGAAAAAAGCATGTAAAACTGAAGACTTAATAAAGGTTTCAGATGTGTGTGTATCTGACGCTAAGATGGTACTTACCTAGGGTAATCGAGAACCCTGATTCCCAACAATTGGTATGTATGACTTCCGGAATCCTAAGAAAATTGGTGTGCGAACCTATTATAGTCACTGACTATCATGAGGGTTCATATCCTGACATTGATCGATTGACTTGTGGAATAAACCCTCTAAAAACGATGTACGTCGGTTTGGTCACCTGGACCATATTCCCCGTTTGACCATGATAAATACTAGTGGAGAAAACGAATATTATCATCAACTCAACTTATACACCAACGCTCACAAGTTTTGAGGAACATCCATACACAGGATTTAGCGGTTGTATTTTTATAGGAGTTCAAACTAACTGTGCCATAACTGCTTAAAAATGTCTAATATTATTTATATTGTTTATTGACAAACTGCTGTAATGTGAAAGATCCTAAACCAAATTCATTGTATGTTCATCTTCGAAATGGGAATTAAGTTAGTATTTTTCTGCTTTATTACATATTTTTTACTAGAATCATGGTACAGCATAACACCAGAAACTATTGCTCGTCACCAGGCGAAAACGTGTTCATGTGATTTACTCGTAGATGCTTTTGCAGGTGTTGGAGGAAATACTATACAGTTTGCGCGCACTTGTCAACTTGGTAAGTGGTCAGTGTTAAGTTCATTCTTTTGTCACTAGTTTTGAAAATTGTACCTATACAATTAGCCATATAGTTCTTTCTGTCATTGATCAAAGGTTTTAATTGCTAAAATAGGTTATTTTCGATTTATAATACATAATAGCGGTTTATTCTAGTCGAGCATGTGTTAATTTCATTCACTGAAAGTTTCAGCTGAAAGGAGTGGACAGTTAACTAAGTAATCATATTTATACAGTCTTTTTTATTTCAACGAACTAATCTTAAATACAAATTCCGAACCAACACTAGAATAATTGGAAATTACATACAGCGATGCATACATTGATATCCAGTCCATTTAACTACGTATATCAATCAATTTTCTAGTGATGGTATCTGTTACTGACCAGTAGTAAACGATAAATTTGACTGATTAAAAATTAAGCAAGTTTATATGTAGAATTTTCGATCTCCCAAACCAGCTTAGTTTATGTTGAGTTTAATTCATTGTATTTGTGGTCGGAGGTTTTTCAAAACTGAACCACTTTAGTGAAAATCTGTGATTATGTAGACAACCGAAATGACAAGTCTACTAGACCGAATTACTACCAAAGTATTTTATCAGGATACAACCAGTTTTGCTTCTGCAAAATTAACTAACTGACTAATTTTATCTATCACTGACAAATCAATCTTTCTCTTATGTCGAAGATCCAGTCGGTTTTCAGTCAGTCAGTCAGTAACAACGTGGAACTTCGTACGTACGTACATCAGTTCGAGTTGCCATACCACATTAGCACAGAGATTCAGTTATCGATTCAAATCCCATAGTGGTAGAGGTACTGAAAGTATAAGTAGAGATAGGGGACATATGTGTTCGACTCATTGTTGTTCTAGTCGGTTTTACATTTTGAAATTGTGAAACACAAGACTATACAGATTTTGGGTTCTAGCTTTTCGTGCAAGAAACAGGATCAACCTTTTTGTCTACCGCTCAAACCAACTGTTGTTCGTAATTGTATAACCGAAATATGATTTGATTTCCGAACAGAATGTTTCAAGTATCCTATCATCAGTCTTTTATGTTATTAGTTCACATCCCACTTAGTAGTTGATATATCCGGCTCTGAATAATACACATCCTAGGTAGGATTTTGTACGCTGTTTTTCGTTTTTGCCAAGTAATAAAGTTGGGTTAGTGTCAGTCAGTCATATGCAGCGTATGTGTATCGGTTCAGATTTCCATACCACATTAGCAGAGTGGGTAAAATTATCCAGCCAAGTCCCATTCGTGGTTAGGCCACCGGTAAATTGGGTTTTAGAATAATCAGATGCCATTCAGGGTCTTTACATCCTGAATAGCACAGCTCAGTCAGATGGTGCAATCATACAGGCAGGCACCAACAACCCTGGTGAACTGATAAAGTTCATTTTGCTTCTTATCATTTTGCAACGTCTCACAGCTTTTATCATAAGCTAGCATCGGTCTACAAATAGGAAATATGACAAGCATACGGGAAACGTGTTATTTATCTTAACGAATTTATATTTTGTTCAAGTGGTATATTTCTAACTATCAGTCCATATTTGATATCCATGATTGGTCACTGTATGTATGATCGAACAAGGTGAACCAATATTTTGTCAAACAATACTTATCAAAAATGTGAAGGACAAGTTAAAGCACTATAGAGCATCCATGCCCTGTCCTACTTAACGAGCTACAGTATTACTTGATATCATATATGTAACTTTGTAAAGTTCAACTCCGTCATCGCTTTAAGTTGCTCTGAAACTTCATTTATTTCGTTTTCGTTTAATTCTAGTTTTAGCCATTGAAAACTGCTTTCCACGATTATTAATGCTCCAAATTAATGCACAAATATATGGTGTTTTGTCAAACATTATGCTTGTTTGTGGAGACGTTGAAAAAGTCTTAAGTAGTTTAAGAATTGTTCGATTGTCGTCTACAAGTTTTATGATTGGTGATGATGATACAAGCGTGCCAACTTTAGAAAATCAATGTGGAAGTGACAATTTGGAAGTTACTTCTATACGTTCACCTGAGAACAACCAAAGTACATTATTATCTGGAAATAATGAACAATCTGTAGATTTTTCGTCTGAAACATCGATTAATATAGATGATAATATTTTGAAATCAAACTTTAATCTATCTGAACATCAGAGTTCATCATCACATTTATTAGCTAATACAGAGACCACATTAGAAGTGAACCCAGAGTTAAATGAAAATGGGACTTTAGAGAAGCCAAGTAATTCTACATTTAATTCACTTATCGATATCATATTCATGTCACCACCTTGGGGTGGTCCTGATTACATTGCGAAAAATTTTCCACCTGGCTCGTCTAGTTGGAATCAACGTAAACGGAAACATTGGTTATATGATTTGAAAGAAATGGAACCTATTAAAAATCTTGAAGACATTCTCTTTCTTAATAAAGCATTAAATATTTCAAGACATATTTGTAACAAAATTTTAATTTATCTACCAAGAAATTCGTCTATTGGTCAGTTGATTCAAATGAGTTGGCCAATAGTTGATAATCAAGGGAATTGTGAATATATTGCTGATTGTTGTTCCTGTAAACAATATCTTAATGTACATATTGAAACATATTGTTTACGTGGTAGACAATTAGCTCTTGGTTTATATTTGGGAAGTTTTCCGTATTTTGAAGAGAATATTGTAGTGTAAAATAAACTTATTTGAATAATTATTTGTTCTTAGTTTATAATGTGCCCCCAAATGCCCTCGTACGGTCTAGACTGCGAAGAGTCATCTTTCTCGAAATACTCTCATATGACCACCTGTATACAGCTACTGCCACAGAAGTCCTACTCACTGCCTTCAAGCGACCAGACAGTTGTTTACGAGATTGAGAGGACGAAAGCGAATATTCAGAACTTTAATCGGGTTGGTGGATATAGAAGATCTACCTAGGGGACTGGAAAATCCTGATTATAAACCAATAGTGCACATGGGCTCCAGGATCATGAGGGAACAAATGGCGTATGATCCTATTGTTAGTTATAGGCTACCATGGGACTGTGTCTCCTAACGTTGCTCTACTGCCTTGTGGATTAGACCTTTAGGTCAGAGGTTCCGGGTGTGGCTTCCTAAGAAAACCACCTACTTCGGTTCGGGCACCCCGACAGTATTCCTCAAACAGATCGAATGACGAAGTGTGTCCCATATATATTTGGTGCCTCCTTGTATCAGTGTTTATATGTTTAAATAAATATAGTTTGTAGTGTAACTAACATTTTTATGGAGTGGGTGGATGTGTAAAGTTTGTTTCTGATATTGAATGTTTATCTAAAAGAGTGAAGAGAATCTAAAGATAATCTAAATTGTCCAGAGTTAGAGTGGTCATCTTCTCTATCGGTATGCAGTCTTGTTTATATCAACTCTTATTGAGACTGGTTTTGTTGTGTATTATGTCAACTTTGTACCCATGCTATACAGCAACCAACAACACTCATCAATCTAAATTAAGAGAAAATAATTTGGATTCACGAATATTTTGAAATACCCCTGTAGGAATAAACTTGGGTGTTTTTCCACTATACTAGTTAGAATAAAAGTGTATAACGAGCAACCAAAATGTTCAAATCAAAGCATCAGATAAAATGAATGGATAAAATTAACTTAAGAACAATTAAACCAATAAATGCTGACGCACTGGTCTAGAGATTACACGTTTACTTGCAAAAACGAAGGTCATGGATTCAATTCTTGATAGGGAGGGGATCGTGAATGTGCATTGATAAAACGTTCCATACTCAGAGGAAACAGCTGTTCAGTACTTCCTGATATTCAGCGGTTGTTTAAGTAAGATCATTCTATGACGTTAACTACGGAATCTTTGTGTTTATCATCAGCTAAGTCATTCCACTTTCGAACCAAATCGTTTAAATTAAGTATTGAACACTAGTCAAGCAAAGGTTTGTTAGTACTGAAAAAAATTACCGCTTAATTCCCATTAATTTACAAGGAAGATGTTACAGAAAATTATTTAAATGTTCTTATGTAATAGTTTGGTATTTGTTGATTAAATCGATGTCTTGGGAGTCGCAATTTTATTGTGTTTCAAATAAATTTATATGTTATTCATTCTTCGAACAAACGGGGATGTTAAAATGCATATTTAATACTATGTTATGGTTGGAAAGGTTCTTTTAATTATAAGATTTTTATTCCTAACTCTATATACTCAAAACTATAGTCGTAACTCTAAACCCTAACCAGGAACAGTGTGCAAGATCGCATAGAACTGTTTACATCCTTACAGAAGTTCAGGAAAGATGATTATCTATGCTTATATGAACAGATTTGTATATTGTTGTTCCCTCGATTTACAGACAATATAACCTGTAGAAGACTTCAATAAATTTATTAATTATATAAAATCTGTCCAGTCTTTATGACACTAATGTTTAATTTCCACAAAGTACTTGTAATGTCGCTAACTATGTTAAGCCAATATACCTTATTCTAGCTTCTGGTCAGACCAATCTATTCATTCTTCTGGAGTCATATTTTGACCTTGTTAATTATTCGCTTACCAATCTTGACTTTCTATGTAAGCGTATATGTGTACCCTTCTTATCCCATTCACCACATGTCTTTAGCTTATTTTTGTGTCACTATAAATATTGATTAAAGCTTGGTTAAATGGAGTTGGTTCACATGCCTTCTCCACTGCTCTTCCTTTCGCTCTCATCGCTTCTCCGATATTTTGTGTGGATCAAAGATTGTACAAAATATATGTATTGCGAAATCCATTTTCGTATTTGACTTATTTAATTCTGTTATTCACTAACGCGATCTAAGTCGATAATTACATACATATAGTGCATTTGCAAATCTTAGTTCGTTATACGTCTTCTGTATCTATCCAGTTCCTGTACAATTAGAGAATAATGTTTCTTTAAAATTGTTAATAACAAATAACATAAGGTATACGACAACAGCTAATAGGTGTGTCAAAATTACAACGAGATATAACATCAAAATGAAAAAAAGGAACACAAAATTTGGGAACTGTTATAAATGTTAAGAAGATGCATTTTCAATAATAACTGAACTAAATGTTAGCTATCTGTATATGTACTTAGAAATATTACGCAATTAAGTTATTAGGATTAAAGCTGGTTACTCAATATTATTAAGTAGTATAATGCAGTATACAAGGAGAATTGGAATGGAAATGAATGTGCTTAGATAACACAAACTTAACAGTTAGTGTTATTATTTTCACTGAACACTAGGTGATAAATTAAATATTACTCGGTCATTTGACACACTTGGTCCAGTTATCCAGCCTCTTGATTAAGAACTAGAATAAACCAAACAACAGTATGTAGATTATAAACCGTCGATGCAGAGTGAAGTACTGGTAGAGTTTACAGAAAAGTCAGTTCTTACCTGTAAGATAATCTTCTATATTTAGAGCAGCTGAGTATGTCCATCGTTACTCATTAGCCTATCACAAAAACTTATTTTGGCTGACATATGAGTCTCTCATTTCTTAATGTTGACATATAACATTCATTTAATTACAAAGGGAAGATAGAAGTAAAACAACAGGTGAATTTAAACTTCACCCCATTACACAAGCAGGTGGTTATCAGGACTCAGTAGCTAAGTAGATAACACGATGGTGTTTGAAGCGAATGGTACTGGGTTCGAGTGCCGGAGTGAACATCAACTCTGAGGTACAGATACATCCGGCTGATGAGTCCGAAATGGGATGAAACGCGCGTCAAACTGGATTCCACTGCTAACCACTATCCATCTTTGCTTAGAAAGCTTGTGATTTAAAGCAATATCGAGGCAATACGCACAGTATGCACATATGCCAATAAGAGACTGATCAAGTGCAGTGCTGAACATCAATGGGAAGATTCAAGTAAAACAATATCAAGTGAATTAAACTTCACCCGATTGCACAAGCAAGTGGCTATCAGGACTCAGTAGCTAAGTGGATAACGCGATGGCGTTTGAAGTGGACGGTACTGGGTTCGAGTCCCAGAGTGAGCATCAACTCTCAGATGCAGGTTCATCCAGCTGACGAGTCCCAAATAGGACGAAACGCGCGTCAAACTGGATTCCACTGCTAGCCACTATCCATCTTTGCTTATAATGCTTGTAAATTAAGGCAATATCGAGGCAATACGCACAGTATGTACATATGCCAACATGAGACTGATCAATTACAGTCCTAAATAACAATGGGAAGATTCAAGTAAAACAACCCCAAGTGAATTCATTTAATTATGTTTAGTGTTATTGGATGACATGAATAATTTGATATCACTTACACCAGAAAATAAGTTCTATTAATCAGTTTAAAGTGATATAAATATCACGTAAGTCACATTCTTATTAATTATGGAATGACAGTAGTTTAGTTAGGAGAATCTACTCCATGAAATGGTAGTTTAGCGCCTAAATGTATTTAAATCTCAACTACTAACCTGTTGGTTCAAATCACATTCCGGTTAATTCTGTTTAATACACTTTATCAGTATTTTATTTTTTTTGTGTTAGGGATGATTCAACGGATGGAATATCGTCAATAAGGATCTAATGCGAATAAATGGATTGAACAATTACTACATAGCTGTATTTCAATGGTAATAAAGTCTCATGAAATAAGAATAAAACGTTAGTCCCCATGTTTTGAGATAAGGTAATCGAGTCAGTAAACATCATTGTACTTAGATAACTAGAAAAGATACAATAAATTGGTTCATTCTGAGTGAAAATACAAATGCCTACAACCAATAGGTCATGTTTACAGGTATGAGGCAGCTACCTACAGAAGGCTATGGAAGATGGTCGCGCAGTATCGTGGATTGACAATCATATATATTCTATGAATCAGTATTTAATGGGGTAGGAGTAGTTTTTCACTAGCCTCATTCATTTTAAACTAAGAGTAAATGATATTTCTAAATAAGTATTAGTTCTATGTTGAAATGACAAAATACTATGGATTCACCTTCTTATTTTCATTACCTGGTTTGGACTACTAGTAAGTAGTATAAATGACTCTGGAATTTATAGGACCCAAATGAATAGTCAATAGTTTGAGTAATATCTGTCGGTTAGCAATCAATTTCAACCACTTTCATAATACCTTGTGATAATTAAATATTACCCCTATAAACAGTTGAAAAGACAGGGGACACAGGGAGAACAATGCGAGAACAGGACTATGATAAAAATCATGGGAAAATCAAGTTTTTTTCATAATTGTTAGTGTTTTCGTAATTTATTTTATTTCGGCCAGTCTTTGTCCTCAATTTATACTCATTGAAACAAAATGTAATTACTTAGATTCAACCTATCGTTAAATCTTAGTTGCAATTGTAATAACAATAAGAAAGAAGGAACTATGAAGTCTGTAATAGAGAGCTCTTAGTTCTATCAATTTTTTTTATTATCATCTTGCTATATGCTGACTATGTCAAGATATGGAGAGCGATACGAAGTAAGAATGATAACTTCGAACTTCAAAATGACCCGGAGAAATTATATGAGTGGTCTCAAACCTGTCAGTTGCGGATAAATACTTCCAAGTGTATTGTGATACATATCAGTCATCAAGGTACAGAAACATACATGATGAATAACACTGAGCTACCTGTTGTCCGAACACACAATGATTTAGGAGTCATCGTTGACCAAGACTACTGCACACTGCTGTGCAATAGCCGTCAAAAGTTTTAGAAGTTTATGATCAATACGTAGGGCCTTTAGTCATGTTGGCGCTAAAACTTTTTTGACTTTGCATACAGTGTTTGTGAGTCCTAAACTTGAGTACTGCATACAAGCGGCTAGTCTCTGATTAAAAAAAGTCGGTGAGCTTTTGGAAGAGGTTCAGATGACAGCAACTAAGGTTATTCCCGGAATGGCGAAGCTCCTGTATGATGCTCGACTGGCCAAGCTGAACATATTCTCGATGTCATATCGAAGAAGTAGAGGTGACTTAATTACAGCTTTCAAATTACTTAGAGATAAATTTGCATCTGATATGCCCTCATTTTTCTTGTCTTCCAAAACAGGAAATTTACGAGGACACTCCAAAAATGTTCACAAGCCCAGAAAAAATTACTTATCAGTTGACTATCGAATTTCCCATCAATTCATCAACGAGTGGAATTCATTACGTCAGCACATGGTTGAGGCTCCACCCATCGACTATCTTAAAAAATGAGTTGTATCAACTGAAAGACCATTATTGCCAGAACTAACACAGGTCATCAAGCCTCTTATCCGTTCCAAACTGAAACTGTAACTTTATTGCTATATAGACGTATTGATGAACACTTCAATAGACAAATATATTTAAAAAATCATTGTAATTGTTATATCAACATAAGTGATCATTGAGATTATCTTCCGAACTAAATAATTTGTAAATTTTCATCAATGACCCAGTGATTATTTTCTCGGTTGTTTAAAGTAATGATAATTAATTTTAATAGTTGAATTCATGAGTCAATAGAAGTTAGACCACCATGAAAAACCTGGAAGCACAATTAAATGTCTGACCATTATATTGAATGAGTAACTGAATGAACAGATTAAAGTTACCTTAAGTAAATCATCATCATAATAATAATAGTAATAGAAGGTCATCTCATTCTGATTGGTTCATGTTGTTCCTATGCGTTAATAAACACTACTTGATAAAACATAACTAAAAGGAACTTAGTGACCGAATTAATCTTATGACTGCAATTGATTACATGAATCGATATTATTTTTGTAAGAAAATAGTGAAAGCAAGATATAAATAATGACTTGTTGAATAATTCTGATTGTTAATAGATATCAGCTATGAATATTCAACTATTATTATTATAAGCAAAGATAAATAATGGCTAGCAGTGGAATCCAGTTGGACGCGCGTTCTGTCCCATTTCGGACTCGCCAGCTAGATGTACCTGCATCTGAGTTGATGTTCACTCCGGCACTCGGAACCCAGTACCGTCCGCTTACAAATGTCATCGTGTTATCCACTTAGCTACTGAGTCCTGTTAACCGCTTGCTTGTGCGATGGGGTGAAGTTCAATTCACTCTGTATTGTAGCTGAGTGGATAACGCGATGGCGTTTGAAGCGAATGGTACTGGGTTCGAGTCCCGGATTGAACATCAACTCTGAGATGCAGGTACATCCAGCTGACGAGTCCGAAATGGGACGGAACGCGCGTCCAACTGGATTCCACTGCTAACCACTATCCATCTTTACTTATAATGCTTGTAAATTAAGGCAATATCGAGGCATTACGCACAGTATGCACATATGCCAATATGAGAGACTGATCAATCGCAGTCCTAAACATCAATGAGAAGATTCAAGTAAAACAATACAAAGTGAATTATTATTATTATTATTATTATTATTATTATTATGAAACCTTGATATTGTAGTGCATATGTAGTATGCAATAACAGTCATAACTGGAGAACCTAGCAACAGAAGATTATGAAGGTCAAGTTAAAGAAAAATATAACAGAAATGGAAATAAAAAGGAATTGTGACTTGAAAGAATTATACGGAATGATGGAATTTCGCAATAGAATTATTTAGTGTATGATTCTCATTCTATAATTTCCGATAAAAAGACGTTGTCAGTATAGGGGTTGTGGAGATTATTAAGTTTTTGATTGAGATCATGAAGCGATTGATGTTAGAATGCCATGATCTCAATGAAAAACTTAATAATCTCCGCAATTCTATAAAGATAAATACTATGTGCTTACTAGTGATTAGCAAAGGGAGGGAATTCTCGGAGTTCTAATGAAAAGCCATGATCAGTGGAGCTAATCCGTGTCGTGTAAAGATAGGTATCTACCTCAGTATAATGAAAGATGGTCGCGCAAGTTCGTGAATTGGTTGAGATTAGACATTAACCCCGTTGAATGCGGACTCAGTTGATTAGATGTTAAGCGTTCACGAGCGAGACCAAAGATCCTGGGTTCGAGTACCGCAAGCAGGATTGTGGATGTGCACTGTTAAGTCCCGTACTAGGACTGAATGACCGTCTAGTGCTTCCAGGGTTTTCATGGCGGTCCAGCTTTAATGGGCTCATGAATTCAACTATTAAATTAATAAATTATTGTTTGAAACGTAAGGTACTTGGTTCAAGTTTTAGTATAGACTACCATTGATCAATCACTGTTATGTTATTTGCACCCTGAAAAGAAGCCTAGATGTTACCTTTCAATGACAAGTCTTTTTTGTGTGTATTTATTAAATACCCCTTGAGAAAATTAATAACAATCTTCTTGGTAAATAATGAGCAGGTTTTAAGAGTAAAAACTACTCATTTTGAGTCACCGTATGAACATTAACACTCGTATTTAAGTACATTTAGTTAATGAGCTATAAAATAGGATACAATTAACGTTGTATATTCCACTATCAATCACAAGTAGAACATATTAAAATTAGACAATATATTTACAGGTTTATTATGCAATATATATTATTTATAAGATTGTAAAATGAATGAACTCGTTGAAATGAATTACGTCAAGGAATTAGTTATTTTATCTAAACCAGTTTCCTAAAATAACAATTTAGGACTAGTGAAATGTCATTGAGCACTAGTCGAATCCTCCGTCAGTTGAGTCACTGAATATTGAATAGATCATCGATCCCTGTCAAGGCAAAGGACAACCAACGCACATCAGTTAATCGTATATCATTGACTGACCAATGCGGTGGTAGTCTCACTATCTTCTCTGTGCTCATTCTTACTAATACATTTTTGTAATAGCGTCCTTTGTGTTATACGGTCGTCAAAGCATCCATAGTATCTTGATACGACGAAGGGGAAATCCACCTTAGATGCTGACTGCGAGGTGTGATTTCAAATGTTATCTGTTGGTCACACCATTCTCGTCTGAATTAAGTAAGCTTCCAATCATTCGGCATAGATGGTCAACTTTGACTACCTACACTGGTCAGCTCGGCCGGTATCATTGACAACAGACACTTTGTCGCACGTAATATGTCACTTAACACTAGGTAATAAGCTCTTTGAGTCAGCGTTTTACGAAATGGCCACGTTATCTAAACCTTCTAAACTCCATTACATTAGTGGTTACCTTTTCTACTAATGTTTACTACACTCTTTGTAATTGCTGTTATCTCACACGGTAAATCATGGTTCGACTTTCTTATCACATGAAATTCATTTTAATTCCGTTTTCAGTTTATTTACATGCAATACTCATTGACATGAGCCCAGAGTGACACTCTTTGTTTCTCATATTCTCTTCGATGATTTTCCGTTCACTTATCGAACAAACATGCGGCACTCACCGTTTATCATCTTTTAGAGACTTCATTGTACCACCTTCTCTCTCGATCAGTAGTCTTCGACGCTTACTGATTGTAATAAAATCATCGGCTTTTCAACCATTCTACAGAGATCATCAACATTGATGATCTACAAATGCATCTTATTGCATACAACAACTGATTTCTTGGTAATAAACAATGTGATACTGTCAAGTCGTTAGTGATGATCAAATTCTATCTATGAAATGGCAATGAGGTCATCGGATTCATTGACTCACTCGATGTATTACACTTTATTCAGTAGTAATGCACTCAGTTTTACATAACGTAGAGGCTGAAACTGATGTTTATCAGGTCAAGTCACCACACCAAATTAGTTAAGTGAGATGAAATTATTAAGGGAAATTCGAGAGTAGTAGAATTAGTAACACTCATTAGCAATAGAAAAGACCAAGTATAAATAACATGGTACAAGAAAAAAAATGAATTCATGTAAGAAGAAAGTATCAAATAGTTTTCAGAATCATGATCTAAGGAAATATAAGTGGGGAAGGAGTCTGGGTCATTGCAACTCAACCTGAGTATATTTCAATCAACATCTCTAATTATCGGATAATATAATCGTGCGAACCTCCACTAGGAAGTCTGAAACTAAGTACATGGCTCAATTAAACTGTCAATGACTCTTTGAACTGATGCTAAATGCTTTTTGAACCCATTTTTAAACCAGTAAACATTGTACGTTTTGGAAGGCGATGTTTAGACGTACGTAACATAATGCAGTTGATGAGAATTCACCATCTCATCAACCATTCTGTTACCTCTATCAAGAATTCTCACGTCTAGTTTTAAGATTACTCGCTCGGTGGTCTTACCAGACCCGAGCAATGATCAAATACTTGTATTCTACAAACGTTTACTGATAAAATTAATTATGTTGCACAGTAATAAATTAGTACAAAGTGGACTGCTACATAATATACTCACCCATTTGTTAGCAGACCGACCTCTCATCTACGTTACTAATGTCGAAAGTCATCTGAGTTTGATGAATCCATGCCGAGATTTCATAAGATATCAAGATAAGTAAAGTGGTTGCTGTTCTTAACTACTCTACTCTCTACCATAATATTTATTGTTTTCATTAGTATACGATATTCTGTATTCTCACTTATAAGTGTTGAGTTATGCCATGTCTGATATTTTACTATAATACCCAGTGTTAGGTAGTTGAATGTAATCACTTGGAAACTACGGACCTTTGTTTGACTTTAGTTGACCCAAATCAACCATATATATATATCTGTAATCGTTACTTTAGGGCATGGTGGCGATTTACAACTTTGAAGTTTTATATTACGGACTAACTTCGTTTAGACAGCTATTGAGGAATGTAAGGCACAGTTCTTTCATAACATGATACACACAGCAGCTTGTAACGTAAAACCTTCAGGTCACTTAACCTTCAAATCACTGAGATATTATCCAATAGTTTAAATCCCTAACATTTTGACTTCACTACAACCTACATAACTCAGTTATAACATTTCGGGTTATGACACTTAGATTCAAGTTCTCTTGACAATTGTCTTTTACTAAGATGTGAAGTTTTAAATATATCTGTTGTAAATCACCAGCGTGGATGATCTATGTCTAATAATTGGGGGCCTACTAAAGTAAGACAGGAACGGTGTAACGAACCACCTCACGGTCACCACCCTACGTGGATTGCTCCATCGACGTATCGAGGTACTATAGATGCTTTGAAGACCGTATAACATAAAGGACGTTATTACAGAAATATATTAGTTAAAATAGATAAAAGCGAAAGTAAGACCACTGCCACATTATCCACTCCTTGGCGTACAATTAACTGATGCGCGTTAGTCGTCCTTAACCTTGACAGGGATCGATGATCGGTTCGATATTTAGTGACTCAACTGCCGGATGATTTGGCTAGGGCTTAGTGACATTTCACTGACCCTACACTGCCAATCATATTACAATTTTATGAACAGGTTGTTTTTTGTTTAAGAGAACTTGTCAGTTGAAACATACTAACATTACTAAACGTGCAGAGTAATTAGGTTAATTCATAACGTTAGTTTAATACACATCATTCTGTCGAAATCACACAACTTTTAACCTTAAAAAGTATAACAATAAATTATATTAATCTATATATCTATTCAATTTTTCAGAGGTTATAACAGCTGGACAAACTATAAATTGACCTATATATACATAGATAAAGAAAAATAATAAACTAAAGAAACATCAGGAATTGTTAGACAACTGTTTCGTCCTAGTATGAAACTCTTCAGGAGTACAAATCTACCACACCAACGGAAAACCTTCAAGTCACACAGACAAGTGCTTAACCTCTAGATCAACGAGTTGGCATTCAATAGTGTATATGTAACTAAAAAGGATATCCTGTCAAGTGATCTTAGATAGAGAGCATGTATCTTTAGTCTAAAGTTACAAATCTGCCACGATTTGATGATTCTTTCATACTTATTTTATACATTGTACTTATGATTTGAATTGTTTTTGGATGACAGTATTTCATCGAGACCTTACTCAAATTTTATTATTAAAGTTACAGTTTGGTTTAATATAGAGAGACCAGCTTGGCCACTGGATAGATCCTACTTAGTATTACCTTTTATCTAAAGTCAATCTTTCCAATTCTTTTACGCACAATTATTTCACAGGTGGGTGTGTTTCACAACAATGTAACCTACCATAACTACCTAACGATGTCGTGATTTAATATCCTATAAACAACTTTGAATAGTTCACTAATTATGTAAAAATAATGTATTTTTGGCAAGTTCTTTTATTTTGTATCATAAATTATTTATCCGTTTTTGATATGCGGTTGTGATGATTGTTGAATTTCTTTGAAATCACAAATCAACCACTGAAAACCTAGAAGCACTGGATGGCTGTTTCGTCCTGGTATGCGATTCCTCATCAGTAAGCATCCAAGACACTTTACACACATGAGTTGAACCCAGGACCATCTATATGGTGGGCGAACACTTAACCTTTAAACAAGTGGACCGGGATCCAATGGCGTCAACGTCTAACTTCAATCTAACTTAACAATTTCCATAAACCTTATACAAAAATCGGTCATGTATTCACTAGTAACAAGCTTCGAGGGGAAATTTTGAGAGTTCTAGTAAGATGTGACGAGTGGAACCAATCAGTTTTGAGTGAGACGAAGTTGTCCACCAGAGACAATGGAAGACGGTCACGTATTATGATGTATCGATTTAAGTTAGACATTGACAAAATTGGATGCCAACCAAGTGGTCTAGAAGTTAAGTGTTCTCGTGAGAGATTAAAGGTCCTAGTTTCGATTCCTGCGCGTAGGACCAAGGATGTGTACTGCCACTGAGGAGTTCCATACTAGGACGAAACGATCACTAAGTGCTTTCCGGTTTTCAGTGGCTGTCTAACTTACATCATTTTATAAATACAATGTAAGTTATATATTAGTGTTTGATGTTTTTTGAATTACTGAAATTTTACAAAGGTTAGTTATTGAAGTAGCTCTAAGGCGGTATTATCATTAAAAACTTTCAAATCAATACAAAACAGAAGACTAATCTTGTTGAATTTTCATGGTTTCTTCAGTTTAAAGATGCCACAAGCATTCGGAGTTTTGACAACGCTTTAACCAGTAACACTTCTAATATGAATCGTACCCACCATGTGGAATCAAAAGACAGAAGCGAGGAGGTTCGAAGATATATTTAATAGGCTATCAATATATCTTGGATCGACTGATCCAATCTGGCTAGCGATTGCAGATGATGTTGAGTACGGCGTTCCCACTCGTGATCTGGTGCAGATATATGACCGAGGACCTTCAGTTAAGTGAATCCATTAAAACTAATGTGATTAGCATCCAATGTCGAAGATCTACAGAGCTATTAATTTTGGGGATTTATTCACCTCTACAAGTTGAAGACACCCTGATGCAAATCAATTTTATTCAGATTTTGATTTCCTTATAAATTCGATAACTAATCTCTTCAACACATTCAACCTTCATCAATATACATTTAATTTATTGATCATGAAATTTTTTACTACTATAGAATGAATGTTACCGAAGAATACTTCACATTATTTTACTGAATGACCACAGACATTGATTAATTCAGAACACGAGAGTTATTTCTGACATCTGATATCGAGTTGATACGCATGACCAAACAGAAATAAACCAAACAATAAAAGAGAGATGCTGACGGGCGCATGCTACTAATCAAAATTTGGCTTATCTTTCGGTATATACAGACACAAGATACTGATCAATACTTACTGACTTACATACATACATACATACATACATACTTACTTACTTACTTGCATACTTACTTACATACATATTTACTTACATACATACATACATACTTACTTACTTACTCATTTGCTTACCTATCCCTCTTATCCCTGATGAAGGAGTATAGATCGTCCACCAGCAATCTTCGCAAAACTCTGTCTTGGGCAACCTTTTCCAGTTGACATTCATCCTTTAGATATCTGCTTCCAATTCCCAACGTAGTGTGTTTTTTGACTTTCCTCTTTTCTGTTTCCCTTCAGGATTGCAAGTTAGCGCTTGCCTCGTGATGCAGTTTCATGATTTCCGAAATGTATATTCTATCCACTTCCAACGTCTTTTCATAATTTCCTCTTCAGCCACAAGTTTGTTTGTTCTCTCCAACAGTAGGCTTTTCCTGATGGTTTCCGGTCAACAGATATTGAGTATCTTCCGTAGACAACTGTTTATGAACACCTGTACCTTTTCGATGAGAGTTGTAGTAGTTCTCCACGTTTCAGCTCCGCACAGTAGAACTGTTTTGACATTCGTATTGATGATTCTGACCTTAATATTAGTTTGAATTTGTTTTGAATTCCATATGTTCTTCAATTGTAGGAATACAACCCTTGCTTTGCCAATCCTCAGGTTTATGTCTACATCAGATCCTCCTTGTTTATCGATGATGCTTCCCAGGCGCGTAAAAGTTCTCGGGACTTCCCCATCATGTGTGATTGGGTTGGTGTTCTCCGTGTCTTATTTCAGCATTTTGGTTTTCCCTTGTGTATGTCGAGGCCTACTACTGTAGAGGCTGCTGCTATACTAGTTGTCTTCATCCACATTTGTTTGCGTGTGTAGAATAGAAGGGCCAAGTCATCTACGAAGTCCGAATCCTCTCATTGTTTGCAATCTGTCCATTGCATTCCATGCTTCCCCTCAGATGAGGAGTTCTCCCTTATCCAGTCAACCACCAGAAATGAGAGGAAGAAAGATAGTAAGCAACCTTGTCTGCCTCCAGTTCTCACTTGGAATGCGTCTTTCAGCTGTCCTCTATGCACGAATTTGCAGTGTAGTCCGTCGTATGAATTCCAGATAATGCTGACGATTTTATCAGGCACACCAAAGTGTCGAAAAAGTTTCCATAATGTTTTCTCATACGCACTGTCGAATGCTTCCTCATAGTCAAGGAAGTTGATGCATAGTGATGAGTTCCATTCAATTTATTGTTCAACGATGATCCGCGTTGTCACAATCAACCTCACGGAATCCAGCCTATCGATCTCGAAGCTGGATGTCTGCCGAATCTTTCATCCGGTTCAGCAACACTCTGTTGCAAATCTTTCCTAGTACTGATAGTAGTGTGATTCCTCCATAGTTTTCACATTTGCTCAGATCTCCTTTCTTTAGTATCTTGATGAGTTGTCCTTCTTTCCAGTCTGTCTGTGGCACCTGTTTTTCCTCTCAAATATTATTAAAGAAGACTGTGGAGAATCTTTACAGTTGATTCTGTGCTTCACTTCAGTACTTCAGCTGGTATAGTATCAGATCGGTTTGTCTTCCCATTGTTGATTTGTCTAACGACCATCCTGATTTCTCCCGTCATTGGTGGAGTGACATCCATATGAAGGTCTGTGTGAGTTGGTTCTGTGTCTCGTGGGTTCAGTGTTTTTGAACTATTCAATGGTTCTTCAAAGTGCTCTACCTACCTGCTCCTTGTTCTTGAATCTCAGTGATTCGCTTACCTTCTTTGTCCTTGACCGACCTCTCTGGCTTACCATAATCCCCTACCGTTTTCTTCGTCACGTCATGTAGTTGTCTGATATTTCCTTCTCTTGCAGCTTTTTCCGCTGTCGTCGCTAGATCTTCCACGTATTTCTGCTTGTCGGCTTTGCTGCTCCACTTCACTTGCTTGTTTGCTTCTGTGTATTCAGTTTGTGCTTTGACTTTCGCTGCTCTTGTCTGGCTGTTGTTAATTGCTGTCTTCTTGATCTACCTTTCTTGCATAATGCCCAGGGTTTCGATTGAGATCTATTCCTCATGATGATGCTTGTTGAGACCCAGCACCCCCTGACACGTTGAAGTCAATGCTTTTTTGATCCCTTTCCAGTTGTTTTCGATCGTAGTTTTTTTTCGGTGGATCCTGTAAGGTTTGGAAGCTGTTGTTCAGAGTTATCTTGAATTCGTTGAGTTTGTTGATATGTCAAAATAGCTGTATTGAAACTTTGTAATGCTGTTTCCCCCAGCTGCCCAGTGTTTCTTTAGCTTCAGTTTCATCTTTGCGACCACAAGCTGGTGATCTGAAGCTATGTCAGCTCCTCTCCTGGTTTTCTTGTCTTCACTTGTCCCTCTGAATCTTTTAATGATACAAATATGATATGTCTGATTCTCCGTGATGTGATCCTGTGAGACCCATGTAGCTTTGTGTGTGTGTTTATGTGGGAATATTGTGCCATTTATAACTAATTTACTGAATTCACGTAGATTTTCAAAACTCTCATCATTTTCGTTTCTTTCTTCCAGTCAATCCATGTCGTCCCACGATACCTTTATACCCGATGTTGTCCATTCCAACTATGGCGCTTAGGTTGCCCATCAGGGTGGTCAGGTCCTTCCCTGAGCACTTTGCTATGACTGACTGCAGCTTTTCATAAAACCGATCTTTATTTTCACTGTGGCTTTCATTGGTGGGTGCATAACATTCAATAACATTCGTCGCGATTCCTTACTTTCTTGTTTTGAAGGATGCTTTGGTGATCCTGGATCCATGAAATTCCCATCCAATAAGTGCATTACCTATATTAACTGTTGCTCTTGTTGCTGGAAACAACATCGGCTTCGAGACTTTCGAAGAATCTCGGCTTTCACTATGAGGCGTCATAATTCTTCCTTTAGTTTAGAGGGTAGAGTTTAAATGGTTTAATTTGCTTGATTTGGTTAGTGATTTTAGCAAGATTGTTTTCCACAGGAGCCATGTTTGGTAAAGTTGAAAGCCCCTGAGCTGCAATATCTCGAAGACCCAAACAAACACCAACGCCGTGTGAAAGACTGAATACCTCTTCGATCTTTTCAACCAGACTCAGTTTTGTGGGTGATATTTGTAACACAAGTCAAAACCACCAAAGCTGGTATTTCCAGATGTTGACATTCACTCTGTTATCGTCACTGTGCTCGAGTATACATTGTCAAACCTTATTATGCCAATATACATCTAGCTATAATTAAATATACAAGTTGTAATCTATAAGGAAAGAATAAATCCAACTGGTTTCGTGTTCAATTTTTACAACGATCTTATACCAGTAGTAACTTTCTTAGCCTAGACCCTTAACTCACAAAGTCTAGTTTGTTTATTAAACAACTTGATTTGAAAAGTCAATAATGTTGGATTTATTTTATTCATCACAGTTATATCAGACTGTATCGTGACCATGAATTCCAAGGAAGTTAAATTCCATATAATCTACAACAATCTAAAGACTTTGGTTGTATGCTTTCTTTCTGAAGCACAGAATAACAAACTTGTAACCGTGTAAATCAAAGATAATTAACTTCTATTGAACAGTTCTAGTGTGACACAAAAAATAAACACATTCCATATAATATTTGTACTTATAAATAACTGATTACAATGTTATTTCATTGATTTACAGCTTACAATTAAAAAAAGGTAGATAAGTCAAAATCCTTGGTAATTAAAATGAACTACATTGATGCAAATTACTTAATTATAAATTGTTACTAAAAATAGTTTTGAAAAAACTCATTGACTAAGTTCAGACACACAAACTCAGTTTCTATCTACACTTTGATAATTAGTACTATTATCTGGTAAGTCAAACTGAATTGGCTAATTTAAATCCTGCAACTACAATGTGTTGGTTCAAATTTCAATACCCAATACAAAACCATTACTCTATATAGATTGGCGCATAAATTCTTGCAACAAATCACTTTTACCTTCTCATCTAAATATGACATGCAATAAGAAGACGGAAAAAGTAGAAACTGTGAATTGAGGGCTCCGGTTTTCGTTAGGGACCTCATTTATATATCTAGGTAAATGTTCGTAACATATTCTACGAATACCAGTTATGTAACTCCAGGTTTATTTTTAATCAAAATAAACTTATTTTGAATGTCGAATTCTCTCAAAGGGTCAGTTTCCTAGACTTTGTTAAATTACTTGTAATGAGGTTGATAGCAACTGAAATAAAGTCATAGATGTAGGTTCTTTTCTGCTTAACGCTAAATATCACGGTAAATTTAATGTTCCCTACGAGAATTGAACTCGTTTCTTTCTTTCTTTCTTTCTTTCTTTCTCTTTACGTTTCAATTAATAAGAATGTAAGTGGGATAATCAACAAAGGCTTTATATCCTAAGTGAAGACGATTAAATGAATAGCATCATAACATATACATAATGGATAGGTAGATTTAAAAAAATAGCTGACTTTCCAAACCGTCAGATTAACGTACCAAAGTACCATTCATATATTAGATTTGATCGTTTTGATTGAATCACCGATAAATCTTTAATTAATCACTTTTATAGCTAATTCAAATGAAATGAGATTTCATGATTTCGAATTCTATTGAGAGTATCATTTCTTTCAAGAATTTAAATACTTCTAGTTGACAATTTCAGATATTGTATGTTTGCTCTTGATCACCTCCTATCAGTTAATTTTGTATTCAATGAGAACATAGTTAGTTATTCAAATCGGTCGTTCAATTACTACTTATTCAATAGAAATTAGTTTAGCACTAAACACTAGATAAAAAAATAACATTTACTCACTAGTGACTAGCAAAGTGAGCGAATTCTCAGAGTTCTAGTGAGAAGCTGTGACCAGTTAAGCTAATCCATTTCAGGTAAAGACAGATATCTACCTCAGTATAATGGAAGATGGTCACGCAATTTCGTGGATTAGTTGAGGTTAGACATTAACACCATTGGATGCATGATGGCTCAGTGGTCGAGTAGGTTAAGCGTTCGCGCACGAGACTGAATGTCCTGGGTTTGAATCCCGTGGGATGGGATCGTCAATACGCACTTCTGAGGAGTCCCACAATTACACAAAACGGCCGTCCACTGCTTGTAGGTTTTCAATGGTGATCTGACATCAATCGATTCATGGTATCAATCAACAAAAATATTACTGATTACAACTCGGATAATCATTCAATATAATCTGATAAGTGTACATTTTTATTTCTTCATACAATTAGTCATTAATTTGCAATAATCATCGAACGAGTCTGATCATTCTAGTTTTTTGAGTCATTTCAGACAATTAATCTGTTGGTTGCCATAGCAACAGCATTTATTTATTTATTATCAATATTTATTTAAAGCTTCATTTATTATACTTAAAATTTTCGAAATTTTTTTACGAAAAAATGGAAATGGTACAATTGAAGTAAACAAACAAATAATGCTATATCATCCACCCATTTTTTTATATGTTAAAAAGACTGACTTTCTCCTAACTGATTATTTAAGTAGTCTGTTATGATGAACTTATAGTGAGAAATGTCAGTCATATCTTTAGTTCACATATATTAATTATCAACAACAACAACAGGTCAACATCATTCTCTTGTTCATATGTTTAAACTAATAGGTGATTATAATTTATGAATCATATCTATTTTGATTACACTGACTTTCGTTAGACAAATGAACATTCTCAACAGTACACATTCACCAACATACTAGAGATTGAACCCAGGATTTTTGAACACTTAGCGTTTAGATAACTAAGTTGTTATACAATTTGTTTGTATGTTTAATTTCAATTAATTCTTAATATTACACAACCGTTTTCAATCTTTAATGATTAGTAACTGACTAACATCCCACGTGGTTGAACTTTATTGATCAGTATAAAGTAATCTGATTAATAGATATGAAACTAAAGTTGATCGTATAACTTGAATAAGAATACAAAAAAACTCATTAACTAAGTCTCAACACATAATCTCATGTTCTATGCACACTTTGAGGGTTATTGGAACTGGCAGTAACTTTAGAAGAACTACAGGTGGAGATATTGGTTGATACTATGGCCTAATATATAGAGAGACGTGTAACTACATTCTGTAAATAACATATTTCTTTCTCGATTATATGAAGTTATATCATGGTTGTTCTCTTCAATATACAACTGATATTTGATAGTCTTAATAATACCAGGATTGCAACAAGTATCAAACTAATGGTTTTTTGATTACTAGTTTCTTACTTGATAAATTCTCTTGAACGTTTCGGTCATGATATTATTATTCTGAGACTGGGAGTGCATTAAATCCATCATATTCATTTAGTAGTATATAATGGTAGCTAATTCACGATATTGTGCGATCGTCCACCATTGTCTTCAGTAACTGCCTCACAACAGACATGGTTGAACTTGACTGGCCACCGCTATCTCACTTGAACTCCAGGAAATTCATCTTGAAGCCAGTCACTACTGAGCACATGATAATTATCAGTATAGGGTTTAGGAGATTGTTGATTTTAAATTGATATCATGAATGGATGAATGCTAAACTCATACTAGGACTAAACGGCTGTCCAGTTCTTCCAGGTTTTCAATGTTGGTCTAACATTCATCCATTCATGATATCAATTTAAACTTTGTTTATCGTCAATTTTCCTCCTCCAATAAAAGGAACAGATTATCTTTTTCTTTCAAAACTACTCATTTGTCTTCATTTACATAGTTTTCCAAAATTGCAATTAATCAGTCTCTGTTGACATATATAAACCCTGAGAAGATTGTCTTGATATTACCATTAAGTCACATGGGACTTTTCAAATAAAATTTAATAATCGCTAGTAATTAGATCAACGACACAAGATTCTCCTTATTTGAAACTTAACAGATGGAGTTAGTATGAGACTACTCAGTACTGAGTATCTATGATTGCACATGCGGGATTCTAACCCAGCTACCATCAGTCTTGCTTGCTCAAACTCTTAACATCTATCCATCTGAACCAACATTCAACAGTGTTAATGTCTAACTTCGTGTCATATAGAGACAATGAAAGATGGTTACACAATTTCATGATTCATTTAATGTGAATTGAATAGAATCTTAAATCATGATAAATGTATATAAATTCATCTTTCATTTAACATTAAACAAAATTGATTGTATCTGATGTGTTTTGATCTGATTATTGAAAATAGATAATCAGGAATCATTGAATTAGTTGAATGAACTGATCAATGGATCAAAATCTTTTCAATTTTTTTTTTATTTTTTATTTTTTAAACTCATTGGTGTTATCTTTTGTGTGTGTGTGTGTGTGCGTGCGTGCGTGCAGCTATTAATAACCGACCATGTTTTTTTTTTTTATAATTTTCATAATGAAAAGTAATCTATGAGTTATTTTTCATAGATCAATATAAGTAGGTTACACTAACTTTTGTTCGATTAGGTTGTGTTGTTATAATAGAGAAGTATTTTGTAAATTTTATATATGTTCATTGTAGAATTAATCTATTGATTAATTAATGAAATGGATTTAACAGTATAAGGTTGTGGAGATTGTGGAGTTTTTGGATTTGAGATCATAAATCAATCGATGTTAAATCATCATTGAAAACTAGAAATAACTGGATGGACATTTCATTCTAGTATAGAATTTACCAACTTTGAGAGGTGATTCTCGGAGTTTTAATGAGAAACTATGACCAGTGAAGTTGAATCTGTGTCGGATAGAGATTGATATCTATCTCAGACAATGGAAGATGGATGCGCAATTTCGTGGATTGATTGAACTTTGACATGAATACTGTTGGATGCCGGCTCAGGTGTTTAAAGTTTAAGAGTTTGTGCACAAGACTCAAGATCCTGGGTTCTAGTCCTGTGTATGGGATCGTAGATACGCACTGCTGAGGAGTCCCATTCTGGGAAGAAACGGTCGTCCAGTGCTTCCCAGTTTTAAGTAGTAGTCTAACTTAAATCGACTTCTGAATTCAACTGTTTATAATTACTACAATCTCCACAAACCGCATTTCTAAAAACGAACTGTATCAACTACATAGCTGTCAGAACAGGATGGATAGCTATTGATTAACCATAGTAGTCTCTCCGAATTCACAAAAACGTACGCATACACACATTTGATGAACGAACACTTGAGAACGACCATGAATGGCTATCTAAAGACGCATGTAAAACGATCAGAAACTTAGTTCTTGAACAAATGATTAGATCGGCTCACACCTCATCACGTGAATCGTCATTTGAAATCATCTACAAAGTAAAGAGAACTGGTTCAAAAGTGGGCTAGACGACCTTTGAAATGCTGGAAGAACTGGACGATTGTTTTGTTCTTGTATTGAACTCTTCAGATCGACTCATGAATTCACTTAACTTGCTCATATGGAGAAGGTCATATTGACAGCACAAAACGCATATTTTAACATTAAATTACCTGGCTCTCCATAGGGTCAATTCCGAACACTCTGCCCCACAGAAAGACTTTTTAAGAATTGTACATACAGTCAAAGAAGTTGATTCAATAAGAATGCAAATGAAAACCTTATGTGCATTAGCAGCTATTGCTTTCCATTAGTTTAAGCCTAACTTTATCGAGCAATAATTCATCATTCTTCCATAGTTCAAACCTCTATTTCTATCATCCATAATCTATTGTTTTCATTTATTTTGTCATTTCTACTCTTATTTAATTATTTTCACAACTATTAATTAGTAGTAGTTACAACATCAATCGGTTCATGATCTCAATCATAAAACTAATAATCTCCACAACCCCATACTGATAATTACCATGTGTTTACTAGCGACTTGCTTCGTTAAGGAATTCTCGGATTTCTAGTGAGAAACCATGATTACTGGAGCTAGTCCTTGTCGGGTAGAGATAGATATCTACCTCAGTACAATGGAAGATGGTTGCGCAATTTCGTGGATTGCTTGAGATTAGACATTAACACTGTTAGATGCCGTCTCAGTGGTCGAGTAGTTTAAGCGTTCGCGAGCGAAACCGAAGGCCATGTGTTCGAATCCCATGGGGTGGGATCGTGGATGCGCATTGCTGAGAAGTCCTACAGTAAGACGAAATGGCTGTCCAGTGCTTCTAGGTTTTCAATGCTGGTTCAACATCAATCGGTTCATAATCTTGATCAACAACTTTTATTTATTCTGTTGTTAATACCTATCAAATGGTCATCAATTATTCACCAGACGATTATTGCGCAATTGTATATATTTGAAACCTTTTTATGTTCAAGTAATAGTTCCATAAGAAATAGACATGATGATGTAATCGGAAGATTGTAATATAAGATTATGTAATGTGAGCATTAATAACACCATTATCAAGTTAGCAACAAATTATTATGTGAATGCGGTGAGATAACCAAAAATATTTAAAGTCAATAAAGGTGTGAAATTATATAAAGTAGTGATATCAGACACAATTATAATGAAATAAGACAGGGGATAACAAAATATCTCATATTGTCTAGACTTTATTCATAATTATGTCTGATATCACTTGTATCCCTATTGCCTTATTAATTACCTTCAATTATTTTAATCATCTTACTTTGTTCACCTTATGTAATCTTATATTGCAATCACCCTATTACATCACCATGTCTATGCCTTGATCACATGTTTTTATAGAACGAATACTTGAATCTATACTTACTATTACGTAATAATCGTCTAGTGAACTAGTGATAAGGTGAAATAATTGACCCTTTTTTTAATTACTGACAACATATCACTTCAGGTATTTTTTTAATTGACCCCCTTTCTATCTCCCTATACAATACTAATTTAGGAAATGTAAAATTGACTATAAATACGATCGGTACAGATGAAGTAAATGAAGTTGTCAACAGTTGAATTTGTTTGAGTGAGTCGATTACCTTCTCATTCTTCTTTTTCTTCTTCTTCATCAACATCATCATCAAGACATAATGGGTTTCTTCGGTTTTATGATAATGGCAGTATTTCAAGTAATTCTTTCCTTAGTCCCAACAGTGGTATCGATTGTACAAAGATTTACACAAAAGAATATTAACTCATTTTAATGAGTTGTCAAAATATCATCGTTACAAATGAGTTTGCCAGTGAAAATTGTATGTTTTAAATCAAGTTATTAAATAAGAATATGATTGTTAAACGGATATGTAAGCTAAATGTAACCTTTCATTAATTAATAAAATTTCTATAATGAAATGATAGTTTTTTGTTTTGATGAAACTTTTGATATTACTGAACTGTTTATGTTTATATTTTATCATTCACATGTAGTGGGTTACTTGTGTAACGGGTTTCTTTCTCCAATAAGAACAATTAGGGCATTAAGCATTATTTCCATATTATGAACCAGTATACCGTGTATTCGTTCACTCTATTTTTGCATTGTTGATGTGAAATTATTAACATTTTGTCATAAATCTCTTTGAAATATTCTTTGTATATAGTTGGACGATCGAAGGATGACTGTAGGTGATACTTACGTCCAACCACTAGCGACACTGAACGACACGACTTAGAATCGGTCACAAGATGGACAGATGCATTCATTTTTTGTCTTTCCTTAAGTCTAATCTTGTAGAAAGTCGAATTCTCTGAGCTGAGTCGCTTGTTATGTAATTTCCTTTGTTATTCTACTCATTGATATCAGTACCTAATGAAACGGATGATAATTCTCATTATTTTACAAATTGTAAGACACTGACTGAATAATAAGTATTTTCAAGTCAACCTTAAGCAACTGCTTACAATTTTCAATGCTTTAGGATTGTTACATTTTCAAAATATGTGATTGTTATTATCTAGTTCTTCAGTAGTTTATATTCACGACCTAGGATATTCAGGTCTCTCTTTAAGCGCTTAAGAGCTAGACTAAGTTTAAACATACCTCTTCAGTGGATATGGTAGATATGACTTTACTATTCTATATCACACCTAAATTATTTGAATGTGGACGTGGCTTGTCACTGGATTTCCTGGACTTATGACAATGATTATTAGAATACAGAAGATTGTAGTTATTGGTTTTCATTATACAATTATTCAATCAACAATGTAATATTTAGAAGAATTTTACTAGATTGAGTACACAAAATAATTAATGAATTATTATTATCAGAATAGGGAGTTGTGGTGATTGTAGTAATTTTAATAATCGAATTCATGAGTTAGGGCACCATTGAAAACAGAGGACGGTTGTTTCGTCCTCATCAGTTCACATTCATGATTCCGCACCAAGGGTATTCGAACTGAGTAGTTTCGCTCTCGACAGTTAATATCTAGCCCAGAGAGCCGCATACAACGGTATTAATTTCTAACTTCGAAGTTGCACGACCATCTTTCATTGTTTGACGCTGATACCTTTCTCCATCTGAAACAGATTATCTCCACTGCTTACAGCTTCTCACTACAACTTCAAGAAAATTCATCATAAAGTTAGTCATTAGCGATCACATGTTTATAATCAATAGAACATTTGTAGAAATTGAAATCATATATCGATCTGAGGAGTGTAATATCAGGACCAAAACCGCCATTCAGTTATTCTATATTTACAATCGTTCACTTATTCTAAATTCTATTCGTTTTCTATAGACCATTATTATTACTGTTAACATAACAAACTAATAATTAACACATAATTACGTATATACTTTATTTAAAAATTTTCAATCAAAGTACAATATCACATTGAACATTGAATAGTTCAAAATATAAAACGAGAATACAATATAATAGAAATAAAATAAAAACATAATTGAAATCATTTAAAACATATATCATTATGAAATTAAAAAATGAATGATCATGAATATAACAGAATAATGAAATAGAAAGAAAAAGAAACTAAGAAAGTGAAAGAGAGTTCATTTATTCATTCGTATATATCTAGTTTATACTACTTATGTTTATAGATAATAAGTAGTATGTAACACTATTCAATAGTGGAATAGAAGATTGAGAAGATTGAACTAAAGAGAGAAAAGCTAAATAAAAACAATCGACACAGCAAAGTTGTATGATCTTCACATGGATCGTTGAAATGTTTATCTATACCATGAACTAAGGTTCATGACATATGTATGGTAATAGTGATATATATGTATCGCTGCCTATTATTTACTATCATAATGTAATCATTATTAATTTGTTAAAGTTAAATTGTAAAACAACAATGTTAAATATTTAACATTCAAATGATAGGAAATTTATATATTTATATACAAACTACATAAGGAATAAGATGTATAAAGAAATCTACATATAATTGAATACAATACAATTAACATACATAGATACTTGAATTATAGATCATACATATATATCTATATATTGTGATTTATTGTTCCTTTTTTCTTTTTTGTTTTTTACATTGTTCCAATTCAGATTTATGTAAAATTTCTTTAGTACATTTGAATAGATTATTTGATATAGAATGATGTGTGTATATTTGTGGTTTTGATAAATCTTGTGATGTAACACTATGAGCTTGTGGACCATGATTTGGTTTAAATATAAAATCCCATAATACCTGATAATAATAATAATTAAAAAAATATTAATAAATAAGAGATTATTGAATATTTAATAAATTTTTTATTTGTTTAATGTATCTCTATTGGAAGTCTATGATGATTATGATGAAATAGTTGGAAGGATTGAATAAAATGGATTAAGATTTGTCTTAATAGTGGCACCGATGTTATTTATTTACTTACTTATGCCTGTTACTCTTCATGAAGGAGTATAGGACGCTCACCAGAACTCTCCATTCAACTCTATCCTGAGCAATCCAGTTGTTATTCATCTTTTTCATATCTGGTTATTGGACCTTCGTCATTTTCACTTTTTTTCAAGATTCCAAGTTAAGGCTTACTGCCTCATGCAGTTTCATGATTTGCGTAATGTATTTCCTATACATTTCCATCATCTTTTCATAATTTCCTCTTCATTTGGAAGTTGATTTGTTCTCTCTCAGATTAGGCTAATGTTGATGATATCTGGTCAATGAATGTTGAGTATCTTGCGTAGGCAACTGTTTATAAATACTTACAGCTTCTTGATAATGGTTGTATTAGTTCTCCAAGTTTCAGCTCTGCATCTGATCCACCTTGCTTATTGATGATGCTTCCCAGGCAATGTGAAGTATTCTACATTTTCCAGAGTTTTTCCATTAAGTATAATTGAATTGGTGTTCTCCGTGTTGTATTTGAGAATCTTGGTTTTTCCCTTTGTGTATGTTCAGACCTACTGATACAGAGACTGCTGCTACACTGGCTATGTTTATCTGCATTTGTTCGTGTGTATGCGATAGGAGGGCTAGGTCATCTGCGTGGTTCAAATAGTCTAATTAGTTCTGAGCTATCGATTGTATTCCGTATTTTCCCTCATATGTCGAGGTTTAGTGTTAGTAAACTGTCGACCACTAATCTTATTATCATATTACAGTTGTATAGCGTAACAAAGGGGGGGGGGTAAACCTTTTTATTTAACCATTACATCACAAATTTAACCAATTTTTTATCAGTTATACACAACAAATAATGAAAAAGATGAATAACAACTGGATTGCCCAGGATAGAGTTGGATGGAGAGTTCTGGTGAGCGTCCTATGCTCATTCACGATAAGTAACAGGTGTAAGTAAGTAAGTAAGTAGGTAAGAGTTTATACTCGATTGTTACCCAATACACAGATGGGAACACAATATATATGAAACTGAACTTATATCTAGTAACAAAGATTCATAGTATAGATTAGACAATACTTTATTCAACACAATAAAATATAGTCTACATTCATTGAGTTCATTTTAGAAACCAATAATAGATGAGCAAATCTGTGTATGTTAGTTCACCCTTATTAGTTGACAATCTGGTTTCATTTATTTTTTTGACGAAGAAAGGTGAATATTTATGTATGAGTTGTCCATATACATTTTAGGTTCGGTTAAATAATCGACATACTACTGGTTTTATCACTTGAGTAAAAATTATTGAGCACGGATAAAGAAGTGCATATGTTAGTAGGGTACTCGAATTAACAATAAACGCCGAGACTATAATTTATGAACCAACCGATCACATTTAAGTTAGCGGATCATGATTTTTTGGCACGGAATTCATTAACCCTTATGATTAAATGATATTCTAACATCGCAACTGATGCTAGTTCGTGATCGAAATACTAACTTAAATTCCCAATTATTCATGTGGTGTATACTACTTATGTCGGCAGACATAAGTAGTATGTAACATTAAAAGGAATTGGAAAACCTGGCAGCAGAAGGTTAAGATAATCAAGTTGAGTAGAACAGAGCCGGAAATACAAACGACTTGTGAATTAGAAGCCTTTTAGAGACTTCATGGTTACGGCGCCAACTGCAGTGCTTAATGCTAACGTACAATCGGTTCACAAGGAATTTTGTACAAAACGTGATAATTGAGTGGCTATAACAAATAAAACAGCGAGACTATAATTTGTGGACCAAACAATCAGTTATAAGATAACAGATCTCGGATTTCAACGCGAAAGCCTTTCATCCATTTGGCTAAATAGATTTCTAGCATTATAGATGATGTCAGTTTGTGATGAAAGCCCCATATATAATTCCTAACTCAGGCAAATTATGACAGTTATCGCAAACCGGATAATAAAAGCACCAGTAACATTGGCTACAGCCAGGTACCATAATATATACGGATGTTTGGAGAGGGTACGGACTCCTACATAGGATTGGTTATGTGCATCGTGTCGTTATCCACAAGTAGCATTTTGTGTACTCAACAACCCAAGTGCACATAAACAATATTGAAACTGTATGGTCGAGGCTGAAAGAGTTTTTAAGACTTTATCATGGCTCTGTAGCGGTATGGATGATTTCCTCTACTGCATGCATTACGATTTTAGAATCTCTGAACCTCTTTCTAACTTTGACAAGTTTTTGAACCACGTATAAGAAGTGTATCCACTTTATTTCCTTGGTTTTGTATAATATATTTTTACTCTATACTGACTGTTTGCTGATTGACTAATATTCTCAAGATCACTTAGGATTCGTTCAAAGGTCGTCTATAAATTAGAGTCTCGCCGAAGAATCATACAGAATGTGAAGGATAAATGATGGAATTTTGCAAATGAAGTATTTAATGTATAATAAATAAGAGCTTTCGTCTAAATTTGAACGAATAGTTTCACAATATTTATGCGCGCGAGTTAATGTGAGACATTAAAGAGGAAAAAATGTATTTGTAAAATCTCAGCAAATGAATATGAAGTAAATCCAACGTTTCGATAATTTTGTTGTTTGATTATATTTTCCTTGAAAAAGCTTGAACCAGATTGCCAGGTGAAACGTTGGATTTACTTCAAATTCATTCACTGAGATTTTACAAATACATTTTTTTTCATATTTAATGTATAGTTTCCATAATTTATGAAGATATTTTGAGTTCTCGTTCACATTAATTCATAACTTTCTCATAACCCTGACAGGTTGATAGGTGTTCTCAAGGTCATTCTAACCTCGTTCAACAGTCATCCGTAAACTTTATTCTCATCTAATATACAATCATCCCCCCAAATGCTCTGATACGGCCGAGAGTGGGGAGAGTCCTCTCACCATCTCGAAATACTCTCAAATGGCCATGCGTATATAGCTTCTGACAGGGAAGTCCTACTCACTGCCTTCTCGCACCACGGGTGTTGCTTACGAAATTGACAGGAAGAAAAGAGAATGTCCGGCGCTTTAACCGGGTTGATGGACATGGAGAGTTCACCTAGAGGAGTTAGAAAACACTGATTCCAAACTAATAATGCACATGGAACAAATAGTGTATAAACCAATCGTTTGTCATCAGCTACTATGGAACTGCATCTTCTTACGATGTTCCAGACCTTTAGGTTGAAGGCTCCAGGTGTAACTCCCTAAGAAAACCATCTGTTTTGATTTAGGCACCCCGAGAAGTATCAAAACCATCGCACAAATTAAATGAGATTTATGTAGCGCATATGTATTTGGTGCCTCCTTGTACCATTATCTATATGTTCAAATAATAATACTACTAATAATAAAACAATCATTCAACTAAATCAATTAAGAAAAACAAAACAAAACAAAACAAAACTTAACATCAATACCAACAATATCAACTTACTTTACATAATGATGTATGATATGGTAAATAATCATAATATTCACTAGCAATCTCTTTTAATTTAGGTAATTTTGTATATGCAATATATGGAAAATCATGATGTTCAACATGATAACCTAAATTATAAATTAAATAATTTCCAATACCATAATATGAATGTGTTGCTTGTTGATCAGTAAATAAATAATGTTCACTTATAAAATGTCCACTTAATGGATGTAAACCTAAACCAAGTAATGTACCAATAATAAAATAATTTAATGCCCATATACCTAAATAATACCATACTATTATATTAAATATAATTTGTATAAAAAAATTAATTATTTCCCATAATGTTAATGGTAATGGATGTTTTATAAATGGACGAAATGCATAAAATAATGGATGAATAATTATCCATATAAAACGACTAATTGGATGAGTAAATAATTTTGCTTCTAATAATAATGGCATATCTGCATCACCATTTTCATGTCCTAACCATCTGATAAAGAAATAATAAAAAAAGAAAAAAAAAAGTGATAAAAGGAAAGATTGATCGATTGGTTGAAATATTATCAATAAGAATCTATTGTTACAGAGTATAAACTAACTATTAACTGAATAGGTAGTTAATTAGGAAAAAAAATATACTGAAGGTGATCATAATTGATTGATCACTGGGTAGTGATCAATGTTATACGTGTCTAGTCTTTATTATCAGTGCAGATTGAATACTATCGACTCATTAATAAGGACTAGACACGCATGACGTTGATCATCACCCAGTGATTACATGAATTGTGATTACATCTCAGTCCTACAGGAAGTCGGTCCCGGCACGGATAGCTCAATGGTAACGTCTCTGATGGTGAAGCTGGGTGACATGGGATTGAATCCGTCAGGGAGTACCAGTTCCCTCAAGATTACAGGTACACCTTGCTGATGAGTGACAAGTAGTATGAAACCCGGGTCCAGGGTTTCCTGTCGACTACCTCCAACCATCATTTAATACTGAAGGTGAGTAGGACGTATATTTTGGAATTCATCAAACTATATCATAAACCAAACCATAACTTGAAATATTATAACAAAAGAAAAAAGAGACATATGGAGCAGGAAATTTGTGAGAGATATCAATATCATGATTGGTACATTACAACTACTGAAAATGTGAAGTCGGTGTGGAGTTTATGCCCTATGAGGAGTAATAGACTTAATCAACTAATTAAGTATATACATATATTTCTTGATTTAAATCAAAAGAAAAACTAGACAAGAAATTTATAGTTTAAATTATGAATAAACTTTAGTTAGCCAATCATTAAAAGCCAGAAATTATTAGACAACTATTTCATTCTAGTGTGAGACTTCTCATCAATGTGAATCCATAATCATTCGAGAGAATCAAACTTAGGACCAGAGAGGTGTCATGGTGATCGCTTAACCATTAAACGACTCAGTTAAAGTTCAACAACCACGAGCTTAATGATAGTAATTTACGAGAGATAAATTTCGGATATATAGTGAAAAACCGTGACCAGTGGAAATAGACGATGTCGAGTGTGAATTGATTTCCACCACACTCATCGGAAGATGGTTGTGAAATATTGTTAATCAACTGAAGTTAGAGATGTAAACCAGTGAATGTCAACTCAGTGATCTGAAGGTAAGATGGTTACAGAGATACCTGAAAACTTTAGTTTTCATTCACACTGAGGCTGTAGATGCACATCAATGAGATGTCTCATACTATGAAAACATAGATATTTAGTACTTTTTAGTTTTTTATGCTTCTCCAAGTGAGGTCATTTGTGATGTGAACTATAATTTAATCATCTACACAGATCCTGCTATCCTAAAATATTTAAAGTATTTTTATTGTAGAGTTATGGCTTGTTAACTAGCATATTCCTATCTTCCTTCGATCAAAACATACATGAAGAAGTTAAAACACGATAACAGATCAGTAAATATGACAAATTTTTGGTTGTTATAAGGTGTTATAAAGCAGATTTCATTTACTTAATTAAATCTGGTTGGACGTCACCACTGAAAGCTAAGAAGCATTGGATAGTTGCTTCGTCCATAACTTCAACAGAGATCAAATCTAAGATCATTGCGCCCCGCAGCCATTGCTTAAACTATTAAGGGACCAGTAGATAGATATTGACCGATAGTAATGCTTCTTAATTATTATTGATCGTCTAATCACATTCAAACTGTTATGTAAAACAATTTCCCTAACGTTGCATTAATAAATACAATAAATATAATTATATAGAATACATAAAGTTTGGCTAACATTGAAATCAAAGAGCCCATTTTTATTCTATTAAGAACCTAACAACTGGGTGTACCTCCATCAGAAAGTTGATATTCATATCGGGACTGGAACTCAGACTAGTTCTCTTTAAACATTGATGTTATCCAACTTAACTACTAAGTATAAATTCCATTACTAGTTACATTCCATCTATTCTATGTAATACTATATCATAATCACTACATCAAGATATTAGGGACATAATTATATTACTCATAAGTAATATAATATCAATATTCATCAATCTATATCAACTTCATTGATTACGAAAAAGCATTTGATGGCGTGGACAGAACAACACTATGGAAGCTTCTTAGCCACTACGGCGTGCCTCAGAAGATAGTCAATATCATACAGAATTTCTATGATGGATTAAACTGCAAAATCGTTCATGGAGGACAGCTGACAAAGTCGTTCGAAGTAAAGACCGGTGTCAGGCAAGGTTGCTTACTCTCACCCTTCCTCTTTCTCCTGGTGATCGACTGGATCATGAAGACATCAACATCTGAAGGGAAGCACGGGATACAGTGGATAGCTAGGATGCAATTGTATGATCTAGATTTCGCAGACGATCTGGTCCTTCTATCACACACGCAACCACAAATACAGAAGACGACCAGTGTATCAGCAGCCTCAGCAGCACTAGGTCTCAACATACACAAAGGGTAAAGCAAGATTTCCCGATACAACACAATACGCACCAATTAAATCATACATAACAGAGAAGTTTAAGAGCATGTAAAAACCTTTACATATCTGAGCATTACCATTGACGAACACGGCGGATCCGATGCAGATGTAAAGTTGTGGATTAGCAAAGCAGGAGCAACATATTCACAATTGAATAACATCTAGGACTCAAAACAACTGTCTGTCAACCAACATCAAAGTCATAATTCTCAATACAAATGTAAAGACAATTCTACTGTAGGGGGGCGGAAACCTGGAAAACTACGAAATCCATCATCCAGAAGATACAGGTGTTTATTAACAGTTGTCTACGCAAAATACTTCGGATCCGTTGACCAGACACTATTAGTAACAACCCACTGTGGGAGAGAACAAATCAGATCCCAGTGGAGGAAGAAATCAGGAAGAAACGCTGGAAGTGGATAGGACACACATTGAGGAAAGCACCGAACTGCGTCACAAGACAAGCCCTCACATGGAATCCTCAAGGCCAAATGAGAAGAGGAAGACCAAAGAACCCATTATGCCGAGAAATGAAGATATATATGAGAAAAATGAACAAGAATTGGATGGAACTAGAAAAGAAGGCCCAAGACAGAGTGGGTTGGAGAATGCTGATCGGCGCCCTATGCTCCATTAGAAGTAACAAGCGTAAGTAAGTAAGTAGGTAAGTAATATAATATTAATAGAAATTATCTTACCTATGATGAGTTTGATGATATTTTTTATAAGATATAGCTATAGGTAAACCCATTGGTAAATTAATAAATATTGAATATAAACGATTTGCTTTACCATATTTATGACCAAATAATAAATTATGTCCAACTTCATGTATAGCACAACCAAGTGAATGATTAATTGTTCCACTAATTGTATATGTTAAAAATAACCATATTAAAAATGGTGGTTGATAAATTGATATATATAAAGCCATCATAAATTGTAAGATAACTTCAAATGAACTTAAATAAACCAATTTAATATCTGGTCCCATTAATTGTTTCACTTCTGGATATTTTGATAAAATTTCCTTGAAAATGAAAAGAAAAAAAAGGAAAATTGAAGAAGTAGAAAAAAAACTAGGAGATTATTGGTATAGAGTTAAGGAGATTGTTGAAGTTCATTAAAATTGTGAATTGATCAATGTTAGACTACCAGTGAAAAGTTAGAAATACTAGATGACTGTTTTGTTCTAGTATGGTACTTCTCATCGACAGTGCACATCCACGGTTCTGCACGCTGAGCTCGAAACTACGACCTTCATCTTTGCACCAGAACTCCGAGAGTTACCTATTAAAGCTAATCAGTAGTAAGTACATGATAACCATCAGTATAGAGTTCTAGTGAGAATCTGTGACGAGTGGAGTTCAGTCGTGTCAAGTGTGAGGCTGCTATCCACCGATCACAATAAAAAATGTCATGCAATATTGTGGATTGACTGAAGTCGGACATTAACACAGTTAAATGCCGATTCAGTGGTTAAGCGGTTAGGCGTTTACGTACCATAACGAAGACCCTGTGTTTGAGGGTGGGGCACTGCTGGAGATCCTACTTTGGAAGGAACGACTGTTCAGTGTCTCCAGGCTTTTGATGGTGATTTAAAATTGGTTAACCCAAGATCTCAATAAAATAGAGGATACTACTTAAAAAAAGTTTGTTCTTTGTTGTGCTTCAGTAGCTTGCACAACAGCAAGTTTAATATTTGGAGTTTGAATGAACTTAAATCATAGCTGTGGATAATTATTCAAATTTAATGACTAGTGAAGCTCAATCATATGTCAAGTAAGTTATTGGCTCTAATGTATTGGGCAGCTTAGGGGATAAAGGGTTTACATTTGAAGGAAAAGTTACTGATTCCAAGTGCCATCTTGAATATTAATATAAGGATATAGGTAGATTCAGATAACGAGTTTCAAATAAAACTAATTAAGTGTTCTACATACATTGTCCATTGTATTGTGTAAAACAAATATGGTGATTTTTATGAGACCTACATACTATTGGGGTTTGATTTCGTATAAGAGAATTATAGTAGACTTTACTATTTAATGTGAGCATGACCACAATATGAATTCGTTATTCATGGACAAATGAATAAAAAATGATCAAGTTTGAAAAGTGTTCTCTATTTAAATAGAATAGAATCAGAAGGGGTTTTTGTGGATATCGTAGTAATTTCACTAGTTGAGATCGTGGGCCAATTGAAGCTAGACCACCATAGAAAATATGGAAGAACTGGACGGTCGTTTCGTCCTATTGTGGAACTCCTCAGCAGTATGCAACCAGAATTTCGCCTTCTGATACTAATCAGCATATGAGCATTAGTGAATGCTTCAAGAGGTATTTTCTGGAGTTCTAGTGAGAAGCAGTGACAAGTGGAATTCAACCAGGTCTATTGTAAGATAGTAACTCACTGAAGACAATGGTGGATGTGTCGCTTAATTTTGTGCATTAGTTGAAGTTAGACATTAACATCATTGGATGCCAGCTCAGTGGTCTAGAGGTTAAGGGTTCTCATACGAGACCGATATGTTCCGGGTTCGAATCTCGAAATTCGGGATAGTGGGTTAGCATTACTGAGGAGTCCCACAATAAGACAAAATGGCCTTCCAGTGCTTGAAGGTTTTCCATGATCTCAATTATTAAAATAGAATAATAAATATTCTTTTAATATGTTTATGCGTGTATTTCTTAAACAGTTGATTGATAGTATTTTGTTGATTGTCCTAATTTTAAGCCCTCATTTTTAATCTATTAACTCTATATAGATTACTTTTATTGTAATCTATAAATTTATTATTATTCAGTTTTATATCATAAGTGTTCTAGTTATCTACAAATTGAGATATATTACTTATTATTTGTCGTAATCCTTGGATTTTACATGTTCAGTCATATACAGTTTAAAGTTTGAATCATATAGAATAGTACAAGATGATTGTCTGATATTTTGTAGTTTAATGAAACAAAATAAAATATCACATGAGCTACTATAATCTTCTTTTCAGCATATTAGAATGACTGATTTCCTGAGCGTACGATTAATAAGATATTGAAACTGGAAATCAATGATTTCTGTTACATTTCTGTGAGAAAAATGTAGATCATATTATAAAAAATTGAATGTTCCTGAACAATTATCTTCTAGTTACGAAAAAAAGATCATTGATATAGGTACGTAGGATAACATATTAGCGATGTTGATTAAGAGTGAGTTGCACAATACCCTGAATCGATTGAATTCAAGAAATGTAGATTATTGAATGATAACTAAATGGTTTAACCTAAAGATTTCGGGTACAGTTTCAAGTGCAGTCGTGGACTCACATTGATAAGTAATCCCATACTAGAATGAAACAACGTATCAGTGCTTACTGATTCTCATTATGTGACCAACTAAGACCAGTTCAAGATGTAAACTATAAAAATCAATAGTCACCACAAATTTGATATATTGATGATCGTCAGGTTCCAGGTTTCACATTTTCAACTGAAACCTTTAATAAAAGGTCTATATATTAAAGAATCGAATTTAGTTATTTATGGAAATAGTTCTATACTTTTTTCAAGTTCAGGGTTTCATTTTTGAAAAAAAAACTAAATTTAGAAACAAAGCTAATGAAGGTCAAGTACAATAAAATTTATTTGAACAAAGCACAAATTTCTACCAGTTTTATGAATCATATTTCTAATTGAATATTGACAACTCACTTTATATATATATATACTTGAAACAGATTACTGGGAATCAAACCTAGGGCTTTTAGATATAGATGGTTGGGCCACGTGTTACGTATGCCTGAACACCGATTATCACGATGCTCAATCATGACTGGTATTGAGGATGGCTGGAAGAAAGTTAAGGGCGACCAAACCAAAACGTGGAATCAGTTATTGAAGTCACGAACTTCTAGTCTCAGCCATGTTGGTAGATTCAGACTACTTGATTGGGTCCGCGTGACTACCGTAACCTATGTCTGGAGACTCTGTGTGACATGACTCAGAATAGATTACAATGGCGTAGGTGTATACACTCTCTGTCTTCCCTTAAACCGTGAGATTAAAATTGCTTTATATCTTGCCTTCTGCCAAATAATTCCTTCTTCCTGTATTATATCCTTATACACAATCATTCTTTTATATATTACCACCATTGAATTAAGTACTTCTATGAATCCGATGTTTATCTTGTTGTGCTAATACGGTATGGCAACTTGGACCGATGTATATATGTGCCTGGTCTTACGTTGTAATTGACTGACTGCAGCGTATATTAAGACAAAGAACTATAAATTACTTCCTTAATTTCACCAATTCCGTTATCGAAATCAATCCTTGATGTAGAACTTAAAACACATTTCAACAATCTCTGTTGCACACTTAAAATAACTATAATTAAATTATCTTCAAACTATTCATTCATTTGAATTCGATATAGAGATAGTTTTAGTTTCATTCATCAAATACTGTATGAATCATTGGTACAATCAAACTAAATTGGGTGTACATGTTTTTAAGTTCACCATATCATTTAAATATGCATGTATGTCTGAAACTATTAATAGTCTAGTTTCTAGATAACTTAAATTGAGTTCTTAAAGATAGAATATGAATTTATTTAGACAATAACAAGTTATACTAAGTAAACTGTGTATATTATTTTGTTTAAGTTGAATTAAATGTTAGAAGTTCAGTTGTTTGTTGACAATCAATGAAAGTAAAAACCTTTAACCATCTCTATTCATTATTATTTATGACCATTGAGTAGACTCTTTATTGATTGGTATGTTTATTACTGTTCCTGTCTTTCCTATACTTGAAGTCAGTTATCATGAATTATTACGAATTCGTTAAGTATAGATCTTGATTATTATATTATTTTAATAGTTCAGATCACGAGTCGATTGAAGCTAGACCACCATGGAAAACGTGAAAGTACTGTACGGCCCTTTCGTCCTAGTACGGGAGTCAACAGTGCACATCCACGATCCCGCTTCGCGAGATTCGAACCCAGGACCTTTGGTCTTGCGCGCGAACGTTTAACCTCTAAACCACTGATCCGGCATCTAATGGTGTTAATGTCTAAATTAAACTAATCCATGAAACTGAGAGACATATCCACCACTGTGTTCAGTGAATTACTCTCTCACAGCAGACATGGTTGAACTCCACTGGTCACTGCTTCTCACTAGAATTCCAGAAAATACCTCTTGAAGCCAGTTACGGCCGTCCAGTGCTTACAGGTTTTCCATGGTAGTCTAGCTTTAATTAGCTCATGAACTCAAGTATTGAAAATTACTATAATATCCACAAAACCCTTTCTGATATTATATTATTAATTATATTTACTAATGTATTCATAATTAATTGAATATCCATCTCTGGTTATTATTATTATTTATTTGACAAAGTTTCACTTTAATATAAATTTGATATTACCATTTTTAAATGAAACATTGAATGTTTCATATCCATAGATATACAGATATGTAAGTTAGTATGTAATCAAAGTTTAATCACCCACTTTATGAAGAAAACTAGCTATTTTTCTCTCATTACTTTTTAAAGAACACTCACAACCATATGATGTCTGATTAGTTCTAGAAACTGTTAGGTCATACACTGTTTCCGAAGATAGTGTTGTCCAGGATTAGACAGTTGCTGGTTCGATTTTATATATATATATATATATATATATATATATATATATATATATATATATATATATATATATATATATATATATATATATATATAAGACAATTCAGATTGTAGAATACACCGGAAGATGTAAACGGACAGTTGAAGGTTATGTATATGTATTATGTAAATAGTTTGTAACTTTCCCAATAAATAAGTTCATCGCTGTTTATTGTCGTATTTTACTGTACCGATATACATACACTAATTAAACGAAAACGAAGATTTATAGTTTCGTATGATGGTGTCGGTAGAGATTCATTTTCTGGGCTGGATAGTTTAATTGAATGATAATATTTTTTAAAACAAGTTTAATAAGGTACAAAGAACAAAGTAATAATAATAGTAATAATCAAATATTCGATAACATACTTTTCGTCTTGACACATGTGGCTCTTCATCATAGCTCCATTCATCTTCATCATTTTCCATACGAAATATGTAGGTTACACTACGAAAAAAACTCCATGTATCTGATGTCACTGGAAACATAAGTTGAAATTTAAAAAAAATCAGTACACGTATCATTGATTAGAATAAAATAAATATCACATTATTATTATTATTATTATTCGAAAGACTGGAATTCAGTCAAAACAAGCTTTGGAATAGGGAAGTATCATATGTATAAGAAAGATAATTTTAAAGTGAGATCTGAATGTTTTATAATCTATGCGATGTAAAATATAGCTTAGATTTTAGAAAAATGAAAGTAACAAGCTATTTCCAACACTATACACTGGCAATTATCATGAGTTTGCTGGCGATTATCTTCAAGAGAAAATTTCCGTAGTTCTAGTGAGAAGCTGTGACCATTGGAGTTCAACCGTGTCAGGTGTAAGGCAGTTGCCCACCGAAGACTATGGAAGATGGTCACGCGATATCGTGGATTGATTAAAGTTAGATATCAATACCATTGGATGCCGGTCTAGTGGTCTGGAGATTTAGCGTTTGCGGGTGATACCAAAGGTCCTGTGTTCCATTCACGTATGAGTGTGAAGACCTAGATGTGCACTACCGAAGAGTCCCATGCTATGAGGAAATGACCTTTTAGTGTTTCCATGTTTTCACCAGTAGTCTAACATTGATCGGTTCATGATTTCAATGTAGTTCAACAATATATATAACCCAATACTGAGAAAAGCAATTAATGTTATGAAGAGAGAGGAACAACTAATAAAGTTAAAAGAAATATATGAAAATTCGGTCGTTATTATTTATTAGGAAAAGAAGTTTGTAAGAATTATTCTTTTTGTTAATAACTAACATGATGGTCAGCCAGTCAGTCAGAAAAAGACATAATTGACACGCATTTATATCGGTTCTAGTTGTTTTTACAACACCATTTAAGGACAGTGAGATGGAGTTATCATGAAAAATATCAGAGTAGCAGAAGTAGTCACAGCATGACCGAAAGCTCAGGGTTCGAATCCTGCAAGCAGGGTCGTGAATACGCACTGCTGATGAGTCCCACAATAGGACGAAACGGCTGTCCAGTGCTTCCAGGTTTTCAGTGGTGGTCCAATGTCAATCGGTTCATAAACTCAATCAATAACTTAATAATCCCCACAACCCTATACTGATAAATGATAATCTAGTTGGTGTATTTTTTTTCTTTTGTATTAACAAAAAGCAGTCAATGTAGGCTCCTGATGGAAATGGTTCACAAATATCTGGACTATTTTTTACCCTGTTTCAATAGATACATTGAATTTGTTGTTATTTACTCTTGGTTTGGTAAAATTACACATTTTTAATTGTCTTTTATTTATCATCATTGGTCACACATCCAACTCACACTCACTTACTTGTATAAAACTTATAAATTATGTAGCAAATTAGTAATAGACAATAAACTGATGTGTATTAAACATTTCACAAGTTAGCAACACAGATAATCATAATGAATACAAATTAATTGTTAACAATGATGAACAATATGTTGGTAACTATTGAGCAAATAATAAACCAAACCATTCATTCAAAAATCTATGAAATAGATAGACAGATAGGTGAATAAAACAATGACTATTTAAAATATACACACCCATCATTTATTTTATCATAGTTACCAGTTCAAGGTTATGGCGCAACCTATATTACCAGTATTTTAATTCTATGAATCTTATGCGAATCCTTCATTACCTTTAAAATTATCACATAATTTATCCTATCTATCTCTGAACTTCACTCAACTATTACATCACGCAACTCTAATATTTCGTTGACTCTAACACTAAATAATCTCTGACTTTGGTATAGTTTACTTGAATCTTTCTATTGATGTTTAGGACTACAATCGATCAGTCTTTTATTGGCATATATGCATATTGTGTATTGCCTCGATATTGCCTTAATTTACAAGCATTATGAGCTAAGTGGATAACGCGATGGCGTTTGAAGCAAACAGTACTAGGTTCGAGATGCAAGTACATCCAGTTGACGAGTCCCAAATAGGACGAAATGCGCGCTTATAACCTTTGACCTTTGCTTATATATATATATATATATATATATATATATATGTCAATTGTTCCACACTATATCTTACTTGAATGTAAAATTCTAATACATATTTGGTTGTAAGCAGCTGATGAGAAACCACGAAATATCGCTGTTCGTAACAAAGTACTTTGATAAGTATCAATTATTATTATTCAAAAGAATGGAATCAAGTCAATGAGTATACAGTGGAAAGGATGTTTCATAAGTATAGGAAGGATTATTCAAAGGTGATACCTGATTGTTTTATTGTGTATGTGAAGTAAAATATAACTTAAGCAAACAGTAATTAACAGATTATGCTTGATAGATTTATCTTAATAAGATTATAAAAGAAAGAAATTTAAGTGAATAAGATGTAATGTTGAACGGATTAGTATCCAACAAATTATTTGAAACGTATCACAAATGGGTTTATTGATAGAATTCTGTAATAAACAAGTCAATCTGATAAACCAAAGCTTTTTTTACACCAAAGTTAGTGTTTACAGCTACTTTCTGTTTGTGATAGGATTGATGTGGATTAGAACTACAGCAGAGCTCACAGTAATGGTAAGTTGTATAGCATGTTGGAAAGTTGTAAATCTTCATTGATTGATGTAGTTGGGACATATATTACGTATATCCAACACCACCTATCTTCAAGAGCTATATTTGTTGAAGTCAAATGAAATAAAACTAGGAGCGATCAGTTAGAAACGGCATCAATTCATGGACTTATTGACCTTAATAATTTGGTGACAATCTGTTGCAGGATATCGAGTGAAACAACAAGATCTGGACCTTGTTGGACTATCCAATTGGTACCCGTGCTATTATTGTAACCAACGGTTAGAAACGTTGGGTGATTCTAACGATGACGCAAATGAATTCACCTCTTATCTAAACCTAGATTTTGAGCTTCAGTACTCTTTCATAAATATTTTTTTCTTTCCAGCTATTTGAGCAATATTTTCTATGCTTAGTGTTAATGTTCATCATAGCTACTAAATTATTTTGGTTACTATTTTATTCATCTTGTCGTACTAATGTGTTATGGTAACCTGTACTAACAGAAATTCGTGCTAATCTGCAAGCTGATATTATGTTGCAATAGTTCTCTATTATTCTTTATCATTCGACAATTGGTTAATAGATATATTACACATATATGAAAGAAAGCACTGAACACTCTTGTAATAATAAAGAATAAGTTTTTAATATGGTTATGATTAAGGGATTGATGCTTGAAGACTGTTCAGAATATAGTGAACTATCATCTTTGATTGATGTCTGCTGTATAATTAATTAGAATGAGAAAGAACTCGGAAACCATTTCATTCTAGTTTATGATTTCCTTAAACAATCGACAATTAGAACATAAATAAGAGTCATCCTTCGGTCATTTTCGGTGATGTATGATCACAGTACTATTCCAAACCATAATAAGTTATAAATCAATATTTATTTATTACGCAATCAAATCAATTCTCAGTACTGTGTGACCGCCATCAATTTTTGTGGTTGAACTGTAACATTTACAGGTTTTTCGATAAAACTTCAAGATTCAATTGTGAAGGTAGTAAGTAGTGAACATTTGGTTGTTTTTAAGTCAACTAATTTGTAAAGATTATTTGCATTTAAAAGGTTTATGGATACCCACTGATATAAGAAGTTCTAATGCACATATAAAAAAGCATTTCAGCACTACCTAGATTAGCGTAGTTCTCTAGTCCTAATGTGAGATGCATAAATAAAAGTGATTTTTAAACTGAATAGAGATATTTTCTTTTTCCTGGTATTATGTAAGAGCTATTTCGAGTCAAAAATCACTTTATTTATTTGAATACAGAAACATTTGTACAAGAAGGCACCAAATAAATATGCCTGACACAAATCTCATTTGATTTGTGTGAGGGGCTGTGATACTGCCCGGGTGCCCAAACCGAAGCAGGTAGTTTTCTTAGGAGACCATACCCGGAGCCTTTGACCTAAAGATCTGATCCACATGGCAGTGGAGCATCGTAAGGAGATGCAGTCCCATGGTAGCTGGTGACCAACGATTGGTTCATACGCCATTTGTTCCCTCAGGATACTGGAGCCCATGTATACCATTGGTTTGGAATGAGGGTTTTCAAACTCCCCTAAGTGGACTGTCCATGTCCACCAACCCGGTTAAAGCGCCGGACACTCGCTTTTCGTCCTCTCAATTCCGTATACAACACCCCCGCCACGAGAAAGCAGTTATTAGGACTTCCCTGTCAGAGGCTATATACGCATGGCCATGTGAGAGCATTTCGAGATGGTGAGAGGACTCTCCCCACTCTCGGCCGTACCAAGGCATTTGGGGGCAAAAATTACTTATCACTTATCTGTAGGTGCATGAATTTTATCTGAGAAGTCTTTAACTTTATACATCGAACAACCACTATTTTACACATGTATATATATGTTAAGGCTAGTTAGCTAATTGACATGTAATGATGTTACTTGACTACTTAAACACTAAGATTTTGAAACAATTCATTATATGTTTCAGTCTAGCCGACTAATATATGATTAATATAATGGAATTCAAGACACAAGTTTAGTTCTTTGTGAAACATTTTGGCTGAGTTTATCTGGGTCCCAGTGCCAATGTTCATGCTGGTACTCAAAACTAGTACCTTTAGTTCTGAACGTCAGCATTATCAGGCACAATACATCCTTATAATCAAAGTAATTTGGTCAGAATATACAGATATAAAAAAGATTGATTCACACAGTACTTAATATTAAAAACGGGAAAAACTAAATCCATACATACAGATGATCGATATGCTTTTGATAGTTTTATACATGAGTATTTTGAATTGTATTATTATTCAAGTTATACGATCAACTTTAGTTTCATATCTATTAATCAGATTACTTTATACTGATCAATAAAGTTCAACCACGTGGGATGTTAGTCAGTTACTAATCATTAAAGATTGAAAACGGTTGTGTAATATTAAGAATTAATTGAAATTAAACATACAAACAAATTGTATAACAACTTAGTTATCTAAACGCTAAGTGTTCAAAAATCCTGGGTTCAATCTCTAGTATGTTGGTGAATGTGTACTGTTGAGAATGTTCATTTGTCTAACGAAAGTCAGTGTAATCAAAATGGGTATGATTCATAAATTATAATCACCTATTAGTTTAAACATATGAACAAGAGAATGATGTTGACCTGTTGTTGTTGTTGATAATTAATATATGTGAACTAAAGATATGACTGACATTTCTCACTATAAGTTCATCATAACAGACTACTTAAATAATCAGTTAGGAGAAAGTCAGTCTTTTTAACATATAAAAAAATGGGTGGATGATATAGCATGATTTGTTTGTTTACTTCAATTGTACCATTTCCATTTTTTCGTAAAAAAATTTCGACAATTTTAAGCATAATAAATGGAGCTTTCAATAAATATTGATAATAAATAAATAAATGCTGTTGCTATGGCAACCAACAGATTAATTGTCTGAAATGACTCAAAAAACTAGAATTATCAGACTCGTTTGATGATTATTGCAAACTAATGACTAATTGTATGAAGAAATAAAAATGTACAGATTATATTGAATGATTATCCGAGTTGTATTCAGTAATATTTTTGTTGATTGATACCATGAACCGATTGATGTCAGATCACCATTGAAAACCTACAAGCAGTGGACGGCCGTTTTGTGTAATTGTGGGACTCCTCAGAAGTGCGTATTGACGATCCCATCCCACGGGATTCAAACCCAGGACATTCAGTCTCGTGCGCGAACGCTTAACCTACTCGACCACTGAGCCATCATGCATCCAATGGTGTTAATGTCTAACCTCAACTAATCCATGAAATTGCGTGACCATCTTCCATTATAATGAGGTAGATATCTGTCTTTACCTGAAATGGATTAGCTTAACTGGTCACAGCTTCTCACTAGAACTCTGAGAAGTCGCTCACTTTGCTAGTCACTAGTGAGTAAATGTTATTTTTTTATCTAGTGTTTAGTGCTAAACTAATTTCTATCGAACAAGTAGTAATTGAACCGCCGATTTGAATAACTAACTAAGTTCTCATTGAATACAATATATTTCAAAATTAACTGATAGGAGGTGATCAAGAGAAAACATACAATATCTGAAATTGTCAATTAGAAGTATTTAAATTCTTGAAAGAAATGATACTCTCAATAGAATTCGAAATCATGAAATCTCATTTCATTTGAATTAGCTATAAAAGTGATTAATTAAAGATTTATCGGTGATTCAATGAAAAAGATCAAATCTAATATATGAATGGTACTTTGGTACGTTAATCTGACGGTTTGGAAAGTCAGCTATTTTTTTAAATCTACCTACCCATTATATATATGTTATGATGCTATTCATTTAATCGTCTTCACTTAGGATATAAAGCCTTTGTTGATTATCCCACTTACATTCTTATTAATTGAAACGTAAAGAGAAAGAAAGAAAGAAAGAAAGAAAGAAACGAGTTCAATTCTCGTAGGGAACATTAAATTTACCGTGATATTTAGCGTTAAGCAGAAAAGAACCTACATCTATGACTTTATTTCAGTTGCTATCAACCTCATTACAAGTAATTTAACAAAGTCTAGGAAATTATTCCTTTGAGAGAATTCGACATTCAAAATAAGTTTATTTTGATTAAAAATAAACCTGGAATTACATAACTGGTATTCGTAGAATATGCTACGAACATTTACCTGGATATATAAATGAGGTCCCTAACGAAAACCGGAGCCCTCAATTCACAGTTTCTACATTTTCCGTCTTCTTATTGCATGTCATATTTAGATGAGAAGGTAAAAGTGATTTGTTGCAAGAATTTATGCGCCAATCTATATGGAGTAATGGTTTTGTATTAGGTATTGAAATTTGAACCAACACATTGTAGTTGCAGGATTTAAATTAGCCAATTCAGTTTGACTTACCAGATAATAGTACTAATTATCAAAGTGTAGATAGAAACTGAGTTTGTGTGTCTGAACTTAGTCAATGAGTTTTTTCAAAACTATTTTTAGTAACAATTTATAATTAAGTAATTTGCATCAATGTGGTTCATTTTAGTTACCAACCATTTTGACTTATCTACCTTTTTTAATTGTAAGCTGTAAATCAATGAAATAACATTGTAATCAGTTATTTATAAGTACAAATATTATATGGAATGTGTTTATTTTTTGTGTCACACTAGAACTGTTCAATAGAAGTTAATTATCTTTGATTTACACGATTACAAGTTTGTAATTCTGTGCTTCAGAAAGAAAGCATAAAACCAAAGTCTTTAGATTGTTGTAGATTATATGGAATTTGACTTCCTTGGAATTCATGGTCACGATACAGTCTGATATAACTGTGATGAATAAAATAAATCCAACATTATTGACTTTTCATTTCAAGTTGTTTAATAAACAAACTAGACTTTTTGAGTTAAGGGTCTGGGCTAAGAAAGTTACTACTAGTATAAGATCGTTGTAAAAATTGAACACGAAACCAGTTGGATTTATTCTTTCCTTATAGATTACAACTTGTATATTTAATTATAGCTAGATGTATATTGGCATAATAAGGTTTGACAATGTATACTCGAGCACAGTGACGATAACAGAGTGAATGTCAACATCTGGAAATACCAGCTTTAGTGGTTTTGACATGTGTTATAAATGCCACCCACATGTTGGGGTATTCAGAAAATACCCCAGAAATTATCTAATGCGATTCCTGAATGAGAAGTAGTGTCATTTCCCCATTGGTCAACATTCTTCCAACGTGTCATTTCCCGATTGGTCAATATTTATGGTAGTCCTAACTGTATAAATATGCATCAGTCTGTAGACTATTATTCTCTTCTCCGGCCCCATAAACAATTTTCATCTAACGGTTGTGTTATGATATATTTGGAGATTTGGGGAATGGTATTGGGGTCGTACTAGGACATCTGCATTTGGTCCATCGATAGAACTAGGGTAGTCACCTCGCGAACCAGAACACCACATCATGCTTCATTTGGCAAAACTGAGACTGATCGGAAAGAATGAAGAGGTGTTCAGTCTTTCGCACTGCGTTGGTGCGTGAATAAAGCGGTGTATTACTGAGATGTGTTGGTCTAATCGGAACGCCTAGTATGATTTTGTAAGATAGTGCAACTCAGTGGCTTTAAACTTTATCAGACATGGCTCGGAATAAAAGTCAATGACGGTCCTGATGCAGTTTTATTCAGCTTCATAAAAATGAAAAAGTCGAGCTTTAGTATTACTGTTTTAACTGAAATATTTCTCCAATTATGGACCACTCTCACTGATTTTTATTTGTTCATTTGTTTTCTTCTTCTTCCATCTCTTAACCAGCACATATCTTCGCTCATATCTCAAATATTTCAGTCAGTCAGTCAGTCAGTTACAACATGAGACTATGCGAATATATATATATATATATATATATATATATATATATATCGGTCCAAGTTGCCACACCACATTTACACGGCAAGATGAACACCGGATTCATAGATATACTTAATTCAATGGTGATAACATAAGGATATAATACAGGAAAAAGGAATTATTTGGCAGAAAGCAAGATATAAAGCAATTTTAATCTCAAGGTTTAAGGGAAGACAGAGAGTGTATACACCTACGCCATTGTAATCTATTCTGGGCCATGTCACACACACGTTAGTCACGCGGACCTAACCAAGTAGTCTGCATTTACCAACATCGCTAAGACTAGAGGTTGGTGACTTCAATAACTGATTCTACGTTTTGGTTTGGTTGCCCTTAACTTTCTTCCCGCCATCTCCTACACGAGTCAGCACTGCGTGTCTTGGTAATCGGAGTTCAGACATACGTAACACGTGGCCGAATCGTCTCAGTCAATGAAGATTCAAAACTTCATCAACTAATTTACCATTATCCCCTTATACCATCAATCTTACCTCACTCTCACTTATCCGGTGATCACAGCAGATGCGAACAATATTTCTAAGGCATTCATGGTCAAATACTAGTAGCTTACGAGCATCTTTTACTCTTAATAGTCACGTTTCGCAACCGTAGAGTAGAACAGAACGAACTGTTGTGCTGTATACTCGTCCCTTAATTGGTAGACGGATATCTTGCCTTCACAAATATTTACTTGGTGTCCATTGATACCAATATTTATCCGTCTAAAAATTTAATAATAATAATAATCTCATATGCATAGAACTTTGGATCATTGTGCTTGTTAAAAACACCAGAATAATCTGACAATGGTAAGGATAATGTCAAGAAAATGCAAATCATTTGCTTGTTTATTTAATGTATGGTGAATTTTTGTTTCAACTCCGCCTGTCACTCTTCTAGAGTTACTGTCGATCTCAAGCTCCATTCTATAGAAAACAACATTGCTAAAAAATGTTAACGAGAAAAAAATGGTTTGGAATATTAAGACTTTGATCAGGGAAGCTAAAAGATCTTTACTTAGAAGAGTTATGACATATCATGTTGAAAGCCCAGGTTTTTCGGCATTCATGAGGCCGATGTCAGTTCTAACAACCAGAGCAGCAATTAACATAGGTACATGAAATGTCTTGACAATGTTGGAGACAGGATGAACCAGTCGAATAGCAACGGAAATTAGGAGATACAACTTGACAGCATCGGAACCAGTGAGACTCATCAGACACAAGCTGGACATCAAAGGCAAGATACAGTAAAGATGCCGCTGTACTCTGGTCACGTAGAGGAAGGTGCTCCACAAACTAAGAAAGTTGCTCTGATGCCGTTCAAAGAAGCACAAAGTGAACTTATAAGAAGAGAATCTTATGAATCCAGGATCATCAAAGCATCCTTCAAAACAGAAGAAGAGAATTATGATGAATGTTATCTAATGTTACGCACTCATCAATGATAGCAACGACAACAATAAAGGTCAGTTTTATGAAAAGCTGCAATCAACCATAGCGGAATGCTCAGGAAAGGACCTGACTATCCTAATGGGAGACCTAAATCCAAAGTCGGAATCGACAACGCCGGATATGACGATATCATGGGACGACATGAACCGACTGGGAGAACGAAGCGAGAATGGTGAGAGATTTGCAAATGTATGCAAATTCAACAAATTGGTTATAGCAGCACAATACTCTCACATAAATACACACACAAAGCTACAAGCTCACCGGATCACACTACAGCAGATCAAATAGATCATATCTGTATTACCAGAAAATTCAAAAGGACTATGGAAGACCTAAGGACGAGAGAGGAGCTCACATAGCTTCACATCACTATCAACTGGTAGTTTCCAACATGATAATGAAGCTAAAGAAACACTGGAAAGCTGGGGAAACAGCAGTACAAAGGTTAAATACAGACTTCTTTCGAGATACTAGCAAACTCTTAACAACAGGCTCTAAGTCTTACAGGATCTACTGAAAGAAGAAGAAACTACGATGGAGGATAACTGGAAGGGGATGAAAGACGCACTAAATTCAGCGTGTTAGGGGGTGCTGGGTTTCAACAAGCATCATAATAAGGAACATACCTCAATTGAAACCCTGGGCATTATGCAAGAAAGGTAGATCAAGAAGACAGCAATTAACAACAGCCAGACAAGAGCAGCGAAAGTCAAAGCACAAACTGAATACACAGAAGCAAACAAGCAAGTGAAGTGGAGCAGCAAAGCCGACAAGCAGAAATACGTGGAAGATCTAGCGACGACAGCGGAAAAAGCTGCAAGAGAAGGAAATATCAGACAACTACATGACGTGACGAAGAAAACGGTAGGGGATTATGGTAAGCCAGAGAGGTCGGTCAAGGACAAAGAAGGTAAGCGAATCACTGAGATTCAAGAACAAGGAGCAGGTAGGTAGGGCACTTTGAAGAACCATTGAATAGACCAAAAACACTGAACCCACGAGACACAGAACCAGCTCACACAGACCTTCATATGGATCTCACTCCACCAATGACGGAAGAAATCAGGACGGTCGTTAGACAAATCAACAATGGGAAGACAAACGGATCTGATACTATACCAGCTGAAGCACTGAGGTGAAGCACAGAATTAACTGTAAAAATTCTCTACAGTCTTCTTTAATAATATTTGAGAGGAAAAACAGGTGCCACAGACATACTGGAAAGAAGGACAACTCATCAAGATACTAAAGAAAGGAGATCTGAGCAAATGTGAAAACTATGGAGGAATCACACTACTATCAGTACTAGGAAAGATTTGCAACAGAGTGTTGCTGAACCGGATGAAAGATTCGGCAGACATCCAGCTTCGAGATCGATAGGCTGGATTCCGTGAGGTTGATCGTAACACCACGGATCATCGTTGAACAACAAGTTGAATGGAGCTCGTCACTATGCATCAACTTCCTTGACTATGAGGAAGCATTCGACAGTGCGCATGAGAAAACATTATGGAAACTTTTTCGACACTTTGGTGTGCCTGATAAAATTGTCAGCATTATCTGGAATTCATACGACGGACTACACTGCAAATTCGTGCATAGAGGACAGCTGAAAGACGCATTAAAAGTGAGAACTGGAGGCAGACAAGGTTGCTTACTATCTTTTTTCTTCTCATTTCTGGTGGTTGACTGGATTAGGGAGAACTCCTCATCTGAGGGGAAGCATGGAATGCAATGGACAGATTGCAAACAATGAGAGGATTCGGACTTCGTAGATGACTTGGCCCTTCTATTCTACACACGCAAACAAATGTGGATGAAGACAACTAGTATAGCAGCAGCCTCTACAGTAGTAGGCCTCGACATACACAAGGGAAAACCAAAATGCTGAAATAAGACACGGAGAACACCAACCCAATCACACATGATGGGGAAGTCCTGAGAACTTTTACGCGCCTGGGAAGCATCATTGATAAACAAGGAGGATCTGATGCAGACATAAACCTGAGGATTGGCAAAGCAAGGGTTGTATTCCTACAATTGATGAACATATGGAATTCAAAACAAATTCAAACTAATATTAAGGTCAGAATCATCAATACGAATGTCAAAACAGTCCTACTGTGCGGAGCTGAAACTTGAAGAACTACTACAACTTTCATTGAAAAGGTACAGGTGTTCATAAACAGTTGTCTACGGAAGATACTCAATATCTGTTGACCGGAAACCATCAGGAAAAGCCTACTGTTGAAGCGAACAAACTAACTTGTAGCTGAAGAGGAAATTATGAAAAGACGTTGGAAGTGGATAGGATATACATTTCGGAAATCATCAAACTGCATCACGACGCAAGCCATTACTTGAGATTTTGAAGGGAAACGAAAAAGAGAAAGACCAAAGAATACACTGGAATGGGAATCGGAAGTAGACATGAAAAGGATGGATAGCAACAGGGAAGAACTGAAAAGGATTGTCCAGGACAGAGTGAGATGGATAATGGTGGTGGCAGGACTATGGTCTACTACGAGGGGTAACAGGAGTAAGTAAGTAAAGTTTGTTTCAAGTCTGTTTGCTTGTACTAGAAATATGAAAAACGTTCATGGGAAAAAATCTATTTCAAGTGTATAGACATCAAATTTCACTTGTTCGACTGTGACCAGTTACAAATCACGATTAGAATCCCTATCCATACAAGCAGTTGACTAATATAAATATAATCTGGTCAATGAAAGTCTGTTTTTGTCTACTATAAGGTAGCTGTATAACCTTGTTAACGATTATTCATACAGTTGTGAGGATAAAATTTCTAGTTTGATAGAAAATTTGCGTGCCAGTTCGTAAATAAATTAGCATTAAAAATACTGAAACTTCTGGTTTCTAGCCCAGTGATAAAATATCATGATTTATCGTTTGGATTTTTTTATATTTCACAGTTGTTTGCGAACACTTCTGACATTTTAATTACCGATACCAGTTGATTAACATGGGATGGATATTTGAATAAGTGAAACTCTCCTGGGCAATAAGCGATTACAAAATTACATATTTTTATATTTCAATGTCTAGCCACCAGTAGGCCTACGGATAAAGTTCATACGATTAAACTTTTGTGCACCCACTACGTCGAAAGACTATGATTAAATGAACAAACCATAAGACATAAGACCTCACATAAATGTGAGCAGACATAAGTCGCCAAATTTTCTACCAACACAGTAACATGAGATTAGTGATGATAGATACGAGAAACCGAATAGAAATAATAAAATTGAAACAAAAAGAAGAAAGTATCATTCTAAAATAAGAAACTAAAATGGCGAAGTGAGAAATTTGGAGAAATACTAAGCCAAAAGTTGATGGAAGAAAAGGAATAGTTTTGTTTATTCCGCTGATAATGTATTTCAGTCAAAACACCTGAGTTCTCCAAATAGAGAGTTTCCACCTTCAGAAGCGTTTCGGACTGACATTTTACGACTTCGTTAACTTATATCACATCTTAGATTAGTTACCACTAGATTACATTAACCAGGTCTACTCTAAATCCCAAACAGATCAGCGTTAATAAGTCTAGCATAAATCAGTCTATATTCATTTCAACGATATCCGTAATGAGTGTCAACACTAGCCAAAAAAGATCAAGACATGTTCAAATGATCTACTTCGTAAAGTTCAATACATAATTATCTTAGCCAAAGTGTCTGGACTTGTTTTTCTCGTCATAAATTAGGAGTGAGCTAAGCCTTATCAATGTAATATCATGTCCCCTGTTGGCAAAAAATAAAAAGGTGGGTAAGGCGTGAGAAAATAGTAAATTAAAAATACGAAAACGTGGGATTACACTTTAAACAAGTTTGATACTCTCATTCACAAGAGCTTTGGTATTTTGACTGAATAAATAAGCCAACCTAGAAAACACGTAAAACAAAGTGACAAGTACATTGATTACGAAAACTCGAACTTTTCGAAATTCATCAGTTGGTATACGAAAACCAAATAGTTGCTATCTAAATTAATAATAAAACGTTGAAAAATCTGATCAGTTTTGGTTTATACAGACGATTATAAATGCGAAATATTAGTTGAGGAATGCACTTCAAGCTTTTTCCTTGAAAACTCATTAACAGTAGAAGTTTCTTAGCAAACTGAATTTTCGTCAGTTACTTCAGCGGATAAATTTTATCAAAGATTTTTAAAGTTTATTTTAAACTTTCGGAGGTTAATTGTAACTCACTTTCTTGTGGTCAGTCTTTTGGAGTGTTTTTGAATAATAGAATGGAAGATACTAACAAGCAGCGAGATAATATTACGAGACAGGTAAATTTTATTTTTGCGACAGTAAAGAGGTCATATGTACAATATACAATACTTACATCCAATATCCAATATAGTGGTCACAGTCTTATATATATCGAAAAGTTTTTTTTTACCTCTCTCTCTCGATTTACTATGTTTATAGACATTTTTTTACATTCAGTGAGTCGTATTCTAGCCATTGGACTGCACTAATTCTAACCTGTTTGGTAGGTATTTAATGGTCCGTGTAATTCGAGGGATTACATTTGTCTCAGGGCAGTACAATTTCCGTATACCAAAAGATATCAAATTACCAAGCAGGAGTTGATTGGTTGCGATGTAAAAACATAAAATGATGATTTGACTGTAAAGAGGAGACGATTGTTTCAAGAATAGATAAGTATATTGCGGTAAATGAATCTTTAAAGTCACTGGCTGACTTCATTGCATAGCTGGGGTCGCTCCGCCACGCATTAACATAGTATGACGAGTGGTTATTCTGTGAAACATATCCCCTTTAACCACTAGCCAGCTTAGAGCAAACATTGCTCGACATACCAATAGCCTCCCAAATATATCTTCGACCATCTACATTTCTTTTCTTTTATTTAAGTGGGTTGGCACACTTCGATTAAAATGGTGTTGCTGACAAGGGAGTTGTCAAACTCCAAATACTTGTGGCATCTTCAAGTTGTTTGCTTAATTGGTAATGTATAAGGACCCGGAATGGTAAGATTAAGAGGGGAAACGGAGATGATAACGAAGATGCCACAGTTATGCGGAGTTTGACAATGCTTTAACCAATAACACCTTCTAATATGAATCGTACCCGCCAAGTGAAATCAAAAGACAGAAGCGAGGAGATTTGAAGATATATTTGATAAGCTATCATTATATCGAGGATCGTCTGGTCTAATCTGGCTATCGGTTGCAGCAAATGTTGAGCACGGCGTTCCCACTCGTGATGAGATGCGGATGCATGACCGAGCAACTTCAGCTAGATGAGCCCATTAAAACTAATGTGGTCAGCATTCAATGTCGAAAACTTACAGAGCTATTTATTTTGGGGATATATTTACGGCTACAGATCACTCCCCCCCCTAGTTGGGTAGTGATTACACTAAGACGTGGTCAGCCAGAAGTTTAAACCCAACGAGTTTTTCATTGGTAAACACTCCTCTGATAGCCTGCTAGGTTTAGCAGCGTCTGGTCGTCTTTCTATACTATAAGGGATCATGATGTACAATATAGTAAAAAAGGAAGAAGTACAATGAAGATTTCCGTTTCTCGTAAACTTCGTCGTTCGTTTTATCGTCTTTTCCAGCCGTCCTGGAAAAGAAAAAGAAAATACATAAGTGCATGTCGAAATACACTCGCACGCGCGTGAAAACACAAAGCGAACGAAAAAATAGAAAATAAACTCACGCTCACGTAATAGCTTAAAAAAGGATTTTTATAATATGTTTTTTTGGAATGAAAAATAAAAATATATAAGTAAATTAAATTTTGATGTGTTTTTTTTAAAAATTATATATAGTGCAAGGGAAAATCGAGACGATATAAAATGTAAACTTATATCTTACGTGCAGTAATCGTTCAAATGTTCTGAAAATCTTACTCTTCTTTCAGGACGCGTTGTTTTGAGTTTATTTTCTGATACCGTCGAAGTGTCAACATGTGTGTAGGCTTTCTGTTAAGGTATTATAAGGGCAGTAGTCGTGTCGTGCGATTGTACTGAAGGAAAGTCGACGTGAATAGGATTTCCTTCCAACTGCGCTTCTTTGAGGCAATCGATGCTGATGCTATCGTTCGTTCCGTTCTTATCGATTATATAGTACTTGGGTTCGCTTTGAAGAACTTTGAAAGGTCCTTCGTATGCTGATTCGAGAGGTCGTCGATATGAGTCCCGACGTACGAAAACGTGTGCACTATATCGTAAGTCAGGTTGAACGAAAACATCAGTTGATTGTGATCGAGTGGAAACAGGTTTAACTGAACGCATTGCGTTTGTAAGCCTGTTCGTGTGGGAGGTTAGATCCATGTTCATTGAAGAGGATGAAGGATCCACGAATTATCTTGGAAGTCGAAGGGTCGTACCATAAACGAGTTGAGATAAGATATATCAATTTGAATCTGGTGAAGGTCCTACCAAATCCAAATGAACATGGTCGAAGATTTAAACGAGCCTAGGGGACATTTGTCATGTCTAATCACCTTAGATTTCTGGCAGCTTACACAGGAGTGTGCCTACTCCCTCACGCCTTTATTCATGCCAGGCCAGAAAAACCGTTCTGCTACAAGCTTGATGGTTTCACGAACACCTGGATGAGAAAGATTGTGCAACATATTGTAGAGGTTGCGTCGATAATATTTCGGCACGATTGGGCGATCCCTACCTGTAGATGTGTCACACAGTAAGATTTCCTTACCCGTTCCCAACTTTTTGATTCGCAGTTTAAGTGTTGTTGAGGATAACTCGTGCTGAAGATCAGTGTCTTCTTATTTAAGCTGGGCGAGTTTTAGAAGATCGATTCCTTGAAAACTGTTCAAGGAATTTATACGAGAAAAGGCGTCTGCAACCACATTGCTTGCTCCAGAAATGTGTCGAATATCTGAAGCAAACTGCGAAATATAGTCCAGTTGTCGAGACTCACGTGGTGAGTACTTGTCTGAAGAAGAGCTTAAGGAGAAAGTACGTGGTTTATGGTCGTTAAACAGGGTGAATTCACGGCCTTCGATATAGTGTTGAAAATGCCGTACAGCACAACACATAGCTAGGGGTTCTCTACCAAATGTGCTGTACCTCGATTTAGTGTCTAGCAACCGTCTAGAGAGAAATGCCAAAGGTTGCCAGGTGTGGTTAACCCATTGTTGTAAGACTGCTCCGATTGCTTAGTCGGATGCGTCTACTGCGATACGAATGGTTGCTTCAGGGTTCTGATGAGCAAGCATGGTCGCTTGAGCGATACGTTCCTTAACTGTGGAGAATGCTTTTCTCGCGGTGTCATCCAGATTGATGTATTTCACATTTCCATTCAGTTGATCGGTAAGAGGTTTCATAATTAAGGCACATTTTTGTATGAACCGTCTACAGAAACTTACCAGACCGTTAAACGTGCGCAGTTGCTTGATGTTGGTCGGTTCTGGGTAATCCGGAATGGCCGCCACTTTTGTTCTAAGGGGTGGGACACCTTTTTCATCCATATTGCGTCCTAGGAAGTCTAAGGAGTCGGTTCCGATTTGGCATTTCTGAATGTTTACAGTAATGCCATGTTTTTTTAGTCGGTTGAAAACAAGGTCCAGATGATGGAGATGTGATTCAATGTTCAGACTTTTTATTAGGCAGTCATCAACATACGAATGTATGAAGTTGAGACCTCGAAAATCATCATCTGTGAACCTTTGGAAAGTCTATGCCGCTTTTCTTAGACCGAAAGGCAATCGACGGGGTAGCGAACTACTGTTATCACACCAGTGACATATAATAGACATCTATGTTCGCCGGCTATGTTCGCCGTTAACGCGTGCCGGCTTGGAAGTTTCTTAAAACCTTTTTCGTGTCGATCGATTTTGAGTTGGGAAAAATGCAGGGTTTTCGACAATTTATGGAGGACTTTCCGTACTTATTATGATACCAGCACCAGTCAGGATTATCCGTCTCTCGAGGTCTAGAGACAGATTGCCTACGTGAAGTGCTTCTTTGCCGGGTGTGTGACCGTTTATGGTCGTTACGAAGTTTGAGATAACTCGTAAGTGTATGACATAACTCTGTTATGTCATTCTGGGTCGATTGAGGCTATTCTTTGACTGAAAAAACCTCGGCGTTAGAAGATTTAATGATTTCGAGGATGAGGTCGGCAGATACATCCAGCTCGTCTTCAGCGTTGTTTGCGAACGAGACCAGCACAGCTTGCACCTATTGTGGAGGTTTGGATGAAAAAAGTTGTTTGAACAGGCCACCATCGAAGGTTCTTTGGCCAAAAACTTCCCTCATTCCTTGCAACATGTCTGTGGCAGAACTGTGTTGCAGGTCAATGTTGTTGAGGAGTTGGTCTAACCTTTGTCGATCGGTTAGATCTCCGCGTTTATCGATGGATCGTTTAAGGATTTCGTATGGTTCACAAACATCACTAGTAAACATACTAGGTGTTACGTACCTGTTGGATTAGCGCGGTAGTGCTTCGACTACTGCAAGGAATCGTGCACGTCTGTCGTTCACACCGTGCTCGTAGAAGTCGGCTTCTACGTAGCAAAACCAGGCTTCGATGCTGTCTGGCCAGAAAGGCATTAAGATCATGAATCGACTGATGTTAGACTGCCGTTGGAAACCTGGAAGCACTGGATGGCCGTTTCGTCCTAGTATGGGACTCCTCAGCAGTGCGCATCCACGATCCCGCTCGCGGGATTCGAACCCAGGGCCTTCAGTCTCGCGCGCGAACGCTTAACCTACTCGACCACTGAGCCAGCATCCAATGGTGTTAGTGTCTAACATCAATCCGTGTCGGGTAGAGACAGGTATCTACCTCAGTACAATGGAAGATGATCGCGCAATTTCGTGGATTGGTTGATGTTAGACACTAACACCATTGGATGCTGGCTCAGTGGTCGAGTAGGTTAAGCGTTCGCGCGCGAGACTGAAGGCCCTGGGTTCGAATCCCGCGAGCGGGATCGTGGATGCGCACTGCTGAGGAGTCCCATACTAGGACGAAACGGCCATCCAGTGCTTCCAGGTTTCCAACGGCGGTCTAACATCAGTCGATTCATGATCTCAATGAAAAGCTTAATAATCTCCACAACCCCAATACTGAGAAAGGCATTAGTTGAAACGAAGGTGGGGACACGGTCTTTAACTTAAATACCTTACGCGTTTGTTCAGTCATAGTGATATATCAAGTACGAAAATGAACGAGTGGGAAATGTATATATCCAAAAACACGAAAAAATATCACAATGTATAAAAATTAAAATAAGACAATGATATATAAAATCCCAAAAAGGAACAGTTTCACAGTTTGCAACTTGGTGTACCAGATCACATCGAGCTCACCAATGAAGATGCAACAGGTATGCGGAGTTTGACAATGCTTTAACCAGTAACACCTTCTAATATGAATCGTACCCACCAAGCGAAATCAAAAGACAGAAGCGAGGAGGTTTGAAGATATATTTGATAAGCTATCAATATATCGAAGATCGTCTGGTCTAATCTGGCTATCGGTTGCAGTAAATGTTGAGCACGGCGTTCCCACTCGTGATGAGATGCGGATGCATGACCGAGCGCCTTCAGCTAGATGAGTCCATTAAAACTAATGTGGTGAGCATCCAATGTCAGAACTTACAGAGCTATTTATTTTGCGGATATATTTACCGCTACAATTGTTTTCTGATCCTAATGGTCTCAAGTTTCCGCCACCTTCATAAGCAGCTGGTCGAAGCTAACTGTTATAACTGATCTGCAGGATAGTTTGGAGAAATTTCCATTTCGTAGTCAGTTTTGTAGAGCAAGCCAAAAACCAGGAGCATTCTGTGAGCGACGATTTCTTAGTCGTTTAGAATAAGACCAAAGTCCGAAACCAGCCAAATGTTTGAGTTATTTACCATTACGTTTCAGGTAGTGACAGTGTATTTATATGTGGTTGATAACTCTCTTCAATATAAAGCTTTTAAACACTAAATACACCCGTGATATTCATTTTTTCATTATCTATTTAACTGAAGTATGTTACTTCATGAGACTCATTATAATTCAGTAACTATTTTCCTCTCAAACACTTCTTCGTGTTTGTAGCCTAGCAGATAGATTTTGATATATAGTTAGATGAAGTATCTATGGTGTGTCTTTGCAAACCTATGACAATTTTTTTTATTTACTATTGGAGTCAAGAGGTAAAGGGAAACTGGTCGATATACGCAAGTTTAATACTGAGAAATTGGCGTTTGGATGAAATTTGTTTTTATACACCAGTCAAAATAGTACTGCTTACCTTTTTACTACTACGAATACGAATGAGCCCGAAGTTTTTAGTTATACTTATTTAAAAGAAATACCAAGCCTAATTGCCATTTACTTTGTACAAATGAAGAAAAAAATTGTTTTTATCACAAGGTTTACTTCAACACATGTGTCAAATGACTTTTCATCGTTTCCGGTTTGCCTTTGTAATTATTTCTACATAATAATCGTCCTTATTGTCTTTTTCGTTCCATATGGTTTGTGTTTTTCTTATCTACTTTCTTTTTAGTGCCTTGTGAGCAGGTTGTTACACCCGAAGTGTCGATTTATGATGAAACACCAGATGCACATACTGGCAGAGTTGTTTATCTTGAGAATAAAACTGTTTTAATAAATGGTTTAGTAGGAGAAAAAGTTATTATACAATGTAATGTTTTTAATATGCCTCGTGGAGCTAGGGTATTTCTTTATATATAGAGTATGTTTTAACTATATGTATAGATATTTTGGCGGAGAGACAGTTTATCGGGGGATGAAGTTTCAGAAGTAATAAATGATGGTCTCATGTCCCGTGATATGTCTAGGTGGGAAATCGGTCAAGGAAAGCAGCAAGATTCTGTTCGGTAAGTTTGAATTTATGAATACAAATCCTATATTCGTATAGCTGATGTATGTTTCGATTATTAAATGGTGTTACTTTTAGGTCTTTTAACAGCGTCATGCACTTCTTCATACTCAACTACAACTCGAGGTGGGATTAAGAGCCTGAGTGTTTTTTCAAGTCATATCTTAGATATAAGTTTTGTGGCAGGGTATCGTGATTGTTTACGTTATAAATTGTTTTATCGTTACTCATAACAATGTCAGACTGTTAATTGATAATAGCTCACTGACCATCATAATATTATGTTTTATTGTACTGAGTTGTTACTCAAGAAATAGATAAATATTTGTATTTTGTTGTTGAACAAATTGATGAAAAATCCTGGAACTAAACTTTTTGGAAATCTGACAGTACATCATTTCTACATCAAAAGTTCTGTTATATTAGGGAATTATTTAGGTTATACAATATTCATATACTTGAACAGTAGAATTAAATGTTATTCGTTTGCGCTTTATCAACGAAATGGGGTTCAAATGCTTGGTAGATGGATAACTCGCAAACTTTGGTGCATAAGTAGTGCATAATAGTTCTATCAAAAAGGTTATTTGTTTTTGAAAATAAAATTTGGAGCCAAAACACTTGTAGATTCCATGCTTTTGTCTTATCGTCTAACAATTTTTTGCAGTGAGAAACGCAGACATGGTTTAAAATATATGTTCACTATTTACTGCACACGCAAGTTTAAAAGTTTGTGACACTTCGATTTTATTCACATTAAGCCTGGTCTAAGGGCTTCGCGATTATTTACAAAAACGTTTGTTTTACGTATTTTGTTATCTATTGTTTCTCTTAACTAACTGTACCTTTGTTACACAATCAATAAGTACCAAAGTACTCACCTAATTAGTGTCTATCTACTTCAGTTTTTAATACTCAAAGTTGTTATGCAAGGAAATACCAACTACTCATACAAAAATATTTTCCATGAAGTGGAAGAACTGTACTGAGGTTTCTTCTTTATAATGTATTTCTCTGCAGTTAATTTACTTCACAAACCGATATCAGTAGGAGAAAATTTGAAAACAAAGGTGATCTGCATATCTACTAATTTATGATTACTTAGCAGATTGCAACTCACAACTTCACGATCTGATCAAACCGGTAAATTTTAGATCTCTTGATAAGCATTGTGCATGTTAACCTCTGGATGAATATTTAAAATTTCACTCGTTTATCAACTCAGAGCTACCACTATATAATACTATCTATAAGCAACTGTCTAACTTAATATTATTTTCCAGCTGGCCACAATCTCTGATAAAATTTGACGTTAAAAAACTGAAAGATGTTCACAAACCCTCTATATATAGATATACGTTTGATACCTTAAATGTATATATTTTAAGTTTAGAAATCATGTCTTTGGACAAATCATATGAAGGTAAATATACGTGTGAATGTCAATACACTGGGTCTGTGGAACCAGCAAGAGTTCATAGAATTCTACGCGTGTTTGGTAAGTCGGATATATATATATATATATGCATAAATGCATTACTTGTCAAATGAATGCGCAAGATTCGTGTCATAAATTGCTGAGCATTAAGAAAAATACTTTTTTTATATGGTAAGAGATACCAAAGTAGTGCGTTAATCCTTTGATAGCTCTTTACTCAAACTGCACTGGTAGAGGATTGTTCATTCTTTTTATTTCTGTTTAACTCCATCAAGAATGTATTATACATATGTATATACATATACTTTTAAAAGATTGACCTCCTACCAACGAATTTGCTTGTAAAACCTGAATACACAGATGACGTGGTGTTGCTTAAAGAAGACTCCTACATAATAAGGTCTTCCAAAGACATTGAGTGACAAAATAATTATGTATAAAATAAGTATCTTTTCAAATAAAAAGATTGTTTCATGACTGTTATGTAAACTCTAATCACTTTACTTGTCTTGTATGTCTTCTTAACTATTATGGGTTTTATGTCTAACAAAATCTCGACATTCATACAGTAAGCTCGTTTGACATTTGCAAATATACATCATATTTTGAGAATGAGAGGTGTTGGCTTTTTGAACAAAGAGACAGTAAACTGAACAAAAGTCTATCTGCTTCAAATTGTGACCGTAAGTTATGACTTTCAAATACAGATTAAATTTGTAGGATGTTAGCATTTGATAATAGATGTTTTCAAAGTATTGCTTGCTTATTTTAGTACAACTAAGTCAGCAGTATTGGGTTTAGACACTAGGTGCAGATAAAAAAATCGATTACTGAGGATATGGACCTTTATCAACTATCACCAGCTTCAGCGCGTGATGTTTATTGGTATAGCGGGCCAGAAGAATGTTAGATAGACCCATGCTAGTAAGTCCCATCGGTCATAAAGTCATCTACTGTTGTACTGAGCCATGCGGGTTGGTTAAGACTATTTGCTTGAAATCCATGCAATCATCGTAAGTAATGGTTGGAGGTGGATGACATTGATCCGATTCAATGGAAATAGTGCAGATGTGTTCACTCCTTGTCTTCTTTAAAATCTTGAGTTTTAAGGTTATCTAATATGTTTTATCCCATCAAGTAATTTTTTCTTCATGAGTCATATTACCCATGCCTAATTCTTTTCTGTTACCATCTTCGGTGTTACTACTTCTGCAATTCTGGTTTTTTCTTCATAATTCAATCTGGCTGTGTTGATATAGCATGGCGACATAAAATGACGCAGTAATGTGCTTGGTTCTATTGTACTTATGACTAGATGTCTGGTGATTAGTTAAAGTCACTGATTTCCATCAAACCTTATTTTCGTAAAATTGTGTCTAACTTTTTCCGCTTGACACAACCCTGTAGCGTTTGTTGAATTACGATGTGTGGTGTGATTGTTGTATTATTCATCTAGCTTGAAAACATGCATTCCTTTTGACTGTTTTGTAGGCATTCAAAGAGTCCTGAATAATTTACGGTCTGAGGTTTGCCTATTCCTTGTGTTTATGTCTTCTTATAAAAGTACTATACTTTCAGAAAATCTAGTCTTATGACTTTGAAATAGTTATTCACACTTTTGGTCGGTCGGTTAAAGTTCTTAAACCGATTTTGTAATAAATACTAAAGCTTTGAGTGTTTTCCAAATTGATATCTACAGGTTAGCTGAAAAAAAACACAATTAAAATTGTGATTCAACCAGTAATCTACGTCATTTTACTAACTTATTTTGCAGCAAAACCAAACATCGTCCGACATATGTCATCTTACGATACAGACGCAGATTCTGGCGATCCAGTTTCATTGCACTGTAATGCAGATGGTATCCCACCACCGTTTATCTATTGGAGACGTACAGCTGGAGCAAGTAGTATAATACGCAATTTTGGTGCTGTGAAAAGTGTAAGTAATTGAGGCAAAATAATGATAGGAAGATAAATATTCAAACAGTTTGTTGATTTTAAAAAAAAAAAACTGATATTTATATTGTTGTCAATTTTTTACGTTGTCAAACTAAATAGAATTGTTTTCTTGTCACAGTTTAGCTCACGATCTGATCTTAGCTAGACTACTATTAGAAACGATAAGCACTGTATTACTGTTTCGTTCCACTATAGGAGTACTCAGCGGTTGGTATGCACAACCTCGCACCTAGGACTTAAACCTAGGGCCTTCGGTCTCTCATAGGTAGTTCAGCTAAGATTAGTTCATGATTGATTACATACACGTTGAACACTGGAAAACGAACATATATCCTACCCCAATTTTCTCGTAACTTTTTAAAGTGGCCTTAAAACATTATAACTGACATATTTTGGGTGTATTTCAGTTGTAATTGATATAAAAGTTTACTATTTTAACATATAACATTGTCTAATTCACTATCGTTTACGTATGACTTATTTTGCCCATCATATGATAAAATATTAAGATCATGAACTGATCAATGTTAGACTACCATCAAAAAACTGGAAGCAATGGACTGCCGTTTCCTCTTAGTGTGGGACTCCTCACCAGTGCTCATTCACGGTCCTGCATGCGGTATTGGAGCCCTGAACCTTCGATCTAGCTCGCAAGCATTTAACCCCTAAAACACTGGACAAGGGTCTAGTGGCTTCCAATGGTGGTTCAACATTGACCGGTTCATGATCTCATTTAAAACTCAACAATCTCCCCAATCCTATGGTGATATGATACATTAGTTCTAAATGTATTATAATTGTAGAACCTGTTCGTTACAATGCTCTATAGGGATCTCTTATTGTTTATGTACATCAGCTAGATTAATTAACCAAATAAAGATAAAGATTAATGGAAGTGACAACTCTTAGCTTTATGTCACATGCTTCTTGTTAACATTTCTTCATGTTTTGTTTTCATGATAATTTAACTCGTTAACTCAATTAAACATTCAAAATTGTTTTGCGATAAACCATTGACTACTTATAAGTAGTTAAAGTCTATAGTGAAAAACCGACAACATTAAATCATCGACTTGATCAATTAAATTTTTTCGTGGTGAACTAATAAAAAGTATATTTTTTCATCCAAATTTTTTCTGAACAAACTGAACTGACTACGTTTTCTTTATATCATTTCGTTAAAAGTTCGAAACAACTGAAACCAACACAATTCAATCATACACAACTTTTCACCATAAGTTTGACTTAAAGTAAGGACCACAAACGTAGCGAATTAAGATGAATTCAGTTCATTTGTATTGGTTGTTTGAATTTTCCTGTTGACGTTTAGAACTGCAACTGATCAGTTTCTTTTGACATATATGCATCGTGTGCGGATTTTATGTTGTATGTTACCAAACATGAGAATTCCAGAGGACAATTTAAAATCACAGGGGGATTTATTTCTAAAGAATGAGATTTGATGTCATCGTTACATCACATCAACTATAAAGTTGGAAAGATTAACACAGTAAGATGAGTAGGGTCAAAAAGATCAACGCAAGAATAGATAAAAGGGATTTATATTTAATAGTATGAAGCAAGGTATTACGCAATAGAATGATAAAAATTAGGAGTCACCAGGGTGGCACGAGATTTAATTTTGTATTTTTAAAAATGAAGTTCCGGTTTTCATTGGTTACCAGTGAATGAACTCAGCGAAACGTAGCAAACTCAAGACTGTTTAGTATCGATCATTTTGAACTATTTTAAAGTTTCAACATTGTGTCCAATATCAAACGGATGAGGTTAGAATGTAAATGTGGATTGAATGTTACAGCAACTGACACACAACACTTCAACTTGATCACCAAATTACAGAATACAGGAAGAAGGTAGCAGTGAAGTATAAAACTTTATATTATAACTTCGAGAGGGAATTTTCAGAGTTCTTGGAAAGGCCATGATCAACAGGGGCAGTTTGTTATGATTTATGGTCCTGTCAATTACCACGTGACAAGATCGTCAATTAGAATATCGACTTATATCACGTTGTCCTTGTGCTAAACCAATGATTCGTTAACCAGCTTGAGCAGCCTTGAGTCAACTCAGTCCTTATTGATCCTTTGTATAGCAACTTTTCCCTTAACCAAACCCATTCAGTCTAGAACACATTCTTAGCCTCCATCGTATGAATAATGTAGTTCAGACATATTTGGCTTATATGCAGGCAAATCAGATCACATCACATCATAGAATAAGGAATAACAATTATACAAGATCGAACCAAAAAGTGACTGTGAGTGTACGAGAATGTGGCTAATAAATTGGGAATAACTTAAGGATAGTAAATTGAATAATAGTAGTTAATAGGTCAATGAAAGCTTGTGATAAAAGGAATAAAAATATTTATATAATGCAGTTACTTAATAATTCGTGAATTGATTAGAGTTAGATATTATTACTGTTAGATCCCGGTTCATAGGTCTAGAGGTTAAGTGTTCGTGCACTATACCGAAGATCCTATGTCCGATTACTGCGTATAGAGTCATGAACGCACACTTCTGGAAAGTCCCATATTGAGAAGAAATAACTGTCCAGTTCATCCCAGGTTTTCAATCGTGGTCTAACATTGATTGGTTCATAATCTCACTAAAACTCAATAATCTCTAAAACCCTATACTTGTAGTAGCAAAGTTCATGCAAACATACGAATTCTAGAAAAAATTATACAAGAAAGAACTAATACTTATTTAAAAGAACTTAAATAACTCAAAATCTTCCAGATAAAATGAGAATGCAAAGATCCTTCAATCAGTTTTAACTTTAAATTTTTGATATCGAAAAGCTCATTTGTTATAAAATGGACATCAATGAGTTTAAGAAAATATTGAAGAAACGATTATCTACTTGAATAATCAAAACTCATATTACTTAACGGGATTGTATGAATATAACACTGAAATTTTGGTGGTATCTAGTTCTCTGAATTCAATGATTAAATTGTTAAACTTAGACAACATTACTATCAACTGCTTCAAATTACTACACAAACATTTGATCAGACTATTGTAATAACCTTATTCGTAGCTCATTATCTTTGTAGATTTCATATGCTTTTGAGTGCATATTAATTATTTAGTTTGGTTGATCACCGACTATGTAACTGATATACGTTATCTCCATGAGTTAATAGATTAGAGTCACCACTGCTCAAAATTATTCAGTTGTATCTTATGTATACTGAAGGAAAGAACATCTAAGGAGATAAATCCAGCATTACCTACGAAAAAGAATTGCATCATCTGTGAGAATCACTGCGTCAAACATGATGAGATGATAGCCTTCTCACTTGTGGATAGACAAAGAGATTAGCAGTCAAATGAAACAATATGTCGTCATTTATATCAATTCCTGGAAATGGTTATATCTCAGTTTTACAGAAGATTATTCGCAGCCCGAATATGTAAATGGTTGCTTCTCTGACTGTACAGCTGGGTGACACGGGATCAAATCCGCTAGAGAATATCAGTTTTGTTAAGATTACAAATATATATTACTAATGAGTACTGAAATACAACGAAATCTAGGTCGAGCAGCATCTCCTATCGCCTATCTTTAACCTCCATCTTATTACATATATGAGTTCAATTGGGAAAATATTCAAATTCTGAGTGAAAAAACTCTTAATCTGCCGGAGAATTACTAGTTTAATGTATGCTGCTAATGTCGACAGAAATAAGTAGTATGTAACACCAATCAGAAGTTGAATAGCTGTCAGCAGAAGATTGAGGAATCAAGTCGAAGAGAATGGGAATGTAAGCGGAAAGTAATTATAGATTGGAAGAATCATACAAAATGTGAGGGACAATTGACAGATCTGCAAACAAAGTGTTTATTGTATAGTTCTCATATTTTACGAAGATATTCCGTAACTTTTTTCATTAAAAATCAAATTAGTTGACACCATCCGAGTGTTCGTTCACTACACTAGGAGTATTGTGATGTGTGCTACAGATGTCGACTAGTATAATTAGTATGTATCATTAATTGAAAGTGAAATACTTGGTGGCAGAAGGTCAAGAAGATCGAAGAGAAGAGAACCAGAACATAAGGTGATTGGTGTGGAAACGAAGGAGCAGTCAAGTCTAAAACAATTTATTGATATTTTGCAAATGAAGAATTCATTGTATGGCTCTTAGATTTTACTAAGCGATTCTGAAATTTTGTGTTCACATACATTCGGTTACCCCCCACTTATTTGTTGTCGTTTACTACAGTATAAAATCTGATAACGAAACACAAATATAGTTATCCATACAGATTGATTTGATACTTATGAAAGCAGTTCTTAAATCACATTTCTATATCATGTCAGCGCTAATATCATTGTCCGGAATAACAAATAAATCATCTCATTCAAGGAACTACATTACTATCAGAAGGGGGTTTTGTGGAAATTTTAGTAAGTTCAATCGACGAGATCATGAGCCAATTGAAACTAGACCACCATGGAAAACCTGGAGGCACTGGACGGCCGTTTTGTTCTATTGTGGGACACCTTAGCAGTGCGCATCCACGATCCCACCTCGCGGGATTCGGACCTAAGACCTACTGGTCTCGCGCGCGAGCACTTAACCACTAGACCAATGAGCCGGCATCCAACGGTGTTAATATCTAACTTCGACTAATCCATGAAATCGAGCGACACATCCACCATTGTCATCAGTGAGTTACTATCTCACAACAGACCACGTTGAACTCCATTGATCACGGTTTCTCACTAGAACTTCAGGAAATAACGCTTGGAGACAGTTACTAGTGAGCATATGATGATTATAATAAGAGAGGGGTTTCGTGGAGATTATAGTAATTTAATAATTAAATTCATGAGTCATTTGAAGCTAGACTACTAACATGGAAAACCTGGAAGCATTCACGCGCGAGACTGATAGGTTCTGGGTTCGAATCTCGCGGTGGGCGGGATCGTAGATGTGCTGTCTGGTGCTCCCAGGTTTTTCATGATGGTCTAACACATGATCTCAGCTATTAAAATCACTTATAATATCCACAAAATGCCTCTCTGATTGTTTTCATATTATCTTAGGTATATCTTCATAATGACATAAATTACAAATGTTTTATCGTTTATTCGTCATGACACTTTCTACTTAATTCCTTTTATTTATCTACTGATCATGATAAATATTGTTTATTTAAATTAACAAATAAACAAACATACAAAAAATGTACTCAAAATAACAGATAATCAGTGAAATTTTATCAAGTTGTTCTTTTCTAAAGTAAACAAAATGATCGGGGGGTGGGTGAGGTTTTGTTACTTTCTTTTCTTTTTCTTATTATAAATATCATCTACTTACATGTTTTTGTGAGTAATATGTTGTTTGTTTTCATATCTCAACAATATTTAGTTTGAAGTGATATTTATATGTGTGTAAACAATAAGATGGATCCATTATTTTATAGTTTCATTCAAGTATTAACTGATTCTACAATCTTTACAAATCATTGTATACTAATGATAATCATATTTTTCATTAGTGATAAGCTGTAGAATACAGTCCTTAGAGTTGAAATGACAAGCTGAGATCAATCGAGTTCAATTATGTCTAATTGGAGATAGTTATTCATTAAAGATGATCAAAAATTATAACCTGATATCAACAATTGAATAAAATTAGACATATACAGTATTGAATATCGATTCAGTGGTTGACAATTAGATAATCATGGTTGAAATAAGTTTCTGTGAGTTATTTATGAACAGAGTTAACCACAAGATCTGAAGATTTTGGGCTTGACTGCTATTAGGATCGTGTGTGAACTCTGTTAAGGTTGTCAGCTGTCTAGTGATTTCTGTCTTTCAATAGTATCTCAACTGAGGATTAAACAAATTCCCATTCAACAATTATGTTACATTTTATCTATTTTAATGTATCAGTAGAGTATCTTATCTACACTTCTACATATACAACTTAGATCAACATAGAAAGTTGAATTACATTTGTTTAGACTTAGACAAATACCTAATTATATGGTATATGCCACTCATATTGATAGATATAAGTAGTATGTAGCACAAGACGGAAGTGAAATGCCTATCAACAAAATATTAAGAAGATTGAATCGAAGAGAACAAGAAGGGAAACAGAGAGCAATTGTAATATCAATAGAATTAAAAGAATCATGAAACTTCAATAGTTGAAATCATGAATCAATTGAAGCTAGACCACTATGCAAAACCTGGAAGCACTGGACGGCCGTTTCGTCTTTGTATGGGACTGATAGGTCCTGGGTTCGAATCCCGCGGGGGGCGGGATCGTGGATGCGCACTACTGAGGAGTCCCATACTAGGACGAAACGGCCGTCCAGTGCTTCCAGGTTTTCCATGGTGGTCTAGCTTCAATTGATTCATGATTTCAACTATTGAAATTACCAATTCTCCACAAAAAATCCTTTCTAGAAATCATGAATCATGTTTAAGGAAAACTGAAGATGTGCAAATAATGTATTTCATGTATGATTTTCATATTTTATGAAATCTGTAATCTGCAATGGTTTATCAGTGATTAGCGTTAAATCAATGTCATTCTGTTCTAATGAAATGAATACCGTTCAAAGTTTTTTCCACCTATTGCAGTGTTAACATTGTTACATCAACGGTAACTTGTTTTGGTAAAAAGTTTATTCTTCAACGTTAATAACAAACTTTCATTGCTCCTTTGTTGATTTATTTATTTTTTTTTAGGGAAATGTAATCAAATTTGATCAAGTCGAAGCTGATGATGCTGGTGAGTATATGTGCTATGCTGAGAATTCCATGGGTCGAGCACTGTGGCGCGTTCGATTGCAAGTTAGGCGTAAGTATTCAATAATATATTTTTATTCTGGTAAATATTCACAAGATAAGATTTCCTTTCTTGCTACAGATTGATCTAAGTTAGTGAACTATTAAATGTCATAGAATAGCGAATTTTCATTCAAATTTAAAAATCTGCAGTACTCTGGTCATTCATCAAGCTACTTAGAATCGAATCCAAATAAGAAGGTGCTGCATTTCGATTACTGACAAGGAATCATATAGTTAGTATCAGAATATTCAGATGCTGTATTTATCAATCGCGAAGATTGTTAACAGCTATACTTAACTCACTCTCGACTCATTTACAATTTACTTGTGGGGAGACAGAGGAAGGTGAGTAGAATACAAAAAAGACAAAAACGAACAGAAATTATCGAATAAGAGTAAAGAAAATGATGAGGGAAGGATTCTTTTAACTAGAGATGTTCCTCTAATTTATATACAGGAAGCAAAAGAAAATTAAGACAGTATCACCGCCGGCTTCTATTGTGAGCTATGTTTTTAAGGTTTTCATCCACTATATAACACTATCTCTAGGACCCTAACTAGGAAGTCGTAAAGGATTGATGGAAGACGGTCCTGTACAGCTTTTCAGCATCATGTCACAAACCGAACACCACTATTTTTAACCAATCCCAGAGTTGGGAATTAATGCACGATGTGAAATTCACTGGGACGACATTCGTAGTATATGCCTAAGCCACTGAAGTCTGTGTTTCAAGATGGTGAAACCAATTCAATTATCGCCACTGTGCCCCAAACACACGTTGCTGGACTTCCACATTACTAAGATGGTGTTGTCACCAAATGTCAGTAATCCTTCGAATTAAACGATGGTCAAACATAGAGTTACTTGACATTTTCAACTCGGAGAGGACAGATTTCACAAGCATCCAGAAAAACTGCTCACACTGACTCATTGTAGATCTGACCTTTTTCAGTCAGACTAGCATTACACAGGCGCTAGAGTTGACTCAGATCGGAATAAGCTGCTTTGGCTTTCACTACATGTGAGTTGATCTCGTTGCTCATCCCATCACCAGCATTTATACAGTTACCGAGATACATGAATTTCTCAACTAATTCTACCTGCTTACTACCAAGAGTGGGTGCAGGTGTAGACTACTGCTGGTCTTGCAAAAGTACTTTGCACTTTTCAAGTGCAAAGCACATGTCGTACTTATAAATGCTAAACTCATCTTGGCTAAATTACTTTCTGTATTTACGTAGACATATATCACATCAATGATTTTGTTTGCAATAAAATAATTGTATTATAGATGCACCAATTGTTCGAATATTCCCTGTTGAACCATTTCAAAAATCTGGTTGTAATCTACGACTAATATGTGTAATTGATGCTAATCCTCCAGTAGAACAACATGCTTGTCAATGGATATCAAATCGAACAGGCACTATTACTTCCGGATCTGTTGGGTAAGAGGTGTTGTTTTTTCTTTGCATGTATTCTAACTATGCGATATAAGTATAAATATAACTGAATAGAATTCGGGCCAAGGAAGATGAAATGTTGAAAATATTGTTTCAGGCTTGAATCGACAGTAGGACAACGCCTCAGCATTGTATAAGTTTTTGATTTGACCTCCATTCAATCTAATTCTTTTGACCGCATAGATTATTTTAAAGGACGGTTTCTTCGATGCAACGTACTCATTCATTTTATCGGCTTTTTTTCCAAACGGTAAGTTGGAATGTGTTGCAGTGGCACGTACACAGAAGATACATATAGAAAACTATGGTTGAATGAAATGAAGCCTCCAGTCAAATTTATTCATTTGTATTTCAGGAGTCGCTCAATAAACGAACCGAGATCTGCAAAGTATTGCAAACATATGTCAACTAAGATTAAGTTTTAGTCATTTTTAGTCTTATAGGTATCATTACCAAGGTTTGATGTGATAATTTCGAATACATTGAGCATTGAGTTGATTTTTATAAATAAACAATATATTTGTAATATTCCAATGAGTAGAAAATTAGATTTACTGACGCTTCGTGACTTAGTGTAGGTCACTTCTTCAGAGAATAGATAATAATATTTATTCTCTGAAGAAGTGACCTACACTAAGTCACGAAACGTTAAAAAATCTAATTTTCTACTCATTGGGATATTACAAATATATTATTTATTTATTTTTAGTCTTAATTTACGAACAACAGGATAATTCAAGTCGTTATAAATAAAGCTAAAATTCATAACCGTTGTCTAAAACAGTGACTGTATGGACTAAATGGGCAAGAGAATAATCCTTTGGTGTTTGGTTCGAAAATTGCTGCGTTCGAATTGTGAGATCTAGGTACATCCAGTTAAAGATTATTAAATAGGACGAGCCTCGTATCCTGGATTTCACTACTGACTACATTCCATCTACTTTGTACATTATTTTACTAGTTCTGTTTTTTTAAAAATAAATAGAATTTGATGGCGGCAAAGAATTTGGAGATATACCACTGATTAATGTGATAGTCTTTATCTATGGTGGTACGATTCGTCATAGTACAATACTACTACTTATGAAAAGCTTCCGAAATATCTTTCACTAAATAATCAATATTTAAAAGATGAAATTAGTCGTACATTTGCCTTTCAAGCATATCAAAGTATTTTGCACAGCATTTAACTTTATTTGATATCGTGATATCGAGGTAGTCTGCACAGAATGCTGATATTATAAAAGAGGTCGATCAATTAAGGTCCTTAACATGATTCAAACATCCTTTCAAACTGATTTAAAATTCATCCCATTAAACAATCCATTGGTATCTGGATTGAGTAACTAAGTGGATAACGCATTGGTATTTTGATGCAACAGATATTGGATTCGAGTCTTGATTTGAGCATCAACATTAGGGTACAAGTTGATAAGTCCCATATAGGAAGAAACACCTGTCTCAGATTTCACTACCAATCACTATCCAACTATGCTCAAAATGTATCAAATCTATTTTTCACAATCATAGATTTTTCCTGTTACCGTCTTTATTATTTACTATTGAGTAATGACTAGTTTCACATTTGTCTAGTCTTGATTACTGATGGAGTTCTGCTGACTCAGTTTTATCGTGGTCACTGGTATAAGAAACTTGATATCTGATGCATAACGACGAGATGATGATTGATTGAATATAGTCTATAGGAAATCCTGTTAGACCTAGGTGGGTTTCTTACTGGTTGGTACTCGTCAGTGAGGCGCGCCTGTTATCCTGAAAGAACTGTTTTCAATCCCCACCGCTGCGGGATCTAAACATTTTGTTCTCACTATTTCACAGAGCTGAAATATCTGCTTCATTATTACCACTATATATCATATAGGTATATTAGTCCACAGAAAAAGGATGTTTAAAGATTATCTCAGCAAAAATTTAAACTTCAAACTTAGTTGAATCAAGAAAAAACCCATATGTTGTTAGATTTCTGTTATGTGATGCAAACAAACAAAATTGAAATGAATTAGGTTATGTTTTTCAAACTATCCTCTAAATCTCCAATATCCCAAGGAAAAACTTTTTCTACATCTGTAGAAAATAAAGGTTATGTTTACTTAAGTTTTGAAGTGGATTGATAATTTGGTAGCAATCAATATCATGGCGTCTAGTAGCTGGTGATGAATGAACGGCATCAGTTTATCTATGACCCTAATAGTTCATTGATAACAAAACTGCCTGTGAATATAAATGATGCAAGTTCATATCCCACAATAAGCATCGATTCCTACAAAGTTGGAGATGAATCTTACTGACAAATATCAATTATCGCTACTTGTAGATTAGACGAACATTCTTTTAGACGATCTTTAACCTTCAGGTCAGTTAAAGAATAGTCACCATGTTTCGATTTGATCGATGGAATTGAGTCAACAGCAATAAGAAACTAAAAGAAACATGACATTCTTTTGTTAAATAGCCAAAGAAAACTGGGAAGCACCAAACAGGCAGCTACCTCATCCTCGTATGGGACTACTTAGCAGTACGCATTTATAACTTCAGTAGGAATCAGACTGATGACCTTCATGGCGAGCATTTGACTTCTTGGCCACTGAACTGACACACAGTGGTCTACATGTTGAGTTTCAATCGATTTTCTATATTTCTCTACAATCTTCCTATGTCACTGATGGGTAACTGTCTTATATTAGAAATAGTTCAACTCCACTAGTCACTGCTTATCACAAGAGCTCATGGAAATTACTTCTTGTAATCGTTAAAAACCATATTATTGGGATGGCCTTTGAGAAGTACGACAGAGTATTTGGGAGCCCTAAACGAACCGGAAGTTTCCGCCCATTCAGAGCCTGATGGAGCTTTCTAAATTATCAACGTGGCATGCTATGATTGGACGGTAGCACGACATTCCTCTTTTGGGTATTGCTTGAATTGATTGATGTTGCAACCAACGCTAGTACCTAGAAATACACATTTTTTTCTGCACAACTTTGACTTTTACCGACCATTGAATTTTCTTGCTTTTTCCGTCTTTTGATTTGTAACTTTGGGGTTCCATACGTCCAAGTGCCGTTTGTTGTATTTCGTATTCTGCATTAATCAAGTAAAGGATGAATTTGAACAGATTGTTGAATTACATAGTTCGTATTACTGTATGGTATTAGTTAAATAAAGATTGATAACTAGGAATCACTATAAAGCTGTTTCGTCTCACCAATTACATTGTGAGGTGGTTGCGCAGTATAGAAATTAAATATACAAACCATTGGATGCCAGTTCAATTGTTTGAAGATTATTCACTCGTTAAGACATCTGAAGATTCCATTCACAGTCTAACAGTGAGATCGTGGATACACACAATTATCCAGTGCCTCCTTATTAACTAAAAATAGACCTCGATATTGCACGGAAAATTCCACAGTCTCACCCCTGTAATAATATATGTCATTATTTACTACTTATTAGTTAATCAGTATACATTGACAAGTTTCTTAAATAAATATCTTCCTTTGTTAACATACAAAAACTATTTTACTTTAATTTCTTATAGAACAAGATTAACCTATTTAAATGCTGGATTAATTCGTGATCTCGTTCTTGATTTGACACCAATAAAAAAACTAGATTTTGGTGATCTTTACACATGTACTGCATCGAATAGTTTAGGTACAGTTAGTGCTACCACAATGATTACAGGTAAGTGTGAAACTATAATAATAATCATAATAATCCTATTGTTAGATTCTGTGCATGTTTTTCTGCTCTATTCTCTTACTTAAAACATTATTGTTTTTTTTCAAATGATCAACGACTGAATGGTGACCAATATTATATATGTCAAGTCCTTCATAGTTCTGATTAAGTTTTATCGATCAGTTGGTGACTTGGTCACTAGTTTATTTAACTCAAAATCGCGTGCAAAAGAGAGGGAATTGCTTTGAAAAAAAAACGTTTATACAGTTGTGTAGTGGAAATAAGGTCATCGGAATATCAAGATAAATGTAATAATGTTATATTTCTGTACCAGCTATATAGATATGAATAGTGTATAAGTGTATAAGTGATGACTCTTTTTTCTTCTCGATGAAAAATGACTCTTACACAATTGATAGTTTTAATTATGAACTGGGTCAGGAAAAAAAAACCCGGTACAACTGTGCTTACTGATATAAGTCAATTCACAGCTGTGAAATAAAATCAATATTTTAGGAAAATAAACCCGAAAGTCTTGATGAGAATAAAACTATCTACGGCTACTTCCCTTGATATTGTTTTACTTGAATCTTCCCATTGATGTTTAAGACTGCAATTGATCAGTCTCTTATTGGCATATGTGCATACTGTGCGGATTGCCTCGATATTGCCTTAATTTACAAGCATTATAAGCAAAGATGGATAGTGGCTAGCAGTAGAATCCAGTTGGACGCGCGTTTCGTCCTATTTGGGACTCGTCAGTTAGATGTATCTGCATCTCAGAGTTGATGTTGATGGGCAGATTCAAGTAAAACAATATCAAATGAATTAATCTTTACCCCATTACACAAGCAAGTGGCTAACAGGACTCATTATCTAAGTGAATAACGCGATGGCGTTTGAAGCGGACGGTACTGGGTTCGAGTTCCAGAGTGAACATCAACTCTGAGATGCAGGTACATCCAGCTGACGAGTCCCAAATAGAACGACACGCGCATCCAACTGGATTCCACTGCTAGTCACTATCCGTCTTTGCTTATCTACGGCTACGATAAGTTGAATCGTAGGAAATGATGTAATAGTCAATCAACATATGCTCACTAGTGATGGTCTCCCAAATGTATTTCCTAGAGTTCTAGTGAGAAGGAGTGAGCAGTGGAGTTCAACCGGGTCTGTTGTGAGATAGTAACACACTGAAGATAATGGTGGATCTGTCGCTCAATTTCGTGGATTGGTTGAAGTTAGACATGCTTTGAATCATTTTTTCTGATTAGCATTTTTTCAGCAAGTTAGTTTTATACGGGATGGGGTTGCTAACCCTTTACCCATTTCTTCTTCTTTATCCGCGCTTGAGTGGCTCCAGGCGGAGATATCTCTATAGTTAGAACATTAAATTGAGACTAGTTAGTACTTAATAATTGTTCGATTTTTTTTTCATGCTTTAAAACTTTCCATCATCATGTCAATCCACAACATTTATATCTTTTATCAATCAATAATAACTGTGGACCTATGAAGTCGAAAACTTCTAAGTTAAAGAACAGGAGTATACTTTATTTTGTCCAGTCATAGAAAATGTAGATAGTATTAGTTTCACATGAAATATAACGTCGTTTTTAATTTGTAAACTAAATATTATCGTCTCAATTCACCATGTACATACATGTATGTTGATAGTCAAATAGTTTATTGGTTCATAATTACTTAGGTACTTACGTCTGTTACTCCTAATGGAGCATAGGCAGCCGACCAGCATTCTCCAATTCACTTTGTCCTGGGTATTTCTTTCCAGTTCTATCCACTTCTTATTTATTCCTCTCATGTCTGTCTCCATTTTTCGGCGTGATGCGTTCATTGGTTTTCCTCGTCTCCTTGGACCTTGTGGACTCCATGTGAGGGCTTGCCTTGTGACTCAGTTTGGTGCTTTACTCAATGTGTGCCCTATCCAATTTCAGCGCTTCTCACTAATTTCTTCTTCCACTGGATATCTGGTTTGATCTTTCCCATAGTAGGTTGTTGCTGATAGGCTCTGGTCACCGGATCCGAAGTATTTTAAATAGATAACTGTTAACAAACACTTTTATCTTCTGGATGATGGCATTCATAGTTCCGCAAGTTTCTTCCCCATACAGTAGCACAGTGTTGATATTTCTACTGAGAATTGTGAGTTTGCTGTTGGTTGGCAAACAGTTGTTTTGAGTTTCACATATTCTTCAATTGTGAATATGCTGCTGTTGCTTTGCTCATTCATGCCTTCACATTTGAATCAGATTCACCGTGTTCATCAATGATGCTGCCCAGATACGTGTAGGTTTTTACGTCTTCTAAATCTTCTACGTCATGTGTGATTTTATTAGTGTTTGTTGTTATGTATCGGAGAATCTTGCTTTTCCTTGTGTATGTGTTGAGACCTGGTGCTACTGAGACTTGCTACACTTGTCGTCTTCTGCATTTTTTGGTTGCGCGTGCGGTAAAAGATCCAGATCATGTGCGAAATCTAGATCGTTCAGCTGCATCGCAGCTGTCCACTGTATTCCATGCTTCCCCCAGATGTTGACATTTTCATGATCCAGTCGATCGTCAGTAGAAAGAAAAAGGGTGAGCGTAAGCAACCTTGCCTGACAGTGGTCTTTACTTTGAACGAGTCTGTGAGCTGTCCTCCATGCACGATTTTTCAGTTTAATCCGTCATAACAATTCCGTATGCTGTTTACTATCTTCTCAGGCACTCCAAAGTGCCGTAGTGCTTATTGTATGGATGATAGATATTCTTACTGAACGCTTGAATCGGTTTCCCATGCTCTTCTAGTACTTACTTACTTACTTACGCCTGTTACTCCTCGTGAAGGAGCATAGGCCGCTCACCAGCATTCTCCATCCAACCCTGTCCTGGGCAATCCTTTCAAGCTCTTTCCAGTTCTTGTTCATTTTTTTCATATCTGCTTCTATTTCCCGACGTAATGTGTTCTTTGGCCTTCCTCTTTTCCGCTTCCCTTCAGGATTCCAAGTTAGCGCTTGTCTCGTAATGCAGTTTGATGATTTCCTCAATGTATGTCCTATCCATTTCAACCGTCTTTTCCTAATTTCCTCCTCAGCTGGAAGCTGGTTGGTTCTCTCCCACAAAAGGCTGTTGCTGATGGTATCCGGCCAATGGATGTTGAGTATCATGCGTAGACAGCTATTGATAAATACTTGTACCTTCTTGATGGTGGTTGTTGTAGTTCTCCAAGTTTCAGCTCCGTACAGTAGAACTGCCTTGACGTTAGTATTGAAGATTCTGACTTTGATATTGGTTGAAAGTTGTTTTGAGTTCCATATGTTCTTCAGTTGAAGGAATGCCGCTCTAGCTTTGCCAATCCTCGCCTTGACGTCTGCATCTGAACCTCCTTGTTTATCGACGATGCTTCCCAGGTATGTGAAGGATTCTACATCTTCCAGTGTTTCGCCATCAAGAGTGATTGGATTGCTGTTCTCCGTGTTGTGTTTGAGGACCTTGGTTTTCCATTTGTGTATGTTGAGGGCTACTGATGCAGAGACTGCTGCTATGCTGGCTGTCTTTATCTGCATTTGTTCGTGTGTATGTGATAGGAGGGCTAGGTCATCTGCGAAGTCCAAGTCGTCTAATTGGTTCTGAGCTGTCCATCGTATGCCCTAGTTTCCCTCAGATGTCGAGGTCTTCATAACCCAGTCGACCACCAGAAGAAACAGGAAGGGAGAGAGTAGACAGCCTTGTCTTACTCCGGTCCTTACTTGGAATGCGTCTGTCAGCTGTCCTCCATGCACTACTTTGCACTGTAGTCCATCGTATGAGTTCCGGATAATGTTGACAATCTTCTCAGGAACTCCGTAGTGTCGAAGAAGTTTCCATAACGTTCTCCTATCTACACTGTCAAATGCCTTCTCATAACCAATGAAGTTGATGTAGAGTGACGAGTTCCACTCAATTGATTGTTCGACGGTGATCCTTAGTGTCGCAATCTGGTCTGTGCACGACCGGTCCTTACGGAATCCAGCTTGTTGATCTCGAAGTTGAGCGTCTACTGCGTCTTTCATCCTGTTCAGTAACACTCTGTTGAAGACTTTACCTGGTATTGACAGTAGTGTAATGCCTCTGTAGTTTTCACACTTGCTCAGATCTCCTTTCTTTGGAATCTTGATGAGGTGTCCTTGTTTCCAATCCATCGGCACTTGTTCCTCCTGCCAAATCTTCTTGAATAGAAGATGAAGCATGCTTGTAGTTACTTCGATGTCTGACTTCAACGCTTCAGCTGGTATATTGTCAGGTCCTGCTGCTTTCCCGCTCTTGATTTGTCTGACGGCCATTCTGATTTCTTCGGTCGTTGGTGGATTGACATTTATAGGAAGATCTGTGTGTGCTGCTTCGATGTCCAGTGGATTCATTGGAGCCGGCCTGTTCAGGAGTTCCTCGAAGTACTCTGCCCATCTGTTGCGCTGTTGTTGAATCTCATTGATTGGTCTTCCTTCTTTGTCTTTGACTGGTCTCTCTGGTTTACTGTATTTCCCTGCTAGCTTCTTCGTCGTATCGTAAAGCTGTCTCATATTTCCTTCTCTTGCAGCTTTTTCCGCCGTCGTTGCTAGTTCTTCCACGTATTTTTACTTGTCAGCTCTAATGCTCTTCTTCACTTTCTTGTTTGCTTCTATGTACTCAGCTTGTGCTTGGACTTTCTCTGCTCTTGTTCGACTGTTGTTAATTGCTGTCTTCTTGTTCTTTCTTTCTTTGATCCTGTCCAGTGTTTCTATAGAGATCCATTCCTTGTGATGATGCTTCTTGGGGCCCAGAACCTCTTGACACGTTGAAGTTAGTGTTTCTTTGATACCTTTCCAGCTATCCTCCATGGTAGTTTCTTCTTCCTTCAGTAGGTCCTGTAAGGCTTGGAACCTGTTGTTGAGAGCTACCTTGAATTCATTAAGCTCTTCTAGTAACTTAAGGCTAAATCTACACGGTAACGTGAATACGAGAGTAATGGCGTGAAATGTGGAAAAACACTTTACTTCAAGATTAGTTTATGTACATAATATTTAGGTTATTTATGACATTTCAGACAAACCTGAGCATCTTGAAGCTTCTGAAACCCTACTAAACATAATAACTGAATAGGTAATCATTCAATCCGAAATATGACACGTGACTCTTTACTTTCTAGATGTTTCTTGGAAACTTCTATTGTACACTGATTAGATAAAATGTTTCCCAGGGATTCGGGCCCCTCTGGGCTTCTTTCAAGGAATTTCCTGGGTCTCCCTTATAATGAACTAATCTGATATCATTATCTATACATATAAATATGTTTTAATTTACTATGCTAATCGTTTAATTTCTTTTAAAATAGAATCCTTCACTGAAGTACTACTTATCAATGGTAGATATGCTTGTAATCATGCTGTTAATTGGATTCATATGAATGCATATTTATTTATAAGTATTCATTGTTTCAATCTTCTATTAATAAATGAATTATTTTAAAAGAAAAAGAAAGTGAATGTTAATTTATATTTTTTTCCACTCCTCCTAACCCTACTACTTACTACTTCTAATACTACTACTACCACTACTACTACTACTACTACTACTACTACTACTACTACTACTAATACTACTATTACTATTTTATATGGCATTGATTATAACATTGATTAATTGAATAGTAAGTAGTATCATGAAGTGTAAGTGAATTTTGTCTACTACTTAATTGACCATGATTTTTTTGTATGTTCGAATAACTGTACTAAGTTTTTTCCTACTGTTATTCTTGTTGTCGAGGTTTTCTTTTTTTTTTTTTGTAAATTTTACGTATTTATGAATTTCACGAGAAATATTACATAACTCTGTATAGGATTTTTATATTTGTGATCAATATTCTTGTGTGTGCGTGTGTGCATGTGTATGTGTATGTGTGTGTGTGTGAATATGTTTTCACCAAACGTTTACATTTAATTGATTCGTAAATATCTCTAAGCAAACTTTTAACTTGTCCTTAATTTAATAGCTAACCTAGAAAAAACAAACAAACAAACTTGAATTGAAAGAGTTTAAGTACTTCACTCTTTTCAATCAATCAATATCATCTCTTATTTCATCATTCATATATCAAGATAATAGTAATATGAATGATAGTTTACAGGAGTATTCAGTACTGAAAGTTTAATTCTAATGAAAAGATTCTCAATACAAAATGTACGGAATTGTGATACAAATGGTTACACTTTTAGAAGTATTTACCATGTGAATAGAAATTGATTTATTTACTACTTGAACTGATTACTAATTTCTTGGACCACTTTCTAGGTTCCTCGAAGTGGTGTGATGTAAAAGATTAGACTTGTTCCAAGATTAATTTTTATACAGAAAAAGCGAGCTTACCGATACATTTATGGATAGCCTTAGTCATATAGGAGATTCTACAAATGTATTTAATATAAGAACAAAATGAGTAATTAAACTAGAATAGGCTTTAGTTTCTCTGGATTTTTTTTGTAGGCTTCTGTTTGATTCTAATAGGAAGAGATTTTTTTTTGCCTTTCTATAGCCTATGAATACTTGATTGTGGGATTCTTAGGATCTTTCAATAGTTATCACTTCTTGAAATGGCAAAAGAGCAAGAAAGTATACTTCTTAAGTTTCTTAGTAGTTAGGTAGGTAATAGATTGTAAACACTATATTGAAGAGGGTAATTACATACGCTTTGAATATATACCCAGTTTCAAACAGAAAATGTTCTGTGAATAAGGAGAAAACTTTGTTCAGCAGTTTATGAAGGTTGCTCCGTTGTTTTTGAATTATATCATACAACATTAATTTTGATGAATGTTGTCCATAAAAGATCGTTAATTGTTAGATAATAAATAGAGGTTGATTTTCGGATAGCAGTTAGTATCAGAAATACAGTTTAGCCCCTCCCTTTACCCAAAATCATCAACTGAATGTATGTAACAATACTACATTGTTGACGCGCTACCAAATGCCCTGGTACGGCCGAGAGTGGGAAGAGTCTGCTCTCCCTCTCGAAATGCTCCCACATGGCCACGCGTATATAGCCTCTGCCAGGGAAGTCCTTATCACTGCCTTCTCGTGGCGTGGGTGTTATTTACGGAAATGAGAGGACGAAAAGCGAATGTTCGGCTGTATAACTAGATCCCAAAGCAATGGTGCACATGGGCTCCAGCATCCTGCGCGAACAAATGGCGTATGAACCAATCGTTGGTCACCGGCTACCATGGGACTGCATCTCCTCACGATGCTCCACTGCCTTGTGGGTCAGACGTTTAGGTCGAAGGCTCGGGGTGTGGCCCCCTAAGAAAACCACCTGCTTCGGTTTGGGCACCCGGGCAGTATCACAGCCCTCACACAATTCAATTGAGATTCGTATGGCGCATATGTATTTGGTGCCTCCTTGTACCAATACCTATGTGTTAAAATAAATAAATAAATAACACTGTTGACGCTCATCTCAAAGCAGTTAGTGTTAATAACCATATTTAAAAACATTTGGCTCAATGATTAATTACCGATGATAAAGTTGGATGGCCAGCTTAGTAATTACTTTAATTCTGAACATTGATTATATGAAAATAGAATTAAATAGGACATTGTGAGTTGTATTGTGGAAGTTATTCATCATGCATTATATGCATATTGACTTGAATTCGGCCAGAGTAGAGAGAAACCTTACAAACATCTCCTGAATCCATACGTCAAACTTTTCTAGTTAATTTAAAAAGACTGATGACTTTTTTTCAAAACAAGGTGTAACTTGTTGTTGGGGACGTTCGATCCCCAGAACTCACCTGGAAAAGGACTTAATTTTGTAATTTTGTTTAGGAAATTTGAATTTCTTTGTTTTCGCGCCAGAAGCGCTCATGTCACCTTCGTTTCCCACTGGGAAAAATATCTTAAATGCTATTGGTCCGTTGCATCTTTAAGTATGCTATTTGGTAACTCCCCAAGGACGGTTTTGTACTCTATATATGCATTTTGAATTGTGTTTGTTGTGATCGCTCGTTTCTGACTGTTTGCAGAATATATTTTGTCATTCCAAGCTTGGACTTCTTTCTGTAGTTAACGTGGCTGGGACGCATCAAATAGCTAGGTTATTGGTTTTTGGTCACTGAGTCTTTGTTCCGTCCACAGTCTAAGTGAACTCGTAACCGCTTCAAACCTAGCAGTTTTATTTGATCAAACTATTTAATTTAAACAAAATTCGAGAGCCAGATTTAAATTTTATTCATATTATATGCTTTAGTAAAAATCAATGGAATCTTAGTGGCTTGGAATCTGATATTATACATATCGTCAATTCTCGTATACAATCAATCGACTTAACTCGTGTTGGTGAATAACGGGATTAAATAAGCCAAACATGAGAATCGATGCTTGATTGCGAATATTTTGTATACTTATTGATCAGAACAGACAATAAGATAACCTCAGCGAATAAGAGAGAGCGAAGCAGAAAAAAATGACGCACGATGGAGGTGTCAGAGCCAAATCTATTCAATTAAGCATTCATCAATATATTTAGCCAGATAAAAATGTGATGAAATAGGATAAGAATTGTACGCACATATGCGCTCTTATAAAGACAAGTAAAGTTGATAATTAACAAGGTTAAAACGTAACTCAATAAGAATGGATTAATTAGCCTGTCCAGATACTCGAATAAGTTATGTATATAGGCTTAACATAGTAACTGACACTACAGATTACAACTCAATAACCTGAAAATTAAACGCTTGTCATGATTTCTAAGAGTTTTTGATTTTAATCCTTGTTAATGTTGAGACACTACAATGTCACTGATATGTCCCCATACAAAGACAAAACATTTATCCAATTCTTTTTGGATTTTTATATGACCATCTAATTAAGTTTTATCCATGATTTTAACTATGAAATGGAAAAATTAAAAGAAAAAACTCACTAAATCCTTTATAGTAAACAAAACTGAATACTGTCAACAATCAATATGTTTCAATGCAATATTATTGATTCTGTGTTTTTGTTTGTTTTGTTTTAGATGGTAAACTATTATGTGAAATTAGGTTGAATGGAAAGATGTTTTACAGGTTATTCCTTTTCTTCTTCTTTTTCTTTTTCTTCTTTTTTGCCTTCTTTTTCTCTTCACATCTCATTTTAATCATCAATAAACAAATTTTCTTTGTTATTTCTTCTTCATCATCATCATCATCTTGTTCTTCAACAACAACAACAACAACAAAAATTCGGAGTGGGAATATTTTTATTCAGCTGCAATTGATGTATATTCTTGTTTAAACTATGTAGGTATGTTTGAGTATTCTTATTATTGTAAAGTATTTGTAAATATTAACCAAGCTAATAAATAAGCAAAGATGGATAGTGGCTAGCAGTGGAATCCAGTTGGATGCGCGTGTCGTTCTATTTGGGACTCGTCAGCTGGATGTACCTGCATCTCAGAATTGATGTTCACTCTGGAACTCGAACCCAGTACCGTCCGCTTCAAACGCTATCGCGTTATTCACTTAGATAATGAGTCCTGTTAGCCACTTGCTTGTGTAATGGGGTAAAGATTAATTCATTTGATATTGTTTTACTTGAATCTGCCCATCAACATCAACTCTGAGATGCAGATACATCTAACTGACGAGTCCCAAATAGGACGAAACGCGCGTCCAACTGGATTCTACTGCTAGCCACTATCCATCTTTGCTTATATTGCTTGTAAATTAAGGCAATATCGAGGCAATCCGCACAGTATGCACATATGCCAATAAGAGACTGAACAATTTCAGTCCTAAACATCAATGGGAAGATTCAAATAAAACAATATCAAGTGTATCAAGCTAATAAATGTTGAATTGTGATAAGTAGTAGAATTCAGAATGTGTACACTTTGTGCTGTTTGAGAGTTATCAGTGCAGTGTGTTTCCTATGGTTTTCTACTTTTTTGTTTTCCTTCAAGATTTCAAGTTAGGGCTTGCCTCGTAATACAATTTGATGATCTTTATAATGTATGTCTTATTCTTATTGCAACGTTTTTTTTTCTCCAATTTCCTACTCAGCTGAAAGTTGATTTGTTCTCTCTCATAATAGGCTATTACTGATGGTATCCTTTCAAAGGACACTGAGTATCTTGTGTAGACAGCTATTTATAAATACTTGTACATATTTGATGATGGTTGTAGTAATTATGGACGTTTCAACTCCGTACAGTAGAACTGTCTTTAAGTTTGTATTGAAGATTCTGACTTTGATATTAGTTGGCAGGTTGTTATTTTGAGTTTCGTATATTCTTCAACTGTAACAATGTTGTCCTTGCTTTGTCAATTTTTGTTTCAACATACAATACGTGAAAATACTCTCACTACAATTTATTATTGTATTCAATAGTTATCTATCTATCCCAATTATATTATTTATTTCAATACTAATATAATCTATTTCAAATGTAGAATATTATTTATATACCCATATGTAGTTAAATAAATATATATCTTTACAAAATCCCTTCTGATACTCGTCAACATATGCTCACTAGTGACGGTCTCCAAAAGGTATTTCCTGAAGTTCTAGCGAGAAGCACTGATCAGGGGAGTTCAACCGGGTCTGTTGTGAGATAGTAACTCACTGAAGACAATAATGGATGTATTGCTCAATTTCATGGATTAGTTGAAGTTAGACATTAAAACCGATGGATGCCGGCCCAATGGTGTAGATATTAAGTGTTCGCACACGAAACTGATATATTCTGAGTTCGAATCCCGTGAGCGGGATCAAGGATACGTACTGCTACTGAGGAGTCCCACAATAGGACAAAACGGCCATCGAATGCTTTCACGTTTTCTTTCGTAATCTAACTTCAATTGACTCATAAACTCAACTATTGAAAATATTTGTTTGTTTATTTATTTACCTCTTAACAAAAAGAAACCAAACAATTTCAAGTTAACAATATTGAATATAAGTATTTGTTTAAAGTAGTTCAAGTGACAATAATAAAAGATGGTAACGCACAAATTCAATTAAGTAATTTGTTTTTATATTTTAACAAGATTTTTTAATGTTTTATTATTATTATTATTATTATTATTATTATTATTATTATGGAAATCAATGAACTAAGAATGTCAACTACATAATTACATCAATGAATAAGTAAATAAGAGAAGTTCTAAATAGAGGAATGAGTGAATAAAGAAATAAATAAATAAACAAATCTATAGTTTATCTTGTCATTTAAATCTTATTTATAAATATACATTTTTCTTGTATTAATGGTAGTAATGATAATTACCAACTTGGGAATTTGAATGAAAACATCAATGGTAATAATAATAATAATAATAATTCATTGGGTATTGTTTGTTTGAATCTTTCCATTGATGTTTAGGATTGTTATTGTTATATGTGGATACTGTGCATATTCCCTTAATTTACAAGCATTCTAAGCAAAGATGGATAGTGGATAGCAGTGGAAACCAGTATGACGCGCGTTTCGTCTTATTTGGGACTCGTCAGCTGGGTGTACTTACAGCTTAGAGTTGATGTTCATTCTGAGACTCAAACTCAGTACTGTTAACGTCGAACACCATCATGTTATCCACCTAGCTATTGAGTCCTGATGGCCACCTGCTTGTGCAATCGGGTGAGGTCTAAATTCACTTGGTATTGTTTAGTTGTATCTGCCTCTGCCAGGGAAGTCCTACTCATTACCTTCTCATAACGGAAGTGTTGTTTACGAAAATGAGAGGACGAAAAGCGAATGTTCGGCTCTATAACCAGATCCCAAAGCAATGGTGCACATGGGCTCCAGTATCCTGCGCGAACAAATGGCGTATGAACCAATCGTTGGTCACCGGCTACCATAGGACTTCATCTCCTCACGATGCTCCACTGCTTTGTGGGTCAGACGTTTAGGTCGAAGGCTCGAGGTGTGGCCCCCTAAGAAAACCACCTGCTTCGGTTTGGGCACCCGCGCAGTATCACAGCCCTCACACATATCAATTGAGATCTGTGTGGCGCATATGTATTTGGTGCCCTCTTGTATCAATATTTATTTGTTTAAATAAATAAATAATAAAATCCCATTGATGTTTAAGACTGCAATTGGTCAGTCTCTTATCGGTATGTGTGCATACTTAGCGTGTTGACTTGATATTGCCTTATTTCACAAGCATTATAAGCAATAATAGATAATGGCTAGCAGTGGAATCAAGGACGATCGTTTCGTCCTATTTGTGACTCGTCAGTTAGATGTACCTGCATCCAAAAGTTGATATTCACTTTAATAATGATTGTTATCACTGTTTTTAGGAAAGCATAATGATTCAGTTAATGAAAAAACATTGAATATTTATTTGGTACTATTATTATTAATGGCTTTATTCAATATTATATTTTTGGTACAATATAACATTCTCAGCACAAATTATTTCAACACGTTTCTATTTCTTATTACTTGATCGATCCAGATGATAAATATTGAGTGATCGCCAGTTTGATTTCAACAGTTCAGGAATCGATATCTGAATCATATTCATTCTTTTCAATTCATAATACCAGCCATGACGATGTTTCTGATTGAGCTTTTTTTCTAACATGTAAACAAGTTGTAAACTTTTCATAAACTCACTTGAATGGGTTATGAGATTAACAGACATAATGATGTGTTAAAATAAACAAAAAAGGCAGATAACTTTTTGAAATATCCAGATGGAGGGAACAAGTAGCCCAGATATTCAAGCAGACCGCTTTAAGTTGATTCTAAGCTGAACATCTACGATCATCACAAATCTCCCTATACTAATAATGATTATGTACTCACTATTCACTAACGTCAAGATACAACTTCTAAAGTTCTTTTGAGAAATCATGACCAGTGTAGTTCAACCACGTCAACTGTGAGACAGTTCTCTATTTCAGGCAATTCCATGAAGTGATTGAAGTTAGACATATAAATCATTGGATAACAATGGAATGGTCTAGATGTTAAGCGTTTGTGAGTGAATTCAGAGGCCTTGAGTTCGATATTTTGTGGTGACATGATGGATTCGAGTTTAAATATTCATCATAAAGATAGGTATCAAAACTATCATTCGGAGAGGATGGCTCAGCACGATAAGATAAAATGTTGAAATTGAGATCAAATGCAATCAGGAGCATCATAGAAAGAGAAATAAACCGGTTTGGTGTAAAAGGTTCATGGAGAAGATAGATGGAGAATCAGATGTCAGTGAAGGAAGAAAAGTATGAAGAAGAAAGAAAATTATAAGATATTAAAACCGCGCTAGAAAAAGAATTTGTATGAATTTCTTTTAGATACACAATTCTGGTTTTTCCAGATACCATATAACTCCCTTTGACAGTCTTCTACGTGCCATGTAGATGACATTGAACACAGAGTCTGCTTTGTTTGAGTGACCTGTTTTCACAAGGTGTTCGATTATCAACCTTCTTACTGAGCTGATTCCACCTCTTTTTATCCAATCTGGGTAATGTTCATGAATTCCCTTTGGATAAAGTACGCATCAAACGAGCTATATAGCTGGCTCCACATGAACAGGTAAATTGATAAATACACATAAGATTGTTTGTAATATGGAATGAAATAAAATCGTCAATGTTGGAATCACTAGTATGAATTTTATACGTTAAATGGAATTGTATGATTAATGATCAGAATAAACATGGTTAACATGGGGTTGAGTGAGATAAAGATTTAATTGCAAATTGGACATTACGTAATATGTAGAAATAATATGAATTGCGTACAAATTAGTAAGTAAGGATGGATGCTGAATAAACCCCTGGAAAACGTTGGCAAGTGATATAACAGTAATGATAAGATATATGAATAAGATAAGGTTAAACTAAAAAAAGTTAAGGAGGAATGTTTCTGAACATCAATCGAATTACGTCATCATATCTCCATATGATCCTTAATTAATTAGGTGAGAATTTGGCCAAGGTAAAATGAACAGTTGAACCTATTTTTTCTGGTGGGCGCTAAGCTATTGCTTCAGCCGTCTGAAGGATTCTTAGTCTGGCGAATTTGGGGAGATTGTTGTTAACACGATATATTATTGTATATGTTATTCCATGTTGGTTGTGTAGCCCGTTTATATTTAATGAGCTAAAATCAAACCCATCACTTTCAACTACATCTTTGCTTAACCACACTGAGAGTTACTCATGAGCATGAAAATACAAATTCTTAAAAAACCTAACAACATAACTTGTTCCAAATGATCCCTTGGTCTGATGGATACAGAAAGAGGTGGTCTGTCTAGGTAATTTATCTTTCAGTTTCTGGGTGACCGTCAGAAGTGTAAAAAACATTAATTTTAGTTTACCAGCATTATAGATAACTCCGCCTGGAGTCCCTTTCGGGGGGCTACTGCCGGTCCCAAGCCCGGATAAAGGAGGAGAGTTGAGCATGGGGTTAGCGACCCCATCCCGTAGAAAACTAACTCGCTAAAAAAACGCTAACCAGAAAAAATTATTCAAACTATTTAAACTCTGCCCTGGGAGTCAGAAGGTCTTCGTTTAGAAGAATTATGACGCCTCATGATGAAAGCTGAGTTTCTTCGGAAGTCACGAGGCCGATGCCACTTGTGACAACCAGACCAACCACTAATTTAGGTACATGGAATGCTCGCACAATGTGGGAGACTGGGAGAGTTTTCCAAATTGATGCAGAAATGAGGAGATACAATTTAGAGGTGCTTGGGATCAGTGAAACACCTTGGACGCAAGTTGGACAACAACGATTAGCTTTACGGGAGCTACTGTTATACTCCAGTCGTGAAGAAGAAAACGTCCTACATACACAAGGAGCAGCATTGATGCCGTCCAAACAAGCACAAAATAGGAACCTCATGGACCAAGGATCATCAAAGCCTCCTTCAAAACAAAGAAAACGGTGATTACAATGAACGTCATCCAATGCTACGCGCCTACCAACGACTACAATGAAGACGCTAAAGATCAATTCTACGATAGGCTGCGTCAATCGTCGAGAAGTGCCTAACAAAGGACCTGACCATTCTGGTGGGAGATTTAAATGCCAAGGTTGGAATTGACAACACCGGATATGAAGAGATCATGGTACGACACGGACTCGGAGAAAGGAACGAAAATGGTGAGAGATTTGCAAATCTATGTGCCTTCAATAAACTGGTCATAGGCGGGACTATATTCCCACATAAACGCATCCACAAAACCACATGGACTTCACCGGATCACACCACACAGAACCAAATTGACCATATCTGCATCAACAAAAAGTTCAGGAGGACGATGGAGGACGTGAGAACCAAGAGAGGAGACGATATAGCATCAGATCATCACTTGCTGGTCGCCAAGATGAAATTGAAACTCAAGAGGCACTGGACAACGGAGAGGATAACAGCACAAAAGTTTAATACGGCTCTTCTTCGGGATAATGACAAACTCAATAAATTCAAGATAACCCTCAGCAATAAGTTCCAGGCCTTTCATGATCTACTCAATGGAGAAGAAACTACTATGGAGAGCAACTGGAAAGAGATAGAAGAGGCAATCACTTCAACATGTCATGAGGTTCTGGGCCAAAAGAAGCACCATCACAAGGATTGGATCACGACCGATACACTAGATAAGATTCAAGAAAGGAGGAACAAGAAGACAGCAATCAATACCAGTCGAACAAGAGCAGAAAAATTCAAGGCACAGGCTGAATACACAGAAGTAAACAAGCAAATGAATAGGAGCATCAGAACTGACAAACGTAAATATGTGGAAGATTTAGCAGTGACGGCGGAAAAAGCTGCAAGAGAAGGAAACATGAGACAACTATATGACACAACAAAGAAACTCTCTGGAAATCACCGTAAACCAGAACGACCAGTGAAAAGCAAAGAAGGCAAGATAATCACCAACATTGAAGAACAACGAAACAGGTGGGTAGGACACTTCAAAGAACTCTTGAATCGACCAGCCCCACTGAACCCACCCAACATTGAAGCAACACTCACGGACCTCCCAATCGATGTTGGCTCACCAACAACTGAAGAGATCAGCATGGTCATCAGACGCACAACTTCGCGACCAACAGGCAGGATTCCGTAAGGATAGATCGTGCACAGACCAAATCGCAACTCTACGGATCATTGTGGAATACAGTGGACAGATAGGATGCAATTGGATGATCTAGACTTCGCAGATGATCTGGCTTTTCTATCGCATACGCAACAACAAATGCAGGAGAAGACAACCAGTGTAGCTGCAGCCTCAGCAGCAATAGGGAAAAGCAAGATTCTTCGATACAACACAGCATGAAGCAATCCAATCACAATTGACGGAGAAGCTTTAGAAGATGTAAAAACCTTGACATATTTGGGCAGTATCATCGATGAACACGGTGGATCCGATGCAGATGTCAAGGTGAGGATCGGCAAAGCTAGAGCAGCATATTTACAACTGAAGAACATCTGGAACTCAAAACAATTGGTAACCAACACCAAGGTCAGAATTTTCAATACAAATGTGTAGACAGTTCTACTGTATGGGTCCGAAACCTGGAAAACTACGAAATCCATCATCCAAAAGATAAATGCGTTTATTAACAGTTGTCTACGCAAAATAGTTCAGATCCGCTGGCCGGACACTATTAGCAACAACCTACTGTGAGAGAGAACAAATGAGATCCCAGTGGAGGGAGAAATCAGGAAGAAGCGCTGGAAGTGGATAGGACACACATTGAAGAAAGCACCGAACTGCGTCACAAGACAAGCCCTCACATGGAATCCTCAAGGTCGAAGGAGGAGAGGAAGACCAAAGAATACATTACTCCGAGAAATGGAGATAGATATGAGAAAAATGAACAAGAATTGGATGGAACCAGAAAAGAAGGCCCAGGACAGAGTGGGTTAGAGAATGCTGGTCGGCGGCCTATGTTCCATTAGGAGTAACAGGCGTAAGTAAGTAAGTAAGCATTATAGGTTCTTTGGATTGCTATATGCAATTTTAGTATTGGCATTTCGCTAGATTTATCGCCACTAAATGATAAGCGTATATACAGGGATGTTTTGTTTACAGTTAGTCCTTCTTTATACTCTCTTCTCAAGGCTAAAGGTTTATTTATAAATTTCTCCAGATTCTTATTTTCTATCAGAGTAGTTCGTAAAATCTTTGATTCATCTTCAACCACATCTGGGGAGCATATGATCTTGATTCCATAAAGAATTGTCATAATCAGGTTCCCTTGTATATTGTAGAATAAAAATGAACGAAGAAAACTTGATCAGTTCAGGCAGTTTTCTTGTTTAAGTTCCTTCTTAATGACTCTGTGTAGTATGCTACTGATGTCGACAGATATAAGTAATATGTATGACCATTCGAGAATGAAATACCTGGAGATAGAAGGTTAAGAAGATAGAAAAAAAGTGAACAAGAACAGAAAATGGTTGGTATGGAAACGAACGACCAATGAAGTCTGAGACAATTAATTGATATTCTACAAATGAATCCATTACTATATAATTTCCAAATTTTACTAAGAGCTTCTATAATTGATTATATTATTCTCTTATGTTCTCATTCACTGCAACTCATTGTTTCTCCTTGTATGTAGAACTTCTAGAGAAGCTATTCTACCTTAATTTTCTTATCACCCCCACCCTCAGACATGATGCACTACATTCAATCTTTTAAGCGTCACTATCCAGTCACTATAGTTGTTATATATATACTGCTTATATAAAGAAGTCTATTACTTTCGGCAATTTAGAAAGAATTAAAAAGAAAAACGATAAAGAAAAGAATAGATTACAAGTCAATTTATTTGATTTATTTCATTGAGAAGAATCACTTTGACAGAATTATGAAAATTATGCCTAAAAGCAATTTATATTCATTTCAACTGGAGACTATATTGGCTGTTAAAACTTGTTTACTTTTCTTTTATTACGTAATGTATTGCATTTCTTTTCTCTTTTTTTTTTCGTCTGATTATTGTAATGTATATATCAGTAGAGGGTTTTGTAGAAATTTCAGTAATTTGATAAAAGCTTTATTTCTACAATTGAAGAACCTATACAACTTAAAACAACTGTCTATCAACCAATATCAAAGTTAGAATCTTCAATACGAACGTCAAGGCAGTTCTAATGTATTGAGTTGAAACTTGGAGAACTAATACAATCATCATCAAGAAGGTACGAGTTTTTATAAATAGTTGTCTACACAAGATACTCAACATACATTGACCGGATACCATCAGTAACAGCTTTCAATGGGAGAGAACAAATCAGCTTCCAGATGAAGAGGAAATTAGGAAAAGACAATGGAAATGGATAGGACATATATTACTCAGATCATCAAACTGCATCATGAGGTAAGCCCTAACACGGAATCCTGAAGGGAAGCGGAAAAGAAGAAGGTCGAAGAACACATTATGTTAGGAAATAGAAGCGGATATGAAAAGGATGAATAAGAACCGAAAAGAAATGCCGAGGACATGGTTGAATGGAGAATGCTTGTGACCGTCCTATGCTCGTTCACGATGAGTAAGAGGCGTAAGTAAGTAAGTAAGTAAGTAAGTAAGTAGTAATTTGATAGTTAAATTCATGAGTTAATTGAAGCTAGATCATTATGGAAAACCTGGTAGCACTGGATGACCATTTCACCCTAGTATGGGACTCCCCAATAGTGAACATTCACGATCACACCCCGTGGGATTCGAACCCAGGACCTATATGTATATATATCTTCTGATATCTTAGTAAAGATTAAATTACGGCTAACTTCTGAGGACTACTAATGGGCTAATATTATACATATATTGTGGTAGATAGATAGATATAAGTACGAGGTATCATCTGTCGAAAGAAGATCTAAAAAAGAGAACAAAAACAGATGGTGATTACTGTGGAAACACAAGAACAATGAGGTCTGAGACGGTTGATTGATATTTTACAATTGAAATGTTTACTCTATGGTCTTCAGATCTTACTAAGTGATTCTTTCATTTTGCGTTGGAATACATTCGATTGCTCCAACTTGTGTTCTCGTTCACTACAATGTTCTAATTGTAACTAGATTATGTATATCTATATTCATTTTATTATAAGTTTTATTTTGACTGATACACTATTATTATACTATTTTTACAGTTTACTAATTACAGTCTCCCACGTTCACAGCCACTTTTTAGCTTGATCTTGTATATATGTTATTACCTATCGTATGGTGTAATGTGGTGCGTATTGACTTGCATATTAACCAGGTATGTTTGAAATGTTTTATATAGCGGAAGGTGGTGTTGGTATTCTGAACTCAACTGGCAGTGCTAAGAGAAAAAAGAACCAATATGGTTGCCAGACTGCTGATACATGTCGAACGTTATTGGTTTGGCACAGTGTTAAGATTGTATAAGTCCTATTTTGATTGGCGGTTAAGTCACGTGATAATTATCCGGAGCTAAAATCACAACAAATATCATTTGAGATATGCTCAGAATGAATAAATCTTATTTGAGATAAAATGATGGTTTATATAGAATTAAGCCCCCAAATGCCCTGGTACGGTCGAAGGTGGGGAGAGTAAACTCTCTATTTCGAAATGCTCTCACATGGTTGCACGCATAAAGCCACTGTCCTACTCACTGCTTTCTTGTAAAAGGGGTATTGTTTTCGAAATCGAGAGGAAGAAAAGCGATTGTTTGGAGCTTTAAACGGGTCGGTGGACACGAAGAGTCCACTTAGGGGAGTTGGAAAACTCTCATTTCAAACCAAAAGTGCACATGAGCTTCAAGATCCAGAGGGAACAATTGGCATATGAACCAATTATTGGTCACCGGCTACCATGGAACTGCATCTTCTGATGTTTCTCCACTGCCTTGTGAATTAAACATTTATGTTGAAGACTCCGGGTATGATCTCCTAAGAAAACCACCTGCTTCGGTTTGGGCACCCGGAGAGTATCATAGCCCACACACAAATCAAACAAGATTTATATAGCGCATATCCATTTGGTTCCCCTTTATTCCAACATGCATATGTTCAAATAAATAAATGTGATAATAAAATTTCATTGATACTGTGTTAAGTTTTCCGAATGAAATAATTACGTAATTCTCATATGAATTTGATAATGTACCATTAAATATTCACCAATAATAATGATAATACAAACTATTATTATTTTAATTGATGTAATTCGTTCATTTAGAAATTTCGAAATGCATTAAACTAATACAAACTAAATCTAAGACTTAAGTTTCGTCCTACCAAAAGTTACATCAATTGATGGTGTATTAAGCCTCAGAGATGATCTTCATAGAGATGTCGATTGTTTTAAACATTCGACTATACAAATTGGTTTATACAACTTAATGAATAACATGTAAACTGTTGATACAATCGAAGAGGTAAGTTTCATCCTATTGAAAGTTTCGTCAGTTGATGTTCATACTGATACAGATGTAATGTGTATTGTTTTAAACATTCAACTATACAAATTGGTTATACAACTTAATGAATAACATGTAAACTGTTGATACAATCGAAGAGGTAAGTTTCATCCTATTGAAAGTTTCGTCAGTTGATGTTCATACTGATACAGATGTAATGTGTATTGTTTTAAACATTCAACTATACAAATTGGTTTATACAACTTAATGAATAACATGTAAACTGTTGATACAATCGAAGAGGTAAGTTTCATCCTATTGAAAGTTTCGTCAGTTGATGTTCATACTGATACAGATGTAATGTGTATTGTTTTAAACATTCAACTATACAAATTGGTTTATACAACTTAATGAATAACATGTTCTTATCACTGTGAGTATTTTTCATGTATGTGATTTCATTCTAATTATTAATCAAAACGGGTGTACAATCAATATATAAGCGAGTGTATTTTCTACTAGATTCATTCATCTCTGGTTGCTGCAGAATACACTTCTTATTTCAAGCTTGGACTTCTCCCTCTTGATAGCGGGGCTGGGGCGCAGCAATAGCTAGCTCACTGGACCTCGATCATCGAACCTCGTTCTCGTTCGCAAACTAAGTGAACTCGTTAGCTTTCAAATCCTAACAATTTGGCGACGGCGGTTTTCCAATTATGGACCCTTCCAAACTTGAACGTTTACTTGAGCAGCAGCTGAAATTGATGCAAATGTTGACCGAGACCAGGGTTACGTCTCCCTTGCAGCCAGGCTCGTCTAGTTCAACCACGGCACCATCGGTAGATGGCATCGCAAACAGTATAGCTGAATTCCATTACGATCCTGATTCTAATGTTACTTTTGAGATGTGGTTCAGGCGTTACGAAGATCTATTTGAATTTGATTTCGCCAATCAAGATGATGCTTGGAAAGTGCGCTGCTACTTCGTAAATGGGGTTCAACTGAAGCTGGAGAAGTATTGCAATCTGATCCTGCCTTTGAACCCACGTTCAAACATCAAGCCAACATTTTGGCGATAACTCGTCACTATTTAATACTCGTTATCGATGCTTGAAGCTCACTATGAACGAAGATGATGATTTCCTTACGCATGTGGGTGTCGTCAACCGTGAATGCGAACCCTTCCAGTTAAAGTCTTTGACTGAAGATCAGTTTAAAGCCCTGATCCTCATTTGCAGCCTACAGCACCAAAAGTTCAGTGACTTACGAACAAGGTTACTAAGTCGATTGAACCGAGACCCAAAACTAACCCTTAACGATATTGCAAACGAATATCAACGCCTAATCAACCTGCAGTGTGACATCACTTTGGTTCAATCTGGGGGCCAGGGTGGTTTCGAAATTCATGCTGTTCAGCACCAGAAAATGTCTTCGAGATAGAATACCTCGAGTCCTTCAAACGCTGTTTCCGTCCCCAACCACTCCAAACCAGTTCAGAAGAAGCCCTTCTCGCTATGTTGGCACTGTGGGGAGTGGCATTATGTGAAGTTCAAACAGCATATGTGCGATCGCTATCAGAGAATGGGTCACAAAAGCGGCTTTTGCAAATCCAGCCGGTTCAATAACCGTTAAAATGCCCGTACGCAGCTTCGTTTTCCAAAAAAGCCAATTACTTCATCAAGAAGTTTAGCATCAGTCTTCCACAACCACGCCGCGACGCGACGCAAATTTTTGACCCTCTCAATTAACGGTCGGCCAGTTCGGTTGCAGTTGGATATTGCATCAGATATAACTATTCTTTCGAAAAAGACTTGACGAATCTTGGGCCAACCTCCCATAAAACCATCCTCTCAGACAGCCGTCAGTGTCTGTGGGGGTTATCTCCGCCTTCATGGTGAACTCTATTGTTGCATTTGATTCAGAGGTACAACCTTCAATGGGACGTGCTACATCACCGATTCTTCGCTCAACCTTCTGGGCTTAGATTGGTTCGAAGAACTTGGTTTCGCTGATCTTCCCGTTAGCGCTATCTGCAATCAAGTACAAACTACTGCCTCTACACAACAGCATGCTACAGACCTTCAAAAACGATTTATTGAACTCTTTCAGCCTGCTCTCGGACTTTGTTCCACGACGGAAGCTGTTTTAAGACTGCAACCAGAAGCTACGCCAATTTTTCGCCCAAAACGTCCAGTTCCATACGCATCCCTACCTCTGGTTGGCGCTGAACTTCAACGTTTGGAATCTGAGGGTGTCCTAGTACCTGTTGCTTATTCATCATGGGCTGCATCAGTTGTGGTTGTAAAAAAATCCAATGGTTCCATACGCATCAGTGCAGACTTTTCCACAGGACTCAACGCGGCCCTACAACAGCATCACTATCCGCTACCGATCCCAGATGACTTATTTACTATTTTAAATGGTGGTACTTACTTTGCTAAGCTGGATCTGGCGGATGCTTACCTTCAAATTCCTGTCACTCCCGACTCAAGAGAGTTGTTGACAATTAACACGCATCGAGGACTTTTTCAGTATACCCGGTTACCCTTTGGTATCCAAACTGCTCCAGCGATCCTCCAGCAGATCATGGATACTATTCTGGCAGATGTTCCTGATGTCGCTACATACCTTGACGATGTCCTCATTGTCGGCTGTACTGCTGATGAATTGCATACCAGAACACACTTAGTTCTAAAACGCCTCCAAGATAATGGTTTTCGCCTTCGTCCAGAGAAATGCCAATTCTTCTTACGTTCCGTTAGATACCTGGGTTTTATCTTTGATGTTTCCGGACGACACCCTGATCCTCAAAATACTCACGCAATCCAACAAATGACTGCCCCCACTAGTGTTTCCTCACTGCGATCATTTTTGGGAATGATTAGCTACTCTTCAGCATTTCTTCTATCACTGCATGACGTACGATATCCATTAAATCGTCTGCTAGAAAAGAACGCTACTTGGGAGTGGTCCACGCAATGTGAGTTAGCCTTTTCGAAACTTAAATTCATGCTAAGTTCCAAACTACTACTAACGCACTACAATCCGAAACTACCCATTGTGGTTGCTGCCGATACTTCAACACATGAACTGGGTGCCGTACTCTCGTATGTCTTTCCAGATGGTTCAGAGAAAGCGGTGATGCACGCTTCAAGAACACTAACACCTGCTGAGAAACGCTACGGCCAGATCGAGAAGGAAGCGTTAGCCCTAATATTTGCTGTCCGTCGATTCCACAAATTCATTTACGGGCGCCGTTTCACCTTGCTCACAGACCATAAGCCGTTGTTATCAATCTTTGAATCAAAGAAAGGCATTCCTGCCCATTCTGCTAATCGTCTTCAACGTTGGGCGTTAGCGTTATTGGTGTACGACTTCGACATCCAGTATCGACGTTCCGAAGATTTCAGCCAAGCAGATGCACTGTCCAATCTTATCAGTGACCATTCTACCACTGATGAGGACACACTCATAGCCACAATATCAACGGAAGAGGATTCCGGTGCTACACTATTAGCGAATGCCGTTCGAGCAATACCTGTTACCTCTGAAGATGTTCGGGAAGCTACCAGAGAAGACCCGATTATTCAAGAAGCGATCACTTATGTTCAGAGCGAATGGCCAGTTAAGCATCTGAGTGGTGATATGTAACAACTAGCAAATCGTTGCATTGCCCTCTGTGTTGTTAACGATTGTCTGATGTTCGGTGATCGCGTAGTTATTCCAACAACCTTACGTTTCAGGGTCCTACGCCAATTTCACTCTGGACACGCAGGGATAAACCGTATGAAATCCATCGCTCGCAGTTATGCATATTCGCCGGACATGGACAAGCAGATTGTCGACTTCGTTAAAAGATGTTCATATTGTCAAACAGCTACGAAGAATCCCCCTAAGTTGCCTCCAGTACCCTGGCCAAAGTCAGAAAAACCCTGGTCGCGAGTACACATTGACTTTGTCGGACCCCTAGATGGTGCCACATATCTGATACTGGTTGATTCTTTCTCCAAACGGCCGGAGATATTGTCGATTGCGCCACCCTCTACAACTCGAACCATCAAACTCCTTAATCAGATCTTCGCTCAGCATGGTCTTCCAGAAACTATAGTAACAGACAACAGTTCACATCCAGTCAATTCCGGGAATTTTGCCTGCAAAAGTCAATCAGCCATATCCGTTCTCCGCCATATCACCCGCAATCTAATGGACAAGCTGAAAGGTTCGTTGATACATTTTAACGAGCCATGCTTAAAGCACGAGGGGAGGGGACCACAGAAGATATCATACAACGATTTCTAATAGTGTATCGGACGACCCCACATAACTTATTGCCAAACTTCGAATCCCCCGCTGAGATGCTTATGGGCCGGAAGCTACGAACAGTTCATGGTGCGATGACACCCAAGCAAGTGGCTCAGCAAAGTCCCCAGATGAAGAATACTAGTATTCCCCACAAAGTTGGTACAAAAGTGTATGCGCGGGATTATAGACACGGGTGCGATAAATGGGTAGAGGGTGAGATCACAAAGAAACATGGGGTGGTCATATATGATGTCAAAGTGAACCAAGAAATCTGGATCAAACACCACAATCAGCTAAGGCTAAGAGAAGCTAAGGAGAAAGAAGCAATTACGAAACGCATCCCACTCGACTTGTTGTTGGATACATTTCAACTTCCGCCAATACCTCCAACAGAGACAACTAAGTCATCTACTCAAGTAGAACATCCTTCTGGTTCTGGGTGGTTACTCCGAGGGTCGGGTCGCAAACAAAGACACCCAAAGAAATTTTAAGTAAACCCTCGGTTACGTCGATATTAACTCTTCCAAAGGGAGGTGATATGATGGGGAGAAAAAAATCAATATTCGATTGATTTACTCAATATGAGTTTTATTCATCATTACATCCTTTTTGATTCAATGTAATGATTACGCAATGTAGTTTTTGCTTTCTTTTCTCGTATGATATTTTATTCTGTATAATATACAATATTCTTGTATTTCATTGACTGTAAACTATACTCAGCATATAATTTCTTATCACTGTGAGTATTTTTCATGTATGTGATTTCATTCTAATTATTAATCAAAACGGGTGTACAATCAATATATAAGCGAGTGTATTTTCTACTAGATTCATTCATCTCTGGTTGCTGCAGAATACACTTCTTATTTCAAGCTTGGACTTCTCCCTCTTGATAGCGGGGCTGGGGCGCAGCAATAGCTAGCTCAATGGACCTTGGTCACCGAATCCCCGATCTCGTTCTCAAACTACGTGAACCCGTGATAGCTCTCTCTTTTTTTCAAACCCTAACACATGTAAACTGTTGATACAATCGAAGAGGTAAGTTTCATCCTATTGAAAGTTTCGTCAGTTGATGTTCATACTGATACAGATGTAATGTGTATTGTTTTAAACATTCAACTATACAAATTGGTTTATACAACTTAATGAATAACATGTAAACTGTTGATACAATCGAAGAGGTAAGTTTCATCCTATTGAAAGTTTCGTCAGTTGATGTTCATACTGATACAGATGTAATGTGTATTGTTTTAAACATTCAACTATACAAATTGGTTTATACAACTTAATGAATAACATGTAAACTGTTGATACAATCGAAGAGGTAAGTTTCATCCTATTGAAAGTTTCGTCAGTTAATGATATATTGTGTGTCACAGAGTTGATGTTCATAGTGTCGATTGTTTTAAACATTCCATTATACAAATTGGTTTATATAGCCTAATAATGAATAACATGTTAACTGTTGATATAATAAATATTGAATTAATGTATTTGTGTGAAAATTAACACTAAACTAATAAAGTATCAATATTGACAAGTATAGAATATAAATAAACATAATAACTGAACTTTATAGTTAATTATCATTTAAACATAATCAGTTTATAATCACTTTACATTAGTAGAATGTTTTACACCAGTTTCTAAGACTTAATACTTCCTAATTGTTGCATCATAATATTGTAATGCTTATGTAAAATATCATTATGAAACAATCTAACTGTATATCTATTTATATCATTCTTGTGAATTGATATACATTCACTCAAGATGCTAATTTATACAACTGTATTCGATGTAATACAGTTTGAATATCCAACAAAACAACAACAACAACAAGAGAATATATACTCTTTGACTGATGGCAATCAAAGACTCATTAATTGAATGTCACGACACTGGAAGGATAAAGTTCACATTGCAACTTAAATCTAGTATACTATTTACTTCAAATAATATTAAGTTATTCACTTAACTACTGAATTCAAATAATCGATGGTTGTATCGACATGAATGTATTCAAGTCTTTCTTTTTTTTTTTTTTGTTGGTGACCAGAGTTTAAATCAATAACACAACTTGACATCATCTATAAAGCATAAATTTTAACGTGTTCATCCAGTTTGACCAAAATGAAATTCACATTTCTGTAATAAAAAACACACAACTAAGATCAATAAAATTAAATAAGATAGCATGATGTTAATCTGATAAAGAGTCTGATCGAATGTTTCAGAGATATACATGCAATGATCAACTAACTCATTGTAAGATGATGATTGGAGATAGTCGACCGGAAAACCTGCTTGTTCTAGGTTGCATGCTATTTGACACTACTCAGAATGATATACTTGTAATCTTGAAGGAACGATAGCTTTCTAGTGAATTCAATTCCATGTTACACAGCTTCATGATTAGACACGTTATCACTACTTTATATCTCAGTGTACTGTACACAATATTGAATCTGTAGTGTCGGTTACTATGTTAAGTCGACTCAGCTTATTCTAGCTTCCTAACAGGTCAACTTATTCATTGTGCATGAACCACATTTCGTCAATTATTCTCTTATTAATCCTAACTGCTTTATGTGATTGTAGGTGTGTTAGTTGCTTGCCCCATACATTATGTGTCTGTAATTTATTTTTGTCTGACTTTAGCTATTGAGTTATGCGTAATAAAAACGAGATGGCTTACTTACCATCTTCACTGCGTGTCATTTTGTTACGCTTTTCTTTCTTCTCTTTGCTTCGTTTCCCTGATTGTCTTTTAACAGGTCAATATATGTACGAAATATACATTTAATCAAACTTCATTCACATATTCATCTTACTGTTATTCTGTTATTCACTAATGCTATTTAAGTCTATAATTATTGGCATGTATATTTCAACAACAATAATCACACGATCTAGCTGGAGTCAGATATAGAACCATTAAACCTCCTAAATTACCAAAAAATATGTTATAAATTGCAGTTAAACATACTATTTAAGATCATTTTTACAGGTGATTACTTTAACTGATGCATTTTTTAAAATCTCTGTTTTTATTAAAACAATTATTTATATTATAAGGCAAGATGGATGATGGTTAACTGTGGGAAGGAGGAAAAATCTACTGTCCTATTTGAGACTCATCAGCTGGATGTGCCTTTTCACTTCAGAACCTAAATCCAATACCGTTCACTTTAAACACTATCACATTATCCACTTAGTTACTGAGTGCTGATAGTGATCACAAACTTTGAGATGAAGGAACATCCAGCTGATGAATCCTAACTGGGACGAAACACGCCTCCTAGATTTCACTACTATCCTCTATTCATCTTGTGATTCAACGCAATATCAAGGTAATCCTCACTGAATTCACATATACCAATAAAGAACTGATCAACTACCGTCCTAAACATCAATGGAAAGATTTAAACAATCAATATAAAAATAAATTCAAATGATTTATATTGTTCTTTTATAGTACAATCCAAAAGACAAAAAAAACTGACTACCGACTACACATACTTTAAATATGTCTAAACATTTAAAACCAAGAAAAACAATTTAGGGTATATATTACTGAAACAGACAATAAAGTAGAATAGCAACAACAACAACAACAACAACAAGAAGTTGAATACAAAAAGTAAATGAATATAAAATGTGTGAAGAAAAAGAAAAAGGAGAAAAATTCACAATTCAACTTCATATATATAAATATGAATGTTGAGTGGTATTTCAGGATCCAATTGTGTGTGTGTGTGTTTGTGCTTTTTTTGTTTTCTTCCAATAAAGTAATTTAAATTATTACATAATCAGAGATGAAGTAATATACATTGAAAAAATTATACTCCCAGTGATTAAAATATTTCAATGAAAACGCATATGAACCATGTATCGATTGTCAAAAGTATTGATTTGTAGGGTATGAATACAAATGGTTAGGAAATACATTAGATACAATATTTGTACATTTTTTAATTTTTTTTCAGTTATCTTGTATATCAACTTCCAGCTGAAGAGGAAATTAGGAAAAAACGATGGAAATGGATAGGACATACACCACGCAAATCATCAAACTGCATCACGAAGCAACCGCTGACTTGGAATCCTGAAGTGAAACGAACAAGGGGAAGGCCAAAGAACACATTACGTTGAAAACTAGAAGTGGATATGAAAAGAATGAATAAGAACTGGAAAGAGCTGGAAAGGATTACCCAGGACAGGGTTGGATAGAGAATGCTTGTGAGCGGCCTATGCTCCTTCACGAGGAGTAACAGGCTTAAGTAAGTATCTGTAATCTTTAAATTTAATTGTTATTCCAATGACTTTATGTTTATTCTTCTTTCGTTTTCTTCAATTGAATCTTGTCAATTTTCTGTTGTTAGGCATTCAGTTTGTGATGAATACTACATACTACTTATATCTGTCAATATAAGTAGCATATACTACAGATTAAAATATGTAAAAGTAGATTCATTGTAATGATTAATGTACTTGGTACCATATGGTTTCTGTTGTATTAGTGAACTGTCAATACAAAGTATATAATATGTTAGTTAATTTATCTCTTATTTTAGTTTGTATTAAAGGAGTATATTGATCCATAATAGTTTAACTAACAAGTACGAAAGAAGTACCTTGGATGTTGTTATTGTTCTTGTTATAACTTGTGAACCTGTGTGCCCTGTTTATTGTATACAGTAACGATACCGCCAATCACAGGGCAGCGAATTATCGATCGAACCAGTGACGCATACAACATATGCGAGCAGCCTAGAGTGCTGATTGGTCCTGCTTCCCGCCTAGCCCAGCCAGTTGAGTCCAGAACACCAATCTCAGCCTCTGTAATATGAATCACTTATTTCAAACATACTCAGTTTTTATATATCAACCAGACAGACCACAACGTACCATAAAATATGAAGCAACATTTGCACAAGAATTAGTTCTGTATCGTAATATAGTGTTAGGTTTTCGAAATATGTGATAAGTATGTTCAATGCTGATCTTCCGAATGTAGTTCTGCTTTTGAATTGGTTTCAAGACTACTATTGTTGAGTAAGTTCTCCAGTGTTAACACTGTAATCTAAATAACTAATTGACCGTGCTTTTACTTCTCTGTAAGAGAACAATATACTGTGCCTAAATGAAAATACATTGCTTCTTTATTAACTAATTCTGGTGTGCCCTGTGCGACTGTTTTTTCTACTTTCTTTCTATTACTTTTTTTTCAAAATGATTTACCATGTTCTATGAAGTTACCTTTATAAAGAATATGGATGATCTCACTACATGTATGTCAGTTTCTCATTCTTCTACTTCTAAATGACATACCGTTAACTTTAACCTGGGACGTGAAATGTACTTAGACACTCTGTCGGAATCAAAAGAAGTTTATACTATTGAAGATTCTGTAATAAGAACATTGTCAAAAGTCATTTATCTTGGTGTAAGCTTTTCCTCTAAACTCTATTGGTTTTCTCATTCTTAACTGATATCATAAAGTTTTCCAATTTCGTAGATTAATTGAAGCCAGACATTAACACCATTAGATACTGGCCCAATGGTCTAGAGGTTAAGCGTTCGCATGCAAAACGGATAAGCGCTGAGTTCGAACCCCGCGGAGCGGAATCCTGGATGCGCACTGCCGAGGAGTTCCACAACAGGACGAAACGGCCGTCCAGTGCTTCCAGGTTTTCAATGGTGATCTAGCTTCAATTGAATCATAATCTCGACCATTAAAACTCAATATTATTCTAAAAAATATATTGCTCTGTTTTAGCGAATCTGAAGTGTTTTATCAGTGCAGAAATAACAGAATTTTTACTCAAGAACTACTGATCTAAATGAAATTAATATGTACGATTATTCTTGTATAACAAATGATATCAGTTGTGTTTTAACTTGAAATGAGAGCGGTTTCTGTTTGGCTCAATAATCTTGAACACTACACTGCACACCCATTAATCTATCAAAGATCAAATCCAAAATGTTTAAGATTTAAAGTAAATGCAACAGAGTTTAAATTCCCTAATACACAATTCCAAATTTGAAAGATCTTTGATATGATTCAATGATTATTAAATAATATCAATAACGACTGTTATACTGTAGTGAACGAAAACACACAAATGAGAACAATTGAATGCTCTATTATTCAAAATTACAGAATCTCTTAGACGGATGCATTCTATGTAAGGACCAGAGTCAGACAAGGTTGTCTACTCTCTCCCTTACACTTTCTTCTGGTGGTCGACTGGGTTATGAACACCTCGACATCTAACGGAAAACACGGAACACATTGGATAACTCAGAACCATTTAGACGATTTGGACTTCTCAGATGACCTAGCCCTCCTATCGCATACACACGAACAAATGCAGATAAAGACAGTCAGTGTAGTAACAGCCTCTGCATCAATAGGCCTCAACATATACAAGGGGAATACCAAGGTCCTCAAATACAACACGGAGAACAGCAATAAAATTACATTTGATGGAGAAACTCTGGAAGATGTAGATTCCTTCACATACCTGAGAACAACATCGATGAACAAGAAGGATCGGATGCAGACATAAATGCGTGGATTCACAAAGCAAGGGCCTCATTCTTTCAATTGAATAACATGTGCAACTCAAAACAACTGTCTATCAACCAATATCAAAGTCACAATCTTCAATACGAACGTCAAGACAGTTACTTCTACTGCACGGGGCTGAAACGTGGAGAACTACTACAACCATCATCAAGAATGCATAATATTTATAGACAATTGTCGATATAAGATACTCAATATTCATTGATAGGATACCATTAAACACAGCCTACTGTAGGAGAGAACAAACCAACTTCCAGCTGAAGAAGAAATTGGGAAAAGACTATGGAAATGGATAGGATATACACCATTGAAATCATCAAACTGCATCACGAGGCAAGCCCTAACTTGGAATCCTGAAGGGAAGTGGAAAAGAAGAAGGCTAAAGAACATATTACGTCGGTTAGTAGAAGGAGATATGAAAAGAATGAATAAGAACTGGAAAGAGCTGAAAAAGATTACCCAAGTCAGGGTTGGATGGAGAATGCTGATGAACGTCCTATGCTCCTTCACGAAGAGTAAAAGCTTTAAGTAATTGAAATTTCAAATCAAATAAGTAAACTTATAGATTAAACAAAAGAAAATAATAAATTAAAGATAACAGTTGAATTTTTTCTTGGTTGAATTATTGAAATGAAATGAATAAAATTCATTTACCTATTATCAATAAGAGGTTTTTTTTAACCTTCCCCCTTCCCAGTAACTTAATTAATTAAAACAATATGAAGGTCATTTCAATTAGTTATTTACAGATAAGTAAACACGAAAAAGTATAAAATTTCTAAAAAGTTTTTTTTATGATACAACTAAATTAAGAATTACTTTATAGAGATTAAATGAAAAAAGAAAAAAAGTGGAGGGTGGGTGGGGATCTCATAAATTTAATAATTTTTTTTATAAGTAAAGATGGATGGGTGACTAGCAATTAAATCTAAGATATGCTTTTCATCTTATTTGAGACTTATCAGCTGGATTTACCTGTATATCAGAGTTAATGTCTATTACAGAACTCATCAATGGAAAGATTTAAACAACTAATACTAAAATGAGTTAAACACTTCATTGCATTGTTAAAGCAAGTAACTACTAGGACTTAGTAACCTAGTGGATAACGTGATGATATTTGAAGTAAACAGTACTAGACTGAAGTTCCAAAATGAATATCAATTCTGAATAGGTAAGTACATTTAACTGACAAGTCCCAAATAGAACGAAACACACATCTATGTTCTTTAGGTCTTGTATTGACCATTGAACCTCAAAACCACTAAAATATCATTCAGTGATTTACACATTTAATTTCAAAAAATTTACCATAGTACACAGATATCACCTATAATCTTTGATGAATAACTGTCTTATATCCGATATGGTTAAACTTTTTTATTCAACGCTCCTATCACTAGATTTCCAGGAATTTCATCTTATAGTCAGTGACTAGTGAACATACGATTATTATTATTATTATTATTATTATTATTATTATTATTATTATTAGTAGTAGTAGTAGTAGTAGTAGTAGTAGTAGTATAAGAGTGTTTTGTAAAGATTCCTAAATCTTCATAGTTTTGATAGTTCATTCGTTAATAATCTATGGATTTTTAATACTGATGAGATATATATTAAAACTAAACAACTGTTCTAAGATGGTAGAGAAGATTTTTAACTAAGGTGGATGATTTTTGATGGAGTTTTGTTCTCTGACCTGGATGGTTTGATCGTTGAGTTTTCATCATTCTTCTGAACGACATCATCAGCACAAACTTCAGATAGAAGTGAAGTATTCTCATATGAAGAAATTTGAACACTTCACTTCTATCTGAAGTTTGTGCTGTTGATGTCATTCAGAAGAATGATAAAAGCTTCAGGACTAAACCATCCAAGTAAGAGAACAGAACTCCATTATAAACAACTGTTCATTTACTTCCTTATTACTCAATAATGTAAACTATATGTAACCTATTCTTCTTTTAACTGTATATTCCTTGTAATTATTTGTTTCTCATATGTATAGCATCTTGTATAATACTAATCAATTGACTTTAGTATACTTTTATCCCATCTATGAACAAGTATCTGCCCACATGTGATTTAACTTAATTTCATTGCAGTTTTATTAAACTACTTATATTAATCTAATTATTTCAAATCTATGCAAATTATTAATTGATTAATAAATTCATGAGGATCATGTAAATTTGTAAGTCATATTGAATAGGTTCAAGTAGAATACTGGATATTTTAATATTTATTTAATATATGTTATATTGTGATATATACTGCTGATTACGATAGATATAAGTAGTATGTACCATCAATTGAAAGTGATATACCTAAAGCAAGAATATTAAGAAGATTGAAGAAAAGAGAACGAGAACAGAAGGCGATTGTGGTGGAAACAAAGAAACAATGAATTCTGAGACAGTTGATTGACATTTTGCAAATGAAGAATTCATTGTATGGTTTTCAGACTTCACTAAGACTTAATTACTTACTTAGATCTGTTACTCCTCGTGCAGGAGCATAGGACGTTCATCAGCATTCTCCATCCAACCCTGACTTGGGTAATCTTTTTCAGCTCTTTCCAGTTCTTATTCATTCTTTTCATATCTCCTTCTACTAACCGACGTAATATGTTCTTTAGCCTTCTTCTTTTCCACTTCCCTTCAGGATTCCAAGTTAGGGCTTGCCTCGTGATGCAGTTTGATGATTTCAATGGTGTATATCCTATCCATTTCCATAGTCTTTTCCCAATTTCTTCTTCAGCTGGAAGTTGGTTTGTTCTCTCCTACAGTAGGCTGTGTTTAATGGTATCCTATCAATGGATATTGAGTATCTTATATCGACAACTGTCTATAAATATTATGCATTCTTGATGATGGTTGTAGTAGTTCAGCTCCGTGCAGTAGAAGTAACTGTCTTGACGTTCTTATTGAAGATTGTGACTTTGATATTGGTTGAAAGTTGTTTTAAGTTCCATATGTTCTTGGATTGTAGGAATGCTACTCTTACTTTGATAATCCTCACATTTACGTCTGCATTTGATCCTCCTTGGAAAAGCTTAACTTTTCACGTTTGCAGTGTAATAGATGTATCATTTGTTTAGTGTTGATTTGGGATTTGAACATTCTGTGGTGGATTGTTATATTATTGTTCAGTGGTTCATAAATTATTCCAAGTAAAGTTTGAATTCATCAACTAGATGTACTTTTATCTTAGTATTATTATCTAATAAAAGACTCGAACCTAGTGCATTTTTATATAAACACTCGATGAGTTATCCACTTAACCTTTGAGTTCAGATAGCCAATGACTTGAGTTATTTACTAACTATACTCAAAAATGCTTGTGACGTAATACAAATATCTAGTCAAATTACTCAGCATATACATATACTAAACAGAAACTGATCAATCTCAGTTTTTCACATTAACGCTAAGAAAACTCAAACCATTACAGTTGCATCATTCTTCATTGTCATTGCATAAGCAAGTGACTATTCTAACTGTATAGCTAACTAGATATTAAGCTAAGAGTTTGAAGCGGAAGGCAATGGTTTCGAGTGTCTGAGCAAACATCTTGATTGATGTGTCCCACGTAAGGTGAATCTCGTATCCTGGATTCGACTGTTAACTACCATCTAGATTTCCTGTTATTCTTTGTAAAGTTATTCTTTATTTTACAGTTCAGAAAAGTTATCCAATATACTTTGATTATTATCAGTTGTACTGTTTTTCAATAGCAAGAATGAGAGTTAGATTGATGAGTGTTCTAGTCCTGTATCTTCCAATGGCTTTCATTATATAATGATTGAAATCCAGGAAGCAAACAAGCAGTTGTTTCATTCTATGATGGTACAACACGTATCTTTGGGCCTAAGAGAAATAGAATCCATAACTCTCTGCAAGCATATGATGTTTTGTATTAATAACCAAACTGGAATCAGCCAGATTTACCTGCGTTCTGGAGTTGATTTATTGTTATTTATTTATTTAAACACATAAACATTGGTACAAAGATAAACCAAATAAATACGCGCCATATAAATCATTCGATTTGTGTAGGGGCTGGGATACTGCCCGGGTTCCCGAACCGAAGCAGGTGGTTTTTTTAGGGGGCCACACCCGGAGCCTTCCACCTAAAGGTCAAATCCACAAGGCAGTGAAGCAACGTCAGGAGATGCAGTTCCATGGTAGCCGGTGACCAATAATTGGTTCATCTGCCAATTGTTCACTCTGGATCCATGAGCCCATGTGCACCATTGAGTTGGAATGAGGGTTTTCCAACTCCATTGGGTAGATCCTTCATATCCACCAACCCGAATTAAGTGCCGGAAATTCGCCTTTCATTCTCTCAATTTCATGAATAACACCCTCACCTCAAGAAGGCAGTGAGTAGGATTTCTGTGGAAGTGGTTGCATGCACGTGGTCATGTGAGAGAATATTGAGAGGGAGAGCTGACTCTCCAAACTCTCAACCGTACCAGAGCATTTGGTTGTTATAAACGTAGTTACAAGTATTTGTAAAGCCTAAAGAAGATGAAAAATGTACTAGTCTGAAATCTTCCAAAATTTTCAACCGATAATCAAACTAAATTCTTCTTCTGATTTGCTGAAATTATAACCATCTCAAACGTCTCAAGCCGGATTTATGTATCCAAAAACAAGGGAACAGTAAAACATTTTTGTGTATCATGGTAATGTTATCGTTAGTTTATTATACCATTTTTGTAAATCTCTCTTATTTTCATTACCTTACGTCTTTTAAATCCATAATTTTATTTTTAACTGACCGATCTTTGAACTTAATTATCATTAACTTAATTTCAACAACTACATTGCATGATCAATTTTTTGATTGACATCATGAATCGATCAACTCTAGATCATCACTGAAAACCTGGAAACACTGGATGGCCGTTTCGTCCCAGTACAGGATCTCTCAACAGTGTGCATCCACAATCTTGTAGTAATGTGTTCGAACCTAGGACTTTCAGTCTCGTGCGCGAACACTTAACCTTATGACCACTAAGAGGAGATCTAACTGTTTTATTATCTTACTTTCAATCCATCTATGAGTTTGAGTTGCCCTTTATTCATTATCTGAGGTCGATAACTGTTTCACATCCTACATGGATCATTCAAAATTATTTTTTCAAACATTTAAGTACTCTATACTTAAATTAATGTTTGCTAACTCTAATCATAAATGACCCTGGGTAATTACCATTTTCTCAATTTTCTTAAGCAAAATTTCAAATATATAATTAAATTTACTTTTTTTTATACGAGTTAATTTAAAATGTAAATCTGAACTTATGATTTAAGTGATTTATTTGACATGTTACTAACGTATCAGGTCAAGCATGTAAAACAAACAGATTGAGATAAGAAAGAGAATAATAGGTGTATAAGTGAATTAGGATACATATATGTATAGATCAATAATAAATATATTGATTGAGCACATTTTCAATTAATAAAAATAGACAATAATAATAGACAAGAGACATGACAACATACTTACTTAATTACGTCTGTTACCCTCAATAGAGCATAGGACGCCGACCAGAATTCTACAGTCCACTTTGTTCTGGGTCTACGTTTTGTACTTCTATCCAATTATTGTTCATTCTTCTCGTGTCTGTCTCCATTTCTCGGCGTAATGTGTTCTATGGTCTTCCCCTTCTTCGTTGGCCTAGAGGATTCCAAGTGATAACTTGCCTTGTGACGCAGTTGGGTGCTTTCCTCAATGTGTGTCATATCCACTTCCAACGCTTCTTCCAAATTTCTTCTTTTACTGGGATCTGGTTTGTTCTCTCACACAGTAGGTTGTCGCTGATAGTGTAGTGTATAATCAACGGATCTGAATTATTTTACGTAGACAACTGTTAATAAACACTTGTATCTTCTGGATGATGGCAATCGTGGTTCTCTAGGTTTCCGCCTCATTCAGTAGAACTGTGTTGATATTTGTATTGAGAATTATGGCTGTGATGTTGGTTGACAGATAGTTGTTTTGAGTTCTAGATGTCCTTCAATTGTGAATATGTTGCTCTTGCTTTGCCAATCCACAACTTTACATCTGCATCGGATCCGCCGTGTTCGTCATTGGTAATGCCCAGATATGTAAAGGTTTTTACATGCTCTTAAACCTCTCTGTTATGTGTGATTTGATTGGTGCGTATTGTGTTGTATCGGGAAATCTTGCTTTTCCCTTTGTGTATGTTGAGACCTAGTGCTGCTGAGGCTGCTGCTACACTGGTCGTCTTCTGTATTTGTTGTTGCGTGTGTGATTGAAGGACCAGATCATCTGCAAAATCTAGATCGTCCATTTGCATCCTAGCTGTCCACTGTATCCCATACTTCCCCCCAGATGTTGACTTCCTCATAATGCAATCGACCACTAAAAGAAAGGGAGAGGGTGAGCTTAAGCAACCTTGCTTGATACTGGTAATACTTTGAACGAGTCTATGAGCTGTCCTACGGTAACATAAACCCAGTTAATTAATTTTCTGAGGTAATATAAGATGACATATTTATTTGACATACATCTTCTACCTGTCCACAGAGTGATAGTTCATGTGTACATAGCTGAAAGGGTCTTGCTATATTACTATTCGCAATTGATTCAAAACATTGATTGCATTCAAAAAAGATTGTCTCCGATTTTTACTTACTTTTGGCTGCCGGACTGATACCACTTAGAGTACAACTAGAACTCTTTGAGCGCTGGAAAACTGTTTTATTCTAGTATAGAATGACTCATCAAACTAAATGGATTCATCATGGACTGACAATAGGACCATCTAATTTCAGTAGTACGCAAAATGTAAACATTAATTTACTGATTAAAATGTCTATCGTCATTTTTGTATCTAATTACTGTTTGTGCTCTCTGTTGAGATAAATCTCGCCAAAGGAATACGCATTCTACAGAAGTGATAAATTAGCCACATTACAGTTATGATTTGTAATTAAATTTATTTAAACACATAAACATTGGTGCAAGTAGGCACCAAATATACATGAACCACACTTCGTCATTTGATTTGTGTGAGGGCTGGAATACTAAAAGGTAGCCCGATTCGAAGGCCACATTTCGAGCCTTTGACCTATAGGTCTAATCCACAAGGCTGTGAAGCAACTTTAGGAGATTCATTCCTATGGTAGTCGGTGACCAAAAATAGCTTCATACACCATTTTTTACTTCAAAATCTTGGTGCCCATATGGGCCATTGGTTTCGAATCATGGTTTTCCATCCCCTTTAAGTGGAACTTGAATAAAGTTCCGGACATTCCCTATCGTTCTGTCAATTTCATAAACAACACCCCTTTCGCGAGAAGACACTGAGTAAAAATAGCTTGACAGTGGCTGTGTACAAGTGGTCATGTGAGAGCATTTCGAGTTAAAGAGCTTACTATCCCTACCTTCAAACGTACCAGGGTATTTGAGAGTCATTATTAATTTAAATGAATTCATTTCCATAATTTATAACACTGATTGATCTTAATTAAACCAACATTGAAAATCTAGAAACATTGAATAGAACTTTCATTCTAGTATCAACCTCCTATGAATTGAACACTTATCAAACTTAAATCCTTCATATCTCATAACAAATACTTCACCTCTTAACAACTAAATCAGTATCCAATTATGTACAAAATTGCCTTTAATCAATCAATTATATTAAAGTCATTAATTATCCTCTAATTATTATATAATTATCAGAAGGGGTTTTGTGGAGATTGTAGTAATTTCAACAATTGAGATCATGAGTCAGTTGAAGCTAGACCACCATGGAAAACCTGGAAGCACTGGATGGCCGTTTCGTCCTATTGTGGGACTCCCCAGCAGTGCGCATCCACGACCTCGCCCCTTGCGAGATTCGAACCCATGACCTACTGGTTTCGCGCGCGAGCACTTAACCACTAGACCACTGAGCCGGCTGGTATCCAACGGTGTTCATGTCTAGCTTCAACTAATCCACGAAATCGAGCGACACATCCACCATTGTCTTCAGTGAGTTACTATCCCACAATAGACCTCGTTGAACTCCACTGGTCACTACTTCTCACTAGAACTCCAGGATATACCTCTTGAAGCCAGTCACTAGTGAGCATATGTTGATTATTATCAGAAGGGGTTTTGTAGAGATTGTAGTAATTTCAATGGTTAAGGTTCTGGGTTCGAATCTCGCAGGGGCCGAGGTCGTGGATGCGCACTGCTGAGGAGTCCCACAATAGGACAAAACGGCCATCCAGTGCTTCCAGGTTTTCCATGATGATCTAGCTTCAACTAACTCATGATCTTAATCATTTATATTATATAATTAACATAAGCCTTTATTCTCCATGTATATTTAAGCTGAAACAGGATTTGGCATTCAATATTACTTCAATTCAAAATACAATTGTATATTTTGATGGAGTTTTGTTCTCTGAGCTGAATGATTTGGTCGTGGAGTTTTCATCGTTCTTTTGAATGACATTATCAGCACAAACTTCAGATAGAAGTGAAGTGTTCGAAGTTTGTGCTGATGATGTCATTCAGAAGAACGATGAAAACTCTACGACCAAACCATCCAAGTTAGAGAACAAAACTCTATCAAAATCATCCACCTGAGTCACAAATCTTCTCCACCATACAATTATATACATCGATTCAATAATAATTTCCAAGTTAAAGTCAATCAAAAAAAAATAATTTTGTTTTATCAATATAATTGAAAAAATGAATGATGGGGATGAACAAAAACATACCGTTTGCTTTCCAAAATCAACCTCTACCCTTCCCCCCTCCCCAAAAAATCAATCAAGTTACTTAACACACTTCTAAATGTTATTCATTTATTGATTTATCTCATTATTTGTTTAAATCAATATTTATTTATTCAATGTACCATAATTCTAATCTCTTAGTGATATTAATTAGTTTTGTTTCAAATTGGATGAAACGCGCGTCAAACTGGATTCCACTGTTAACCATTATTCATGTTTGCATATAATACTTGTGAATTAAGATAATATCAAGGCAATATACACAGTATGAATATATGACAATAGAAGACTGATGGATTGAGATAATAAAAATTAATCGGAAGATACAAGTAAACAATATCAAGTGATTATAAACTTCACCTGATTGCACAAGCAAGTGGTTATGAGGACTCAGTAGTTAAATGGATAACGTGATAATATTTGAAGAGAACAATACTTAGTTGGAGTTACAAAGTGAATATCGACTATAGGTAAATTCAGCTAATGAGTCCGAAATGGGATTCCACTGCTAGACATTATCTATTTTTGCTTATAAAGATTATTTTTTCCTCAATTTTTTTACATACATTTTTATACCTTCGTAAAACAATGATTAAATGACATTCACGATCCCGCCTCATGAGATTCGAACCCAGGACCTGTTGGTCTCGTGCGCAAACGCTTTACCTCTACACCACTGAGCCGGCATCTGGTGGTGTTAATGTCTAACTTTAATCAATCTATGGAACGGCTGTCCAATGCTTCCAGGTTTTCCATGATGGTCTAGCTTCAATTGACTCATGAATTCAACTATTAAATTACTATAATATCCACAACATACTATAGATACAAAATGAGAAATCGACTAAAATCTAATGTTTAATTCTGTGATAAGTTAGAAATTAATGTACAATTTTGGAATGTCGTACAGCATTTATTCCTGAACTTAAACCGAAGAGATTATAATTTATGAATGAAGCAATCGGATAGAAGGTAACAGGTCTTGGATTTGGGAGCGAAATTCAGTCATTCATTTGATTAAATAGCATTTCGGCATTTTACCTTATGTTAGTTCATGATAAAAAACTTAAATCTAATTAATAACCGTAAACACCAACAGTAAATCGTAATTCTAATTCCTTACACTGCTTTATAAACCTGATTTAATCATGGTTATTAAGTGAAATGAATCACGATGCAAGCGCTAAAGTGGAATTCTGAATGGAAACAGAAAATATAAGAAATTCAAAGAATACACTGCTTCGGGAATCGGAAACAGATATGAATAAGACAATAATAACTGGAGCGAAGTAAAAAGGATTAGGGTAGAACAGATTTGGATGAATTATGCTTGTCAGCGGCCTATGCTCCTTCAGGAGGAATAACTAGATGTAAGTGAGTAAGTAATAGGCGGACTTCGTCAAGGTCATTTTAGTGTCCACAAATTATAGTCTCATCCTTAGACTTAGTTATTACGGTTAAATCTTTCAATTACGTTAAACTAATATTTTGTGTGTGCTAAAATATTTCGACAAAACTACATTTTTTAATGGTAAGTTCAAAATCGGAACTTATCTCTATCTTGTGGTTGAATAAAACAAAATGTAGAAACAACTAGACTAGATTATTTTAAATGAAACAATCGAATACTAGCAAACTTGTTTTAAATAACATCAAGACAAGTTAAAATGTCACGTTTAACCATGTATACAGCACTTACTATACTTACGCCTGTTACTCTCAATGAAGTATAGGCCGCCGACTAGCATTCTCCAAACCACTCTGATCTGGATCTTCCTTTCTACTTCTATCTAATTCTTGTTCATTCTTCTTATGACTGGCACCATTTTTGATATTCTTGTTCTCGTTTGGCCCTGATTGTTCCAGGTCAGGACTTGTCTTGTGACACAGTTGGGTATTTTCCTCAATGTGTGTCATATCCACTTCCAACGCTTCTTCCAAATTTCTTCTTTTACTGGGATCTGGTTTGTTCTCTCACACAGTAGGTTGTCGCTGATAGTGTAGTGTCTAATCAACGGATCTGAATTATTTTACGTAGACAGCTGTTAATAAACACTTGTATCTTCTGGATGATGGTTGTAGTAGTTCTGCAAGTTTCCACCCCATACAGAAGAACTGTGTTGACATTTGTATTGAGAATTGTAACTTTGATATTGGTTGACAGATAGTTGTTTTAAGCTCCAGAGATTCTTCAATTGTGGATATGCTGCTATTGCTTTGCGGATTCGCACTTTCATGTTTACAGCAACTCAGTGATAATTTCCTAATCTGTGAACTTGCATAGATAGTTTAAAGCCCTCATAATGTCTATCGATTCCCTTAAGATTGAAGGCAATTCTTCTAAATGAAATTTCAAAACCCTGCTAGAATTTGTCGACAAATTCTTTAGATGTTGGGAAAAAGTTAAAAACATTCAATCGTTGATGAATGGAAAATTCTCAGAAATATTTTTATAATTAAAAACTAAGTATCATATGTGGATTAGACAATGACTTGTTTTGTTACAGAATCATCTAGATAAACAAAACTATTTATAAACATATAAATAACCTTGTTCTTTTTTGTATATAAATTAAGCTCTATACTGGAGTATATGAGTATTTAGAGGATTTATGAAGGAGCTTAAAAGTTACTAATGAGCTATTCAGGGTGGTAGGTATACCAATTAATCTCAACTAGCTTGAGAACTAAGTTCAGGTTCTCATGTAGACTGTTTCACACCATTGAACATACGAAACTATTTATAAATTCATACTCGGAAATCTTTATTTCATTAATTAATCAAGTTGATTTACAAAATCTAATAATACTAAGATAAATAGGTGTTTAAAGCCACAAATTTGATGAAAATAGGATATTAACACCATTGAATGCTGGCTCAGTGATCTAAAGGTTAAGTGTTCTGTCTAGACCGAAGTTCATGGGTTTAAATTTCACGTGTGGAACCATGCATCCACACTTCTGAGGAGTTTCATATTAGAAAGAAACGGCCATTCAAATCTTACCGGTTTTCAGTAGTGGTCTAACATCAATCGGTTCATGATCTTAATGAAACTAAGAGCGATAATAATGAGTAGATTAGTATATTCATGGAACCTAGAAATGGTAACATTGATCATTGAATGATGAAACAGATTCGGGAGTAGAGAAGCTTTTTTTGAGTGTTAGCTTAACTCTCCTATGGATTCTAGCTGAAATCTCATTTCTCTTAAAAGTAAGATATATGAAAACAGATTTTTTCCAACAGTTGCTTGTTTATCATTCTTGAGATATTCTTTTACGACTTTCTTCGAAAATCCATTTTTTGTATGGAACTTATCCAGAATAGCTAATTTCTCATTTATTTTACAGTGTGAGCATGTTACCCTTGTTCGATTGAAGAGGGATTTGACTTGACACTTTCTGTAACTGATAAAATGAAGCTGTTAAAGTTTAAATACTGTCCTGTTCATGTTTCTTTCCTATGTAAACTATTCTCAAGACTTTTATCATATTCCATTTAACACAAAGATCTAGAAATGTGAATTGGTTATCTCTTTCATATTCTATAACAAACGTTATGTTAAGATGAGAGTTATTGAAAGGACTAACTAGCTAAGGAGTATAATCCATATCATCATAAATTGTGGACGTTTCAGCAACATGTCCGGAGTAGTATGTTATGTTCTAGATTTTTTGTTTTAATTTCATTTGTTCTAGGTTAACCATAAAGATATCAGCCAAGATATTCCTTAATGGTGACCCCATGACCACTTCAAGGATTTGTTTGTGTAGTTATTTGTTAAATTGGAAATGAATCCTTTTCGTGCAAAGTAATAATAATTTACCTAACTTATTTTAGGGCAAAGGAAGCAATTTAAATAGTTCGCAAATTATATTCATACTTTCTTTTAATAGTGTACTCGTAAATAATGAACAAGATACCATGAATTTATCTGATTCAAGTTAGAGAATCACTGTGAAACTGAAAGCACCTAACAGCGGTTTCGTTCTCAACAGTGCCTATCCATGACTCCACATGCGAGAACCGGACCCAGGACCTTTGATCTCCAGGTTAGACAGATTGGTAATTTCAATAAATGAACGTTCTAGAAGAGAGGACTGAGAAAATTTCCCAGTTTTTAGTTGCGGAGATTGTTGAATTTCATTGAAATCATAATCTGCGTCAGATGTGAGACAGTTACCATCGAAGACAATTGAAGATGGTCATGCAACATCATAGATTGCTTGATGTTAGGCATTATTACCGTTGTATGTCGGCTTATTGATCTAAAGCTTAAGCGTACGGGACCGCAAATGTGTACTGTTGAGGAATCCCATGCTGAGACAGAACGGTATTCCAGTGCTTTGAGATTTTCAATGGTGGTCTAACATTGATCGGTTCATGATCTCAATGAAACTGCAAATAGGAGTTATACGTTATGTAATATCAACACCTACAACAAAAGATTGATTAGTTGGATAAAACTTCACTTTGAAACAAGAAGTAATGCGATGAAAAATAATCATCTTGATCCTGGATTCGATATTATTGAAATCAAGATGGTGCTACACATATTGCCACGTTCATGCTTAGTGGTAAATGTAATAATAAAAGGTTTTTTATTAAGAAGCACAGCTGTAATACAATGTTGTCTTATTAGTTGTTAGCTTAATCATGAAGATGTCCATTTGGAATTAATTTTAGAAGGTTCAGTTTCTAAGTTGCATAATTAAATTTCAAACAAGTAAAATTCATAATAGATTGTTGTGAAAACTTCTGAATTCCAATTTTGACATCATGGACTGGCTTTGATTAAACAACCATTAGAAACTAGTAAGAGCTGGATAAGTTGTTTTGTTTTAGTACTGGGATTTTAAACAATTCTTCTGGTAGTGATTAGGTTTAAGAGGGAACTCCTTGTGTTCTAAAAAAACCATGGCCAGTAGAATTTGTCTACATCAAACATAAAACAAATATCACCTAACGTAGTGGATGATGCTCATGTCATATTTTTGTTAGCTGTTGTTAAATGTGTAAACTATCTGATGCCGGAAGTATTCATCATTGACTTGGTTGGGTATCTTGAACTTCGAAATATTAATCTGCGTTGAGGTTGCAATTACGTAACACTGATTTACTCACCGAAGTAAAACACCATTATATTTAAAAGGCACTTTGACAAGCAGCAATCTACTCTTTAAAGCTTTTAGGAAGACAATACGTTTGCCTTTGTGTAGTCCGGAAAGCAGGATAAGTACAGTTCCTGGCTGTATACTAGAACGAATCTTCCGAACGTGCTATAAGAAGCACTTTGTTTTACACAGACGTAGCTTTCATTTCCCCTGTTGTAGTACATAACCACGTGAAAATCATATTTCAGGTTTCTCCGGTGCTTCTTGAAATTTGAGAGTCTTTATCCCATGCAATGGGCCTTTTCCCTCCTTCTTATGCTGTTTATTTACTTTGGCTATAAACTTCTGATGGTGACACTACCGCTTAGCTAACATCTGTTTTCGATAAACAATACACTTCACCTGCATTATGGTAGATATGAGTTACGAATCCTAAGAAATCAAAGTTAAACACTTATCCAGCGTTCGCGCGCGAGAGTGAAGTACTTGGGTTCGAGTCCTGCGAGTGAGATCGTGGATGCGCACTGCTGAGGAGTCCCACAATAGGATGAAACGACCATCCAGTGCTTCCAGGTTTTCCATGGTGGTCTAGCTTCAACTGACTCATGATCTCAATTGTTGAAATTACTACAATCTCCACAATACTCCTTCTGATAAAATCAATCAATGATATGAAACTTTTACATGAAAGCAAGGATTTCACATTCGAAAATATTTACTGGACATATATTTAATTGTTTATTACGCAATAGTTTCTACCATTTTTAAATTTTCTATTAATTTCTTATCTTCTCCGTGTTATTTAGTTAGTGATAGTTGTATAGACTACAACATTTTTTTGTTTTTTTTTCTGTTCAGTTATATTCTAATGTAAGCTTATATTCAATTCATATGAAAGACATCATAAAAGAAAAAGGTGGGAACGATTCATAATTGATTAGATTCTATAAGGTAGATTTTATAATTTTCTTTTATATCAGAAAGGTTTTGTGGATATTATAATAATTTAATGGAAGTAATGGACGAGCATTTCGTCTTGTTGTGGAACTCTTCAGTAGTGCACATCCATGACCTCACCTCGCAAGATTCGAACCCAGAACCTATCAGTTCATTACTACCAGGTTTCCATAGTGGTCTAACTTCAAAAGACTAACGATCTCAACCACTAAAATTTTTTAATAATTAATAGAATTAAAAAAATAAGAGAATAATAGTGTTAAATTTTTATTTTTAACAAGGTTGAGTCGAGACTATCGTTTATGCACGAACCAATCAGATTTAAGATAACAGGTCTTGGATTTTAGCGTGAAATTCAATCATTCGTTTGGTCAAATAGCTTAGTGTTTTAGATAATGTCGATTTATGATGTAAAACTGATGATGTAAAACCTTAAACATCAAATGTGAATCGGAATTTCTATTCTTTATACTGTTTTATAATCCTCATTTGGCTCTAGTACGTAGGTAGAGACTCTCAAGGACACTTTGGCGTCGATCAAAGGTCATCAATAAACTTAAAAGTAACAGATAATAGATGATGTGAACGAGAAGAGAATATTTTGGTAAAATATAAGAACCATACATTGAAACCTTCAAATGCTCTGGTATAGCCGAGAGTGAGGAAAGTCAGCTCTCCATCTCGAAACGCTCTCACATGACAACGTGCATACAACCACTACTACAGTAGTCCTACTCACTGCCTTCTCACACCATGGGTGTTGTTTACGAAATTGAGAGGACGAAAAGCAAATTTCCAGGGCTTTAACCGGGTTGGTGGATATGGAGGATCCACCTAGAGGAGTTGGAAGACCCTGATTCTAAACCAATGGTGCACATGGGCTCCGACTATCATGGGACTGCATCTTCTAACGTTACTCCACTGCCTTGTGGATTAGACCTTTATGTGGAAGGCTTCGGATGTGGCCTACTCAGAAAACAACCTGCTTCGGTTTGAGCACCACGGCAGTTTTGTAGCCCGCACACAAATCGGATGATTTATGTGGCGCATATTAATTTGGTGCCTCTTCGTACCAATGTTAACTTGTTTAGATAAAAAAAAGTACATTGAATACTTCATTTTTAAATTTCCCTGCTTTGTCCTTCATATTCTGTATAACTGTTCCAATTCAAAATTTCTTTCTATTTTCCCTTCATTTCTTTTAAACTCGATCTTAGCTATCTTCTGCTAGGTTTTCCACTTCCGAAGGTGTTACATACTACTTATATGGACAGACATAAGTAGCATGCATCACATATGTACTTTTATTCACAAAATTAATCTATTGGAATTTAGATTAAAAATTTGAATCAATAAATTTAAATTTATGCCACTTACCTGATTTTTGCTATCACTTACTTGGTTTATATCATTCCATACACTGGATGGTCTCTGATACAACATGTACACCCCCCTCTTGGCACATATGAAGTCATGACATAATTAACGATCCATATGTGTCACCTTTGTTTTTTATTATTAATTTATTTATTGAAACTTATAGGCAGTGGTGTAGAAAGGATTACCAAAATACAAATGCGCCACACAGATCATTCTACTTATGTCTGGGCTGTGATACTGAGTTAGGCGACCTGAATAAAACAAGTGGTTTCTTGGGGAGCCTCCATGAGCCTTCAATCTAGAAGTCTGATCCTCAGCACAGTGAAGCATCGTTAAGAGATCAGATCAAATGGAGGCTAGTGAACAAGAATAGGTTGATGCACCGTTTTTTCCCTAGGATCGTAGAGCCCATAAGCACCGTTGGTTCGAAATCAGGGTTTTCCAGCTTCTCATCAACCAGATTTAGACAGTGGACATTCGCTTTTAGTCCTCTAAATTTCATAAACAACATTACCGCTACAAGAAGGGAGTGAGTAGAACTTACTTAGTAGTGGCTATAAACGCAAGGTCATATGAGAGCATTTGGAGAGAAAGAGAGAGAGAGAGAGAAAGAGTAAATTCTCCTTCACTTCTCTCATACAGCGGCATTTGGAGGCATGTTTGTCTAGGCGTGAACGGAAATCCATATCTGGCGATCAACTACTTTACATGGTAAAATATTGAACACGATGTTGAGTTACTTAGATTACTTAACATATTTCAACTTGATCTACAGAATTCGAGCACCAATAAAAAGTGTGTTTGAGTGATGAATTGTCTTTTGAAAATTATATGAAGCGTCTGTTGGTGTTCTGGTCATCTTACTAATCGATATATTTCAAATTTCTGTATATAATTTCAAGTTGGAAAGAGTTTAGGAGTATGATGGGTTTAAGTGAATTTGTAGCTCATCTGCTCCAGTATGTTTAATCTGTGTGTAATATTTAACATATTTCCGTTCATTTTATGACTGGATGCTGCATATAAGAGTATCGTTTTTTACTGGGGATTTCACTTCAAGCTCTAACCATTTCGTCCTAGTATGGGACTCTTTAGCAGTGCGCATCCACGATCCCACTCACGAGACCTATCGGTCTCGCGCGCGAACGTTTAATCGCTACCCAACTGAGCTGTCTAACTTCAACCAACCTATGGCCAATGGAGTCCAACCGTGTCTGTCGTAGAGACAATTACTCACTGAAGACAATGTTGGAACGTGGCGCAACTTCGTGGATTGGTTGAAGTCAGACATTAACACCATTGGATGCCGGCTCAGTGGTGTAGATGTTAAGCGTTCGCACGCCAGACTGACAGGTCCTATGTTTGAATTGTGCAATTAGCATCATGGGCGCTCACTCTCAAGGAGCTCCATACTAGAACGAAGTGTCCGTCAATTGCATCCACATTTTCCATAGTGGTCTAATTTAGTCATTTATCAATCGAATGAAACGTTATATAAGTTTATCTAAATGAATACAGAATATTTGTTTTCTTAAGCACTTTGATGAATACAAAATGATTTTTATAAGTTCTCTAGGTTATTTCTGGTTAATCAATTAGTTTTAAGATTTTAGATAAGAAGTTAGATTTAGGAATAAAGGTTTGAATAGTCATTATGAACTAACTATCTACTTAGAATACAAAAATATTTAATTTACAATTAGGGCCTTATTTTTATCATGAGTTACATAAGATTAAGTAAGGATTGGTAGTTCACGGTTAGGATGTATAGATAGAAATTGTTCGCATGGTGATTAGTAAGAATCATAAGGCTTTTACGTAATATTTTGTCTTTATTTATAACGATTCAAGCACCATATAAAGTTATTTATACTTCTTATCTTAAGTAATAATAATAATAATAAATTCATTATTTATATAAAGTTTATCACAAAAAGTCGAACTGTTTTCCCATCAACTCTGATTGGTTAATCCCTATAATGCATTTTTGTACTGTTTGTTTAAATTACTCCATTGATGTTTAAAACTGTAATTGATTTTCGGCATATATGTGTCCGATGTGGATTGTCTTGATATCACAAGCATTATAAGCAAAAATGGATAGTGGCAGTGGAATGTAGAACGCACATTTCGTCTCATTTGGGACTCGTCAGCTGGATGTACCTGCATCCCAAAGTCGATGTTCATTCAGGGTCTCGAAACCACTAACGTTCGCTTTAGACACCATCGCGTGATTCATTTAGTTACTGAGCCCAGATAGCCAGTTGCTTGTGCGATGGGGTGAAGTTTAAATTCCCTTCATAATATTTACTTGAATCTTCCCAATGACGTTTAGAACTGCAATTGAGCGGTCTCTTATTAGCATATTTGTATCCACGATGTTGCTTCAAATCATCAGGATTATAAGCAAAAAATTGATGATGATTAGTAGTAGAATCCAAATCTCATGTTTTGTCCTATTTGTAACTCGTCAGTTAGTTGTACCTATATCCCAGAGTTGATGTTCACTCTGAGTCTCTAACTCAGTACTGTTCACTTCAGACACCATCATGTTATCCTCTTGATTGTCAAGTTTAGATAGCCAATAGTTTATTCAGTGATATATCTTTTTTTCACCGTAAAGCAATTATTTTCCTAATAATAAGTTAATAAACAGATTACTAACATTTTAGTTCTTAAGGAAACTATTGGAGTTGAAAAAAGAGATGAAATAACTAATCACTAACACATATATAAGTACATAAACAAGATAAATGAAGTTTTAAAATGGTTAGAAATTCGATTTCATATTGTTCAATAGTATCAATATATTTTGATGGAGTTTTGTTCTCTGAGCTGGATGATTTGGTCGTGGAGTTTTCATCATTCTTCTGAACGACATCATCAGCATAAACTTCAGATAGAAGTGAAGTGTTCGAATTTCTTCATATGGGAACACTTCATTTCTATCTGAAGTTTGTGCTGTTGATGTCGTTCAGAAAAATGATGAAAGCTCCACGATCAAATCATCCAGCTCAGAGAATGAAACTCCATCTAAATTATCCAACTGAACTACAAATCTTCTCCACCATTTCAGTATCAATATAATGAGATTTCAGTCATGGTTTCACTATGAAGTGTGTTTTGAAAGGACGGAGTAATAATAATAATAATATCAAATAAAGACAACATAGTTTCATGATTTGTCAATAACAAGAGGTTGTTATGATTAATTTCTATCATAAACATCCCTAGTATGTATTTTGTGTATGACATAAATACAGAAATACAGTTGAGAAAGACAAGAAGAAAAATTAACATTAATATGTGTTCATTGTTTATTTATTTGTTAGTTTGTTTGCTTGTTATTTTCAATGAACAATATGAGATAACTATCAGTGGGAATGAACTTGTTATTATTGTTGAAAATGTTTTTTCGTCTTGGTAACAACTATATTGATCTGGTTTTTCAAATAGCTAATTGTTGGTTAGGTAATTTCATTGTTTAATTTAACGACTGTCTAAAGCTTCCACGTATGCCATGGTGGTCTAGCAACAACTGACTCATGAATTTAACTACTAAAATTACTATATTATCCACAAAACACTTCATATATTAATCAACATATACTCACAAGTGACTGGTTTCAAGAGGTTTTTCCAAGAGTTCTAGTGAGAAGTCGTGATCAGTGGAGTTCAACCAGGTCTGTTGTGAGATAGTAACTAACTGATGACAATGGTGGACGGTGGTGCAACTTTGTTGAAGCTAGACATTAACACTGTTGCATGCCGGCCGGTTCAGTGGTGTAGAGATTGAGCGTTCACGCGCGAGACCGATAGGTTCTAGGTTCGAGTAGTGTGTGCAGGTTCGTGTATGTGCACTTCTGGAAAGTCCCATAGTATGATGAAACGGCCATCGAATGTTTCCAGGTTTTCCATGATGGTCTAGCTGGAATTGACTCATGATCTCAACTATTGAAATTACTATAATATCCACAAAACCCCTTTTGACATTAATTTAAATTAGAATATTTTAACTAAATGATTTAATTTATCACTTTTATTCGTCAAAACTAACGTTATTGAAATGAAGTTAAATTTCGGAATGTACTGAATATATGTTTCGTCTTAATGCTGGCGCTATGTAAGGGTGAACATATGAACTAATTAGTGGTTGAATTCAAGACTGCCTAGACACTGAATTCAACATGAGGAATTGAAACGTTTACGACTGCATGTACACACGAAGATTCTATAATATAATACCTGAAGGTTTAATAGTCAATCCCTGGTGAATTTATGCATATAAGCTTTGGAACAGTTCCTTACTAGGACGAAACAACTGTCTATTGTTCCCTGGTTTCATTGGTACGCCAACTGAATAATACAACTTAGTAGTTGACACTCAATATCTAAATAGATTTGAGATTATGTTTTTCCTAGAAACTGTTGGTATTAATATAAGACGTGATAATCAATATATTTAGTTTTGAAAGGTATACACTATTGACTATTGAAACTTTGTTTCAAATATCTCATTGATATCTTAGAATTACAATTGATTGATCACTGGGTGATGATCAATGTCATGTGTATCAAGTCCTTATTAGTGCAGATCGAATGCTATCGACCATGTTGGGTGACACGGGATCAAATCCGTCAGGGAGCACCAGTTCCCTTAAAATTACAGGTACACCTTGCTGACGAGTTCCAAGTAGCACGAAACCCGGGTCCAGGGTTTCCTGTTGACTACCTCCAACCACTATTTAATATCTTGGAATTATTTCACATTTGTGCATTTTCATTATTTCTTGGATTCAGGTTATATGATATGAAACACATCAACTTAATTTGATTGATTTGGAGTTATATTATGAATATTTATTTAGTAGAATGTAGAGATTTCTCTATCGATTACATCTAACTAACTAACCTCTCTGTTGAAATGCTGTACAATCGATGATGAAAGTGCCATAATGTACCGAAATCATTTTGTTTCAATATAAAATACCAAAAAATCCTTTCTAGTTGATCACTTACTTACTTACGCCTGTTACTCCTCATGGAGTAGCATAAGCCACCAACCATTACTTGCCATCCAACCCTGTCCTGAGCAGTCCTTTACAGCTTTTTCCAGTTATTATTCATTCTTTTCATATCTGCTTTTATTCCTTCCGACCTAATATATTCTTTGACTATCCTCTTTTCCACTTTCCTTCAGAATTCCAAGTTAGGATTTGTTTCATGCATAAATTATTACTTATATCTAATATTACATTGATAATAGATTAGATTAGATTTTCAATGAAAATCAATCGAATTTTCATTTATCCATAAAAAAAAAGCCCATCTTCTTTATTTCTGAACAACAACAAAAAACAAAACAAAAAGAAAAACAACAAAAAAAAAGACTAATGATTATTTACATTTGATAATTTCATTACAACAATTATTCAAATGGAAATGTCATTACCAGACGAAGATTGAAATTCAATTATTGAAAAAAGTGAATAGAAATGATAACAAGAAAGATTAAGTAAAGAAGAATACAACAATTTTCCACAAAACCCCTCTCTGTTCATCATCATCATCATCATGTGCTCATTAGTGACTGACTTCAAGAAGTATTTCCTGAAATTCTAGTGAGAAATCGTGATCGGTAGAGTTCAACTAGGTATGTTGTGTGGCAATAATTTACTAAAGATAATGGTGGACGGTGACTTAATTTCATGAATTGATTGAAGTTAGACAATAACACAATTGAATGTTGGCTCAATGGTGTACAGATTAAGCGTTTATGTACAAGATCGAGATTATTATGCTTGAGTCGTGAGTGCAGGATCGTGGATGTACACTGTTGAGAAGTCTCATGCTAGGACGAAACAGTTATCCAATGCTTCTACGTTTTTTATGATGGTCTAGCTTTAATTAACTCATGAGTTTAATCATTAAATTATATTATTTAGTAGAGGACAGTTAGATCTTGGTGAATGAAACAACTAGTAATGGCATATTCAATGAACAGTTTCACTGTTCATGTTTTACTCTTCTTCCAGTTGACTAGTATTATAATTTGTTACTATTATATCTAATAGAAAAGAAATCCTCTATAATTGAGTAACTACATAGTGATATAAAGATATAAATGTCAATAGTTTATAGAATCAAATGTTGGTTAACATATTACATGAATCATAATTGATTAACAGAATTACTTCTGTACCAGATTTCAATATTTTGTAATATATATTGTTCTCTGAAATGTGTATTTGACTGTGTTAATATAGAGATTATGTAACTGAGATTATATTCATTTATTTTACATGTTTTTATCAATAACCGTAGGGGATAAGGTCTGCAAACATTTCATCGATGTGTAGGGCTTGATACTATGTCAGGCTTACATAACTTATTCTAACCTCTGGACATATCAATCTATTCATTCTATTTAAGAAACACTTATACCCTGTCACTTATTCGCTTCATATGATCGTATGTGTACTATTTACTTACCTTAATCATTATATGTCTATAACTTATTTTTGTTTGACTATAAATATCGATTCACGTTCGGCTAAATTGATTTAGCACACGGCCCTTCACCACCGCGCATCATTTCGTCTCGCTTCACTAGCTCCTCTTCTCTTCCTTTGCTGCATATCTCAAACTGTCTGTTCTGGTCAACAATTGTACGAAGTCAACATATTGGCGGCATGTATATTTTAGTAACAATCATTCATACGATACAAATGGAGTTAGATTTAGGGTCACTAAAACAGGAAATCACAGGTTTTTAATATTTCGGTTATATAGGTAGATAGTTTTAAACTCAATAGCTCAGTAGCTATGTCACAAACAATAGAGATGGATGACGCAGTTTTGAACTCCATTGACAGCAACAGTATTCTCAAGATTGCAAGTTCTTCTAGTTGACAAACAACAACTACTACAAAACCAAAGTTTAGGGTTTCCTGTTATCTACTTGTATTTTGTCGGAATGAATATACAGCGAAAGCAAACTTTCGGAACTGTCCTATAGGAAGTTAATGTTTACATTTTTTATTGTCTGATAATTAAATATCCACTTTTTGTATTCATTAACTCGCAAAATTTTACTTGACTCATAAACTAATGTTGTCTGATATAGCTTGCTCAAGTTAATACTGAGCTATCATTCAGTTCTCTCCCACTTATGGTGTAATTTCTTAATTCTGTTGATATGCTGCTGGGATTTCGCACTATATTATTGCATGATTGATCCTTACATTTGAATTGTTTACTCAGTTGTCCGCTTGCTGTACGTGTTCTCTAGTTTGCCTATCTGGTGAGTGAGAGCGGGAAACTGCATTCTGGGTCAGTAGTCATCTAGTATTACTCTGGGTTATTTTCTGACGTTCATCGTGTTAGTGGTTAGTTGAAGGACATTTGTACTAGAAAAAGACAGTTTAGGTGTGCCAATCAATATTTGAAGTACACCAAGACAATCTCTTTCTACTGCATCGAGGTCCAGTTTCTCAGGCCGAAATAAACAAACAAAAAACTTATTTTGCAAAGATAGATAGTGACTAGCAGTGGAATCCAAAACACGCATTTCGTCCTTTTTGAAGCTGTTCAACTGGACGTGCTCCAAATCTCAGAATTGATCTTCACTTCGGGATTCCAACTCAATACCGTTCACTTCAAACTCCATCACGTTACTCACTTAGCTACCGAGACCTGATATCCACTTGATTGTGCAATGGGGTGAAGTTTAAATTCACTTGATATTGTTTGTTGGAATTGATGGTGTTTGAAGCGAACGGTACTGAGCGCGAGTCCCAGAGTGGACATCAATATTGAGATGCAGGTGCATATAGCTGACGAGTTCCAAATAGGACGAAACGCGCAGCCTGAATTCCATTGCTAGCCTCTATCCACCTTTGCATAAGATGCTTGTGAATTAAAGCTATATCGAGGCAATACTCACTGTATACACATATGCCAATAAGAGGCTGATCAATTGTATTCCTGAACATCAATGGGAAGATTCAAACAAACAATACCAAGTTTATATCACCAATACATCAACCTTCAACCACCTAACAGTGAGAGATTTTGAAATGAACCATTAGACAATTCTCTATTTTATGTCAAAGCAACAAAACCGTTAGATGTTCTCGAAAATATTAAATAAATTCTGAATAAAATGGTATACTACTGAAATGTATAAGTGCTAATGTCATAAATGAATATCATTTCATGAATAATGGTGGGAACCAACAGAATAACTTGTGTCTGTAACTCTACTGTTGTATGGTTGACAATTATTGCACGGCGGTTGTGATTTCATACTACAACCTCCAAAGTTATAAAGACAAGTGATTCTATTAGTTTCCAATACTACCCATAAAATGAAACAATTGTTTAGTCAGTAAACAGTTTAAAAGATATAAAACAGCTGATTTTCAAAAGTGTCATGACTTATAAACGACAAATCGGTCAGTTAAATTCCTAAGTTTCTACCACAGACTAACCTAAATTAGACAACGATTGAAAACTAGATAGCACAATTCAGCAATGAAGGTTCACTACTTTGCAAGGATCGAAACCAAAACTTTAGGCTTTAGCGACGAGCCGACAGTTAACGTCAGACTCTGACAAAGTTAATAGAATCTTACAATCTCTATAGACGGCTTATTTTAATCATAAGTGGGTCTAGATTATGTCACACTAACGAGTGTATATAGTTTGGCAATTTAAATACCATCATGAAACATTTCAAATATTGATTCCTAAGAAATTTAAAACGTTTAACCTGTTAGTGACAAATCTTTCTTAGTCCAAATTGATTGATTAAAATCAAACAACTGAAAACAATGAACATTAATTTAGGCGGCAGCCATCAAAAAAATCAATATAACGTCTAAACTTTTTGATGGATTTTTGTTCTCTGAGTTGGATGGTCTGGTTGTGGAGCATTCATCGTTCTTCTGAACGACATCATCAACGCAAACTTCGGGTAGAAGTCTACCATCAAAATCATCCACCTGAGCTAAAAATCTTCTCCACAATCTCAACATCTAAACTTCAAACAGAAAAGGCGGTAGGTTTCACTTAGCCACTTTCTATAAATAATCAATATAGTACGATTCAGTGTTCATATTTGCACAAATTACATGTAAGTTTAAAAATTGCTGAAGAAGATAGTTGCGATCGGACACATATTTTGAATGAGTAATAAGTGATGATAATATTTCATACATTTATTACGTTATGAATGAAGTTCATGATTCTAACGTTTAAGGAAGTTAGTTAGAATAGGATCATCATTAATTAAAGGGATTTGTGGAGATTGTAGTATTTTCAAAGTCAATCTAAAGTACATTATCATTGAAAAACTGAAGTTTTGATGAGAAGCTGTGATTAGTGAAGTCCTATCGGTGTCCAGTGTGAGATAGTTGTCTACTTCACACAATAGATGAAGGGTTGCCCAAGATCATGGATCGATTGAAGTTAAACATTAACACTATGGGATTATGGCTTAGTGGTCTAAAGGTTAAGCGATCTCAAGCAAGATCGAAGGTCCCAGATTCCAGTCGTTTGTGTGAAATAGTGGATGTGCACTGAACTGAATAGTCCCATACTAGAACGAAACGGCCATTCAGTACTTCCAAGTTTTCAATGTCAATATAGCTTAGATTAACCTTTGAATTGAACTATGAGAGTAGGATAAGACGTGAGATAACGTTTTAATTTAGCATAGTACTTTTCGCATTAATTTGGTCTAAAAATATCCAAAAAGAGTTACATTTTTTTACCTAACCTTTTTCAATTATTCATGATACTCGCTGATTATTGATTAGGTGTCCACACAATGTTTTGATAAATATGTGTAGCTTGGTCAATAAGTTCCTATCATACTTCAAGTAGGGCTAAATAAATCATCTTTCATATTTGTTTTTATCCGCTTCCTTTAATCGAACAAAGCTTGATGTATTTTCGTTTCCATTATCAGTTTTTTGCTGTTATAACTGGTGTTATCAAGACAGTCCCTGAAGTCCGAGATGTATTGATCTACTGTTATCCTTCTTAGTATGATGAATATTTTATTTTCCGATATTCAAGAATATTGATATATAGTAATACTAGTACTGTTTACTGAGATGGATCTGAAGGGTATACTACTTTTGTTAACAGATATAAGTAATATGTAATATCAATCAGAAGTTTAATGCCTGACAGCAGAAGATTGAGATGATTGAAGTGAAGAGAACGGGAATGTAAACAGAGAGTGCTTTTAACAAAAACAGAAATGAAGGAACGATGAAGATTGTAAGAGGCGACTGATGGAAAATGTGCATATGATGTACTTGTTGCATGTTTTTTTTATTTTATTTTAGGAAGACACGTCGCAATTTTACATTAAGCATTAGAGTGGTCGTCTTCACTAAAGATCTACTTTACTATGGTATAAAGATAATTTGGTAGAATAAACTCTACGTACTACGTTTCAATGTTCAAAATTAGTTTCATTGAAATTACTAAAAGGAATCTTATAATACATAACATTGAAACTTTTATTATAGTGGCTAACACTATGTCGAGCCCTCATAATTCATTCCAGCATATGAACAAACCAATCTATCCATTCTCCTCAGGTTACATTCCGAACTGGAGTTGCCTCACATACCTTCTTCATCGAGTATCATTTCGTTTCGCTTCGTCTTTCTGATCGTCTGTTCAGATCAACGATTACATAAAATAAACGCATTCGAAATCCTTTATCGTATTTGACTTATTCCCTTATTCACTAACGCCAGTTAAACGACGGTAGCCAGGATGTATATTTCGATAACAATCATACATAAGGTTTAACTGGAATTAAATCTAGGGCAAACAAAATTGGTTAACACATCGATAACAACGTTCGATCTAATTGACGTCAAAATGAAGGACCCTACTTAAATAATTATAAATTACTTACTTACTTACGCCTGTTACTCCCAATGGAGCATAGGCCGCCGACCAGCATTCTCCAACCCACTCTGTCCTGGGCCTTCTTTTCTAGTTCCATCTAATTCTTGTTCATTTTTCTCATATCGATCTCCATTTCCCGGCGTAATGTATTCTTTGGTCTTCCTCTCCTCCTTCGACCTTGAGGATTCCGTGTGAGGGCTTGTCTTGTGACGCAGTTCGGTGCTTTCCTCAATGTTTGTCCTATCCACTTCCAGCGCTTCTTCCTGATTTCTTCCTCCACTGGGATCTCATTTGTTCTCTCCCACAGTAGGTTGTTGCTTAAAATAATTATAAATACTTCTGCAAGATTTGATGGGGTTTTATTCTCTGAGCTGGATAGTTTGTTTGTGGATCTTTCGTTATTCTTCTGAAAGACATCATCAGCACAAACTTCAGGTACAAGTGATTCACAGATTCACATGTAGAGAAATTCGAACACTTCACTTCACTTGAAGTTAGACATTAACACCGTTGGATATCGGCCGAGTCATTGGTCTAGTAGTTAGGAGTTGGAAGCGAGGCTGATAGACCCTGGGTTCGAATCTCGCGAGCGGAATCGTGGATGCTCACTGCTGTGACGTCTTTTCAGTGCTTCCAAGTTTTTCATGGTGGTCTAGCTTCAATTGGCTGATAATCTCAGCTATTGAAATTACTAGAATCTCTACAAAACCCCTTTCTGATACTAATCAATATATGTTCAATAGTGACGGTCTCCAAAAGGTATTTGCTAGAGTTCTAGTGAGAAGGAGTGATTAGTGGAGTTCAAGCAGGTCTGTTGTTAAGTAGTGACCCACTAAAGACAATGGTGGATTTGTCGCTTAATTTCATGAATTGGTTGAAGTTAGACATTAACACCATTGGACGCAGGCCGGCTCAGTGGTCTAAAGGTTGAGCGTTCGCACACGAAACTGATAGGACTTGTTTTCGAATCTGCACAAAACCCATTCTTCAACCGTAAATTGTTAAAAAATAACTATAATTGCCGTTGTTTTTTTTTTTGCTTTTTGTGGGGCACAAATGTTTTTTTATGATATTTCAAATTGCATTTTCATCTAATCAGACAAAGAAATCAAATTCTATGAACATTATAAAACAGGGAGGGGGGGGACAATAGACATTAGTCTATGCATACCTATATCTATCTATATCTATCTATATATATTAATTCTAAGTTAAAACGGATCATTGATGAATAGTTAAACATTTTTTAGAAAATAAAATAAAAACATGTTTTCAGTAAACAATAATGACTTTTTACGATTATGGAGAGTCTATAAAAATTTTTATAATGTAATCGATATATTCTATAATATAAATCACTTCGAAACTATCGAGTTCTTGAGAAGATTGTCGACATTATTTGGAACTCATACGACGAACTACAACACAAAGTCGTGCATAGAATACAGCTGACAGATGCACTCCAAGTAAGGACAGGAGACAGAGAAGTCTGTTTACTCTCTCCCTTACTCTTTCTTCTCGTAGTCCACTGGATTATGAACACCTTGACACGAAATACAATGGATAGCTCAGAACCAGTTAGACGATTTGGACTTTGCAGATGACCTAGCCCTCCTATCGCATATACACGAACAAATGAGGATATAAACAACCAGCGTAGCAGCAGCCCCTGCATCAGAAGGCCTCAACATACACAACGGGAAAACCAAGGTCCTCAGATACAACACGGAGAACAGCAATACAATCACACTTGATGGAGAAACTCTGGAAGATGTAGAGTCCTTCACATACCTGGGAAGTATTATCGATGAACAAGGAGGATCAGATGCAGACGTAAATGTGAGGAGTGGGAAAGCAAGGACTGCATTCTTACAATTGAAGAACATATGCAACTCAAAACAACTGTCTATCAACCAATATCAAAGTCACAATCTTCAATACGAACGTCAAGACAGTTACTTCTGCTGCACGGAGCTGAAACGTGGAGAACTACTACAACCATCACCAAACAGTTTAAAGTATTTAGAAATAGTCGTCGACACAAGATACTCAACATACATTGACCGGATACCATATGCTACACCCTACTGTGGGAGAGAACAAAACAGCTTCTGTCTGAAAAAGAAATCAGGAAAAGACTATGGAAATGGATAGAACATACACTATGCAAATCATCAAACTGTCTCACGAGGCAGACCCCAACTTGGAATTTTGAAGAGAAGTAGAAAAAATGGTCATAGAACACAATACGTTAGGAAATAGAATCAGATGTGAAAAGAGTGAATAACAACTGGAAAGAGCTGGAAAGGATTGCCCAGGACAGCGTTGAATGGAGAGTGCTGGTGAGCGTCCTATGCTCTTTACCGAGGAGTAACAGGCGTAAGGAAAATTTATGCATAAGTATTATAATCAGAGTTCCGAGTAGAATAAATCTCATATCCTGGATTCTATTGCTAGCCGCTATCCATTTCATCTTATAACACTTATGACTTTAGGTAATATCTAGACAATCCGCACTGGATGCATATATGCTGAGAAGAGACTGATCGATTGCAGTCCTTAACATCAATAGTAACATTAAAATAAACAATTCCAAAGATCATGGTAAATTCTCTGTTGATTTTAATTCATATATATTAGTTGTTTGGATCTTTGCATTGATGATTAACACTGCATTCAATCAGTCACTTTTTCTGTAGATTACATGATATCTGCTTTTATCAATTATGAAGAGAATGAGGTAACCTATGAAAATTGATAGAATTAGTTAATATGAAACAAATGTTGAATTTATTCAGAAAACCATTACAATACTAATATGGATTGAACAATTATTTAAGGTGACTATGAACTTTTCATTTTTGGATACTTTTCTGATAATTACGTTATTACAATATTGAGGGGTTTTGTGGGGATTTTAGTAATTTTATAGTTGAGTTCATGAGTCCATTAAAATTAGACCATCATGGAAAACTTGGAAGCACTAAATAGTCGTTTCATCCTATTGTGGGATTCCTCAGCAGTACACATACATGATCTCACTTCGCGAGACTCGAACCCAGGATATTCGGTTTTACGCATGAGCGCTTCTCACTAGAACTCCAGTGAATACCTCTCAGAGACTATCACTAATGAGCATAAGATGATTATAATCAAAGAGCGGTTTTATGAATATTATAATACTTGTTAATAGTTGAATTCATGAATCAATTGTAACTAGACCATCATGGAAAACATGGGATCATTAAACCACCATTTCATCCTAGTACGGTATTCTTCAACAATTCACATCTATCATCCTTCACATAGAACTCAATCACTACTAATCAAAATTTAACTCTAACAAAACTTATCTTTAACTGTACTATCAATGTATTCTAGTCTAGATGAATAATATCCAAACATCATTATCATCAACCTCATCCAAATCATTATTATTATTATTATTCTCATTTAATAATCAAGTGTATTACTCCTCTCCTCCCCTCCCTCCCTTAAAAAATATTTAATTTTTTCTTTTTTTTTCTTTTTCTATATAATTTAACAATACAATAATTACTCAACTTTCATCATTCATTATATTAGGTCAAGTTTGATTGAATAAAAGAAGTTCATATGTTCATATAAATCTATGTATATCTATCTATATTAACAATTATTTCGTAATGGTTCATTTTTTAATGAGACCTTATATTATTAAATTGAGATATTTTTTATCTTTAACAAAACAAAAAAAAACGAAAAAGAAAAAAGAAATAAGAAAAGAAAAAAAAGAAGAAAAATAGAAACAAAAAGTAAAAAATGGAAGTTTTCAACTCATTAAAAATTAACTTCTCTTTTTTTCCCTCCTCTTCCTCCTCCTCCTCCTCCTCATCATCATCATCATCATCATCACTTTCATTTATTGAACATTCAAAACCTCATTTAAAACAACAAAAAAGTTTTTTCTCTTTTCTCTTTCTTTTTTCTTTTTTTTTATAGAAAAAGATAAAATTTTAACCAATTTGAACTGTTAACAATTATTTATTTATTTATTTATTTCTATGTTGATTTCATGGTGTACGCCCAAGATCTATTCATAATGAATCAATAATGAATCAACATTGTTTTTTTTGTGTTTTGTTTTGTTAAACTTTTAAACATATGCATGCACACACACACACACAAAGAAAAATAATTTAGATATTTAAATTTGTGAGAAAACAAAACAAAAATGAAAATAAAAGATAAATATTTTCTTGTTGTTTAATTGAATTTAATTCTATGATAAGAGTAATATAATTAAGAAATTTTTGTTATGTTTCTGAACTATATGATCATCATCATTCAAATCATCAACATCATCCAAAACATCATCATCATCATCATCCAAATCATCATCATCATCATTAGTAGCAGCAGAAGTACATGTATTAGGTAGAAGTGAATTTCAATAGTTGAAATCATAAGTCAATTGAAACTAGACTACAATGAAAAACCTTGAAGCACTGGACGACTGTTTCGTGAATTGCCTAAATATATTTGCATACAAATGATTGTTTGGATTGGAAACACTGGATGTTCATTTCATCCTAGTATGGGACTATTCAGTTCAGTGAACATCCATGATCTTGCACTCATAATTTGAACCCAAAACCAAATTAATGCGAAAAAATACTATGCTGAATTAAAATGTGATTTTGTGTCTTATCCTATTCTAAAAGTTTAATTCACAAGTTAATCTAAGCTATACTGACATTGAAAACTTGAAAGTATTGGATGGTTGTTTCGTTCTAGTATGGAACTATTCAATTTAATAAGCATCCACTATTTTACACAAAGGATTCGAATCCGAAACTTTCAGTCTAGAGCGCGAACGCTTAATCTCTAGAACTTGTGAGCCGGAATCCAACGGTGTCCATGTGTAACTTCAATTGATTCATGATCATGCGCAACCTTTCATCTATTTTTTGAAGTAGACAACTATCTCACGGCGACACGGAGTGCACTCCATTGATCACTAGATCTCAATTATACTTGTATTTAAAATATCCTAGCTATGTGTCTATTTAGATTTATTAAGTTGTGATTGTTTTTGGCTTTTTATCCTTAATAAATTAAGTTTTTAGTTTGAAGTATTGAAGATCATTTCAAACGTACATCAGTTTTATTGATTTTATAATTCAAAAATGGATATTTGTGTGTGTTATGTGTATTTCGTAACTAATGTAGTAATGAAATCAATGAGAATATTATTGGTGGGATGAAGAGGAATACGACAGTTCTGTGTAAAGATCTTGTCTGAACTTCGTTGGAATATAATTGACATTAATGTCTATATTAAACTATATAGTAAATCGCTTAAAAGTTTAATACCCACTCATTTCAATCCGAAGGAAAAATCCATGCAGTGATCTAATTGTTCTTAAAGTTTACTGATTATTTAACCAAATTGTATTAACAGTAATAATGAAAGTAGATTGTTTTTAGATCCTGAATGATTTCACACTTGAATATATTGCGAAACCTAAATAACATTACAGTTATGACAGATCAGGAAAAAATAACTTGTGAATTGATATCTTACATGTGTGTGTATGCGTGTGTGTAAACACATATATATTGATCATTATGAATGTAAATTAACATAGTGGGGTTGATCATCTAGTTGAAAGTACAAGAACAACCTTGCTCAGTCAGAATATAGCTCGAATTTTTCAGTTTATTTGCCCATATCCAAACATTACCCTGACAGGCTTTCTAAAGGATAACAGAAGTCAATCGAAAAGTCAATCTTGTAGTATCTAATCACTTCTAATTACTCCACTTCACCAGAAGCCTCTTACATAAATCATACATACAGTTAGAAGAGTCGACTCAAGTGGAATAAAAATGAAAAACTTATTTACATTAGAAAGTATTGTTATTCATCAGTTCTCAATCATAACCTTAGCATACAAAAATATTATGTTCAGTCTTTTATTCTTTGGTGGTTTTAACCATCATTTCTAGATTCCATAGTCTATCTTTTTTTCAAATTTCTTCCTTGATTGGCCATCATTACAACTTTTTCTTATTTTAAATTCACTAAGTATTGTTTTGCATGAATCTTTCAATTGATGTTTTAAACTGTAATTGATCACTGTGTTATTGGTATATGCGCATACTCTGTGTATTGCCTTGATATTACCTTAATTCACAAGCTTGATAAGTAAAGATGTATAGTGGCTAGCAGTGGATAATGCGATGGCGTTTGAATTGAATGGTACTGAGTTCGAGTCCCAGGGTGAACATCAACTCTAAGATGCAGATACATCCAGTTGAAAAGTCCCAAATCGGACGAAATGCATGTCCTGCATTCTACTGCTAGGCCACTGACCATCTTTGATTTTGGCTATTTTGTTTTTAATAGCTATCAAGTGAACAATTATCTTCACTTTAACACTTTTCACTAACTAATTATTACATAACTTCCTTTCAATATTTGATTTTCACTTCATGACAAGATACCGTCTTAAGTTTCTGATTATTCAGTAGTGTTCTCTTATATCTCAAATTGCCATTTTAACAAATAAAATGAACTAGAAATACAATTGCATAGTTTAAGTAAATGAAATTGTTGGGAAAAGGGGCTTCCTTCGCTTAACTGACTTCATCCTTTGTTTAATCAAGTAATGAATCCTGTTTACTGAATACACTGATTACAGTGATCAAAAAGGTAAACTACTATCATCGAGATTTTAATACAAAATGGTTATTAATGCACACTACTGAGTTAGCTCTAAATCAGTATGAAACAGATATCTCTCTTTAATGGATATATATATATTTAAATTGATGCTTTGTATGTTAACTAAGTAGTATAATCATAAAGGGAACTCCACCAGGAGCCACTCTGGGATTACTGCTAGTCCCAAGCCCGGATGAAGGAGTAGGGTTGGGCAAGTGGTTAGCGACCCCATCATGTAGGAAACTAACTTGATAAAAAACGATAACCCGAAAAAAATAACCAGAAGGGGATTTTGTGGAGATTTTAGTAATTTAATAGTTGAATTCATGAATCAATTAAAACTAGACTGGCCGTCCAGTGCTTCCAGGTTTTCCATGGTGGTTTAGCTTTAATTGACTAATGAACTCAACTACTGAGTAGTATAACATTGTTATGAAACTATTAAATTATCTAAGTTTTCTCTTTCACCAAGTTCTCTGTAAATTTATTTTAATTCAAACTATTCTACTGAAGATTTCTTTGAGATGGTGGCGAAGATTTATAGCTCAGGTGGATGATTTTGATGGGGTTTCATTCTCTGATCTGAATAGTTTGGTCGTGAAGATTTCATTGTTCTTCTGAATGACATCATCAAGACAAACTTCAGGTAGAAGTGAAGTAAACAATGACAGATTTAAGGTCAACAAGAACCAATGAACATCAAGGTGTACAGGATAAGGTGTGAACCACATGCGAAGAAATTCGAACAATTCACTTCTACTTGAAGTTTGTGCTGTTGGTGTTATTCAGAAGAACTATGGAATCTTGACAACTAAACTATTGAGCTCAAAGAACCAAACTCCATCAAAAAATGAAGATTTCTTTATATTGAATAGTTGTCTATGATTTGTTATATACACTTGAGGTCATAGTTTTTACAAAACAAATTGTTTTAATACAACCACGAATTCTTCTTAGAACAAGAAATCCTTCTAATCACTAATTGATTTCTTTTTTTCTTTTACTGACACATTGGAAGATATTACAATTGAGCTAATACTGTTACATAAGACAATGTATTAGTAAACATGAATTTGCAAAAAAAGGTAGGAGATTGTTATGTCCCGATAGGTATAATGAATGGTAATTTTTTGGGATCCATTTATTGACCAATACTATGCATATATTTTTATTGTATAATTGTTAGGTGTCTAAGCTATTTATATTCATGTCCATCTTATTGTGAGCTTTATTTTGACCTATGAATTATGACTTATTATTCTTGAATTATACCCTGTCTATCAATTACTAACTCCCACGGTCACAGCCACATTTGGCTAATTCTTGTACAAATGTTGTTTCATATTTTATGATATGATGTGGTCTGTCTGGTTGACATATAAACCCAGTATGCTTGAAATAAATGATTTATATCGCACAGGCTGAGATTAGTGTTCTGGACTTAACAGGCAGGGCTAGTCAGGAAGCAGGATCGATAAGGACTCTAGACTGTTCATACTTGTTTTATGCGTCACTGGTAGGATCGATAATCCACTATTCTCTAATTGACGGTATTGTTATGTTATACAATAAACAGGGCACACAAGTTACAAGTTATAATAAAGATAATGTTCCATTCCTAATCAATATATAACATTATTTTTCTCATATATTATTGACTATTTACGAAATGAATCCATAATTATATACTATAAGCAATGTATTATATAATGTAATCAAATATAAATAAGCTTATTACATAGAAATTGTAAGCTATTGGTAATTTCCCAAGTGAATAAAATGATCCATAGTCAAACGTCTATTAATCTGATTTACAACATAATAATAGTAATATGAAAAGAAGAATGGTATTGAGTAATCCTATTCAAAAAGAGATAATATCAGATATTTGTTAACTGTTATTATGATCATAAAACGATAGAAGTTAGACTATCAACTCATGAATTCAACTATTACCAATTACTGTTATATCCACAAAACCATTCTCTGATTATAATCATCATACGCTTATTAATGACAGTCTACGAAAAGTATTTACTGGAGTTCTAATGAGAAGCAGTGATCAGTGGAGTTACACCGGGTCTGTTGTGAGATATTGGATTGGTCAAAGTTAGATATTAGCATTATTGGATACCAGATCAGTGGTAAAGATGTTAAGACCGATATGTTCTGGGTTTGAATCTCGCGAGGTGAGATCGTGGATGTGAACTGCTGACGAGTCTCACAATAGGATGAAACGGCCCTTCAGTGCTTCCAGGTTTTCTATGGTTGTGTAGGTTTAATTGACTCATGTATTGAAGTACTAAATTAGTATAATATCCATAAAATTCCTCTCTCATTATAATCATAGAAAACCTGAAAGTCGTAGATTGTTATTTCATCCTAATGTAGAACTTCTTAGCCGTTGATTTATTGAATGATCTGATTCAATGAAATAAGAAAACAGAAACATTTAATTAAATTATACAATAATATCCGATTATCTTTATATAATTAATGTATTCTAGATTCATTTAGCTTATTAGAGGGAAAGTAAAATGTTTTTAATTTAGCCAATCCACGTTATTTCGTTAAAAATGAGAATTTATTGGATATATAAGAAATTAAAGTCGAACGGTAAAGCATTCATTATGCAGCACGAAGATCCCTGGTTCGATCCCAGGTGAGATCTTTAATAGGCACTGTTGAGTAGTTAGGCATTTAAATGAAATAGAGGTTCAAAGAAACATGATTTTTTTATGACGTCATATTCAAGATCAGTTTATGAAATAATAAACATTAAATAATAGTGTATTATTTAAAATAGTATCAATAGTTGAGATCATGAGCGAATTGAAGCCAGACCACTATGGAAAACCTGGAAGCACTGCACGGCCGTTTTATCCTATTGTGGGACTCCCCAATAGTGCGCATCCATGACCTCACATTGCGGGATTCGAACCCAAGACCTATCAGTCTCACGCCAGGTCCTTAACCAATATTGTTATATCTAAATGAAAAAGACATACCAGAACACTGTTTATCACAAAGTGTAAAATTTGTTGAGATAAGAGTAGTTTGCAAAATGTGTAGGCGGAGAAAAGTCGAGTTACTGCAGCAAGACATACAGTAACTGTCTGTTGAAATGAATCATTTTGTTACATTCAAATAACCCGGCTAGGGTTAGTCTGATTTTTGTAATCAGAAGTTTTACCCGGTTGATGAAACACCCAACAACCAGGCACAATGATCTAAAAAACATATACATTTTCAAAATACGACGGGTTAAGTAGAAGTGTGTTATAGGAACAAATTATCTACGAGTCAAAGCATACACTGCTATAATGTTACACCATTTCAACACCAAGCAAATGTATCTGTATGTCTTACACGTAGAACAAACAAAACATGGTCGTATGAGTCCACCAACATGGAGTTCCAGTTCATTAACAACATCCTAACGGAAATACGCTACTCACAACATCTTTACAAAGTACATGTGGACAGGTAAATAGAAGTTGAAGAAATGTATCAGTTGTGAGATACACGTTTGGTTAAAACCATGATTCGATGAGAAATTATCTAATGATGTCCTAGATGGTAATGAACAAGGACAGTTAGCTGGATATTATACACCGTTAATATTACATTTACAGTTTCCTGTCGACCTATGATGTACATTCAAACAAACTTGTATAATCTCACTTGAATTCATGAATCGATCTAATCAAAACTACTAATGAAAATGTGGAAGCATTGGACGACCGTTTCGTTCCATATGAAACTTATCAATAATGCGCATTCACGATCACTCACATGAGGCTCGAACCTAACGCCTTGTACATGAATACTTAACACCTAGACCTTGAGAACTTTTCTTACTAAATCCATTCTTGATTGTGTATTTCGTGGATCATATTCAGTTAACTCTACCTAATAAAATCTGATCAGTTGATGTACAATTCGAAACAAATAATCAACTCTATAAAATATCTATTTTAAACTATTGATTTGTAGGTTAATTATTCATATTTGAGATCATAAACTGATTGATGTTATAACACTATTGAAAACTTGAAAGCACTGGATGACCGTTTCGTCCTATTGTGGGACTCCTCAGGTTTTCCATGATCGTCTAACATGAATCAATTTATGATCTCAATTAAAAATTTAATAATCTCCACAACCCCATATACTGATATACTTGTACACATGTCTATTTACTATCTATTTGTACTTTTTTCTTATTATGTTTACTTATATAATCTATTTCATTGTGATGATTGACTCGTATATTCCCTTGTTTCTTTTAATACTGTTTGATAGACTCACATGAATATTCATGTTTATTAAATTAAATCTTGAAAAAGATCTAATTATAATCACAGATGGATTTTATGGATATGAGAGAAATTTTAATAGTTGAATTCGCTAGTCAATTGGAGCTAGATTACCATGGAAGCACATGGAATCATCTAAAAGATCTAACTGAATATAATATTGTTCGCTTATCTGCATATTATTCTAACATCTTGTTGGAAGATTTGAATAATTCTAAGAGAAGAAACATCAATAATAGGCGTTATTAAAAGTCTTAAATATCAATCGATAGTACTACAATAATGAATACAAGTAGAGACAATAAAGTGCATTTGGAAGTAAATTACAGCAAATCATAAAATCTGAGAAAATATCAGCCAATCGTCTCAGAATTCATTGTTCCTTCATTTCCACATCAATCATTCTCTATTCTCGTCAACTTCTTTTAGATCTTCTTAATATTCTGCCATTGGGCATTTTACTTTCGATTAATGATACATACTACTCATATATGTTGACATCAGTAGCACAAACCACACTGCAGTGAAATATCTTTTTAACGACAATACTGACTTTAAAAAAAATGTTTTCCATTATGAAAATTAGAACAACACATATAAGCGAACAATTGTTTTCAATTAGATCGTCATCAAGCTTTACTCAATTATTTTAGAAGGGATTTTGTGGAGAAGCGGTAATTTCAATAGTTGAAATCATGAGTCATTTGAAGATAGGCCACCATGGAAAACCTGGAATAGTCATCACAAAACATTAAAATCGTTACGTATTAAGAAGTGTGTAAATAATTAGATAGTGAAGAATACAAACGGATAGAGGCGGATAATTACAAATAAATAATGGATGTGTAAATAAGGCTAATGATAGAATAATAATAATAAAGAAAAAAATTGAAAAAAATCGTTATTTAAGTTATAACTGGTCATGGAAGGGATAGGGGAGTTACAAATTTCTTCTGTACACATAAATTGGGGTTATATGTATGAATTTTTAGGGCTTCAGCTATATGTATGAGGCGGGAACGAACTGCTTTGGAAAATGATGGAAGTATAAGACAGATCACTCGAAATGATTTATCTACAGCATGACCATTATCAATAAGATGTGGCAGGATAGAACTGCCTATTGTTTTTATCTGGCCGTTTATAAACCAAGTTGGTAGATATTCACTCATTTGTTGGTTAAGTTGCCTGGTAGTACGCCAGATATAGCTATCTCCACAGGAGCAGCTGAATTTGTAGATGCACATTGAGGAGGCCAACTCAAGTAACTTATCCTTCGTTTGAGTAGACATTGCTGGTCGACAAGAGAAAGTCAACACAAGATTGGTTGCGTAGAATATTCTGCTGATTACTTTCGTTAACCTATATGACTATTCCATTTGCCCATGTTTGACCTATTATTTCCAATGTTTAACTATTGATAAGACTTTTGTTATCGTATTTTATTATTCTTACCTACTATCAGTATACCTGTCTTCCTACTATCAACTTGTACTTTTATCTATTTTGTGTGATGACTTATCTTATTTCATTGTAATTACTGACCCAAATTGCCTTGATTGGTTTAACATTTTCGTATAAATATCACTGTATATTAAAGTAAAGCCTGATGACGATTTAATTGAAAACAATATTGTTCGCTTATATGTGTTGTTTTAAAAAAAAGTCACAACACTTATTTCGACAATTTTCTAGTTGAATCTAAACCATCATGGAAAACCTGAAAGTAGTGAATGGCTGTTTCGTCTTAGTATGTGACTCTTCAGCGATGTGCACGATTCGAACCCAGGAACTTTCTGTCATATTACAAATAAAGTTTTCAAAAACAAAACCGAGAACAAATATCTTCTTTTCATTTTAAACATCTTAGTTTTGTTAATATCTGTAAAATCATGATACATTTCAATACATACTATGTCAGTGAATAGATTTCTATTTTAGGGAATAAAGTAGTTTACAATGAGATTCTAATAGTAAACAACATGTCAACAGTAAATATTGCTTAGATTTAGTTATCTTATTATGTTTTCTACTGTTCTTTGGAATTAGTAAACAATTAATACTATCATATGATGTATGTTATTCTTTTAAAAGGGAAATAACAATCCCTTGTTGATCTATGACCACATTGTCCCCTTTTGTATATATGGTTTTAATAGTGTTTTCTCTTTTTTTTGACAAGTTGACTTGAAAAAGCAAAAAAGGAACTTATAACTTATACAAAGAGCAACATCATACAATTGTGAAAAACATGAAAATTTACCAGTAGAACCAATCATAAAGATCATCAAGATCGATGTATTGAATAATACAAAGTGGAGATTTTAGAAACTGTATGATTTGCATAGTTTAAATCACGAACTAATATAAGCTAGATTCCTAAAGAAAACTTGGATAATCATTTCATCTTTGTATGGGACTAGTTAATAATAACCATGACTCTGGATTCAATAAATTGAAACGACGGTTTTCGGTTGAATAGGGATTGTACAGTACCGTGAATCGATTGAAGATGGATATGTGTACCTTTGAATGCTTAAAAGTTAGACATTTGCTCATGAGTCAGAAAATATTAGATATAATTACCGGATGTGGGATCATGGATATACAATGCTGAGCAGTCCCATACTATGATAAAAAGGTTTCCCAGTGCTTCTAGGTTTTCATTTAGAGTTTGTGATCTTAAGCATGAGAATATACATATATCGAAAAATTTCAAATATAAACAATCTAATCAACCAATATTCATGTCAAATCAATGTTTAATGATAAAACGTGGGGAAAGACTTACCGTACTTACTTGCTTACTTACTTACGCCTGGTACTCCTCGTAGAGGAGGGCCGCCCAACAGCGCTCTCCATTCAACCTTGTCCCGAGCAATCCTTTCCAGCTCTTTCCAGTTGTTATTCATCCTTTTAATATCTGCTTCTATTTTTCGATGTAATGTGTTCTTTGACCTTCCTCTTTTCCGTTTCCCTTCAGGATTTCGAGTTATTGCTTGCCTCGTGGTGTAGTTTACTGATTTCCATATTGTATGTCGTATCCATTTCCATCTGCTTCTATTTCCCAACATAATGTGTTCTTTAATCTTCCTCTTTTCTGCTTCCCTTCAAGATCGCAAGTTGAAGCGCGGTAAATCTTAATTTGAAATTAATGTGAGCAAAGGTTTTCCTGATTAAATGTTTGTATGTATTATACAAACTTAGCATTGATTGTAAGAGAATAAAACTTCATTAAAAACACTGTAAGCTCAAAATAAGGAAAATATAATAATTCAAATATACAATTATTTTATGATATAATAAAAATCTAAATTAAAACACTCCCCCCTCCCCCCTCAGAAAAAGACAGTTCTGAATGCGATAATTTCATCTAATAATTGGTTCCATTATACACTGAATTAAATATATATCAATAATTTTTTAATAGTTGAATTCATGAGTCAATTGAAACTAGACCGCCATGGAAAACCTGGAAGCACTGGATGGTCGTTTCGTCCTATTGCGAGACTCCTCAGCAGTGCACATCCACGATCTCACCTCGCAGGATTCGAATCCATGACCTATTGGTCTCGTGCGCGAGAGCTTAACATCTACACTACTGACCCGGCATCCAACGGTGTTAATGTATAGATTAAATCAATCCACAAAGTTGCACCACCGTTCATCACTAGGACGAAACAGCCGTCCAGTGCTTTCAGATTTTCCATGGTGATCGAGCTATAAATGACTCAAGTACTCAACTACTAAATTACTACAATCTCCACAAAGATCCCCTTCTTAAATTTTATAACTTTTTTTCATTTATTATACCTACATGAAGTCATTCATTATTATATAGAAAGTTCTAAAACTTTCGAGATTCTGTGATGTTGAGTAAACAAGTTGAAGATATAAATTCATTTTGTATTGTTTGTTTGAATCTTTCCAATGATGTTTTGGACTTCAATTAATCACTCTCTTATTAGTATATGTGCATCCAGTGCAGATTACATCGATATTGCCTTAAGTCAAAAGCATTATAAGCAAAGATAGATGTCAGGTACTAGTGTTGTCGAAGATGCGTTTTTCGTTCTTTTGAGAACTCGTCAACTGGATGTACATATTGGAACAGCTTCCGAGAACTACGACGGAGCTTCAAGAGGCCATAAAGGAGCCGAAGAATTTCCGTCCAATCAGAACGCAATGGAGCTTATTAGAATATCAACGTGGCATGCTATTTTGTAGAATAGCGTAATATGCTTCTTTGAGGATTGGTTGAATTATAGTGTTGATATAAGAAATTCTAATGTCTATAAATACCCATGGTTTTCTGTACATTTTGATTTTTACCCAACAAGCACTTCTCCAGTCTTCTGTCTTTTGATTTGTAACTGTGCAGGTTCTATACGTTTAAGTGCCGTAGTTGTATACTATATTCTGCGTTAATCAAGTAGCGAACATAACAGTACCTACATACGTGAGTTGATGTTCACTCTGGGACTCGAAACCATTACCGTACGTGTCCAGAAATCCACTAATTGTAGGCGTATTTCGCTGAATTTTCTGTTTTTTTTAAAACGTATAAAAAGGTTAAGCGCTCGCGCGCGAGACTGATAGGTCCTGGTTTCGAATCTCGAGGGGGGCGAGATCATGAATGCGCATTGTTGAGGAGTTCCACAATAAAACGAAACGGCCTTCCAGTGCTTTCAGGTTTTTCATGGCAGTGTAACTTCAACTGAGTCATGATGTCAACCATTGAAATTCTCGGAAAAAAGGTCATCTAATTGTGGATCTTTGAAATTAGACTAAACAGACAAATATGATACTAGAGTTGGCTATTTTAAACTTAGTTTAGTTATCTTTTTTACACTGATCAATCATTATGAGATAATGAAAATCACATTGAATGAATGCTCATTGTTAACAGCGTCATCTTGACCAGTAAAGTAGATGAAGTTATATCGTGTGTATAATTATTAAACATCAGATGGTTGAAAATCACTCGGGTCTCATTGGCAACATTTCAGGCTATGATAATGAGTAACAGAGAATAGAATCAAACAGGGTTACTTCAGTTTTTATTGAGCACAAAAAAGTTATCCACACAGATGTACACTGTTATATTTTTCAGTGATTTTTCACCTAATGTCAATCCATTGTGAAAATTAACTTCAAATAGGAGAAACTTTATTTTTCCCTCGTTTATTCTTTTTGTTGTAGGGTTGTAAGGTTTCGATTTATCGATTTAATTCATCACAGATTAATCATATTTGTGGTATCACTGAAAGTCAAGGAAAAATTCAGGTTCATTTTGTACCATTATGAGACTTCCCATCAATGGGCACTCACGATTACATCAGAGATCGAACTTACAACATTCAAGTCTTACAGCAAGTGTCTAACTATTGGAGCTTTTATTTCAGTGTTTAATCGTACAATCCGTATAAAAGGAGGAAAAATCTATGCAATGTTTTCTGGTTTACAGCTGTACCTTGACTAATATCAGTCTTTGGCGAATACGACTTACAAATTTAGCAACTATTCAGAAAATATCAATTAAATCATATTAGTTAATTTATCAGTACCTTGCTTCAAATTATCCCTGAAATTCTGTTGAAAAATCCTAGCGTCAGTTAAGTACCACTATTCGTTACAGGCGATATCAAAGGTTAACTAAAGTTAACAGTGTAAACCATTCGATCGCACTGATGGACCGAACGTTATAAGCTCATCATGTGACTTGAAAGTTATAAGTTCAGGACCCTGTTTAGGCATGGATGGCTAAACAAAATACACTTGAGATAAACTCAATCTTACGATCTTTTTTATATTCACTCACTAACTTTCTCTCTTTCTCCCTCTCTGTCTATATATGCTACTTATGTCTATAAACATAAGTAGTATGTAATATTATTCAGAAGTGGAGTACCTGGTAGCAGAATGTTGTGAAGATCGAATTGAAGAGAATAGAAATGTAAATAGAACATAATCAAAATGAAGGAACAATAAAGTTTATAAGAGACAATTAATGGAAGATTTGCAAATGAAGTATTTAATGTATACTTTTCACACACTCAGTATATAAGCTTGTATGTATGTAAATATGTATAAGTATACATAATTTCGGTTGTTTCCCCACCCCCTGTAATTCTATCCTGTCTGAAAAATTCAATGCATTAACAACTGTACATTTAAAAAAAACAAACCATAACAATCAAATTTGTAACCAAACTATTTATAATGTCAACATGGAAATAAATCAAATACGTTTCCCCCTTTTTCTTTTTTTGTTTTTTTTTGTTTGTCGTTTCCATCTTTTTTTTTTTTCTTCTTTAGTTCAACTTCATTTACTTATCTTAGATTATTAGAATGTAAAAGAATATCAAATAGGGATTCGTTTTTACTTTTATCACTTCATGTAAAGTTACATTTTGGATTCATTTAAATATGAAAACAATAAAGAAAGAAAAAAAGAAAGGAAAAGAAGGAAGAAAATATACATTAACATACTTTCTAATGTAGTCACATTATTACATATGAATGATTGTTCTAATATAGGAAACATTGATATTGACATTTAAATGATTATTTTAAATAATATTGCATAAAATTGAAATAATGTAATTAAATTGTATTCACAGTTTGGTATTATAATTTTTAATATTAAGATTATTCAAGTTTTCTTTTGATTGAGATCATGAATCGATTGATGTTAGATAACCATTGAAAATCTGGAAGAACTGAATAGTCGTTTCGTTTAATTGTGGGATTCCTCAGCAATGTGTATAATAGAGATTATATGTGTAACAAACAGATAGTTCAAAATTTTTTATTTATTTTAAATTGAAACATTATCTATTACCATGTGTTTACTTACTTATACCTGTTACTCCACGTGAAGGAGCATAGGCCATCCAACGGTATACTCAATACAACCCAAAAATGATTTCTTAGTTGATATATTTATTTAATTAGTTACACCTGTTACCAATTGTGGACGAGCATAGATTGTCCAACAGCACTCGTCAACTAAGCTTGTCCTGAACAATACTTAACAGTTCTTTACAACTGCTATTCATCCTTTTCATGTCTACTTACAATTTTCGATGCACTGCATTCTTTGGTCTTCCACTTTTCCGTTTACCTTCAACATTCAAAGTTAGCGTTTGCTTCGTGATGCAATTTGATGATTTCCTCAATTCGTATCCTAGTCAATTCCAACGTCTATAATTAATATCCTCCTCAGTTGGAAGATGGTGTACTCTCTCCCACAGTAGGCTGTTGCTGTTTATATCCATTCAAGTGACATTGAGTAGCTTGTGTAGACAATTGTTCATTAATATTTATACATCTTACATGATGGTTGTAGTAGTTCTGGAAGTTTCATCTCCATACATTCGAACTGTCTTGACGTTCGTATTGAAGATTTTGACTTTGATATTAATTGATAAACAGTTGTTCTGAGTTCCATGTGTTGTTCAACTGTAGGAATGATAGCTTTACATAACCGATTCTTACCTTTACATCTGCATCAGATTCTTCTTCTTAGTCTCTGATGCTGATCAGGTATGTGAATATTTTCACTTGTTCCAAAACTTCTTCCAGTGTGATTGTGTTGTATGCTCTGTGTTGTATTTGTGGATTTTGCTTTTTCCTTTATGTATGTTGACGCTTACTGATGCAAAGGCTGCTGCTACAATGAACGTGTTGATGTGCATTTGATGCTGTGTATGTGATAGAAGAGCTAGATCATCTACGAAGTCCAAATTGACAATCTATATATTCAAACTGTCCACTGCATTCCGCGTTCTAATGAGCTGTAGAGGTATTTATAATCCAATCGACCATCAAAAGAAAGTGGATGGGTGAAAGTAATCACACTTCTCTGACACCGGTCTAACTGACGAGTTCAAAATGAGACGAAACACGCGTTTTGGATTCACTGCTAACCACTATCCATCTTTGCTTAGAATGCTTATGACTTAAGGCAATATCGGGGTAATCCGCACTGAATACTCATATACCAATAAGAGATTGATCAATCCGAGTTGTTTTCTGTATACATAATCGTTTAGCGTTCCAGTTCAGACATAGATCCATAACTTCAAGATAGAATGAAATTAAATCATTTAACTCCAATACTTATCCCTCTTTCTTCATGAGTTTCTTATTCATTCTTATAATCAAATTGTAATATTAATCTAACATGGATTTATTGAAGTATGAAATACACTCCCTTTCTTTTTCAAAGATAATATAATGAATATGACAAAGTTTCAATAGTTTTCTTTATTAGAATGCTTCTAGAAGTGGAAAAGTTGACCTAAATTTTGTGTTAAACATTTAAATATTAAATAGATATAATCAATAAGGATAACTGTACTCAAATTTCATATAGATAGATAGATAGATAGATAGATAGATAGATACTAGTAAAATATATCAACAATCTAACAAGACATAATACTCTATCGTGGCAATCGTAAAAATCAAATGAATTTAGGTCAAAGCATAAATATCAGTATAGGGTTATGGAGATTATTTAGTTTTTGACTGAGATCCTGAACCGATTGATGTTAGACTACCATTGAAAACCTGAAAGCACTTGATGGCCGTTTCGTCCTATGTTCTCACTGATGACTAGTTTCGTGAGGGAATTCTTGGAGTTTTAGTGAGTAGTCGTGACTGATGGAGCTAATCCGTGTCGAGTAGAGTCAGGTATCTACCTCAGTACAATGGAAGATGATCGCGCAATTTTGTGGATTGATTTAGGTTAGACATTAACACCGTTGGATGCCGACTCAGTGGTCTAGGAGTTGAGCGTTCGCGTGCGAGACTGAAGGTCTTGGGTTCGAATCCCGCAAGCGGTATCGTGGATGCGAACTGCTGAGAAGTCCCACAATAAGACTAACGGCCGTTGAGTGTTACCAGGTTTTCAATGGTGGTCTTATATTAATCGGCTCATGATCTCAATAAAAAATAGATAAATACAATCATTGATGTGAATTAGATTATAAATAGTTGATGAAAAATGTAGCAAACATTTAAAAGCCAGTAATATAGTACCGAATATTTACAGATAGTTTTCATCATATGAAATTATATGAAAATTTCTTTTGAAATTTCCTTAATAATCCAATAATAAGGTGACTTCCTTTAATATTTATCCTACTTGGTCCTATCATATTTATAGTTCTATGCAATTGTTGTTCATTCTTCTCATGTCTGTCTCCATTTCTTAGCGTAACGTGTTCATTCGTCTTCGTCTTCTCCTTTGACCTTAAGGATTCCTAGTGAGAGCTTGCGTTGATACACAGATAGGTGCTTTCCTTAATGTGTGTTCTACCCACTTTTTGCGCTTCTTCCTGATTTCTTCCTCCGCTGAGATCTGGTTAGTTTTTATCGACGGTACGTTGTTGCTGACAGTGTAATGTCTGGTCAACGGATCCAAGGTATTTTGCATAAACAACTGTTAATAAACACTTGTATCTTCCGAATGATGGCTGTAGTAGTTCTGCAAGTTTCCGCCTCATACAGTAGAAGAGTTCTGACATTTGTATTGAAAATCCTGACCTTGATGTTGGTTGACAGACAGTTGTTTTGAGTTCCAAATTCTCTTCAATTGTAGATATGCTACTCTTGCTTTGCCGATCCGCGCCTTCACACCTGCATCAGATCCATCGTGTTCATCAGTGGTGCTGCCCAGATATGTGAAGGTTTGTACATCTTCCAAATCTACTCCGTCATTTGTGATTGGATTGGTGCATGCTGTGTTATATCGGAGAATCTTAGTTTTCCCTTTGTGTATGTTGAGATCTACTCCTGCTGAGGCTGCTACTACACTGACCGTCTTCTTCTGCATTTTTTGTTGCTTGTGCGATAGAAGAGCCAGATCATCTGCGAAGTCTATATCGTCCGACGGTATCCTAGATGTCCACTGTATTCCATGCATCCCTTCAGATGTCGACGTTTTCATGATCCAGTCGATTACCAGGAGCATGAGAAAGGGTGAAAGTAAGCAACCTTGACTTACACCGGTCTTTACTTAGAACGAGTTTGTCAACCACTGAAATACCATTCGATGAGAATTCTGTATTGTATTAATAATATAACATTGAATAAAGTCATTAATAATAATAATAATAATAATTATTATTATTATTATAATAATGGTAATGATCATTTCATATCCATTATGAATAATTTATATGAATCAATTATCAATCATTTTGATTAGTTGTCGATAAAAAGAACAAACAAATTCATTGACGTATTCAGTTATGATAATTAAGTATAGTCTAAAGTGATTGTAAATAATCAAACAATAGTACATTATAAATTTTATAATTTCTAGTAAAAGAGGAGTAAGAATCAATGATCTAATACACAAAGATGAAATCAAATATTGTGACTGTAATGCCACATATGTAGGTGAAACACCAAGACAACTAAATATGAGAGTGAAGGAACACAAACTATGCTTAAAGCATATTCCTAAACCTTCAGATGATATAAGAAACTGTGAGAACAAATCAATGATAGCATTACACTCGATAGAATAAGGTCATACAATTTACATGAAAATTCTTTAGAAAGGCTTTAATTCTTACAAAGAGAGACTGACAGCCAAAGCCTTACACATATGGGCAATTTCATACAGTAATACTAGGAAAGATGAAGTGCCATTAGCTGTCCCATGGCAACTAATAATTATTAAGTTAACATGAACTACTTACTTACTTACAAATGAATATGAAATCACTTACGTTTACACATAATCTGTTATCTTAACACTACATATCTCTTACACACTAATGTAACTATCTATTTTAAACATTGATTAGATGACTTATTACAGTATACAATGAACTGGAGAATCATATCCTTATTTATATTCGATAATTTTAATGTTTGATTATATTTCCTTGATAAAGCTTGGACAAGATCGGCAAACAAAATGTTGAATTTACTTCAACAACTACAATCTTGTTCTTTAATGTCACACATCAACTCGATGCGCAAATGTTGTAAAACTATTCAATCAAATTTAGATGAAAGTTTTTATTGATGCTATTCATTTGTGTTATCTTTAAATGAATTCTCTTATAACCTGTAGATTTGTGCCCCTATCAATATATAACATGATGATTAGGTCAATTAAAGAACAGTGAATTATTAGCCGGGTCAATAACGAATAAAACCTGTACGGGCAGTCTAGAATCCTTAACCCAGCTAGTTAAGTCCAGAACATCAATCTCAGCCTCCGCCATATGAATCATGTAATTTAAACACACTGGGTTTATATTTAAACCAAACAGACACGATGTCCCATAAAAATAGGAAACAACATTTGTACAAGATTTAGCCAAATGTGGCTGTGAATGTGAGAGACTGTAATTGATAGACTGGGCATTACTCAACAATAGTAAATCATATAATAGTAGTTCATAGGTTTGATTGTGTAGCTATCGGTAATGTAAAGCTATCATTCCTACAGTTGAACAACACATGGAACTCAGAACAACTGTTTATCAATTAATATCAAAGTCAAAATCTTCAATACGAACGTCAAGACAGTTCGAATGTATGGAGATGAAACTTCCAGAACTACTACAACCATCATGTAAGATGTATAAATATTAATGAACAATTGTCTACACAAGCTACTCAATGTCACTTGACTGGATATAATCAGCAACAGTCTACTGTGGGAGAGAGTACACCATCTTCCAACTGAGGAGGATATTATGAATAGACGTTGGAATTGACTAGGATACAAATTGAGGAAATCATCAAATTGCATCACGAAGCAAACGCTAACTTTGAATGTTGAAGGTAAACGGAAAAGTGGAAGATCAAAGAATGCACTGCGTTGAAAATTGTAAGTAGACATGAAAAGGATGAATAGCAGTTGTAAAGAACTGTTAAGTATTGTTCGGGACAAGCTTAGTTGACGAGTGCTGTTGGACAATCTATGCTCCTCCACGATTGGTAACAGTTGTAACTAACTAAATAAATGTATCAACTAAGAAATTATGCATTAAGAATCGGTAAAATGTTTTAATTAGTCTACCTTTGTATACCTGGAGGTAACAGTTAACCAGATGACGACGTGAAAGATAATGAATTTGTCAGCTTAACAAATGAAGTCGAAAGTTTTTTGTTTTTAATAAAAACTAAAGAAATAAGAAAGAACGACATAATCTAGATGTGTTTAGTGTTCGTATTATGTATATTCTTGTATGTCTTATCTTGTAGACTATATCACCTATAGACTGTATTTTTAAGAATCATGGCTTCTTCGATGTTGTTCTGCTATGAATAAATGTTTTATCAGTATAAGGTTGTCGAGATTGTTACCATTTTCATTGTGATCATAAATCGATTGATCATAGACCACCACTGAAAACCTAGAACTATCAGACGACCATTTCGTCTCAGTATGGGACTTTTCAACAGCAAGCATTCACGATTGTGCTATAAAGGGACTCGAAGTCAGAACCTTCAGTCTTGCGAGCAAACATTTAAACTTTAGACTACTAAGCTAAAATTCAACAGTGTTAATGTCAAACCTTAACTAATCCACAATATTACACGATTGTCTACCATTGTCTTCAGTAAGTAACTGCCTCACAACGAACATAGTGGAATTCCAATTGTCATAGCTTCTCATTAGAACTTTAGGAAATTTATTTTGAAGCTAGTCACTAGTATCATTCATTCAAAGACCATACAATTCTAACTCATAATAAAAAGATGTATAATTAATACGTAAATATTCTCTATTACCTTTATTATATACTACTACTACTAATACTACTAATACTAGTACTACGAAATAAAACAGACATTATTATGATGAAAATTCATTGGTGGACACTATGAAATGTCTCTTTTCTTTCTCTGTTTTTTTTTACACTGACTTTAAGATCATATTTATTTATTGTGATGAAAGATGTGCACATGTACTTGAATTTGTGTGTGTGTGTGTTTACTTTCGTTCTTTCTTTCTTTCTTCCTTCTTTCCTTGTTTGTTCGTTTGTCTATTTATTTTTATTACTATGGTCACTAAGCCTAACCTGATAATCTAACCATAATACAATCTAATAGATTTTCGATTTACATCATTTCGATATATTTATATATATGTGAATAGACAAAATACGTCCTATATATATGTACATACATACAAACATACATACATACATACATACATACATACATACATAGATACCTTGTAGGTAAGTATTTCATTTGATTTGTTCCCCTATTCACACTTATCATTTCTATAATGAAGATAGAATAAAATGAAATTTCAATTACATCTTCATTATTATCTTTATTATTATTATTATTATCATAATAATTATGTGTAATGAAAATGCAATTATTGCACATTCATGAAACGTATACTAAAATAAATAAATAAACAAACAAACAAATAAATAACACATACTTTCACACACACACACACATACAGATACATCCGCACAAAACAAACAAATATACACACAAAAAAGATCATCTGTTAATTTCAATAAGACAATTCAATTGTTCAAATGTACAAATTAGATCTCTATAGATTAGAAACATCTTTATTCCAATAAATATTATCTTTATTAAAATGGAATTATACAAATTATCTTTGATTAATTCTATGAAAATATTCATTTAAAACACACATATAATAACAATGTCTAATTATACAAATTTATATTCTATTACAAATAATCATAATACTACTACTACTCATATTACTATTTCTAGTAGTAGTACTACTACTATTACTACGATTACTAATACTACAACTACTGATCCAACTACAAATCATACTACTTATATTATACCTATGTCATTATCTAAACAAAATGAATTAGATTTAGAATATTTAGATCATATATTAAGTTTAATGCGTTTAATATGTGGTAAAATATTAACACCATTATTATGTTTAATTGGATTTATATCGAATATTATTAATATTATTATATTAACAAGAGAATGGATGAGTTCATCAACAAATATTTATTTAACAGCTGTATCTATATGTGATTTATTATATTTATTATTTACATATTTATTTTCATTATGGTTATATCCATCTATTAAACAATTAACTATTTATGCTTATAGTATAACTTATATACATGGTACTGCTAATTTATTTAGTAATATAACTACATGGCTTACTGTAAGTTTTACATTAGAACGTTATATTGTTATATCATCACCTATTTTAGGTAAAAGATATTGTACTAAACAACGTGCACGTTATGTTATTATTATTATATTTATTATATGTTTTTTAATAACATTACCAGATTATTTAAAAAAAACAATTAAATATAATAATACTACTCATCATAATAATATTACTTATAATAATAGTAATCATCCTAATCAATTAATCAATAATTCTACAAATATCACAATTAATAATCAATATTTAGTTGTTGATACACAAATCAATATTATTTTAATTAAAATTGGTTATGATTATATTAATCAAATAATCTTTATTATATTACCAATGATATTATTAATTATATTTAATAGTTTATTAATACGTTCTGTAATGAAAGCAAATTATGATCGAAGAATATTAATAAAACAAGGTAATAATAATAATAATAATAGTATTCCATCGATCAATATTATAAATGATCCAAAAAATATTGATTTATTACCTAATAGTAATACTCATGGTAATAATAATGATAGTGTTAATACTAATAATGGTGGACGTAAATATAGTATGATACAATTAAATCAAGAAGCTACAACAAGTCAAATAGTACCAGCTATTGTACGTGATGCATTAGAAGCAAGTATGAGAACAACAATTGGTATAACATCTAGTATAACACAATCATTTCGACCGATGAATTATCATACAAATCTATTACCAATTATGAATATAAAACGTACAAAATTAGGTGAACAACATCGTATAACATTAATGTTAATAACTATTGTAATAGCATTTGTATTATTACAATTACCAAGTATGGTACCAACCATAATAATGAATTTATGGAATACAGGTATTATAAAATCAACACAATATACAACAAAGTGCCTATTAATCTATGCTAATATATCAAATGTATTATTAATTATTAATGCTGCATTAAATTTTGTATTTTATTCATTATTTTCAGCAAGATTTCGTCAAACATGTTATATACTACTGAAAAATATTACTTGTTTAAAACATTTTTTATATCAATAATATTTATACTACTATTAATACTACTTATATCAATAATAATAATAATACTAATGATTTATTCATTTATTGATAAAATACAATACATCATTACAATCTATCATTGAACTAATTCTGTTTCTATATACAATGATGAATGGGCATCTGTTAGAAACATTCATAGTAAATGAAAGTCAATTAATCTATCCTGAGTATACATAGAGAATCTTTGGAAAAGTGGTGATGTTTACTTAAGAATTAATCTATCTATATATCTAATAATTTTCTAATGGAAGAATATAGAATGTTCCAAGAAGATGAAGTAATGAAATTCATTGAAAGTAATCAAAGTAATAATGTCCATGTTCTCATTAAAAATAAACAAACAATTATACAATTGTGATCTGATCATAACTAAAGTAACCAGATATAATTATTATGTAAACTGTTTTAAAGAAAATTCCTTTGATATATATATACATGTATATATCTATCTATCTATATATCCCTATATATATCTATATAACCTATTATTGAACATAAATGCATGGATATACAATGTGAATGACATGTATTTTCACAGCTTATAATTGTTTCATTTGCCTAGTAGAACTATAGATAATAAATATATACATATATATTTTGTAAATAAAGAAAATGTTTCCATTGAAAGAAATTAGTGGGTAAATCAAGTACTATATAATATACATGTGGAATACTTACTTACTTACTCCTGTTATTCCAAATGGAGCATAGGTCACCGATTAGCATTCTACAACACATTCTCTCCTAGACCTTCTTTTCAACTTCTATCCAATTGTTGTTCATTTTTCTCATGTCTGTCTTCATTTCTTGGCGTAATGTGTTCATTCATCTTCGTCTTCTCATTTGATCTTGAGAATTTCAAGTGAGAGCATGCATTGTGACGCTGATGGGTGATGTATGTTCTATCCACTTCTTGCGCTTCTACCTGATATCTTACTCCATTGGGATCTGATTTATTCTTTTCTACAATAGGTTGTTGCTGATAGTGTATGGTCAATGAATCCGAAGTATTTTGTGCATCTTCTATATCTTTTAGATAATGGCTTTCGTAGTTCTCTAAGTATCTGACCCATATAGTAGAACTAGAATATTATTATTGATTTTATACTTATGTTTACTCATAAGATTAGTACACTAGTGGAAACATGGTATTTGATCAGTTGTCTAGAATGTAGATTGTATATTTATCAACAAAAAAAAAGAGGTAAATTAAGGTTGATATTATTCTCAGTTATGGATTGATGGTAGATCCGTTGTTATTTCTAAAATTATACATTCTGTGTATTTTTTTTATTAATTTTATTGGGTTTATATTTTAATGTATTCAATTGATTGGGATAATTAGTTAACATCCTTTGTAGTAAAAGAAACAAATAATAATTAACAAATAGATATAGTCATTTTTAAGATGTTAATGTAATTAGATGCCGGCTCAGTGATATAGAGGTTCAGCGTTCACATCCTCAAGTTTGAATCTCGCGGGGTAAGATTTTGGATGTGCAATTTTGACGAGTCTCATACTAGGACGAAACAGCCTACCAATGTTTCCAGGCTTTCTATAGCATTAATCGACTCATGAATTCAACCATTGAATTAGCAATTAAGTTAGTTTAAAGATTATCATTACTTCTAATACTCTGATATCGGGTTTGTTAGTGTGCTTTGATAATAAAAGAAAAACGATAACTAACCGTGTAAAGTTATTCAATTCGTTGAACTGATTATGTAAGTCATATGTTAAATGTCAGAGTAATATCTTTCGATGTAAATAATTTACTTTAAACTAAATCCGTATCGGGTAGAGACAGCTATCTACCTCAGTACAATGGAAGATGGTCACGCAATTTCATTGATTGGTTGAAGTTAGATATTAACACCGTTGTATGCCGACTCAGTGATTTAGGGGTTGAGCGTTCGCGCTCGAGACTGAAAGTCCCGGGTTTGAGCCCTGAGAGTGGAATCATGGATGCACACCGCTGAAGAGTCCCACAATAGGACGAAACGGTCGTTGAGTGCTTCCAGGTTTTCAATGGTGGTTTAACATCAATCAGTTCATGATCTCAATCAAAAATTTTATATTGATTCAATAAAATATAGTTTTCCATTAAATCATTAAGCTATTAGATTTATAGGAAACATTATTCAATATTTTTCGATTATTTTTAAATAGGCATTTAAAATTGATGATGCGAACCTTTAACTTACTTACTTACTTACTTACTTACCCCTGTAATTCCTCCTGAATGAGTATAAGTCACCCATCACAACTCTTTATCCAAATCTGTTTTGGCAATCATTCACACATGTTCCCAATTGTTATTTATCATTCAAAATCTGCTTTCATTTCACAAGGCAGTGTATTCTTTGATCATGATGGAAGTCCATGATTTCCAAAATGTTTGTTCTATCCACATCCAACGTCTATTAATAATTTCCACTTCAATTAGAAGCTGATCTATTCTTCATAAACAATCATTAGATAAGATTACTGATATAAACAATAGTTCTTCTATTTTATTATACTGTTAATTTTTATTTCAATGTTTAAATCAAAATAATTGTATAGATGTGATATTATGGAATATCTTCAGCTCCTTCAGAGCCTCTTACAGCTTCCTCGAGTTCATCCATGGTCTGTTGTCATAATATGTATACCTAGATCATGGTAATTCGATAATTTGTACATCATTAAGTGTCTAGTAACTACTATGATTTCATTTGGTTTTGTACTTATGTACAGAGGTCCTGGGATATATATATATATATATATATATATATATATATATATATATATATATATATATATATAAAGGATTCACATGCTAAAACGAGGCAGTTGTCCTGCTTTATATAGTTTCCAACGATATACTAACTGGGAACAGTCTGTAATGAATGTAGTCTGTAGTCTCTCAGTTAAACAATAAATGTTAACTTACCAATGATTAGCTTTAAGATGTTGCTGAAGGTCTAATGAGAAATTGTAATGAGTCTTATTCAAAAGTATCTTGAGTGAAACAATGTACATCAATGTCATTAGAAAAATTATCCTGCTATATTGCAGATAGATGGAAGTTTGTATTTTATAATTAAACGGTAAGTCAATGTTTTTAACAGTTCTGAATTCAACTCCTAGGAGATAGGTCATCGACGCTCATCTCTGTAGGGTACTATTCTAGGACAAATTTAATCAAATTATACCAAGGTTTTTAGTGTTACATCAAAAATGATTGAGTTATGCTGGCTATATATATACACATCAATTCATTGGATAGATCTTCAATGTAACAGACTTTATATCATCTCTTATTATTGGAAAATAAAGTAAATTTGTCTTCAGAACTACATTTATTACTGAATATGTTTATTTTAGTAACATTCTAAACTGAAATTTTGTATAACCAAAGTAATTGACAAGTTTATGTAAAGCATATTAACTAGATTTATAGGAAGGGGGACTAGCTTTCATTGATGGCTTAAATGTTTTTGTTTTATTACTGTAGACTCTTCTAAATGATGTGTCTTGACTTAGTGAGATTTGTGGTTGAACAAGGATTGATTCATTTAGCTCGTGATTTTCGATGATTTTTTAAAAATGGTATATTATGTTATACTGTCCCAGAGTGAGCATCAATTCTGAAATGCAGGTATATTCAGCTGACGAGTCCGAAATAGGACGAAACACAAGTTCTGGATTCCACTACTATATTAGGAGAAAGTGGTTGTTCAGTGTTATCTGACTTATATCAATAACTTAGTTTAAGTTAATCATTGACAGATGCTACTAGTAATTGACCACAGATGCCTTAGTAATATTACTCGCATGTGCTGGGATCATCGGGTAAGTAATAGCAAGGTTAGATGCAGGGTATTAGGGAATAATGGTATATCACTTGATGAGGTTGTGGATCTCCATCGACTAAGATAGTTCGGCCACGTGTTACGTATGCAAGAATACTGATTACCACGACGTGCAATGCTGAATAGTGTTGGGAATGGTTGGGAGAAAGTTAGGGGTGGCCAAACCAAAACATGACATCAGTGCTTGAAGTCACTAATTTCTAGTCTGAACCATGTTGGTAGATGCAGACTACTTGGTTGGGGTCCGCGTGACTATCGTAACTAATGGTTGGAGACTCTGTGTGACATAGCTCAAAATCGACCACAATGGCGTAGATGTATACAGTCTTTGTTTTCCCTTAAACTATGAGATCAAAATTACTTCATATCTTTCTTTCTACGAACTAATTCTTTCTTTCTGTACTATATCTTTACATAAAATCTTTCCTTTATTTATTACATCATTGAGTTAATTGCTTCTATGAATCCGGTGTTCGTCGTGCTGTATTAATGAGGTGTGGCAACTTGAACCGGTGCATGTATGTGCCTGGTCCTACGTTGTAACTGACTGATGGATTGACTGACCTTAAAAGATTTACTGATCCCTACAAATTAACTCAACAATACATATATATTTATATACTGGCCCTTCATTTAGATAAGATCCAACAATTCATCCAAAGTACTAAAGGTCTTATATCAATGTTTATTTGAATACAAATATTAAACCATTATGCAACGATACATCATTTTTATGCTCAAATCTACATGAAAATTATATTACCTAACCTTAAACCATTTGATAAACTAACTCAATTCATTAAGTTCGTACTGTAGTGAAGTGTATATTTATACAACTGAATTGCTAATGTAGAAAGTAAGAAGATTGATTAGAAGATGATTTCATTTTATTTAACGTGGTTCTCATCAGTTGCTAACAACCTGTAATATTCTATGAACTGTAAAATATCATATATTTCTATCTTATGATGAGATATATATAGATTTATATCTATACTGATGTATATTTAAAACTAATCTCGTAGTTAAATTGACGAGTCAATCTAAACTAGACCGTCACTAAATCTCGGAGACACTAGAAGGTCATTTTGTTCAAATGTTGAACTCCTCAAAAATGCGCATTTACGATCTCGCCTCACAAGATTTGAACCAACGACCTATCGGTCTCAAGCGTGAACGCTTAATCTCTAAACCACTGAGCCGGAATCAAATAGTGTCAAGGACTAACTTGCGCAATCTTTCATCCATTGTTTAAGATAGATAACTGTCTCATATCTGACACAGATTGCGCTCCATCAGTCATGGCTTCTAACTCATTTCAATTAAACTCATTTATATTAGTAACTGTAACTACAATCTCTTATATAATACAGGGTATTAGCAACTAAGTGAAATCAACTTCAATAAAATGTAATCATGATTATTCTCTTTTTCAATCTAAATTCCTTCTCCTTTCAAAAAAATCACATAATGAACTGTCTGGTTAAACATCTAATTATATAGGTGTTTAATTGTTATCTTGTTTAAAGTTAAAGTTAATAAATACCCTTTTTTTTCTATTCTTGCATAATATTTACTTGATGTTATGTAACTTTATAGTTTCTATGACTTGTACATGTAATTATCTAGTCTACAATATCAGATACGCAAGATAAATATAGACTTGAATTTATTTAAGTAATACTGTTTATATCTGAGAGGGGTATTGTGGATAATATAGTAAGTTCAATGGTTGAGATCATGAGTTAATTGAAGGTAGATCACCATGAAAAACCTGGAAGCATTAAAGTTAGACACATTAACATTGTTAGATGCTAGCTCAGTTGTCAAGTGGTTAACTGCTCGCGCATGGGACCAATAGATCCTGTGTTCGAATCTCATGAGGCGGAATCGTGGATATGCGCTATTGAGGAGCCCCACAAGAAGACAAAACGGCTGTTCAGTGCTTCCAGGTTTTCCATGGTAGTTTAGCTTCAATTGACTCATGATCTCAACTAGTGAAATTACTACAATCTCAACAACAGCCCTTCCAATACATTATAATTTCTCTTTTTAAGATTTTATTGAACCTATATACAGTCAACATGTGATGTGCGTGTGTTATTGATGTAGACAGATATAAGTAGTGAGTGTCATCAATCGATAGTGAAATACCTGACTGAAGAAGGTTAAGAAAATTAAAGAAATGAGAACGAGAAAAGAGAATGATTATTGTGGAAATGAAAGAACGATAAAGTCTGAGACGATTGATTGACATTTTGCAAATGAAGTATTTACTGTATGGTTCTCAGATTCGACTAAGATATTCTGTGATTTTGTGTTATGTGTCGCGGCCCGGGTAGCTCAGTGGTAATGTCTCTGATTCTGAAGCTGGATGACACGGGATCGGATTTGTCAGGGAGCACCAGTTCCCTTAAGATTACAGGCACACCTTGCTGACGAGTGCCAAGCAGCACGAAACGCTGGTCCAGGGTTTCCTGTTGACCACCTCAAACCACCATCTAATCTCAACATTGTGCACGTAATATTGAGTCACCTAAACTGGTGGCCACATTGGAACATAGTCGATAGCATTCGATATGTACTAATAAGGACTTGACATTCATGACATTGATCATCACCCAGTGATCAATCAATTGTGTGTTGAAATACACATGGTTGTCCCCTCTTGTGTTTTCCTGCACTACAAACAATTCCTGAATAAATTAGTCAAATACTTTTGAAAAGATTTAGCTTAGTAATTGAATCAATCATTGTGTCATAGAAAATTATATTATGTAACGGTTTATATTTTCAAACATTATTTCTACAATACAATACAACCTCTGAATACGCTGATTATTAACTGCTCTTTAATAGGATGAAGATTTTGCTTTCTAGTGTAGCCAGTTAATTTGTAGGATATTAAATGTATTGAAATGATATAAGGTAAGTGAGAGCTAAATATTTACGAAAAAACGGAATGTACATTTATGAGTAGAGAAGAATGGTGAAATCTAGTGAGATTGAGAACGCATGCTTCGTTCTTTTCGAAACTCGTGAGATGGATTTATCTGCATCTCAGAGTTGATGTTCAGTGCTTGACTCTAACGCAGTACTGATCGCCTGAAACGACAACAAGATAGCCACATAGCTATTGAGTCCTCATAGCCTGTACAAGATGGTGAAGAATTTAATATATTTTCCTTCGGGTTTGAACATCAAATCTGGGATGCAGATAAATCCAACTGACGAATCTCAAATAGAAAGAAACAAGTGTCCTGAATTCCATTGCTAGCCACCATCCATTTATGCATTTTACTTTTGAATCATTATGGAGTCACAAGTGAACACCTAACAAAACAGACTAAGAAAAAACAGTGGTCATTTTCTCTTATGATAATTTTCCAGTTATATTAAGCTCTTAAATTAGCTGAATACTTCACACTGACATCCTGTATTTCTAATGGGTAAAATGCATCATATGTATTACTCATAAACGAACAACGTAAATCCAACCAAACATTACAGCAATACGTAAGCGTATAAACACTTGATGTGTATCTTCGTATGTGTGAATTTTACACTGTCAGTTATAAGTTTATTTCCCAGTATTTCTGAATTGACTGTAATCTTCTAAGATCATGTTCGGAACATCTATGGATAAATGTTTCTTGAATTCTTCATCTCGTTTTAGTAGCTTAGTATGGGTTTACAATACTTACGGAATTGTGAAGCTATTAAGGTATTCTAAAATGAATGATAACACAGATTAAATCAATAACAGAAGCCAGCATACAGCTGTTCAACACTTTACCGCTAACATAGAAAGAAGACGGATTATTGGACAAATTGGATTTTCGGAGTAAACCCAGATTAGATTATATACATTACCTTTGAAATTACTGAAGTATACGATAATCTGTCTGACAATTTATAATTAAATAATTCATATATATATATATATATATATATATATATATATATATATATATATATATATATATATATATATATATAAACAATCCGAGTAGTTAAGACGGAGTACATGTGTACAATAAACAATAAAATGGATAGATTATCAGTAAAGGGTTGTGAAAATGTTTGTGTGAGATCATTAATGAATACCTAGAAGGTCTGGACGACTATTTCCACCATATGTGGGACTCTTCAAAAAAGCACATACACGATCACACACACACACACAACGCATTCAAAATCACAAACTTCAAACACATACCTTAACGCGTCAACTCTACACCATCGAGTTAACATAGTTACCTCAATCAAACTGAATAATTACATTTACACACTTAACATTGTCCACAGTATTCACTCAAATTAACACAAAATCATTAATCTACCGAATTCGAACATGATTAGTTGACATCTCAGCGATTGATTATGTCAGAACACATCACTTATTGTGTAGTTGATTATTCCCATTCTTTTTTGTATAAACGTTTGTGTTAAGTAAAAACAAAAAAACAAACAAAAACAAAAAGGAAACAATAAGCCGACATTTGTTGTAAGAAAAAACTAATCACAGATTAATTAATTTGCATACAATGTGAATGATAAAGTAATAGACAATCGGAGATTTTAAACAAACATTTACAATTTTGTCTTTGATTAGATCATTGTAAATGTGAATAGTACATTTGTATCTTATTTACATAATAAAAATTGTAGTGAGGATCATGTTCACAATGCCGACATTCAACTATTTCTATGTTTCGATATTGATATTGTGAAACTATTATTTGAAGGTGTTCGAAGGTAACTAATTCATTTCCGACCTGGTTACATAATCCATTAATTAAGGCTTGTCATTTGAACTGTGAGAATTATTTTATGAACTACATATCTAGTGATTCCATAATTATTACATCTAGTTGACGAGTCCTAAATAAGACGAAACGAACATTCTAGATTCCACTGCTAGTCATCATTTAACTTCGCTTATAATACTTCTGATTCAAGACAATATCGAGGCAATAAGCACAGGATGCACATACGCTAATAAGAGGCTGATGAATAGCAATCCAAAATATCAATTCGAAGATTCAAGTAAACACTGAAAACATGAATTAGGTATTTAGATTGAATTATGATTTCATATTTTATTTATAAATTTGGAAATATGTCATTAAATTAATTTAATGGTCCCTGGATAAGAGATCTGTAATATCAGAAAGGGTTTTGTGGAGATTGCAGTTATTTCGATAGTTGAGATCATATGCTATTTGAAACTAGACCATCATGGGAAATCTGGATGCGCTGGATGGCCGTTTCATCTTATTTTGGGATAACTCATATGTGCGCATCTACAACCTCGCCTCGAGAGATTCGAACCCGTCAACTAGATGTAATAATTATGGAATCACTAGATATGTAGTTCATAAAATAATTCTCACAGTTCAAATGACAAGCCTTAATTAATGGATTATGTAACCAGGTCGGAAATGAAGTAGTTACCTTCGAACACCTTCAAATAATAGTTTCACAATATCAATATCGAAACATAGAAATAGTTGAAAGTCGGCATTGTGAACATGATCCTCACTACAATTGTTATTATGTAAATAGGATACAAATGTACTATTTACATTTACAATGATCTAATCAAAGACAAAATTGTAAATGTTTGTTTAAAATCTCCGATTGTCTATTACTTTATCATTCACATTGTATGCAAATTAATTAATCTGTGATTAGTTTTTTCTTACAACAAATGTCGGCTTATTGTTTCCTTTTCGTTTTTGTTTTTGTTTTTTTTTTTGTTTTTACTTAACACAAACGATTATACAAAACAGAATGGGAATAATCAACTACACAATAAATGATGTGCTCTGACATAATCAATCGCTGAGATGTCAACTAATCATGTTCGAATTCGTTAGATTAATGATTTTGTGTTAATTTGAGTGAATACTGTGGACAATGTTAAGTGTGTAAATGTAATTATTCAGTTTGATTGAGGTAACTATGTTAACTCGATGGTGTAGAGTTGACGCGTTAAGGTATGTGTTTGAAGTTTGTGATTTTGAATGCGTTGTGTGTGTGTGTGTGATCGTGTATGTGCTTTTTTGAAGAGTCTTACATATGGACGAAACAGTCGTCCAGTCCTTCCAGATAATCAGTGGTGATCTCACATTGACAAATTCATGATCTCAATTGAAACACAACAATTTTCATAACCCTATACTGATAGAATATCGATATGAATGCTTGTCAAACACAAGTACACTACCGTATATCTTTTATTATTATTATTATTATACACCAGGGATAGAAAAAAGCAATTCTAAGTGAATACATAACCATTAGCAACACTCATTCCGTGTCCTTGTCTCCCCCTACACTGGGGCCATGTATCTACATTAGTGAGGATATCCACTAATCTATGATTTCCAATACAATAGTTCTAATCAACTGAGTTGTACATTCGCTAATGTACAATACAGTTTACTACAGATGAATACACTTCTCTCTTTCATCATTGTTACTATGAAATAGTGTTTTGGTGAATATAGAAAATGTCTAATTGATGATAACATTGAGTTACAAAATGATAATGTTTCAACACTCACAAATGCATCAATGAATGAATTCAACACCATCACATATTTGTCAGTCAAATCAAACGACTATTGTATCAAAATGTTATTTGATATTGTCTCGATTGTTGTTAATTGTAGTCCAGCGCACTTGTATTCAGCGTAAACTCACCTTCACAATGATGACGATGTATTTTGTTGAGAAGTGGATTATCTGGTGAATGTAATTATTAAGTGAAGTGGTTTTGATATGTTTATGATGAGTTTGTTATGTTGTAACTTGTGTACTTGAATAGTGAATAGATGTTGTTTTATTTGTTTATTAGATTGTTGAATAACAGAGAGTAATTGACCTATATTCATTATAATATGAGGAAATAGGAATGAGATGATGGAAAGTGTATGTGTGTATATGTATGTTTGAGAGATCTAATCATAAAACTTCTGTGAAAGAATGTCATTGAAATGAGATTATTCCCAAATACACTACCTAATAATGTTTTCTATTCGTCTCAAACAATCAATCAAGATTTTCTTTCTATTAGTAAGATCACATAGGTGAAGATACCTTAATTGATAAGTAAATAACAAACAGATGAATCAATTTAAGCTACGATGTCTCTGGATCATTCATATCCGATGTTAACATTACATACTCATCACAGTGCCGTACAATGAGTGAGTATGAAGTGTATTACTAATTTAATAGTGCAGTAAAACTGAACCTTGATAATATACTTATTTAAGTTCACGAATAATCACTTTATATCATGTATTCAATGATGTTTTACCGGCGACTATACCACGTTGAAAACATCGGTTCTTGTCCAATAACATTTTTAACTATACAAATCAATTGAGATTTATTGTGTTACATAAATATCTGCCAATATAAGCGTTTACAAAGACTATTAGATTATAGAATATTTTATTATTTAACTAGACAAAATTCAAAGGAATTCTTTGATATTATAATGGAACTTAAAAGAATATTCTGTTTTGAGATGGTGGACGCTTCACTTCTATCTGAAGTTTGTGCTAATGATATCGTTCAGAAGAAGGATGAAAGCTCCACGAAAAAACCATCCAGTTCAGAGAACAAAACTCCATCAAAATATTCTGTCGATATATCGTTATTGTTATTTTAGAAATATTCTGTGATCTTCATATATGATAACAATTATGATTCAGTCTTTTCACTACTCTCTAAATGATAATCTTATATCGGTAAAACTGGTATAGATAAGTCTAACATAACTCTTGGTGTTATGACAAGTAATTCGTGATCTGATTGACATCTCTATTACTATGAGGAAAATAATTTGTATCCGGGTTTGGAACATTAGGTAATAAGATGAGAAGTAGCAGAATAAATGACTCATTGTATATTAATGATTTCATTATTAGTATCGTGTAAGAGTGGAATTTCATGGAGTACATTTCGTTGTATTTGAGACACAATCACTTGAATATAACAGAGACTTCAATCCAATTACTCAAGTATTTAAATATATGATCATTATCCATTTAATCATTGAATAAGCCACTATTTTGTTCAAATGATCTGACAATTTCAATCAATATCAAGGAGTGATACTTTCCCGTTTACTAAAAGTAGTAAGAGAAGTAATAGAACTGTTCACTATTCTTTAGTAATCTCTATGTTGTCACACACCCATATGAACACAAAATAACAGAATATCTTAGTGAAATCTGAGATCCATACAGTAAATATTTCATTTGTAAAATGTTCTTCAATGGTCTCAAATTTTATTGTTCCGTCATTTCCATATCAATCACTTTCTACTCTCGTTCTTTTCTCAAACTTTGACAATGAGGTATTCCACTTTCGATTGATGATACATACTACTTATATCTGTCAACATCAGTAGCATACATCACATCACAATCCAATAAGTAGTTTATGTTATAGTAAAACCTGTAATGAATAGTATTTTATGTAGTCCTATCTGTCTTCTCTGCTCTTTTAATCTTTTTTTTTGTTTGTCCGTAAAAATGAACATCCAAAACAGTTATATTTGACTTTATTTCAATTCCACATTGTTATCAATGAAATTGATCAATAGAGCACATTAGAAGAAAGTAGGATCTACGCTTCATTAACATTAATATCACTCATTCGTTATGAAATTAATTGTGAATATCTAAAATCAAACATTCCGACGATAAAAGCAATAAACTGAATCAATGAAAATAGTCTAAGTACAATAATGAATAGACTCCTAATTGGGATAAAATTGTAACATTGTTTGATATATGGAGTATTCCGTTTTAACTTCGTTTGGTATTGTTTGTTTGAATCTTCTCATTGATATGTAGAACAGTAAGTGATCATTCTTTTATTGGCATATGTAGATGCTGTACAGATTGCCTCAATATTGTCTTAAGTCACAAGAATTCTAAGCAGAGATAGATAGTTTCTAGCAGTGTATTTCAGGATGAGTGTTTCGTCTTATTTGAGACTCGTTAGTTAGATGTACCTATATCCTAAAATTGATGTTCATTTCGGAGCTTAAACTCAGTGCCATTCACTTCAATTGCCATCATGTTATGCAATTAGCTAATGAATCCTGATAGTCACTAGCTTGTGCAGTGTGGTTGAAGTTTTTAATTCATTTTTGTATTGGTTGTTTGAATCTTTGCATTGATAACTCCTTTGGTGAACATCAACTATGAGATGTAGGTACATCCAGCTGACAAATTCCAACATGCCTCCTGGATTCCACTACTAGCTACCATACATCTTTGTCTATTAAACTTTAAGTGAAAATTTAGGGATACTACCCCCCAATTCAGGGTTTGAGAAGTCGGAAAAATGAAAATTTCGCAAATGCGATAAAAATGATTATTGTGGTCTAGTAATAATATTCCGACACCATACAATGGGTTTAAAGCGTTCTTGAAGTAATAACGTTTCGGGCTGGGATATATCGTTTACTAACCTACATATGTGTTGCATGCTGTATGAGCTTTATTGCTATGTAGAGCTGAAGGTTTCATATGAGACTGGAGGTTTGTCATTCATATTGTGGATGGTTCGGCATTAATTTGTCAAGTTTTGCTGACTGTTCATGCACGCATTCGGTTTGCTGGTTAACCGATTTCATTTATGCTGATGGTTGTTTTTCAGTTTTCTCAAGGACCATTGTCATTGGGACATTGTAATGCATGTCACCAATGCTAACAATAATGGGCTTGACTGTCGTGTGAACGGAACAGGTCAACTTTGACCTGTTCGTGCTGTGCATAATTGATTCACATGATCATTGATATCAATAACTATACATGTGACGTGAATGTGTGTATGAATAGTGTGAATGGTCCACCAGGGTGCTTGGTACCAGCGTGGTTGCACCACAGCATTGAGCTATAATATTCAGACTGTAGCGTCAAAGCCAATATAGTGTCTAGTTCTGTTGAGGAGCAGGATTGAGCTGTACCGTTTGGGTTGTAGTGTCGGTTATGATATCAAGCTCATATACGTTATTCTAGCTTTCGGACAACTCAATCCATTCACTCTATTTGAGTCACATTCTGACCTTGTCAACTATTCTCTTATCAATCTTCACTGTTTTTATATGAGCGCGTAGGTGTATGTACACTTCTTATCCCATTACTCATCACATGTCTGTAACTTATTTTTGTGTGCATATAAATATTGATTTACCCGTCACCTTCACTAGGCGTTGTTTCGCTTTTCTCTCTATTCCATTCGTTTCATATACAAAATTTATGTATTCAAAAGTCCATTCTCGTTATTTGACTTACTTAAATCCGTTATTGACTAACGCGATTTAAGTCGATGATTATATACGAGGATAGATGCTAACAAACAATCATATGATCTACTTGGAGTCAGATCTCAGGCCAGTAAAGTAGAGAGCCCGTCAACAAACATTTTCCGATCTAGACGACAACAAACGAAAAGACCCCACATGGTTGTCATGTGAAATTCTTGAAAATATCTGTTTCTTTTAAAAATCAATATAAAATTACCCTGACCCATAAAGGTATATTATATAACTAACTTAAGTTTGAATCTATATTCACATTATAACTCTTAAATAAAATGAAATAAACATTCTATACTCTACTAATTATCATTGGATCATATCCCAAAAACCAAGTTGACCATTTAACTGTACAATCTATTTGATGATACATCTGTTCTTTTTCTATTTAATTTACTGAATTATTACCATCCTTATGTTGATTGAAATTTAATGATTTGCTTTGCAAAAGCTTTGTCATGATTACATGTTATATTTCAGTGCTTTTCATTGAATTAAAAATTTGAGTGTTTTCTTCATACTACTGATAATCAAATAGATGTAATTAATTTTTAATCTATTATATACTGTTATAACTTGTGCTCTGTATCTCTATCAACAATATAACGTAATCATACCGTTAATCAGAGGACAGTGATTTAGCAAACGGACCAGTGACGCATGAATCTCGCACAAGCAATCTAATGTCTTTGAAGATCCTGTTTACCATCTAGCCCTGCCTGTTAAGTTCAGAACACCAATCCCAGACCCTGCAATATGAATCATTTTTTTATAACATACTTTGTTTATATACAAACCAAACATACCACATCGTACTATAAAATAGGAAACAAAATTTGTGAATGTGGGAGGTAGTAATTAATAGACAGGGTATAACTCAACAATGGTAAGTCGTATAATAATGGTTCATGGATCAAAATAAAGCTAATGATAAGAGGAACACGAATATGCACATAGTTTAGATACGTAGTGATTATACAATAAAAGTATGTGTATTGTATCAATCCATAAATAGATTCCCACAGTTACTATTCATTATTCTCATCGAGATATAACATATACAATATTTTTGATGTAATCAGTCAAATAATATGTAGTGATTTATTATCAGCAAAAGAAGTTTTGTGGATATTGTAGTGATTTTTAAAAAATAGTTGAATTCGTGAGTCCATTTAAACTTAGACGACCATTGAAAACCTGTATAGGCCTTCTCAACAGTGTACATACGATCTCGCGTGCAAATACTTAATCTTTAAACGGTGTTAATGTTAATGTTAAATTATTATAATCTCCATAAAACTTCTTTTCTGATAATAACAATCATGTGCTCACTAGTGACTGGCTTGAAGATAGATTTCCTGGAGTTCTAGTGAGAAGCCTTGACCGATGGAATTCAACCAGGTCTGTTGTGAACAGTGAATCACTGAAGACAATGGTAGATGGTGGTACAATTTCGTGGATTGGTTGAAGTTATACATTAACATCGTTGGATGCCTGCTCAGTGTTGTAGAGGTTAAGTGTTCTCGCGAGAGAGTGAGGGTCTTGAATTCGATTTCCTTTGGTGCGACCTGGTGTATATGCACTTCTGAGGATTCCCATAATATGACGAAACTCCCGTCCAGTGCTCCCAGTTTTTCTATGATGGTCTATCTTTATTTGACTCATGAGTTTAACTACTAAATTATTTCTTAATAATAATAATATATCTATAATATTCTAATAAAGAGAACATTGATTTACTGACATCTTACATGTAAGTATAAGTCCAGTGATATTCTTGATCGAATTTGTTGTCATATGTCAATTCTGTGTTGATTAAGCCGATACAGACATAATATATTACAATGGTGTAAGCTAAAAACGTTCTAATAATTTTAAATGTATCATCCCCGTCGAACAATTGAGGGAACTATTTAAACTTCATATATCAATGGATAACGGTTTGTTATTTGAAATGAAATGTAATAAATTCGAGTTTTAGTAGAAATATCAACATTAAAATATACTCACACGGAAAAGCCATGTTCTTATATAGATTGAAGGGGATATTTTGCATTCTACTTCTAGACATAATCCATGTATTACATAACAAAATGATAAGCAAATAAACTTCTGGTTTATAGTCAAAAATGTATAATGGCTAGCAATGGAATCCAGAACGCACATTTCGTCCTATTTGGCATCCCGAATTTGATGTTCACTTCCAGATTCGAATCCAGTACCGTTCACTTAAAATAACACCAAGATACCCACTTAGCTATTAAGTCCTTATAGCCACTGGGTTGAAGTCCTGGTGTAAACGACAACTCTTGGATACAAGTTTCAAATAGGATAAAAGGAATGTCCTAAATTTCACCGTTAATCACCATCCACCTTCACTTAGAATGCTTGTAACTTAAGACTATATCAAGGCAATCCATACAGTATTCACATCTATCAACAAGAGATTGATCAATTCCAGTCTTAAACATCAATGAAAAGATACATGTCAACAATATCAAATGAAACTTCTGGTCTAATCATTAATTGGTTATTACATTTTAAAAATAATTTCAACTGAGAAAGTTTATTTCACCTAGTTTTCTTTTTTTTTTCTTCTATATTTTAAATATAAAAATGATTACACTGTCATCTCTCTGTAAAATGTACTAATCCTATTCTTGTTGTTGTTATTGTTGTTGTTGTTTTACTGAACCATAACAACTAATCTTATATAAGCCTTATTCAAATCATTTCATTAGAATAGTATTGTTTTAGAAAAGTAAAAAAAAAACAAAAAAAAAACAAACAAAAAACAACAAAAAAAAACAAAACAAAAACATGTTTCTCAGTAAGGGGTTACATTTTTATAAACAGCTGTTCTATATGTTATATTATATATTCATTCAATTACATAACAACTGACGTTTTGATCATCTTGAATACATTTCAATAATCCTATTATTGATTATTCATTTTTCTTAAAATAATAACAAAAAAAAAAGTATGATTTGTGGTAAACCTACTGTTCCCAACATTTGATTACATCATTCATTTACATGGGAGATGTTTGAATAACTTTAAGCAATCTATTCCCATTCTATCAATCAATCAATCTATAGAATAATTATAATCTTAATTTAAATAGTTTAGATGGGTATGGAGCATAATTCGTTTTCTAAAAAAAAAAGAAATATATTCATCATTTAATTGGTGTTCTTTATGACTTTAATTGATCAGTCTCTTGTTGATATATGTGAATATTGTACAGATTGCCTCGATATTGTCTTAAGTTATAAGTATTCTAAGCAGAGATAGATGATAGCTAGCGATGGAATGGACTATTGATTTCAATCATTGAAATTAATTAATTTTGTTTGTTTTGGCACATAATAATGGCTATTAATCGTATAATGTATTCAGGTGTATTTCTGAAAAGTGTACAACCATTCGTTGGATAAGTTTAGAAATAGCACAATTAGAAATATCGTAGTTGATGGCAATATACATCGAAAAAAATGTACATTATTCAGATGTCGACTGAATGGACTGTTCACTTCCATCTAGCGACCATCTAGTATTAGTTGTCAGGATCGACCAGGAAGTAATAATTATAATAATCTAGCTGGTGAGTCTTGAATTAAACGAAAACTTTATCTTGAATGGTATTGTTTACTACATTTCATTTTACTTACTTACTTACTTACGCCTGTTACTTCTAATTAAGGATAGACCGCCAACCAGCATTCTGCAACACACTCTATCATAGACATTCCTACCCAGTTCTATCCAATTTTTGTTCATTTTTCTGTTTTCATGTATGTTTTCGCTTCTCAGCGCAATGTGTTCTTTGATGTTCTTCTTCTTCTTGGACACTAGGGATTACAAGAGAAAGCTTGCACTGTGACACAGTTGGGTGCTTACCTCGATGTGTGTCCTATCCACTTCCAGCGTTTCTTTCTTATTTCTTCCTTTACTGTAATCTAGTTTGTTCTATCACACACTGGGTTGTTGCTGATATTGTCTGGTCACCCGATCCGAAGTATTTTGCGTATAGAGCTATAAATAAACACTTGTATCTTCTAAATGATGGCTTTTATAGTTCTCCAAGGTTGCATCCTGCACAGTAAAAATGGGTTAACATTTGTATTGAGAATTGTGAATTCGATGTTGGTTGACAGACAGTTGTCTTCAGCTTCACATATTCTTCAATTGTGGATATGTTGCTCTTGCTTTGCTGAATCGCGCCTTCACATCTACATCAGATCCACCATGTTCATCAGTGATGCTGTCCAGATATATAAAGGTATTTACATCTTCCAAAGCTTCTCCGTCAAGTGTGATTCGATTGCTTCATGCTGTGGTATATCGGAGAATCTTGCTTTTCTTTTTGTGTATATTGAGACTTAGTGCTGTTGAGGTTTCTGCTACACTGATCGTCTTCTCCTGCATCTGCGAAATCTAGATCGTCCAGCTGCATCGTAGCTGTACACTGTATTCCATGCTTCTCCCCAAATGTCAACGTCTTCATGATCCTCTTGATCACCAGTAGAAAGTAAAATGGTGAAAGTAAAATCATCTTGGCTGATGCCGATCTTTACTTCGAACGAGTCTATGAGCTGTCTTCCAGGCACAATTTAACAGTTAAATTCATTATCGGAATTTATTTCATCTACTATTTCCAAATGATTACTCTTGAAAGTTTTCTCTTATGCACTTATTTCATATAAAATAAGACTCTAAAAATCTTTTAAAAAAGAAACACATACACTCAAGTAGTAAAAGAAAAATGTACATTAAGATTATACCAACAAAAAAAACATTGAACATTGATAAATGTTTTAACATAATTTAAATAAGGTTTTTTTTTATTTTCAATATACATATATATATATATATATATATATCTTTCTCTGTTGGTTTTCTCTCTTCCTTTGTTTTCTTTATTTATCGGTAAGTCAATTACTTTTTTCATGATTTCACTTTTTTTTTCATTTTTCTTTGAAATTTATGATATCCAATAAGAGTTTTCCCTTTTTTTTTCTTTTTTTCTTTTTTTTTTCGTTTTTTTCTTTTCTTTTTGTATTAACAATCTAAGTGAATTATGATAAAATGCAATACAACAATAAATCTCATTCCATTGCTTATCCATCAAATTGGTTTTCTTTTTCTTTTTTTTTCATTCTTCTCTTCTTTTTTCTCTGTTTTTTTTGTTGCTGTTGTTACTGTTGTTAAACTATTTTAAAGATAAGATACATAGAATGTATTTCATCTACTATCTATTGAATAGATTTTATTACGTAACTGATAATAATAGTAATAATAATAATAATTTTTGAGATAAACAATATAAAAACACCCACTATGTCTCAATGACTAAAGTGTTAATGTCGAAAGTATACAGAGTTTGCACTTCTGTTTTTTTTTGTATTTTTTTTTCTAATGTTATCTCTACATTGAAGTTATTTGTTTAAACTTAATTGTATAGGATAATGTGAAATTGTAATACAAGATTATAAAATAAAGAACAAGTGTAGAATGAATAAAATTATTTTCTAATATAGAAAAATCAATAAATTTTTATAGGTTTTTTTTGTTTTTCTTTGTTTCTTTTACAATATTATATATCCCTCAAGAAAGTTTGAGGGTTCACTTTGTAGGGGGGGTGTGTGTGTGGGAGGGAGTTTCAGTTAAGAAAATGTCATATACTAGGATTAAATATCAGATCAGTATGTTTTTTTTTCTTGTTTTTTTGTTGGTTGTTTGACTAAATTTGTTATGATTGTGATGTGTACTATTGATGTTGACAGATTTTTATAACTTGTGCTCTGTGTCCTATTATTGTGATGATACCGTAAATTAGAGAACAGTGATTTAGCGACCGGATGAATGACGCATAAAACAAGTACGAGCAATTTAGAGACCTTAGAGATCCTGCTTACCGCCTAGCCCTGCCTGCTTGTTAGAGTCCAGAACACCAATCTCAGCTTCTGCGATATAAATCATTTATTTCAAATATACTGGGTTTACATACAAACCAAACAGACCACATCGTACCATAAAATATGAAACCACATTTATACTAGATTTAGTCAAATGTGACTGTGAATGTGGGAGGCAGTAATTAATAGACAGGGTTTAACTCAACAATGGTAAATCGTATAATAATGGTTCATGGATCAAAATAAAGCTTATGATAAGAGGAACACGAATATGCACATAGTTTACTTACTTAACAATTATACAATAAAAAAAGTGTCGTAATAGTCCATAAATAGATTCCCACAGTTACCATTCATTATTCTCATCGGGATATAACACAAATATATGTAGTATGTAACATTGATCGAAAGTGAAATGTCTGGTTGTAAAAAGTTAAGAAGATAGAAGAGAAGAGAACAAGAATACACAGTGATTGGTGTAGAAACGAAGGAACAGTCAAGTATTAGACGATCGATATTTGACAAATGAGATCATTTACTGTATGGTTCTCAGATTTTACTAAGTTGTTCGATTATCCCCAATTGTAATCTCCTTCATTACCCTATCTGTAAAACTCTAGAATAGACTTCATCCTAAAGAATTGTGATAGAGATGTTGCCGACTATTCAAGATAACATCATTCAAAGACTCATTAAACTTTTTAATATCAAAATATTAAATTAATAAAAGTTAATTTCAAATAAGTTTTTATTATCAGCTCTTAATAGGTAACAATAACTTGCACATCATAGAATTTGTGATATAATCAGGGATAACATATAGCAAAGTAATATTGATTCATTGAGTCCCAGTAGAACAGTTCATATTATCAATTTCAATCAGTTCATAATATTCCTCAATAACCATATGAGAACGAATTTTTTTATTTATGCCTGTTACTCCTCGTGAAGGAGCTTAAGCTGCCCACCAGCACTCTCCATCTAACCCTGTCCTGGGACTATATGATAACATTACTTCTAAATAGATTCAAATTCTCCTTATGATGATTTAAGGAAAACATGCATAACTTACTTATGTACTTACTTATGTCAATCGTCCTTAGTGGAGATGAATGGCCTGTCCATCAGCATTCTGCATCAAACTCGCAAAATTTATAGCACACTGTAATAATTTTAATAAAATACCTAAATCAATACTTATTTATTCTATAGATATAACTGGTTAGTAACTACTATATACTAACCGCTACAAAGATTCGATTTAAGAAAGAAGGTGAGATTGATAAATAAGGATTTGTTATACAACAAATAGTAGACAAAACTCTCACAATTCTGTGAAATCCCATGAATAATACAGTCAGTCAGTCAGTAACAACGTGGAACTTTGTACGTACGTACATTAGTTCGAGTTGCTATATCACACTAGCACACAGATACAATAGTCGATTCAAATTCCATAGTGGTAAAGGTATTAAAAGTAGAAGCAGTAAATTGATAACTCCTCATTTTGATAAAAACATTATTATTTATTTTTAGAAAATATTGATAATAGTCAACAGTAGAATCCAAGATGACTATTTCGTCCTATTTGATATTAATCAAGTATATATATGTCTACTTTAGTATTGATGCTCATACTAGGACTCAGTTCTCTTTACCATAAATATACATATCATTGGAATCTCTGTACACAAATCACAACTGATGTAGAGGTACATTTAGTTGATTCGTTCCAAATGAAACAAAATGAACAACCTAGATTCCACTTTTAGTCACTATCAAATTCCGCTTAGAAGTGCTTGTGACTTAATAGCATTACCAAGGCAATGTTCTAAGAATTCATGTACTCCGATGTATTGAAATGAATGAAAACTCAAATGGTTCAGTAAAATGTGAAAATTCATACATCATTTACACATCTTTTGAATTGTTTCTGACAAGCTTTATTACTTTCAGTTTCCTTCTCTCTTCTATTCATCATTTCAATCTTATCAATCTTCTCCTCGTAGACATTATTTACTTCTGATTACTGTTACATACTACTTTTGTCTGTAAACCTAAGTTACTTACTTACTTACGCCTGTTACTCCTCGTGAAGGAGCATAGGCCGCTCACCAGCATTCTCCATCCAACCCTGTCCTGGGCAATCCTTTCAAGCTATTTCCAGTTCTTATTCATCTTTTTCATATCTGCTTCTATTTCCCGACGTAATGTGTTCTTTGGCCTTCCTCTTTTCCTCTTATCTTCAGGATTCCAAGTTAGCGCTTGTCTCGTAATGCAGTTTGATGATTTCCTCAATGTATGTCCTATCCATTTCCATCGTCTTTTCCTAATTTCCTCCTCAGCTGGAAGCTGGTTGGTTCTCTCCCACAAAAGGCTGTTGCTGATGGTATCCGGCCAATGGATGTTGAGTATCATGCGTAGACAGCTATTAATAAATACCTGTACCTTCTTGATGGTGGTTGTTGTAGTTCTCCAAGTTTCAGCTCCGTACAGTAGAACTGCCTTGACGTTCGTATTAAAGATTCTAACTTTGATATTGGTTGAAAGTTGTTTTGAGTTCCATATGTTCTTCAGTTGAAGGAATGCCGCTCTAGCTTTGCCAATCCTCGCCTTGACGTCTGCATCTGAACCTCCTTGTTTATCGACGATGCTTCCCAGGTATGTGAAGGATTCCACGTCTTCCAGAGTTTCGCCATCAAGAGTGATTGGATTGCTGTTCTCCGTGTTGTGTTTGAGGACCTTGGTTTTCCCTTTGTGTATGTTGAGGCCTACTGATGCAGAGACTGCTGCTATGCTGGCTGTCTTTATCTGCATTTGTTCGTGTGTATGTGATCGGAGGGCTAGGTCATCTGCGAAGTCCAAGTCGTCTAATTGGTTCTGAGCTGTCCATCGTATGCCGTGGTTTCCCTCAGATGTCGAGGTCTTCATAATCCAGTCGACCACCAGAAGAAACAGGAAGGGAGAGAGTAGACAGCCTTGTCTTACTCCGGTCCTTACTTGGAATGCCTCTGTCAGCTGTCCTCCATGCACTACTTTGCACTGTAGTCCGTCGTATGAGTTCCGGATAATGTTGACAATCTTCTCAGGAACTCCGTAGTGTCGAAGAAGTTTCCATAACGTTCTCCTATCTACACTGTCAAATGCCTTCTCATAATCAATGAAGTTGATGTAGAGTGACGAGTTCCACTCAATTGATTGTTCGACGATGATCCGTAGTGTCGCAATCTGGTCTGTGCACGACCGGTCCTTACGGAATCCAGCTTGTTGATCTCGAAGTTGAGCGTCAACTGCGTCTTTCATCCTGTTCAGTAACACTCTGTTGAAGACTTTACCCGGTATTGACAGTAGTGTAATGCCTCTGTAGTTTTCACACTTGCTCAGATCTCCTTTCTTTGGAATCTTGATGAGGTGTCCTTCTTTCCAATCCATCGGCACTTGTTCCTCCTGCCAAATCTTCTTGAATAGAAGATGAAGCATGCTTGTAGTTACTTCGATGTCTGACTTCAACGCTTCAGCTGGTATATTGTCAGGTCCTGCTGCTTTCCCGCTCTTGATTTGTCTGACGGCCATTCTGATTTCTTCTGTCGTTGGTGGGTTGACATTTATAGGAAGATCTGTGTGTGCTGCTTCGATGTCCGGTGGATTCATTGGAGCCGGCCTGTTCAGGAGTTCCTCGAAGTACTCTGCCCATCTGTTGCGCTGTTGTTGAATCTCAGTGATTGGTCTTCCTTCTTTGTCTTTGACTGGTCTCTCTGGTTTACTGTATTTCCCTGCTAGCTTCTTCGTCGTATCGTAAAGCTGTCTCATATTTCCTTCTCTTGCAGCTTTTTTCCGCCGTCGTTGCTAGTTCTTCCACGTATTTTTGCTTATCAGCTCTAATGCTCTTCTTCACTTTCTTGTTTGCTTCTATGTACTCTGCTTGTGCTTGGACTTTCTCTGCTCTTGTTCGACTGTTGTTAATTGCTGTCTTCTTGTTCTTTCTTTCTTTGATCCTGTCCAGTGTTTCTGTAGAAATCCATTCCTTGTGATGATGCTTCTTGGGGCCCAGAACCTCTTGACACGTTGAAGTTAATGTTTCTTTGATACCTTTCCATCTATCCTCCATAGTAGTTTCTTCTTCCTTCAGTAGATCCTGTAAGGCTTGGAACCTGTTGTTGAGAGCTACCTTGAATTCATTGAGTTTGTCAGTATCTCGAAGGAAGGCTGTATTGAACCTTTGTGGTGCTGTTTGTCCAGTTGTCTAGTTCTTCTTTAGCTTCTGTTTCAATTTGGCCACAACTAGGTGATGATCTGAAGCTATGTCTGCTCCTCTCCTGGTTTTCACATCTTCCATTGTCCTTCGGAACTTTTTATTGATGCAAATGTGATCTATCTGGTTCTCTGTGGTGTGGTCCGGTGAGATCCACGTAGCTTTGTGTATACGTTTGTGTGGAAATGTTGTACCGCCTATGACCAATTTATTGAATGCACACAGATTTGCAAATCTTTCCACGTTTTCGTTTCTCTCTCCCAGTCCATGTAGTCCCATGATGTCTTCATATCCGGTGTTGTCCATTCCGACTTTGGCGTTTAGATCTCCCATCAGAATGGTGAGGCCCTTTCTTGGGCACTTCTCTATGATTGATTGCAGCCTCTCATAGAATTGATCTTTAACGTCGTCGTTGCTGTCATTGGTGGGTGCATAACATTGGATAATGTTCATTGTGATCCCCACTTTCTTTGTTTTGAATGATGCTTTGATGATTCTGGATCCGTGAGATTCCCATCCTACAAGTGCATTTCGTGCTACTTTGGATAGCATTAGAGCAACTCCCTGAGTGTGTGGAGCATTTTCCTCTTCGTGACCGGAGTATAGCAGCATCTCTCCCGTATTTAGCCTTTGTTGTCCAGCTTGGGTCCAATGGGTTTCACTGATTCCCAGTACTGCCAAGTTGTATCTCCTCATTTCCGTTGCTATTTGACTGGTCTTCCCGGTCTCCCACATTGTCCGGACGTTCCATGTACCTATAAAAATTGTTGCTGTGGTTGTTAGGAGGGGCATCGTCCTCGTGGCTTCCGAAGGAACTCGGCTTTCACCATGAAGCGTCATATTACCTCTAACTCCCAGGGCAGAGTTTAAATGGTTTGAGTTATTTTTTCTGGTTAGCGTTTTTTTAGCGAGTTAGGTTTCTACGGGATGAGGACGCTAACCCCATGCCCAAACCTCCTCCTTTACCCGGGCTTGGGACCGGCAGTAACTCTGGAAGAGCTACAGGCGGAGTTGTAAACCTAAGTAGCATATAACATAATATTACTAATCAAATGTTGAGTTTATTCTAAACAATGGGAAAGTTCAAACTCTTACAAATGAAAAGAAAAATTATTATTATTATTATTATTATTATTATTATTATTGTTTGACCAATTAGAGGTCTTTCATCCTATTAATTAATTATAAACAATCTATTAAATAACTTTCATAGATTAAATCTATACAAGCTTATAAGTTGAACAATTTAATTTGTTCCCTAAATTATCCCTATAATTATCTATTATTGCTTCACTTGATTACATATACATAATTCCCTTTATTATTTTGTAAAGAGTAAGTGCTAGAATTGTGGTGCGCGCTACTTATATTGATATAAGTAGTATATGACGCGAGTTTTAAACGTAATGTCTGGCAGCAGAAGATGGGGAAAAATCAAGAAAGAAATAGCAAGAACACAATGGAAATTGTATGAAAACTTATGAACAATGAAATGTCAGACAATCAATTGATGTTTGCAACAGGAACAGTCAAGTTTGATATGATGGATTGATATTTCACAAATTAACGATTCATTATATGGTTGTTAGATTTTATTAACAAGTGCTGCAATTTGTTATTCCCATTGTTGTTCTTGTTCACTACAGATTCATTGTTCATGTTCTTTTCTTGATTCGTCTGCTGTTTTTTCTACTACTGTCGGTTAACTTCTTATTACTTCATTTAGATTTAAATTATCATTCGGAAAGGATGGTTCAGCATGATAAGATCAAATGTTGAAATTGAGATTAAATGTAATCAGAATGATCGTGGAAACAAAAATACACCAGTTTGGAGGTGGGGGGGAAGATTTAAAGGGAAGATGGAAAGTGAAGCAGATGGCTATAAAAGAAGAAAAGTATGAAGAAGAGGTTGTACCAGTCTTTTATGCTCACAAAATTTTGTTTTATTCAAGATGTATGGCTAATGCTTCGACAATGCAAAGAAGATGCAGTCTACTTCTACTTACGTTGTAGGTGACTTTGAACGCAGAGTCTCTATTGATTGAGTGACCTGTGTTCACAAGGTGTTCGATTATTAAACTTCTTATTGAGCCGTTGTTCTGAAGAATAATTACCATTTTCTTGATCAACTGTTATGACATTTTATCATAGTTTGCCAGCTGATTCGACTTAAAATAAATTTCGTTTATTTGAGAATTATGTGAACAAGGTACGTTAAGAAAGTTGATAACTGCTTTTAAATTTCGGCTCGATTACAAGTGGCGTCGTGGATGTGCTTTGCCGATGAGCAACATACTAGGTCAAAAGAGATGTCATAAATACTCTGTTTCTCGTTAGTTTTCTAAATTAGGTCAGTTTTATGACCTCTGTAACATTTTACGGTCTCTACGAACCTATATACTCAAAAATAAACATAATTGGTGATGTACACCTCAGTGGTACAACAATTTGGTTCTCTTTCTCCTGGTGATCGACAAGATCATGAAGATGTCAACATCTGAGGAGAAGCATGGAATACAGTGGACAGCTAGAATGCAGCTGGACGGTATAGATTTCGCAGATAATCTGGCCCTTCTATCACACGCAAAAACAAATGCACGAGAAAACGGTCAGTATAGAAGCAGCCTTAGCAGCAGCAGGTCTCAACATGTACAAAGGGAAAAGCAAGATTCTTCGATACAACACAGCATGAAACAATCTAATCACACTTAACGGAAAACCTTTAGAAGATGTAAATACCTTTATATATCTGGACAGCATCATTAATGAACACGGTGGATCTGATGTAGATGTGAAGGCGCGATTCAGCAAAGCAAGAGCAACATACCCACAATTGAAGAATATGTGAAGCTGAAGACAACTGTCTGTCAACCAACACCAAAGTCACAATTCCTAATACAAATATCAACACAGTTGTTTTGTATGTGTCGGAAACTTGTAGAACTATGAAAGCCATCATCCAGAAGATACAAGTGTTTATTGACAGTTGTCTACACAAAATACTTCGGATGAATTGGCCAGACACTACACTATCAGCAACCACCCTCTGTGGGAGAGGACAAACCGAATTCCAGTGGAGGAAGAAATCAGGAAGAAGTTCTGGAAGTAGATAGGGGACACACTGAGGAAATCACCGAACCGCGTCACAGGAAAACCCCTCACCACTTGGATTCTTCAAGGCCATAGGATAAGAGGAAGACGAAAGAACACATTACTTCGAGAAATGGAGATAGACTTGAGAAGAATGAACAACAATTGGATAAAACTAGAAATGAATGCACAGGACAAAGTGTGTTGCAGAATGCTAGTTTTGGTCTATGCTCTCTTGGGAGTAACAGGCTTAAGTAAGTAAAGTAAAACAATCATTAGTAATTCTTGAAGTGAGTCTGAACATAACAGATAGATGCACCAAAGTCATTAATCATCCCTTTAACAAATACATGTTTATTACACCAATAACTTGTTAACAGTCTAATCAATCCAGAACATGCGTAAATATACTAGTCTGGTTTTAACCTACAATGTTCCATTACATATATTATCAATGAGACGTTTTATCATCAAATTAATCTGATCAAACCTATTTATTGAATCATTAATTAATCAATATATTGTCTTTCTATATTCTCTTGACAACTTAATACTTACTACGATGTAATAAGGTTTTTCTTAGTTGACTACAGAAAGACACCAAAATAATAGTGTCTCCGGAAATTCGACTACTTACATAATAAACAAAAAATGTTTTAATTGCCAATCACTTTGTAACTATTAAATTAATGTGTAGTACAAAATAAAGAGAATTAGTCAACCAGAACCGTTTCAGATGTTTTTCTCGCTTGAATGATCATTTTACTAAAGAGCATCATCAATATCATCTTTATCATTATATCAGATTTCATAATGGTAATATTTTAAAAAAGATATTGACTGTTAAACGATGGATTGAGATGTATGTCATGTGGAAATATTGATTATTTTGTAAGTATGTAGAGGTTAATTTCTCCTATATCTGATTCCAATCAATAGTATCCCGTTAACTGAGTTTATTCGAGTCAGATATATAGGAGGAATTAGCCTCTATAAAGTTGGTGAGCCTGACGTGATATCCTAATCACCAGACCACAGTGACCTTTTGATTTGGAGTCAGATATAAGGGAAAATAGCCTTTACAAACACATCATTTGGTTCCTCTCTGATGAATTATAATTTCAATGTAATTCATATGATGAACAATAAGGAAATGTGGAACAACTTTGTTTGTATATAAGAGAATCGATATGTAATTGAATGTTAGGTAAGTGTCTTCAGTCGATCAGAAACTTTACACATGTGTTTTGTGTTAGTTGGCACTTGTCAACAAAGTGTATTGACAATCTTGAATGTGTAAATGTTTTCTATGACATTTGAAGACAACTGTTAAAACTTCATATTCTGAGAGATTACTACAGAGTGATTCTCTTTGTAGTACTGAATTTATGTGTGACTGAGATATTTAAACTTGATTAAACAGGGAATAGTGGATAATGTAATGAATTAAATATCATAATCGTTGCACAAACAAGTAGTTATATAGACTTAGTAGTAATGTAGATGTGACGATAGTATTCAAAGATAACGGTACTGGATTTGAGTCCTGAAAAATCAAGTTTGAGATGCAAGTACTTACAGTTGACAAGTCCATATCTTGGATTTTATGGCTGCCTATATTGTATCTATTCTATTTCTGTCTAATTGTTTTAATGTTGATTGAATTTTACCATTCATTACCATTAATTGTATGTGAATGTATTATATGACAATATACATATATAGTCTGTTAGATTCAAATGTTGACAGATTTTGTGTGGATATGATACAAAGAAACAAGTATTTGAAAAAAAAAAAAGAAAAATTAAAGTAATTTGATGAAGTGTCACATGAAAACTGCTTTTCATTTACTTTTCTTATGTCAATGTTTTCATTGATCTTTCAAGTTTAAATGTCAACATCCAATAAATGTACTTGGTTTAAAGTGAACGGTATATATACATAACGTTCAACAATAATCTAATCTTATCAGAAGGGGTTTTGTGGAGATTTTAGAAATTTAAATAGTTGAAATCATGAGTCGATTGAATCTGGACCACCATGGAAAACCTGGAAGTACTGGACGGCCGTTTCGTCTTAGTATAAGACTCCTCAGCAGCGCACATCCACGATCCCGCCCTTCGCGAGATTCGAACTCACAATACCGGCTTAGTGGTCTAGTAATTAGGCGCTCGCGCGCAGGACTGATAGATCCTGGGTTCGAATATCGCAGGACGAAGTCGTGAATACGCATTGCTGAAGAGTCCCATACTGAGACGAAACAACCGTCCAGTGCTTCCAGGTTTTTCATGGTGGTCTAGCTTCAATTGACTCATGATTTCAACTACTGAAATAATCTAATCTTCCGTATAATTATAATGGACCTGAGATGAAATTAAGATCACTAAGTAACTTGAGACAGCTTCTAAATATAGTATAGTTGGATAAACGTTCTTTAATTAATATAAAATTGGCATTGATGTATCTATAGGTTAATAGACTACTGAATAATAGGATAAAAATAATCGATAAATTACAAATGTGTACATATTATTGAATAACAAAAACACTAACCTAGTTCTGCTATGTTTGAAGCGTTTACGAGTTCACATAGTCTGAGAACGGAATAAAGACTGCGATTAAAGACCAATAAACTAGCTATTCTGATATGTCTTAGCCCCGTTAACTAAAGAGAGAATTTGAAGTTCGAAATGGCGAAATATATCTTGCAAACAGGCAGAAGCATGAGGAATAACAAAAGACACAAATCAGTATAAAATTGTCCTTGGGAAAAGTTACAAAATAGCATACTAAAAGATACAGCGAACCAAGAGAGTTTAAGATTCTCCCAAGTGGGAAATACGACATGAAGGTGAAAATGAGCGCTTTTGATTTGAAAACAAGAAATTCAAATGTTTAAAATAAAATTACAAAAATAAGGTAGTTACTAAGTGAGTTCTGGGGATGTAACATTCCCAACAGGTTTGAACTCGACTAATAATTGAATCGAAATATGAGGACGACCATGTTAGTATTAAAATACAACAGATATCTAGTGATAATGCATTTTCATTTACCGTACCATTTTAACCTAACAATCATGAATAATGCTGATGAGAAACCAACATATTTCCTATTATATTTTCACGACTAGTTAGTGAGATCAAATATAGTTGACATGAAGAATTTTTTTAAAAAATAGATAACTGTTTGGGTTTTATTTGTCACAAACTGATCACAATTTAGATTGCTATGCACAACCATCAACATACACCACGGATGGGACAAAGCAATTCTAAGTGAATACATAACCATTATCAACACTCTTTCGGTGTCCTCGTCTCCACCTATACTAGGGCCATATATCTACATTAATGAGGATATCCACTAATCTATGAATTCCAATCCAATACTTCTAATCAACTGAGTTGTACATTCGCTAATGTACAATACAGTTTACTACAGATGAATACACTTCTCTCTTTCATCATTATTACTATGAAATAGTGTTTTGGTGAATATAAAAAATGTCTAATTCATGATAACATTTAGTTACAAAATGATAATGTTTCAACACTCACAAATGCATCAATGAATGAATTCAACACCATCACATATTTGTCAGTCAAATCAAACGACCATTGTATCAAAATGTCATTTGATATTGTCTCGATTGTTGTTAATTGTAGTCCAGTGTACTTGTATTCAGCGTAAACTCACCTTCACAATGATGACAATGTATTTTGTTGAGAAGTGGATTATCTGGTGAATGTAATTATTAAATGAAGTGGTTTTGATATGTTCATGATGAGTTTGTTATGGTGTAACTTGTGTACTTGAATAGTGAATAAATGTTGTTTTATTTGTTTATTAGATTGTTGAATAACAGAGAGTAATTGACCTATATTCATTATAATATGAGGAAATAGTAATGAGATGATGGAGAGTGAATATCACGGTAAAAACACGTATTGCAAACTTTTCGAAGCAGCTTTTGTATTATCCGAAATTTAATTGTAATTTGTTTAATCTGATTGGAGTTTTTTTTAGCAGGATTTTTTCCACCTCATGTCCAACCCTTATCCGTGACTCGGGCTGCGGACCGGCAGTAACTCTAGAAGAGCTCCAACTTGAACTCCTGAAGGGAAGCGGAAAAGAGGAAGGCCGAATAATACACTATGTCGAAAAATGAAAGTAGAGATGAATAGTATCATTAATAACTGGGAAGTATTCTCCAGGATAGGGTTGGATGGGGAATGCTCCTTCACGAGAAGTAACAGAAGTAAGTAAGTAACAAGTTTATCTTCAAACAATATTTTTTTCTAGATTAATGAAAAACGTATCATTAACTGATTAAACATACTCAAGTTTATGATCACAATTATTTATTGATAAAGGTTGTTATCAAACCATAATGATGAATTTGATTTTGGATCGACAAATACTGGCTACAGTTAAACTGATCGAACTATAAATCAGTATTTTTTACTAGTTTTGAACTCATATGCCGTACAAAATCATTTACTTTCTTACGCTTCTTAACCCCTCATATAGAAGCATATGCCACTTACCAGCATTCTCCATTGAACTCTGTCATGAAAAATCCCTTCCAGTTCTTGCCAGTTGCTATTTATCATTCTGATATCTGCTTCCAATTTCCAACTCCGTGTATTCTTTGGCCTTCCTCCATTTTTGTTTCCCTTCAGGATTTCAAGTTAGCGCTTGCCTCCGCCTGTAGCTCTTTTTGGGCTATTACTGATCATAAGCCCGGGTGAAATAGGAGGGTTAGGCTGAACAAACGCTAACCATAAATACAAGACCATATCTTTACCAAAATTAAACCAAGGACATAAATCAGGTACTTAACCTATACAAAATTCAGTTAAGATCTAATAGTCTACATTTTGAAAGTTAGCCTATTTGGGATATTACGGTTATAATCATTCAATAACTGAGATCATGAGTCAATTGAAGCTAGACCATCATGGAATACCCGGACGAACTGGATGGCAGCTTCGTCTTAGTATGGGACTCCTCAACAGCGCTCATTCACCGCGCCGTCTCACCGGATTCGAACCTCGAACAAATTGATTTCTCTCGAGAGTGCTTGTCATCTACACCGATGAGCTAGCATCCAATGGTGTTAATTTATAACTTCAACTAATATACGAAATTGAGCGACACATCTACCATTGTCATCAGTGAGTTACTATCTCATAACAGATTCGTTGAACTGCACTGGTCACTGCTTCTCACTAGAACTCCAGGATATACCTGCTGTTTCCAGTCACTGGTGAGCATGTGTTGATTAATATCAGAAGGGTTTTGCGACTCATGATTTCAACTATTGAAATTACTACAATCTCCACAAAAATCCCTTCCGACTACTGCATTGCTTTTGAAATTACAGGTTCCTATATTGGTCATATAATTAATTTTCACGCTGGTCTAATGACAGAGATTAAACATCAAATAAGTCATAATATCAAATGCTCATCATGACAATTAACCATCTTGTGTTAGACTAATTAATGCATCATGATTTTATGCTTAAAATCAAACTCCTTTCTCCGGTTCATCACTATTCAGTAGTGTTTCGTATTTTGTATTATGCTAATCTAAAATCAAAACAATCTACAATTCAAACTGACATTTCTAACATCGTTCAAATAAAATCATCTCAACTTTATATAGTGTTTGCTTAAGCTAATTGTGTCAAATGGGTTGCATATGCTCGTCCATGGGGGGGGGGGAACAGGCGTAAATAAGTTAGCTAGTTATGTAATATTAAATATCAAATTTCACACCTTAATTGTGGATAAAAAAGTACCATAAATTTCGAACATTCCGTATGTAGGACTACGACACAAAATATAGTGTCTCACACATAAGAGTTGAAGCTGTGGACCATTAAGCTGGCACCCAATAATGTTAGTTTCTAGCTTCAATTGTTCAATGATCTTGAGTTCGCATGTAAGACCGACAGCCCTGAGTTCGAGTTCTGCGTGTGAGATCTTGGATATGCACTATTGAGGAATCAAACAACCATCTAGTGCTTCTAAGTTTTCAATGGTATTCTAGCTCACATCGACTCGTAAATTTAACTATGAAAACACATACTTGTCATTAGTTTTTGCGCTTTTGCTCAGTGTGTTGGGATTCATATTGGCCTCCGTTCCTGAGTATGGGCAGAAAGATACAGACAAATCCAAACTCAGATGTATTCACTTTTAATTTATCATCAAAAATGTTTGTTTTTAAGTTTCTTTTTTATATGCAGCTTCCTAAAAGTTATACTTCTGAACAATTTGCAAACATTAAAATCAATTTTCAAAATACTACGAAAGTGGTTAAGCGTTCTTACGCGAGATCGATAGGTTTAGGGTTCAAATCTCGCGAGGTAGGATCGTGGATGTGCACCGTTGAGGAGTCTCACAATAAGACGAAACGGCTATTAAGTGCTTCCAGGTTTCCTATAGTGGTCTAGCTTCAATTAACTCATGATCTCAACCATTAAAACTGATGAATAATTACCATCCCCTCTATAAACTAACAACTCACATGATTAGTAACAAACGTAAAATACTGATATGAAGAGCCAATCAGATATAACAAAAGGTCATTCGATAGTAATCAGAAGTAATCTAGAGATTAAGTGCACTTCACTGAAGTCAATGGGCTAATTTTCTAAAAATAGGGTATTTGTGCATTTCAGCAAGTCCAATACACTTTATCGCTCACTCTTGTGTTCTCGCTCTAGTAGTCAGTTGGGAAAGGGGACTAATGCATAGCATACTATGTATCAGTATCAGATTTCGGACACCGCACATCACAACAAATAACTGATCCTAATACATCGCGAATAATATAAGAAAACCAATTCAACTGAAAAAAATGTTATAGATTAGTATCCAATTGACTATAATTAACAAATAATGATTAGCTTATAAATAGAATTATAAATCAGTTTCAGTTTGGAACGGACAGGAGGCTTGATGGCCTGTGTTAGTTTTGGTAATAATGATCTCTCAGTAAATCTAGCTGTCTATTGAACGAGTCAACGGATGAAGACTCAAGCACGTGTTAAGGTAATAAATTCCACTTGCTGATGATTCGGCAAGACTCTAATTTATGGACGAGCCAATCAGAAGCGTTTTAGAGATTTCAAGGTTACGACTCCAACTTCAGTGCTTAATGCTAACGTACGATGGGTTCACAAGGAATTCTGTACAAAACGTGATAATTGAGCGGCTATAACAAATAAAACGGCGAGACTATAATTTATGGACAAATCAATCAGGTATAAGATAACAAGCCTCGGATTTTAATGCGAAAGCCTTTCATCCATTTGGCTAAATAGATTTCTGGCATTATAGCTGATGTCAGTTCGTGATGAAAACCCCATATATAATTCCTAACTAAGGCAAATTACGACAATTATCGCGAACTGGATAATAACAGCACCAGTAACACTGGCTGCAGCCTGGTACTACAATATGTACAAATGTTTGGAGAGCGTACAGACTCCTACATAGGATTGGTTATGTGCATCGTGTCTTTATCCACAAGTAGCATTTTATGTAATCAAAAACCGGAGTGCACATAAACACTATTGAAACTATGTAGTCGAGGCTGAAGGAGTCTTTGAGACTTTAACATGGCTCCAGAGTCCGACTATTCTGTAGCCGTATGGATGATTTCCTCTACTGCATGCATTACGATTTTAGAATCTCTGAGCCTCTTTCTAACTTTGACAAGTTTTTGAACCACGTATAAGAAGTGTATCCATTTTATTTCCTTGGTTTTGTATAATATATTTTTACTCTATACTGACTGTTTGCTGATTGGCTAACATTCCTTAAGGTCATTTAGGATTCGTTCAAAGATCGTCCATAAGTTAGAGTCTCGCCGATGATTCCATAGAAAAGTCGATAGTCAGCTGAATGAGAAAAGCATAGAATAACAACTGTTTAGTAACAAAAAAGAAAGAAGAAAGAAAAAGAGAGAATAAATCAAATTTTACAATTCTATTTGTCTTCTTCCATTTCTAACTAATTCAGCATTAATTTACATTATGATTTAAAGAGATTTACAAATGGAACACGGTTCTCATATCGTCTGTTAATTTACCTGATAAACCTAAATGATCACAATTCAAACTAAAAATTCACTTGAATCTTCCTATTGATGTATAGGATTGCAATTGATCAGTCTTCTATTGGCAAATGCACATACTGTAAGGATTACCTAGATGTTGCCTTAATTCATAAGCATTCTAAGCAAAGATAGATGATGGATGCTTGTTTCATCCTATTTGGGATTCGTCAGATGGATGTACCTGCATCTCAGTGCTGATGTTCACTCTGTGAATCCAATTCAGTACCGTTCGTTTGAAACATTTTGAAGGAGTCCCAAATAGGATAAAACATGCTTCTTAGATTACATTGCTAGCCACTATCCATTTTTGGTTAGAATTTTCTAATGTATTTTCATAGATATACATAAATATCTTAACTAAGTTAAGTTTAAGCGGTTCATAACTCTAATTTGTTTGAAATATAAAAAGTTCATCGAATGTTGAAGCACTTCATGAAGAGAATCCTTTCAGCAGAAATTCAATTCTTTTCATTTATTGTTATTGAGATCATGAACCGATTGATGTTACTACCATTGAGAACCTGGAAGTACTGGATGGAGTGGTTCATGAAAGACTTTGATAATTCAAAGATTAATGAAAAGCGAAAAAACGACTATTGACTTATAATTATTAATAAAAGCATTGAAACCGTATGATTTTGCAAGTTTTTCAATTCTCAATTGACTATCTAGATGATTAGTTGTAATCATTTTAGTTCTGTTCTTTAAATTGGTAATGTACAATGCTTTAAAGTAAGATATGAAGGTGTTATAAGAAGAAACGATGAATGAAACTAAATCAATGTGAAATCCATGAATGTTTCAAACAATGAAGATGGGAATTCCTGTAAACCAACTGTACTATAAAAGTTATATGAATAATATATTTTTAAAAGTGATAACGTAATGTTTGGTGAACGTTCATAATTGATTGATCACTGGGTGGTGATCAATGTCATGAGTGTCTAGTCCTTATTAGTGCAGATCGAATGCCATAGACCATGTTGCAATGTGACCACCAGTTTAGGTGACTCGACATTGCTTGCACTATGTTGAGATTAGATGGTATTTGGAGGTAGTCTACAAGAAACCCTGGACCAGAGTTTCGTGATACCTGGCACTCGTTAGCAAAGTGTACTTGTAATCTTGAGGGAACTGGTGCTCCCTGACCGATTCGATCTCGTGTTAAATTGTTTGAACATTTAGTGAACAACGAGGAATATTTTAGTCAGTGCTTATTAAACAGTTGTTTATTCGTTCATTTGTAAGATATATTTCTGTTTCTTTGATTAATTTACCTTTAAAATTCAAAGTCTAATTTACATTTGCTTGATTTCAAACTGACAAAGTGATCATTTGAACCCAGTTACTTAGTGGGTAAAGTAGTTGTGGTTTGACAAGCATAGTAATGGGTTCAAGTCACAGTGTAAATATCAAAACGGATCTGATTGGATAGTTTTAAATCGAATGAAATAAGTATCCTGAATTTAATCGTTAGTCAAATTCAATTCCTTCTATATAATACAGTCAAAATCATTTTCCAATGTGAACTTTATTTCCCTCACACATTGTAGAGTAATTAAAACATTTTGCTTTTAGCAGTTGATTTCATGAGTTAATCTAAAGTAGATCAGTATTGAATATCTGGAAGCACTAGTTGGCCGTTTCGTCCTAATATAGGACTCTTCAACAGTAAGTATCCATGATCCTAAATATGGGATTACACTCTACACAAATTCCCATTCTTATCATAACATTTCATTTACTCAACATTCAATCAGTATTTACTTAAACATTATTGAAACAAATCCTTAATTTGTGTAACTCACTTAAACGGTGAATATTTTTCAGAATGAAAAGTAATTCCTTCTTGACTAACTATTCAAATGAATACTGTTATGATTTTAACTGGGACTAGAACACAAGATTTCCAGATCTTGTCAATGAAAGGGAGATCATAAAATGAACCGGAAATTCTTCATTTCATTACTAATCAATTATCATAACAATTTGTTACAGGAAATAAAAAAAGTTTTGATGTCATCATTACAGGTAAATCATCAGTGAGGCTATAATTATTAATGAATGACTTTTGAGCATCGCCTTAGGGATCTTGAGAATGTTCACCTACTTACTAGGGCTTAATATGGGTCATAAATCAGTATGAGGAATTAGTATTGTGATTTACTGTTGGTCGTAAGGGTTAGAAACTAGATTCAGGGTTTCTTTTTTATCACAAAGTGACATCATTTCCATTGCCAAAACGTTATTTAACCAAATGGATAAATGAATTTCACGTCAAAATTCCTAAATCTGTTATCCTTAATTTAATTGATTATAGTCTTACCAAATCATCTTTAACATGAATTACATCTAGATATGAAGAACAATCCTGAGTATGTGTAATAACCAATATTAACCATCAATGAGATAATCATTGGTAACTATCAGACTTCAACTGCCGCAAGTAATGGTTATAACTGGTCTATGTTAAATAATTTCATTATAGAATGAACCGAATTCTCATTCATTCAAAATGTTATTCTGACTTTAACTCTTAATAAGAAAACACCAACTGTAATTGATATTTTGAGTAGATGAATAAATTTCTTATTTTAAATAGTTGAATTCATAAGTCGATTAAATCTAGACCACCGTGGACAGTTGTTTCGTCCTAGTATGAGATTCCTCAACATTGAACATCTATAATTCTATGTTGGTCTAGCTTTAATCAACTGATGAATTCAACTATTTACAAAACATTACTACAATATCCACAAAACCCCCTTTCTAAGAATAAGTTTATGAACAAAATATAACATCACATCATGGTGATGTCAAACTATACTGTGAAACAAAAAGTGATCTCAACAGGCAACTAATTTCGAATTTTAAGCAAAGATGGATAATGGCTTAAAGTGGAGACTAAAACGTACGTTTCGTCCTATTTAGAACTCATCAGCTTGATGTACCTGTATCTCATTGTTGATGTTCAATCCGGGATTCGAACCTAGTAAAACGCCATCACATTACACATTAAGCTTCTGGGTCCTGATAGCTACTTGCTTGTACAATGGGGTGAAGTTTGAATTCACTTGGTGTCGTTTTTTTATACCTGTATCTTCCCATTGTTTCCTAATATTTCCTAAAATAATTTTAACAACTGCCTAAAATTTAGTATTCAAACGGAAAATGATTGTCAAATTCTTATTATTATTAAGATCATGAACTGATTGGTGTTAGACCACCACAGAAGACCTGGAAGCAGTGGGCGGCCTTTTCGTCGTATTGTGAGACTCCTCAGCAGTGCTCATCCATGATCCTGCTTACGGGATTCGAACCCAGGGCCTTCAGTTTCGCGCGCGAACGCTTAACCTACTCGACCACTGAGCCAGCATCCAACGGTGTTAATGTACAATAGGACGGAACGGCCGTCCAGTGCCTCCAGGTTTTCATTGGTGATCTAACATCAATCGGTTCATGATCTCAACCAAAAACTTGCCAATCTCCACAACACCTAAATTGATACTTATTATTATGTAATAACATAACTGTTTTTTGATTACAATATAGAATACAATCTATTCATATCTCTGTATCATATCAATTCTTTTGAAGTTTCCAGTTCATGTTCATATATCGATATATACTAACAACGACCATTCATTTATACATTTAGACCAATTATTTTCCAACTGTACAAATATATTTGAAATGTTTAATTACGAATCATTATTGTATGTAATCATGCAGTACTATGAATGGACTAGAAATTATCTCAATGCTTAAAACTAGAGATCTCAAACTGAAACATTACATTTTTCAAATATTTTAAGAATTGATTTAATTTCTAGGACATATACGTTACAGAATGATTTCAGCTTAGTCAGCACTGAAAACCATGTGGTAATGGAGTTCACTTTTGACCTAATTCATGACATTCTAAAGATTCTGATAGAAAGTTGTGATTGATCTAGTCTAGATCTGTATTGAGTTAGACTTATCATTAATAACATTGAATGATAAGGGATTGATTAAAGTTGAAATTGCTAACCCATTGGTACTAATTCTTAAGGATTAGCCAACAAACGTGAATGTTCTACGTTCAATCTCGTGGAGTTATCTGTGTGTACTGACTAACAGTACTAAATTTGGATGAAAGGATTGTTAAATGCTTTCTGGTTTCCACCAATTTTCTAATGTCCTTTATTTTTGTAAATAATAGAAAGAGTTACAAGCAGGGATGGATAATAGCTAGGAGTGGAATTTAGGATGTGTATTTCGTCTTATTTTGGACTCGTCAGTTGGATGAACCAATTGCAGTCATAAACATGAGTTCAAGTATTCAAATAACCAATACAAAAATGATTGATATAAAACCCTTTTTTTATGTTTTGTTGATAGAACTTATTGTTCTTAACATGACCTACATATATATGAAATTTTGTCATTGTTTAAAACTCATTTGATGTTTGCTTACTTGTATCTTTTCATTGTTACTGAGGACTGAAATTGTTCAGTCTCTTATTGACATATAAGCATCCTGCCTACATATCACAACTTTTATATTTAGTTCACTCTGGAACTCTGATATGCAGGTACATGCAGCTGACGAGTTCCGAAAAAGATGAGACGCGTGTTCTGGATTCCATTGCTAGCCATTAACCATATTTGCTTATAAAGATTATCATAATCTATAGTAATCTATAATCTGTCGCTCTACAATCTCCACAAAACCCCTTCTGATATTAATTAACATATACTCACTATTGACTGGCTTCAAGAAGGATATTCTGGAGTTCTAGTGAGAAGCAGTGACCAGTGCAGTTCAATCAGGTCTATTGTGAGATAGTAACTCACTGATGACAATGGTGGATGTTTCGCTCAATGTCGTACATTAGTTGAAGTTATAAATTAGCACCATTAGATGCTGGCTCATTGGTGTAGATGTTAAGCGCTCGCGAGTGAGACCAATTGGTCCTGGGTTTAATTCCCGAAAGGTAGGGTCGTGGATGCACACTACTGGAGAGTCCTACAATAGGACGAAACAGACGTCCAATTCTTCCATGTATTCCTTGATGGTCTAGCTCCAATTGACTTATGATCTAAACTATTGAAATTACTAAAATCACCACAAAACCCCTTTTGATATTGTCATAGTTGTATCTTCGTATTTTTGAAAACGATCTGAAATTATTCAATCAACTAGCAACAAGAAAAAAAAAGAGAAAAAATCCAGCCCACCAATATTCTTATTGTTTCAAACAAACGAATATCTCTAGGAGTACATTATTCTAGGAGGTATGATTTTTTTGAATAATTTATTATATTCAGTCTAATTGTAGTCTGAATTATGTTTGGATGTGTAACTTAATTATTTTTTTTAATTAACAAAGTATAGTTCAGATTAGTTTACCAGTATAGATATATTGAATTCATAAGTCAATCAAAGTTAGACCACCATGGAAAAACTGGAAGTACTGGACGATTCTTTTATCCTAGTATGAGACTCTTCAACAGTGCCCATCCATGATCACGCCCCGCGAGTTTTGAACCGATACTAAGACAGAACGACCATCAAGTGCTTCCAGGTTTTTCATGGTGGTCTAGCTTCAATTGACTCATGAATTCAACTATTATATTACTACAATCTCCGCAAAACCCCTTCCAATATATATATATATACATATATATATATATATATATATATATATATATATATATATATATATATATATGTTTTTACATCCTTCAAATCTTCTCCGTCAAGTGTGATTTGATTAGTGCTTGTTGTAATGTATCGGAGAATCTTGTTTTCCCGTTTTTTGTGTGTATGTGTATAAACTCATTCTCTTTAAAATACATGATTCATATCACAGAGTCTGAGATTAGTGTTCTGAATTCTAACACACTGAACTAGTCAAAAAGAAGCACCGAGAAGTTCTCTGGACTACTTGTACAGATTTTACACGTCATTGATTCACTTGTTATGTCACTCTTCTCTAAACTAACATTGTGGGTACAATATTACAACTTATAACCGATATAAACCTTACAGAATAGAGACTTTTTTTTTACTTCAAACTAACATTTCTTATTTCACTATCTGCCTTTGTCAAATGTCTTCTTTCACAAAATAAGCTAATCATAATAGTAGTCAAAAATGCCGCCAATAATTTGCGTGTTCAAGAAGGATTGATTCAGTAAAACAGACAAACAAGAAGTTAATAACAGTTAAATTGATAATAAAGAATATGTATAAATAAACAAATTTCTGTGTATAGGCTTATAGAAACATTGTTGACATATTCTTCTCCTTCTTATTCTTTCATTATCAATAGTAATAATGGTTATTATTTGATAGATTTGAATTGAATAACAGGAATGTTTATTGAAATGATTAAAAGTTTTATAGAAAAACATGAATTGTCAATTAGTTTATTAAGTTTTATATTAAAAGATGAATTAAGATATTAGAACACCGCTGGAACACTGGAAGTACTGAATGGATGTTTTGTCCTATTGTGGGACTTCACGATCCCATTCGCGGGACTCGAACCGAAGGCCTTCAGTGTCGCGTGCGAATGCTTAACTTTTTGAACCACTGAGCCGACATCCAGTGGTGTTAGTGTCTAATATCAACCAATCCACAAAATTGCGCGACCATCTTATAAACTTCAATAGTTGAGTGAATCATATTAGTGTGAATAACTTACATTTCTTGATATTTGTAACTATGTAACAGTTTATTGATAATTAAAAGAGAGGGGAGAATTCGGTGGATCGTAGTAATTGTTACTAGTTAAATTTATGAGTTGATTAAAGCTAGACTAGTACTTTCATGTTTTCTATGGTGGTCTAATCATAATTGACTCATGAATTCAACTATTAACACTTACTACAATTGACAAAAACCTTATTTTGATAATAATAAACATGTGTTCATTAGTTACTGGTTTCATGAGGTATTTCCTGGATGGAGTATCAACCACATTTGTTGTAGAAGCAATTACTCACTAAAAACAATGATGAACGGATGCACAATATGGTGAATTGGTTCAAGTTAGATATTAACACCATTGGATGACGGCTCAGTGGTGCGAGACCAATAGCTCCTGAGTTCAAATCCCAAAGGCTGGATCATGAATTCGCACTGCCGAGGAGTCCCATACTAGGGCTAAACAGCCATTCAATTCTTCCAGGTTTTTCATGATTGTCTAGCTTTCATTGAACTATAAAATTACTAAACTTTCCACATAGACACCCTTCTGATAATAATACTAGTCAGGGTTTATTATGAAAATTAACTCGTTTGAGTTTATGTTACGTTAATTAATAAAACCACTCAATAGAATTGATTTTTTGATAAATGATCAATTTTAACTTGAATACAACTTCTTATTAGGGTTTCTGTTTATCAATAGTTCATGTGTTTTACCGCATACCAGACTGATATGTTTATGGGAATTATTTTCACATATCATTGAAATCGTGTACCAATCTAAGTAAAACTACCAAAGAAATCTTAGAAGCATTAGACGGCAATCTCATTCTAGTATGAGACTCAGCAGCAGTGAGCATCCACTACATCACATACGAGATTCAAACCTAAAACCTTTAGTTTCCTGTACAGATATCCAATCTCTAGACTGTTGAGTTGGAATTTAACGATGTTAATGTCTATCTTCAATCAATCTACTACATTTGGCGACCATCTCTCATTATTTTTAGTAAGTAATTGTCTTACACTTTCAGTGATCACGACTTCTCATTAGAAATTTAAAAATTTCCTCTTGATGCTAGTCACTTGTAAAAATGTGGTAATAGTTAAAAAGAGGTTATGGAGATTGGTGAATGTTGTTAAAATGGTGGTCAATCTTAGATCGGTTCATGATTTCAATAAAATTCAACAATGTTATATCTAGAAGGTTGTTTTCTTGATATACCGCGTATAACCAAAACCCTTTCAAGTCCCAATGAGAATACAGAAGACTAGTGAAAGGAATATTATTCCAAACACTGTCAATTATAGTACAAAATTGTCAGGTATTAATAGATTTTAGTAAGAACGAAATCATCATTACAGTCCTCCAATCCGCATATAGGGGGTTATTAGCATTGTCCAATCGGGAAGCTACACGTAGGAATTCTAAAATATTTTTCCAAAAGGTGATGGGATGGAATATCTTCGGCTCCTTCTGAGCCTCTTTGAGTTCATCCGTTGTCCTTTGTCACAAACAATCTCTACAATCTCTTACTTATTATCTTGGATAGTAAGAAAGGTAAAATGAACACAATACAGAAATGTTTCTTTTTAATAAAACCTTTTCACATAAATCTATACTTATGGAGAATCTGATCCATTTAAATATGAATTCAGTAGTCCAAAGGTAATGTGTACTTTGAAAGTTTAAATCACTGGATTAAACTGATATTTACTCCATAGAAAACTGAACAGACATGAAGTATCCATAGTCCACTTCTTGATTTTCAATCATTATTTAACTATAGTCAATCTGTAACACAAACTATTATTTAACAACAAATAATATAGGATAATAAATCTGAAAATAGAATTAATCAGGTTATCTATTTCAAATATTTAACAATTGAATTCATGAATCAATTGAAGCTAGACCATCATAGAAATCCTGGGAGCACTAAATGGTTGTTCCCTCCTAATATGAGTTATACATATCTGCTTACATAATATATCTAAATGAAATGGTATAGGTGTCTATGGGAAAATCTTAGATTACCTAATTGTTTTATCGATAAATTGAAATTTTCAAAGTACGAAAAAAAAAATAAAAAGTTCTCATACCACCCTAGTAACATTTTCTGTTATTTGATTGGTTACTTTCGTCCCCTCCCCTTAGTGTTACTTTAAAAAATACATGTTTTCATTATATGTACCCAATTATGTTTTTATTTTTTCACATTATTATTGTTATTATTATTACTATTCGTAGGTATATTGTGTTACAATATTGATTTTTATTTCATTATTCAATAACGCCTATTTGTTTCAAATATCAATTCATTTAACCTTCTTTAAGATTATTTGATTCAATAAAATAAAGTCGTACATTATTTGTTGTTGTTGTTGTTGTTGTTGATTAAAATCCATTGGTTATTGATCAATGCATATCCCGTTTAAGGGTTGGTATTGTTTAAATAGTAATAATGATTAATATAATCTCTGTTAACATGGTAATTCATAGTGAATATATGGAGCAGAGTATATGTATATATATTCACTTGATGTTGTTTGTTTGAATCTTTCTATTGATATTTAGGACTGAAATATATCACTCTCATATTGGTATTTGTACGGATTGTCTAGATATTATCTTGAGTTACAAGTATTATAAACAAAGATGGATGGTGGTTAGCAGTGAAACCAAGGACTCGTGTATACTTTCATTGACAAAATCATACAAAACTTCATGTTTTATGCAAAATTGTACCAATATTATAGTTATAAATAAAGTTGGATTTACAAGTTGATTAAAGCTAGACCACTATAGAAAACCTGGAATTACTGAACGACCATTCCATCTAAGTATGAAATTTTTCAGTAGTGCACCTCGACGATTTCTCTTGAAGGATTCGAATTCATGACTTATTGGTCTTGTGCGAGAACGTCTAACCTCTAAACCAATGAGCTGATATCCAATGGTGTTAATGTCTAACTTGAATCAATATATGATATTGCGCGAACGTCCACCATTGTCTTTAGTGAGTAATTGTTTCTACAACAGACATGGTTGAATCTCTATTGATCAAGGATTGTCATTAGAACTCCAAGAAATACCTCATGAAACCAGTCGCTGATGAAAACATGCTGATTTCAGTAATTTTATAGTTGAATTCATGAGTTCCATAATAGAATGAAACAACTGCCTAGTTCTTCCAGGCTTTTTATGGTAGTCTAGCTTTAATTGACTCATGAATTCAACTATATATATTTTTAGACAATTTCTTAACTTCAGTCATCTACTTCATTACATTGTTTGGATTAATTTTAGGTTAGAATATAATCAGTATTAAAAATATAACCATGACTTAAACTGGTTAAATAGCATTCGACTATTATTTCGAAATAATCATTCGTCGAATACCTTGTTTTTTTTTCATGATTCATTTAGGAGATATTGTGTTCTACTAATCATTATGGTTAAGTAAATCTATCTAAACATGGTGAATAACGAAATATTGGAAAAGATAACTTAAACACTTTCATGATGGATTAACGTTTATTAGATAATCACTGGAATCAACAAAAGATTGGATAAATTTTCTTGCATTAATAAATTACCCTGTAACAACTTTAAACCACGATCTCGATAGCGATCGAACCCACGACTTGCATATCTTGTAGTGAACGTTTAATTCTTAGACCACTGCTGAGGAGTTCCACAATAGAACGAAACGGCCATCCAATGCCTCCAGGTTTTCCATGATGTTCTAGCTTCAAATGACTCATGATCTCAACTATTGAAATCACCATAATCTCCATAAAATCCCTTCTGACATTAAATTTTTACCTAGCTGTTCAACCTGTTTAGCATCAATCCGGTCAACAATTTCCATAAATCTGTCGAAATAATGTAAAGTAATCCTTATCTTTTTTTTATTTCAGATTAGTGATTTGTCAGATTAACCTAACAACCCAAGAAATCATAACGTTGACTAATTGATACACTGTTATTCCGGAAAGTTAAGTACAATTAAAGGTGAGACTATAATGTATGGATGAACCAATCAGATTTAAGATAACAGATCTCGAATTTTGGCGCAAAATTCACTCAGTTGTTTGACTAAATAGTGTTTTAGTATTGTAACTGATATCAGTTCGTGATGATAAACCATAAATCTAATTTCTAATCCTAACCATCAACTATAAATCATTATCCTTAATCTTCAAATTGCTTTTAACCCTCATTTAACTGTACTAAGTCGGTGAACATTCATTAGGTCGTTTTAACGTCACTCAAATGTCATCTATAATTTATAGTCTTATTCAATTAAATTCGGTTGATGATGACTTATAAATTATGGACAAAATTAAAAGCTTTTGTTCAATATATGAATGTATGAATGAATGTATATGTTTATGTCAGTCCATATTTGTACTTTTGAACTCTTGAGAAATGTTTGTTTTCTTTATTTGCCTGTCAATATGATTATACGATCACTACGCGATTGTACTTATCTCGTTTACTTCTCTGTTTTACATAGAATTCATTATTTTACAAGCTTTAGCGTTTTCATTCCTGTTTCTATGCAATTGATAATTAATGGATTAATAGTCTCTACTCAGTGAACTTAAGAAATAGCTCACCTGAAATATCGAAATGTGATCAACTAAGCTACTAACTTCTGATAGCAACTAGATCTTTCAATGGATATGATTATAATTGTAAAGTTTAAACTATTATATGCTTGATATTCAGGACTGTTCTTTAAAGTGTACTATATTACATATTCTTAAAAGAAATTTCTTAAGAACAATAATGATTAAAGAAAGAGCAAAGAAATCTTGATAGATTCAAAACAAATATTCAATAAGAAACTCGTCAAATCACCAACTTTATCTCCGTTGAAGGATCTATATCAGTCATATGTACAACGATAAAACTGTTCATTGGAAATCTATGGAATTGAATTGTTATTGTAGTGAAGAAGAACATAAGCGGGAACAACCATATGTAGTTGAATACAAAATGACCTAACATCTTAGTAAATACTTTATTTGCAAAAATGTTAATCACTTGTCTTAAACTTGACTGTTTCTTCTACAAATATCAGTCAATCATTTCAGACTTCAGTGTTCTTACATTTCCATACGAATTCCTTTTTGTTCCCATTCTTACCTTCTCGATTTTCTTGACCTTCTGATGTCAGACATTCTATTCTTGACTAACATTACATACTACTTATATATCGATATAAGTAAAACATACTATCAAACATGTATTCAGTTGAATGTATCAATCAGTTCATTACAATACTTAATAACTCCTAATAACTAAAAAAAGTCCAAATGTTCATTACATGTCTACATTAAATTCAATATATATATATATTGGCAAGAATATAATTAATGGACAAACCAATCAGGTATAAGATAACAGGTCTCGGATTTTAGCGCGAAATTCACTTATATATTCGGCTAAATAGAGTTTTAGCATTATAGCTCATATCAGTTCGTGATAAAAACCCTAAATCGAATTCCTAACCATAACCGTCAACTGTAAATCATAATTCGCAGTCCTCATACAGGTTTACAACCTTCATTTGGTTCTATTTATTAAGTGAAAACTATGGAGGTCAGTCCAGCGTCACTCGCTGAAATATATAATTAGACTGTGAAAAAATAATGAAACAAATTGAATACATGAAATGTAACATCGGTAAAATGACATAATGTTACGCTATTCTATAAGATGAAACGAAGTAATACCACGTAATTTATTCAAATATGATTCAATACATGTTAGACTACAAACGAATAGGGTGGATAGTGATTCATATTACTTACAGTTACACTATAGTAATACAGAGGTTAATTGAAACAAATATTTTTCCGGTATTTCTTATTGTGTTTGTGTGTGTGTGTGCGCGCATTATAAATACGTACAATAAATATATTCAAACAATTACTGTGAAGTACATTAGCATGAAATGCATGATGAAACGCATGATTTCATTGACAATTGAACATATACTTAAGTAACTATGATCGATTGAAGTTAGACCGAATGTCCTAGGTTCGAATCTTATGTATGGAATCGTGAATGCGTGCTGTTGAGTTTTTTACTAGGACAAAATGACCATCCAGTTCTTCTAGGTTTTCGATGGTTGTCTATTTTAGATTGACTCATGAATTCAACTACAATTTCCATAAAAGTGATAAGTATAATTAATTATTTATGAATTCATAATCATATGGTTATGTCCGCATAAGCATAATAAATGGTAACTTTTGTGATCCATTTATGGATCGATACTATACGTACATTTTTATCGTATAGTTGTTGAATAACTAAACTATGCATATTCATGTCCCTCATATTATGAGCCTTATTTTGACTTATGAACTATTATTATACGATTTACCATTCATGAATTATGACCTGTCTATTAATCACTACCTCCTACGTTCACAGTCACATTTGGCCAAATCTTGTACAAATGTTGATTCCTAATTTATGGTACGGTGTGATTTATCTGGTTGGTATATAAATCAGGTATGTTTGAAATACATGATTTATATTGTAGAGGCTGAGATTGGTGTTCTGGACTTAACTGGCTAGGCTAGCTGGAAAGCAGGACCAATCAGGACTCTAGACTGCTCATACTTGTTTTATGCATCATTCGTCCGGTTGACAAATCACTGCTCTCTAATTGGCGGTATAGTTTCGTTATACAATAAATAGGGCACATATGACAACAGTTGTTCTTTTTAGATTCGACTCTTAATGTATATTCTACCAAATTCTCATCACCATATTGTAAACTATGTGAGTATACTTATAACAGAACCACGACTAACTGCAAAATGATAAAGACCACCTTGTCTCATGATAATATACAATGGATAGATTTAAAAATAAGATATGTAAAATTTCATATTAAGTGACCTAAATGTATCATGTTACAAGAGAAATCTCAAGTCTGTAAGTGTATCAATGATCTTATTCTTTTTCTTAATTATTTCTCTAGGGTATTAAATAAAGGTGAAAGTTTGCAATTAGCTAGCTTTAGATAACAACAGAAACCGGAAGAATATTGAATTTCTGTTTCAAAGTAGTTTGAAACTGCTTAACTACATTCAGTATCAATCATAAGATCGTGAAGTTTCGTATTGAGCGCTTGACATTTAGATCAATTTTTTGACTTCAACAAATTTACAACCATTTTCCGATAATATTGCTAGGTAAATTTCTAAGTCTTAATAGTGATCATCTTCACCGATTACGACCTGTCATGATAACTTAGTGAATTATTTTGATTGAGATCATGAATCGATTGATGTTAGACCATCATTGAAAACCTGGAAGCACTGGACGGCCATTTCGTCCTATTGTGGGACTCCTCAGCAGGGCGCATCCACGAGTTAGCCCACGGGATTCGAACCCAGGGCCTTCAGTCTCGCGGGCGAACGCTTAACCTACTGGACCACTAAGCCGTCATCCAATGGTGTTAATGTCTAATCTCAACCAGTCCACGAAGTTGTGCGACCATCTTCCATTGTACTGAGGTAGATACCTATCGTTACCTGACACGGATTAGCTCCGCTGGTCACAGAATGAAATTAGTTACTAGTTCGCATATTAGTTGTATTTAAAGTTTTTGTTGATCATTAAATTTTAAAGTCTTTATCACTGACCGATCATTGTTCAACAACCAGCATGAACTGGTCAACTATATTGTCTTAGTTAAAACTCCTCTGAAGTAGTCGCATAACAAAAGCCAATACACGATGAAACTTACAATATTTATGAAACATCTAAAAAAACACTGGAGATAACTAAATAATTTAAAAATCAATAAATATCCAAGACTTCGGGTTACTGTAGTTTATAATGTAAATTACCATTGATTTTATTTAGATCATAAACCATAAGAAATCATTGGAAAGCTGAAAGTATTAAACAATCGTTTCGTCCCAGTAGAAGACTCTTCAACAGTGAAAATTTATTTTATTAGGATCACAAACCATAAGGATTCATTATATATCTGAAAGTATTGGACAATCGTTTCGTATAAGACTCTTCAGTAGTATCTATTAAACTCTTATAGAATTGATATATGGTAAATGTTTAAGATACATGAGAAAAAAGGGATGATTTCAACGTCATTAGAATATAACAACGTTGTTCTTATTCATTTACATTAACTTTGATAAATAAGTCTAACCTAATATAGTTAAATAGAATATCTATCTATCTATCCACACATCTATCTATCTATCTATTTATCTATCTATCTATCAACACATCTATCTATCTATCTATCTATCTATCTATCTATCTATCTATCTATCTATCTATCTATCTATCTATCTATCTAACTATCTATCTATCTATCTATCTATCTATCTATCTATCTATTCACACATCTATCTATCTATCTATCTATCTATCTATCTATCTAACTATCTATCTATCTATCTATCTATCTAACTAACTATCTATCTATCTATCTATCTATCTATCTATCTATCTATCTATTCACACATCTATCTATCTATCTATCTATCTATCTATTCACACATCTATCTATCTATCTATCTATCTATCTATCTACGTATCTATCCATACATATTTGTATATATGAACTTAATAAGTAAACATATTGAGCATGAAATAACTTTTCAGTTTATTCTGACCTTAGATCCTGTGAAGAAAAAAAACAAAAAACAAAAAATAAAGAAAGAACAACTATTCATCATTATCAATCTATTTATTTGAATAGTCTCATTCTGTCAAAGTTCACCTTATACATGAAATATAGAAGAAATTATTTTGTATTAGAATTATGATAAACTATATAAATATATATGAATGAATTTACTTTTATAATGGAAACATTCCTGGCAAATAAAACTATCCCGCACATAGGACTCGAACCCAGGACCTTGGGTTTTGAGGACGAACACGACCTCTAGACCGTTGAGCTGGCATCTAACGGTGTTCATGTCTAATTTCAACCAATCCATCATATTATACAACCATTCACTATTGTCATTCGTGAGTAGTTGCCTCTAAAACAGACACGGTTAAAACTCCATTAGTTAAGGCTTTTTACTAGAACTTCAGGAAATATCACATGAAATCAGTCACTATTGAGCACATGATGATTACTACCAGAATGGGATTTGTAAATATTGTAACATCGTTGGATACCAGATCAGTTGTCCAAAGATTAAGTGTTCGCGTGCCAGACCAAAGGTTCTGGTTTCGAGTCTTTTGTGAGGGGTCGTGGATATGCACTGTTGAACAGTTCCACAATAGGAAGAAACGGCCGTCGTGTGCTTCCAGGTTTTCAATGGTGGTGTAACATCAATCGGTTTAAGATCTGAATCAGTAGTTAAATTGAAAACAGTATTTTTATCATGAACAATATGATATTAACCGGGAATAGATAGAATAATGGATTTTATTTACATAAGGGAATACTCATCAGTGTATATTTACAATTCTATATGAAACTTATTGTCAATTGCTGAGCATGAAATTGTTTATGATATAATACAATTGTTAAGTTCATATCACGCATTGATATTTTGTAGTCCACCAATGTCAATAAAAAAGTATTAAGCATCCGTTTCGTTCTGGTTTGGGACTACTTGATTTTTCTTGATTCACGATTCAAATAAAGTTAGCATCCAGTAAATTCATGACTCATGGAGAGTTCTTAACATTCTGACCACTGGGTTAGCATTCAGTTGTTTACATTTATAACTTCAATTGTCTCATTGTATTGTGTAATTATCTTTAAACCCCGCAGATAGGTAACTGCCTCTTAGATGATATAGTTGAACTTCAATAAATACCTCCCGTCACTAGTCATCTTAAACAAAAGGTTTTCCTTGGTCAAAACCTTCATAAAACCATTCAGGCAATGATTTCGTTGAGTTATCATCTTGATCCATATTTAGTTGATCCCATTAATCACAGCTTTTCACTATAAAAATTGGTCAACTCAATCGACGCGTACTACATCTTAAATGGTTGACTATCTACATTTAATTTGTTCAGATTATGATACACACGGTACTTGGATATTTAATAACAACCTTTGAACAGCTCGTTAGTCCAACATATTCTTTCAAACTTGATAACCAACTGAAAACGTATACTGAAGTATGAAGAGAAGGCTTATTCACAACTTTAGTTTGAGCACTGAAAGCAGGGATAATTCTAGGTTTGTGTGTAATCCTGATCTTCTAGAGGCTACAGAAAACATGCTAAATTTAAGAATGAAGTTAGTAATTATTCAATTAGCATGTGATGTAAAATCCATTTAGTTTCTGGGACTCTCTGTAAATGTTTACTAAATGCTGATTGAACCAAGTGTTTTCACCATATTCTCAGTTAGTACACAACTTTCCTAGTAATCGTTGGCGGCAACATTCATAACACACTAAAGTAAATGACTTAATCTCATTTGGGATATTGAATTTTTATAACGAGATATGGAGAGTGGCTAGCAGTTTAATACAAGACACATGTTTCCTCCTGTTTTGAGCTCAGTAGCTAGACGTATATATATCACAGAGATGATGTCCATTCCGGGACTTAAACCCAGTATCTTTCATTCTAAACCTCATTACATTAACCACTTAGTAATTAGCTTCAGTTAACCATTGTCTTATACATTGACCGTTTAAATCTTCGCATTTATGTTTGGGACTACAACTAATCAGTTGTATTTGAATGTATATTGTCACAAAGGCACCGCAAGCTGCTATCCACCACTGCTGAAAAATGTTTACGAAGTAGTGGTAATATTGAGGCAATCTGGATAGCATACACATATTTATAAACAAATATGGATAGCGACTAGCAGTAGGATACAGGACACGTTTTTCGTTCTATTTAGGACTCGTCAACTGGAAGTACCTGCATTTCAGAATTGATGTTCACTGAAGGGCTCGAATCCAGTACTATTCGCTTCAAACGCCATCACGTCATCCACCTAGCTACTTAGTCCTGATAGCCACTTGCTTGTGCAATGGAATGAAGTTTAAATTAACTTGATATTGTTTACTTGAATCTTCCCACTGATGTTTAAGATTGCAAATAGGACGAAATGCGCGTTGTGGATTCCACTGCTAGCCACCATCCATCTTTGTTATTCAAGATTATTACATGAAATAAATTGAAACTCGACGTTAGTCCTTAAATATAAAATGATTTTTTTATAAAGTTAGTCTTGTAGACATTGTAAACATTTTTATGAAATAGAGTGTAAAGTTGTCTTTATTGGACAACTGATTAAAACTGGGAACCATTGAATAGTTGATTGGTCTTGTGTTGAATGTCTACAGATATTCCTAAACGAAGTCATTATAGATTCACTTAGTGTTGTTTTACTTGTATCTTCCCATTGTTATTTAGGACTGCGATTGATCAGTCTCACGTTGGCATATGTGCATCCTGTGTGGTATGCCTCGACATAGCCTTAAGTAAAAAATTACAGGATGCACATATGCCAATATGAAACTGATCAATTGCAGTCCTAAACGTTAATGGGAAGATTCAAGTAAACAATATCAAGTGAATTTAAACTTCACGTCATTGCACAAGCAAGTGGCTATCAGGACTCAGTAGCAAAGTGGATGATGTGATGGCGTTTGAAGCGAATAGTACTGGATTCGAGTCCTTCAGTGAACATCAACTCTGAGATGCAGGTACATCCAGCTGTCGAGTCCCAAATAAGACGAAACTCGCTTCCTGGATTCCACTGCTAGCCACTATCCATCTTTGCTAAGAGGTCATTATAGATCTAGAAAATTGGTTGAAAATACTTTATCTTGTCAGAACTGAATAGAATATTTTCAGAAATATCTAGGAAAAATGATGGATTGTATATCAAGTTTTTGATCGAACAGTTACTTATGTTGCTAACATATTTGATGTGTTTCCAAACGTTCCTAGAAGATGATGATCATCTAAACTAACATTGAAGTAAAGCTTTCATCCGTATTTTGCAATTTTTCACGAATGTCTAGAGTTTAAGTGTAGAAATTATTTGAGGTTATAAAAAGCGGTTAGAAAATCGGTAAAAAAAAATTTACACACCAAAATTACCATTTTGAATGGTACTCTTCGACTACTACAATCTCTATAAATCTGCTTAATAGTTCTACCATTACTAATAATAATATGCTCGTTGTTGATTAACTTCAAGATGTGATTCTAGCAGAGAATTTTGAACCAGTGAATTTCATTGTATGGGGTATGAAACAGTAATCCATCAGATGCAACGGAAAACAATTATTCACTATAGTGAATTGATTAACCTTAAACGCGTAAACCATTAGATGTTATCTCAGTATTTTAAGTGTAAAGCGTTTAATTTGAGTCGTGTAGGTTTTGGGTCCTATCACATGTGAGGTTATAAATATGCAGTATCAATGAGCCCTATATCAGGAAGAACCAGGTCTCTAGTACTTCCAGACTTTTTTCAATGATTATCTAACAAAGATAAATTCACAATGTAACCTGTGGAAAGATTGTTAACATATGAGTTGTTTGACAATTTTCAATTAACAATACTTTTAGTCAGGTTTGCAAATTAATTATTTATTCAATCGAAAATGAACTATCAATTTTGATTTATCTGGTGAGATTTGATGATGGCAATGCCGATATACGATATCCCTCTTCTGTTAAACGGGATTGAGCTATACTGTTTGGGTTGTCATGTGAAAGTTTGGATGATGTCTGTTTCTCTTGAAAACCAATATAAAATTATCCTGACCTACAAGGGTATATTGTATAACTATAACTATGAAACTACTTCAATCTTTCTCGCTTCCTATATGCAATTGATATCGTATTACGACATTGCCATCATCAAAATTTCACCAGGTAAATCAAAATTGATATTTCATTTTCGATTGCAGGTGGAATGCCTATGCTCCTCCACGAAGAATAAAGGCGTAAGTAAATAAGTAATATACATTATTTACTGTTCTATGCCTCATTTACCTTAAGATCTCCGTTTGTATTCATTTTTCATTCATGCCACATTTTATTATAAAGATAAACAAGTTTTAACAATCTATAAAAAGTAAATTTGATTATGGTTGACTTTTCTTTTATCACTTATAGTTTGAATATCATTCGAGGACAGATACAGTAATGTCCATCCTTTTACTTAATTAACTAGTTGAGAAAGACTAACAATCTAATTATATCATCATCTGTTTAATATCTGTCGTTGTTGTTTCTTTCTATTTCACTCACTCACACACACACACACAATCATAAATAGTTGTTAATGAATATCATTATGCAATTCAGAGTCTTTCTGTTTGACTTTCTATCAATATGATATCTTTGATTGTTACATAAAAGAAAAGAAATAGATTATTTGAAAGAAGAGATTACCTTTAGGTTAGATTTATTATGTAACTACAATTAACGATATTATCATTAGTAGTAGTAGTAGTAGTAGTGTGGTGTGTGCTACTGTTGTCGACAGATATAAGTAGTATGTATTATCAATCGAAAATGAAATGCCTGGAGGCAGAAGGTTAAGAAGATCAAAGAAAAGAGAACAAGAACAGAGAATGATTGGTGTGGAACCAGAAGAACAACGAAGTCTGAGAAAATTCCTTGGCATTTTGTAAATGAAGTATGTGATGTATGGTTCTCAGATTTTACTAAGTTGTGTAATTTTGTGCTCACATACATTTTGATTGTTCTCACTTGTATTCTCGTTCAATACGGTAATATCAAACAAAACAAACAGTAGAATGAATAACTATTGCTTTGTTAGTGGAATAATTCTATTTTGTAATTCTTTCTTGCTCTAAGGAAGTAATTAACTTAATAAGTTGTAATCCAGTTAGACAGATAGGTGAATACTTTAATTTAGAAACACTTCTATGCGAAGATTGATAAAGATTTAACTTAGTTGATACAATTCGATTATCTCTAAAAGAATTAAATCAACTTGCTATCGTTTAGTACTCAGTGATTATTCAGTTGTCAATATCTAATTCCTACCGAAGGTAAACTGTAGCCCGAGTAACCCGGAGGGTAACGTCTCAGACTACAAAACTGGACAGTAATACAACAATGAATCCTCAAAAACAAATACCACTTTCTTCAAGATAACTGGTATATCTCGATAATTAACTAGTATGAAGCCTAAGAGTCAAGCAAAATTTCCTGCCGACTACGTTTAACGAGTATTTACAGTTGAATTTCAGTCGTCTATTCACATAAATTGAACTGAAATGATTACTTACCCCTGTTACTCCCAATGGAGCATAGGCTGCCGACCAGCATTTCCCAACCCACTCTGTCCTGGGCCTTCTTTTCGATTTCCATCTAATTCTTGTTCATTTTTCTCATGTCTATTTCCGTTTCCCGGTGTAATGTGTTCATTGGTCTTCCTCTCCTCCTTCGACCTTAAGCATTCCATGTGAGGGCTTGTCTTGTGACGCAGTTCGGTGCTTTCCTCAATGTGTGTCCTATCCACTTCCAGCGCTTCCTCCTGATTTCTTCCTCGGCTGGAATTTGATTTGTTCTCTCCCATAGTAGCTTGTTGCTAATAAAGTTCGGCCAACGGATCTGAATTATTTTTCGTAGACAACAGTTATTAAACACCTGTATCTTCTGGATAATGGTTTTCGTGGTTTTCCAGGTTTCGGCCCCATACAGTAGAACTGTCTTGACATTTGTATTAAAAATTCTGACTTTGGCGTTGGTTGTCAATTGTTTTGAGTTCCGGATTTTCTTCAGTTGTAAATATGCTGCTCTTGCTTTGCCGATCCGCAACTTCTTATCTGCATCAGATCCAACGTGTTCATCAATAATGCTGCCAAAATAAGTAAAGGTTTTTACATCTTCCAAATCTTCTCCGTCAATTGTGATTAGATTGTTGCATGCTGTGTTGTATCGGAAAATCTTGCTTTTCCATTTGTGTGTGTTGAGACCTAGTGCTGCTGAGACTGCTGCTACACTGATCGTCTTCTCCTACATTTGTTGTTGCATTTGCGATAGAAGAGCCAGATCATCCAACTTCATCCTAGATGTCCACTGTATCTCGTGCTTCCCTTCAGATGTTGACGTCTTTATTATCCAGTCGATCATCAGGAGAAAGAGAAAGGGTGAGTCCATCCGGGGGCTACTGCCGCTTCCAAGCCCGGATAACTGAGGAGGGTTGAGCATGGGGTTAGCAACCCCATCCCGTAGAAAACTAACTCACTAAAAAAACGCTAACCAGAAATGATTACTGTAATATAAAATACGCTTTTATTCTCATGAATATATAACAGTTGATTTTATAATCATGTATAGCGAGACTACCTTATGGACGAAGCAATCAAGTATAATATAACAGGTCTCGGATTTTGACGCGAAATTCATTCATCAATTTGGCAAAATAGAGTTTTCGCACTATAGCTGATGTCAGCTCGTGATGAAAACCTGAAATCTAATTCTTAAACTTAATTATCAACTAGAAGTTATAATTCTAATTCATCACACAGGTTCATAACCCTTATTTGGTCCTATTGATTAAGTGGACACACTCAAGGTCAGTCTAGTGTCGTTCATAAATTATAGTCTCACCTCATGTACTGAGGTGACATTAGAATTTTAACCTGAATGTTATTTCTAAGTAACAATGTCAATGAATCATGTAATGAACTGATTGGTGTTATGAACAATTGATTGAAATCATTGGTAAGAACACTTTCAACACCGTAGATGCTAAGTTTTATATTGATTTAAAGAAGAAACGATAATGTAATCTCTCGAAGAATTTCAATTTCGAATTGATAGGTGTCTCGACGTTAACTCAGAACTATGAAACTTTTAGACAAATCACTTGTAAAGAACTCCATGAAAATAGTTTTATCCGAAGAGAATACACGTAATCCAGTCTTTTTATTATTTACTATCTCTTCTGAGGACATCTTGATTTCATTTAACAACTATATATATATGAAAGAAATGACTGTCCTAAGCTGTTTGAGCATCAGCTGTTGCCTATCAAAAGTCAATCAGCGATGTTACTATGAAACGTTTTTAGCATAAACTCTTCCACAGATAGATCATAAAACAACAGTCAACCTAATAAATTTGTCTTTTATTTTAGTATGAGTATGCTTTTTAACTTACTTTAATGAAAGACAAAGCAGGGAGGATCTGACAGGTAGTTTACTACTTATATGGTACTGTTGAATGCAGCAAATTCATTACATTGAAAGGATACAACTTGAAATGTTTAAATTACATAACATCCAAGATAAACAATTATCATATAATTACAAGAAATATATATTGATTTTCATGAAAAAAGAAACTAAACAATTCCAAGTTTCGGAAGAGGAAAATAGTTCACCAATCAATCAATTTGATAAACGTTTACAATAATCTGTTGTTAGTATCTCAGTCGTACAGGAAATTAGTCTTGACAAGGATAGTTCAGTGGTAACTACCTTCGATTCCCTTTTATCAGCAACTTAAATATATCTATATAAATCATCATTGTCGTGATATACGATGTGTGGAGAAATGACTTTGAGCTACTATCAAGGCACATAAGTTTACAATAAATTGAGAATAATCAATTAAACGTTTTAATTAAACTATTGAATAATGATAAATGATAAAAGAATAGTAAACGTATAAGATCATCTCTCAAAAAGTATACGATCTTCAACAATTATATAAGTAGTTTAACATGAATATCACTACTGTACAATTAATAAATAAGTAATATATATGCTGAAGTTTTATTGTGGCTTATTTATCATTCACAAAATTCAAAATTGAAATTCCAAGTGATTAGTGCAAGTATATATCGTACAGATTGATAGACTTTTGAGTTCATGGGTTCGATCCCCCGAAGCGGGTATTGTTGGTGGTGAAAGCAGATTCATGACACTATTACTTCTTATTTTATTGAAGATAAAATGTACGTTACATAAAATGGTTGATGATAGAATTCTATTCAGTTTACAATCTTTTAACTTGTGGAAGTCGGTCATGTGTAATGTAAAACCTAAGTCCTGATTTTCCAGGGATTAGTTTTTCACCATACGAATTGTATAGAGTCTAATTTTGCACTTTGAGGTAGGTGGTAGTCGGCCTTATGTAATAAATGTTCCAATAATCTCAATCGATAAGGATTCACTACCTCATCAACCGATTTTTCATCTTTACCTAGTAACCTTTATCCAACCGTACAGCTGTCAACTTGTTTATCTCAACATAAATGTGCAACGTTCGTTGATTCGGAGTAACCTAATATGATATTGTATCAATAAAGTATACTATCTATTATGAACTAATAGATTACTTACTTAATACGATGTAAATAGGTGTATATCCTTTTCGATTCATGTATTTTGATCAACAAAAAATTAGATGAAAAATCACAGGTTAAGGATCCAAATTGAACGTTTCTTCCCACTTGAGATACATCGATTGGATTTAACCGAATTTGAGTTTGGATATTCATACAGAATCAAAACCAGCTCCCTTGATTTTAAACCTCAACATTATACGGATTGAGCTACTGAGTGTAGATAGCTATCAACATGTAAAACGGACGAAACTTTCATATTGTTAATAATATGATAAGCGACTGGAGTGCTAATGACATATGAAACTGATTTTTACCTAATCATTTGTGACAGGTAATCAAGTCTTGAGAAGGACTAATTATGTAATGTAGTCACTTAGTTATATCTTTTGGTGATAGATACTCAATAATATGATATTGTAAATATGTATCACATAATAAGTTATTAATTGCTTACTTACGCCTGTTACCCCTCGTGGAGAAGCATCGTCCTCCTACCAGCATTCCCCATAGAACTTTGTCCTGGATAATAAGTTATTGATTATTTGGTGTTTAATGCTACTCAATTCAATTTAAACAAATTCGTCTGTTAACAAGACTGTGAATTAATCATATAGAAGGTAGTGTATTCAGGTATCAGTTTGAATCATCATGAGTATCACGTAAATCCTCATCGATTGTTTCCTTTGTTCTTAATTTCTGTTAAAAATTACGGTGGTTTCCGTTTTTAAGAGCAACTGGAGGTACAACAACTTATAATTTAAAGTAGATAATTGATAGAAAATATGAGTCACAGTATGCTTCATATTGGAAACGGATCTAAAACAGTGATTTTTACCCATGAATCAATACAGTTCTGAACCAAGAACTATATGCTTTTCATTATGTTCAGCGATCCGCATGGTTAATGCCAATTCATGAAGATAGTTACTTGATATGATAATCTGAGAGACTGATATCTATAGTGATTAGTGACTTTCATTCAAACGAATTCCCAGAAATTCAGGTGTGAAACTGAAATCAATAGGGTCAAACAAGCTACGAATAAGATAGTAACCTATTCGATGACAACCTTGCTGTATTTCGAATAGATTTAGTATGAAAATATTGAGTGTTAGATATCAAGATTCAATTATATCGTGGATGTTCTTATGTTTCTACTTGTATCATCCAATTCACAGTTTCCTAGTACCAATTACCAAGACAGATAAGCTTTCTAGGAACACAACAGTTATTCAGTCTTATATTATTAACAACAAGCTTATTAAAAACTTAACTGATAGTAACATATTCTTAACTCTTCTAGAGTTAATGCTGGTCCCAAGCCCGGGTAAAATGAGGAAGGCTGAGCACGGGGGTCAGAAACCCTATTCCATAGAAAACAACCTTCATAATTGATTGATCACTTGGTGGTGACCAATGTTATGCGTGTCTATTCCTTATTATTAGTGCAGATCGAATGCTATCTACCATGTTGCAATGTGGCCACCAGTCTAGGTGACACGCATGATATTGGTCACCACCCAGTGATCAATCAATTGTGATTACATCTCAGTCCTACAGGAAGTCTGTCGCGTCACGGATAGCTCAGTAGTATCGTCTCTGATTGTGAAGCTGGGTGACACGGGATTGAATCCGTCAGGGAGTACCAGTTCCCTCAAAGATTACAGGTACACTTTGCTGACGAGTGCCAAGTAGCACGAAACGCTGGTCCAGGGTTTCCTGTCGACTATCTCCAACCACCATCTAGAAAACAACCTTGTTAAAAAAAGACGCTAACCAGAATAAGTACAAGAATGGTTCATTTATCCTAATAATAATAATACCCAATTACTGAATAATATCATCATTATCGTTTGGCATAGATTGCGAAAAAATCATTGGCAGCAGTGACACAAGTAAACATCCATTTATCTACTTCACTATGCTCAATTCTTTCATTCTCTATAATATAAAAGTGTTTTCCAATTTGTTTGCTTTATATAAAAAGATAAAAGAAGAACACATCTATACTCCCTTAAGAAATGATGTATGTATGTATGTATGTATGTATGTGTATGTGTATGTGTATGTATCGATAAAATTAAAATATAAAGAAAACATTAGTACTTGTTGTTCTTACATTTCGTTTGGAAAAATAGAAGAAAGTACGAAGTATATTACATAAGGCATTTAGAATAAGTTAGATTTTAATTCAGTATGGTTACTCATGACCAGCACTATAAATAGAGAGAAACAGAAAGAGAGAGAGGGGGATGAAGTAGGAGAGAATCACCAACGTATACTGTTTAACATACAATATGTTCAGATTGCTAGATTAAGCATAGTTATTAATTTTGAGAAGATAGATAGATAGATAAATAGATAGATAGATTGCAACCCGTTAATTCAAAGTATAGCCGAAAGGGATTTTCAAATCTAAGATAACAATGTTTACCGTTGAATAACATTATAAGTATTGTCAGTTAATTAGATTGTACTTCAATTGGTATCTAATCAAATGTAAATAGTCAAGTTGATTGGTTTTATAGTTTTAATTTTAAATCAATATAAGTTATGTTTTCATGAAAATACATTGAATAAAAAGTTCTTTTCTTTTTTGTGTTAAAATGATCTGATTTAATACCGATAAGCGGGATCGTAGATGAGCACTGCTGAGGAGTCTCATACTAGAGCGAAACGGCCGTCCAGTGAATCCAGGTTCTAAATGATGGTCTAACATCAATCAGTTCATGATCTCAATCAAAAACTTGATAATCTCCATAACCCTATACTGATAACCAGTAAGAATGGAACATAGTATAGAAGCATCATGTTATTCGTTTCATGTCACTTAAAATTCGATACAGTTCATTGATTCGTACAGGTGGTATTTTGCAAATTGTTAAGTATTCATTTTTTTATGCTACAAATTGATTAATGCTAGATAACCATTGAAAGTTTAAAAGCACAGGAAAACCGTTTAGTTTACCCATGGTATTCCTCTATAGTGCGTATTCACATCCACACTGTAGACCAAACGTTCAGCCTTCAGATCTCATTGTGAACGATTAACCTCTTTTATTTATTTATTTATTTGAACACATAAATATTGGTACAGGGGTGCACCAAATATATATGCGCCACACAAAACAATGATAATTTGAAGAGAAGGAGAATATATATATATATATATATATATATATATATAAAAGTAATGAACCTGGGGAATTATAAAAAAAAAGAGGGAGAGAACAATGATGGGGAAAACGGAAAGGTACAATCAGAAGAAATCTTTCAGTTAAGGAGATACAAACACTTTTTATGAAGAAAGTAAAAGAACGTTACAGCAGGATCGCCACTGGCTTCTATTCTGAGCCATATCTGATAACGTCTCTAGCCACTGTGTTACACCGTCTCTCGGACCCCAGCCAGGGAGTCGTGAAAGACCAACAGAAGCTAGTCCTTTGCAGCTTTCTTTCATACCGCGACACCATGTCATATATTGACCAAAAGGCAGCCAGTTTGAATGGTGCACGTAGTTTCAGAAAAACTGCTTCAGTACTCATATTTGGTGGTAACATACAATTTTCAGCCAGGCAGTGACTCGAGAACGTTTAGATAAAGCTGAATTTTCACCATAGGCGAGCTGCTGTCTAGGTCAAAACGGATACATAAAGTAGGTATAAGAGAGGGTGAATAAATGACGTGGTAAAATAATAATAATAATAGTACGAGTCATTTCAATGTTAATCAGAGAGAAAGGAATATTTTCCATAAGCAAATAGTTCATCATGATTTTAGTGCGTGGGCTGAGATACTGCCCGGGTGCCCAAACCGAAGCAGGTGGTTTTCACAGGGAGCCAAACCCCGAGCCTTTGACCTAAAGGTCTAGTCCACAAGGCAGTGGAGCATCGTAAGGAGATGCAGTCCCATGGAAGCCGGTGACCAAAAGTTGGTTCATACGCCATTTGTTCCCGCAGGATACGGGAGCCCATGTGCACCATTAAATTGGGATCCGGTTATAGCGCCGGACATTCGCTTTTCGTCCTCTCATTTTCGTTAACAACACCCCCGCCACGAGAAGGCAGTGAGTAGGACTTCCCTGACAGAGGCCGTATACGCATGGCCGTGTGAGAGTATTTCGAGAGGGAGGGCGAACCCTCCCCGCTCTCGGTCATACCATTGGTCGGTATCCAATGGTTTACATAACAAACTCCAATAAATCAATTTTATTGTGACTGACAGAGTTTTATTGAATTGAATGTAAGTGAGCTATCTACCACAGGGAATGGAAGTGGTCCACATGATGTTACGAACTGATTCAGGCTAGATAATGACAACAGTGAATCCTTGTTGTGCGTTCTGGAAACCAAACACTTGCCATGAGAAACAAGGTTGTAATTTCAAGCTCAAACCCTTGAAGAGGCTTATACTCTGATGAAACAAGAATCAAATACTTCTAGGTCTTTTGAAGAATATCAGTTCGTAATGTAAACTATGAAAATGTTTTCAGTTTAATGGAAACGTTAAAAATATGGTTAATATAACTGAAGCAGGGAAATTATAGGGATGATATTATATGTGAGACCATGTTTTAACTCGGCATGATATTTATTCAGCATTTCATTCTTTCAAAATGAATTTAAATTTCACCCCGCTGCACAAGCAAGCAGCTATCAGGACTCAATAACTCAGTGGATAACATGATGGAGTTTGAAGCGAACGGTACTGAGTTCGAGTCACAGAGTAAACATGAACTCTGAAATGAAATTACATTCAGCTGACGAAACGCGTGTCCTGCACTCCACTGCTAACCACCATCTATCTCTACTTATAATGTAAGAGACTGTTGAATTACAGTCTTAAACATCAATAGGATGATTTAAAGAAACAAAACAAAATTCATTTTCATTCTTTTGATTTTTCATTGTATGATATTCATTCTGTATCAGATTAGGCATTCACTGATATTGATACATTCATTTGTGTTTATATGTTTGATACTTATTGAGTAATAAATAAACCTCAGTATTATCTTTATTCGAACAGATGCATATAGACACTGAACTGCATGTATACGAATGGTGAATAAAATCTTTATCTTCTACCATGTCTTGTCTCCCTCCTTCTGTGACAGTTTTGTACTATATCGATTAATATCATCATATCATGGACACGGATCTTTGATGAAGAAAATTAAGGCTAATAAAGGATGAGAGATTAGAAGTGTCACTTTTGCATGCAGATTTCTAGCTTGAATTAATGGATTTTTAAGGCTAATTTAGGGAGATCGAATCAGAAAAATGCATTTAGCTGAGAGGTGAGCAAATGACCGACTCAACGGGCTATCTCTGTGTTCAAAATTGATAAGTCCAACCGCTCATCCTATCTTGACCCTGATACTCTTCACCATTATTCTATGTAAGTGATGTGTTGATGTTAGTTTGATCGATACAAGATGTTCTCAAATTCAGTTATGTTTACTTTTGAATAAAGAGAGAATGGACCGTTTTAAGAAACGACTATATATATTCGCCGAAGTTGCTGTTATTCGTAGAAATTTCTGTTTTCTTCATAATTACAGTTCCTTATGATGTCTTTACAGACTGTTAAGATCAGTGAACATAACTTAATATTGTTCAGGCTAGTGGCTGTTTTCACTAAGTAGTCTTGTGAATACTGTTATGGGGTTTGAGTCAGTAAGATACAGATAAATTTAAGCGAATAATACCACACGTGAAAGAGACACTTCTATTGAATGCTAATACTTGACACTATTGGGAAGATACTATATTATCAAAGAGTTATTTACAGTTGATTGGTTACTAAGCAGTACATGACTAATCACATGCTTGTGTACTTTTTTAATTCCGATCGAATTCAATCGACCAAGTAATAATACGGTTACTGGTAGAAGTAGGTCAGCACCGTGTGTATCATATTGAGATATAAAATGCTTTACAGTAGTTGGCAGGAATCTCTGAACATAAATATTTTGTTAGTTGGCACATAATGGCAATATTGCAAGTATATCTTACTGACTAGACAAATATGACCTCACCCACCACCACATAATGATCAACTAATTCATACAAGAGATCAGTTATAGTTCAAATAACTCGATAATAACATCTGAGTTTATGTATCAGGTTGTTTTGCGTTCGAACTCCAAAGGACTGATTAGCATAAAATCCGGATCAAAGATTCCTCAGTAACAGGCTGCCAAATGTTAAAAATTTAAATCATTTTCTATTTTCTCGATAATCCAACCACAGGTAAATAAATTAATTTTACTAGTTGAATTCATGAGTCAATTGAAGCTCGACCACTATGGAAAACCTGGAAGAACTGGACGGCCGTTTCGTTCAAGTATGAGTCTCTTCAGCAGTGCGCACCCATGATACCACCTCTCGGGATTCGAATCCAGGATCTATCAGTCTATTTTCAATTTACTCATGAATCCAACTATTAAAATTACTATAATATTCACAACCTATTTCTGATTATAATCAAAAACACTTTTTTTTAAAAATAAACGTGACTGGGTTCGAGTACTGTAGTGAACATTATTTCTGGGATGCAGGTACATCCAGTTGACGAGTCTCAAATAAGACGAAACATGCGTACGCTGGCCATTCTCCATCTTTGCATAATAACCAATTTATTGTTATCACTATTCAATATTTAAGTGTCCAACTCATTAAATATGATTATTTCCTAAAAGTTTCAAATGTTTATCCACTCCCATTTATTATCTATATAGTGCATTAGTTTCCATAGAATGAATGAATAAAAGAAATGGAACTTGTTTTTTAAAAAAATTTTCTTTTTTAGATATTTTATTTGAAAGAAGTAGTTGTGTTCTTTCTTTCTATTTTTTTTTCTCTTCAAAGGGTAAAAGGAATGATATTTAATGATCAATAGATTATTTTAGTACAGGAAGGAAATCAGTAGAACTAATTTACTTTTTCCATCACCCCCCACACACACACCATCACCCCACATACCCAATGTATTCAATCAACAAATCGGTATTTCTATAAATTACATATTTTTTTGTTTTATTCTAATAGTTAAAAATGTAATGAATTTGTAATGAGAATTTATGGTACATAATGTAATTTATGGTTGAATTACTTTTTTTTATTAAGAGTAAAAATTTCTTGATTTACTTGTAGGATCGGTGAAATATCATTGAGCTCTAGCCAAATCATCCGTCAGTTAGGTCGTTGAATATTGAATGGATTATTGATTTCTTACAAGGATAAGGATAAAAAGCGCGTATGCCATGGAATGGTTCATAATTTCATTTGTACCTACTATAACTAATATATTTCTATAGTTGAAATCATAAGTCAATTGAAGCTAGACCACCATGGAAAACCTGGAAGCACTGGACGGCCGTTTCGTTCTAGTATAGAGCTTCTCCACGATCTCGCCCCTGGCGATTTTTCGAACCCAGGACCTATCAGTCTTGGAGTTCTAGTGAGAAGCCATGGCCAGTGGAGTTCAACCAGGTCTGTTGTGAGATATCAACTCACTGAGGACAATGGTGACGGTGGTGCAACTTCGTGGATTGATTGAAGTTAGACATTAACAACATCGGATGGCGGCCTGCTCAGTGGTCTAGTTGGTTAGGCGCCTGGCGTGAGACTGCTAGGTCTTTGGTTCGAATCTCGCGGGAGGCGGGATCGTGGATGCTCACTGTTGAGGATTCCCATACTTAGATGAAACAGCTGTCCAGTGCTTTCAGGTTTTCCATAGTTGTCTAGCTTCAATCGACTCATGATTTCAACTATTGAAATTACTAATTCTCCACAAAACCCCTTCTGATAATAATATATTTCTGTAATAAAGTTTTTTGTATTGCATGGTCTTCAAAGTATCATCAGTATCTCGACACGATGAAGGGGTAATCTAAGTTAGATGCTTACCTCGAGGTATGACTTCAAAGTTAGCTTTTGGTCCCACCATTTCCGTTTAACTCGAGTAGGCTCCCAATCATTCGATAGAGATCATCTACATTGATGAACTACTTGCTTATAATATACTTTGAATTATTTGACTTCTAGAAGTAGCAATTGTATGTATTCTTGTTAATATGTAAAAAAAGACACCAATTAGTAAACTGACTTATATAATCTTGCTACTGTACCAAATCAATGACATATTAAATCGTACGAGCAGCATAGAATCAACTTTGAATGCTTATTGGTACTTCTTGCCTAGTTCTACCCATTTGAATCCAGAATACAGTCTCAGCTTCTACTGTATGATTCATGTATTTCAGATATATTTGGTTTATATACAAGCAAATCAGACCGCATCACAACATCAAATAGAAAATAACAATTATACAAGATCAAGCTAAATGTGGCTGTAAATACAGCAGTTATCGTTCATTTATTCTTCATTTGGATATAACAAAACTCAAAACTGGTTAGTTAGTGTGTATCGCTTCTTGACATGTATTACTTGCATCTAAACTAATTTACTTCTGTATAAATGAACAGCTGTCAAGGTAATTCCTAAATAATATTTGATTACTATGAACACCTCTCAAGAATAGAAAAAATATTTTTTGGGATATTACACAGGTTTCAAGGGCATCATCCCAAGATCTACTTATTATAAAAACATATACTAATAAACTTATAACAAATGTAAATATCTATTAAATTTAATAGTTTAATTCATGGGTCAATTAATGCTGGACCACCAGAGAGAAACATGAAAGCACTGAACAGCCGTTTCGTCCTAGTGTATGACTCTTCAGCAGTGAGCATCCACGATTCCATCCCGCGAGATTTGAACACAGGATCTTCGATCTCATGCACGAATGTGTATCCTTTAGAATACTGAGCCCGCCAGCATGTAGTGATGTTAATATGTAACCTTAACCAATCCACGAAATTGTGCAACCATCTTCCATTATACTGAGGTAGATACATGTCTCTACCTGACATGAATTAACTTTATTGATCACGGATTCTCACTAGAACTCCAGGAAATACCTCATGAAGCCAGTTAATAGTTCGTAAATAATGATTATTATCAGAAGAGAGTTTTGTGGAGATTTTAGTATTTTAATAGTTGAATTCTTGAGTAAATTAATGCTAGACCACTATGTAAAACCTGGATGAATTGGAACATCGTTTCGTCCTGTTATGGGACTCCACAGCAGAGCGCATCCACTATCTCGTTCATGGGATCTAATTCTGAACAGACATGGAACAACAATTAAACCAAGGTAATGGTAAATATATATGAAATGAAATTTCGATTGTTTGGAACCAATCGAAAGAAATGACTCTTGTATATTCTTATTTAAGATAAATGGAAGGAAGCTGGAATATATAAAAATTAAATAAGGATTGATTTGATTTTATATTGAAAAATACCATGTGTATAGTTGCTTGTTATGCTAATAATTGATCGATCGTATACTGTAATATCATCACCTACCATAGTTTAGTGTTGTGAAAATGAGATATTCGTCCAGCGAAAAAAAAACACGGCTATACTAACGTAGAAGACACAACAAATTACCACAAATCATATAGCTATCAGTTGTCTGAGAACAATTAATGGAATATGTTACAAGTTGTATTTAACACAGAGTAAAGTACCATTCAAAGCCAAGAAACACTGAGTAGATGCTTTATCTTGATATGAAACACCTTAGTGGTACGTACACACAACCCGATCAGAAATCAAACTAAGGTCCTTCAAATCTCTCAGCGTTATATCAGCTATTCAAACTACTGAGTTAGGGTACAGCAGTACAATTTCAACTTAATCTATATGAGATAAAATAAGACGGTTATATAACATCAATGGTGACAACTATTTTACTCCTAACATATCGAAAATAAACCAGAGTACTTAAAAGATATTTAGGAATGTTATGAAGCAACTCCTCTCTGAGTTGATTATTACCATTTAACAGTATTGGGGTTGTGGAGATCATTAAGTTTTTGATTGAGATCATGAACCGATTGATGTTAGACCACCATTGGAAACCTGGAATCACTGGACAGTCGTTTCGTCCTAATATGGGACTTCTTAGCGGTGTGCAGCCACGATCCCGCTCGCGAGATAACCATTTAATCGGTATTTTATACAGATTAATTTAGGTGGATTCCATTTAAGTTGGCATTGAAAATACGTAGGTAATGAAATGTGGCTTGATTATTACTTTGTTCTTTATCGACATGAATAACTTTTAAAAGGATTTTCTTCTGAAAACTGAGAAAACTGGTTATTTATAAAAGAAAACAAATGAAATAGGCAACAATGTATTGGATAGCTCAAAACTGTATTAGATTAAGATAGATTTGTGCAAACAAACAAACAAATCATTTGAAGAGAAAAAATTGATCACTTTATGTGGGTTTGTTCTCCTATCAATGTATCACACAATGATACTGCTAATTAGAGAACATTAAACTACCGATCCTATCAGTGACGCATAAAACAAGTGTGAACAATCTAGACTCCTTATCGGTCCTGCTTACCGCCTAACCCTGTCTATTAATTCCAGAACACAAATCTCAGCCTGTACGATATCAATCATTTATTTCAAACATACTGGGTTTATATGACAACCAGACAAACCATATCATACCATAAAATAGTAAACAACATTTGAACAAGAATTAGCCAAATGTGACTGTGAATGTGGGAGACGGTAATTACTAAACTGGATATAACTCAAGAATGGTAAATCATATAATCATAGTTCATAGGTCAAAATAATGCTCACAATAAGATGGACATGAATATGAGCAGTTTCGTTACTTAACAATTATGCAACAAAAATATACATATAGTAATAGTTCATAAATAGATCCCAACAGTTACCATTCATTATTCACATCGGGATATAATCTTTTTAAAGAAACATAATTAACTTTTCATTTGTATATTGTTGTTGTTTGTTATTTTTTTTTGTTGTTGGTTAAATTAATGAATACTACTAATAATACTACTATTATTATTACAAATAATAATAATAATCTACAGTACATGGTTATCAAGCTAGAATTAATGAACTTGACATCTAATACATTTCTTCTATTCATTTGATTTTCTAATAGACTTGACCCTATAACATTATAAACTGATATATTGACTTACTTAAATGAAATAAGCAAATGAATATGTAATATATTATTTTCCCATTATATTATGTATCCTTAGAGAATGTCACAGGGGAATATACATTCTTATAAGTTAATCTGTTAATTAATTTGGAACATATTAATTAATACATATACATATATCTATATATTGGATTTGAATTGGGGTAAACGACTTTGTTTATAGTTCACTAGTTGTTGGATTAGTCCTGTTTTTTTCTTTATTATATACTATTGTGAATTATTAGAATGGGTTTTGTGAAGATTTTAGAAATTTCACTAGTTGAAATCATGAGTTAATTAAATCTAGAACACCGTGGAAAAACTGGAGGCACTGGACGGCCGTTTCGTCTTAGTATAAGACTCCTCAACAGTGTTCATCCACAATTCGGCCCCCGCGAAATTCGAACCTAGGACCTATCAGTCTCGCATCAGGCGCCTAACCAACTAGACCACTGGGCCGGCTGGCATCTAACTTCAACCGAAGTTGTGCCATCGTACACCATTGTTTTCAGTGGGTTGATATCTCATAACAGACTTGGTTAAACTCCACTGGTAATTAGTTGAAATTATACATTAACACTAATGAATACTGGCTCAGTTGTCTAGATGTTAAAAGTTTGAACACGAAACCGAAAGTTCTAAGTTCCATTCCCATGAAGGAGAGATTATGAATGTATACTGCTGAGACATCCCAATATTATGAAAAAGCAATTGTCTATTGTTTTTAAGATTTATTAGTGACTGATGAGTCATATCAATGAAGGCTTAGGAATTTTGGTATAGATAACATAATTATCATTCACCATAGTTAGATACACACAAAAAAAATGTACCAATGATATAAACTGGTTAGAACACTTCATTTCTAGATAGATAGTAAATGTTGTTGTTACACAAATGGATACTGTAATAATGTAACCAAGTAAACGATTATAAATACAGTATTTGTTTTAATAGTTTAAATGATCTAAACAAATATCAGTTAGATATACGTTGATTATAAGAGAAGAGATAAGATAATGAATATAAATGGTACTTAGACATTGATATCAAATAAACATAAAAGAATTTCATATTCCCTTGCTATTGTTTACTTGAATTATCTCATTGTTGTTTATGAATACAATGGATTAGTTTATTATTGGTATATATGAATCCTGTGCACATTGCTTTGATATTGCTTTAAGTTATAAGCATTATAAGCAAAGATGGACAGTGGTTAGCAGGGGGAATTGAGGAGACGCATTTTGTCTTATGCTGAGAATTCTATATTGTACCAAAATATAATATTGAATAAAGTCAACTTGATATACCTGCATCATACAGTTGATGTTTACACTGGGAAGATACAAGAAAATAATATCAAGTGAATTTAAACTTTATCCCATTGCACAAATAGGTAGTTATCAGGACTCAATAGCGAAGTGGATAACATGATGGGTTTTTGAAGTGAACGGTATTGGGTGCAAGTATTTATAAATAGTTGTCTATGCAAGATACTCAACATCCATTGATCGGATACAATAAATAACAGCCTATTGTGGGATTAAACAAACCAGCTTCCAGCTGAAGAGGAAATTAGGAAATGATGATGGAAATGGATAGAATATACATCAAGCAAATCATCAAACTGCATCACGAAGTAATCCCTAACTTGGAATCCTGAAGGGAAGCGGAAAAGAGGAAGGCCAAAAAACACATCACGTCAGGAAATAGAACCAGGTATGAAAAAGATGAATAACAACTGGATATAGCTGGAAAGGATTGCACGGTTAGATGTCGAATGCTGGTGAGCATCCTATGCTCCTCCACGAAAAGTAACAGGCGTATAAGTAAGTAAGGTATTACGTTCGGTTGACAAAGTAAATATCAACTCTGAGATGTAGTTACATTCAATTGATGAGTCCGAAATAAAGACGAAACTCTTGTTCTATATTCCACTACTAGTCACTATTCATTTTTACTTCTAATGTTGAGAAAGTTTTAATGATTTTCAATAAATTTCAGTATTACATAATCATTGTTCACCCTCACACTGTAATCTAATTTATTTTAAAAGTAAAATTATTTTTGATAGAAATAAAATTAAATATTTCCGGAAACTAATGATCATTTAGTTAAAAATGCAAATTTGTCTATGTATGTTTGTTACTACTCAAAGTAATATTTAATGAAGTGTGGTCTATTTGACTGGTGTATTATTATAACTTGTGACCTGTGTGCCTTGTTTATTGTATAACTTACCGATATCGCCAATTAGAGAACAGTGAATTATCGATCGAACCATTGACGCATAAAAACTCATACGAGCAGTCTAGATTGCATTTTAGTCCTGCTTACCGTCTAACCCTGCCTGTTAAGTCCAGAACATCAATCTCGGCTTGTGCGATATCAGTCATTTATCTCCAACATATTGGGTTTATATACCAACCAGACAGATCACATAGTACCCCAAAATATGAAACAACATTTGTAAAAGATTTAGTCGAATATATATATTGTATATAAGCCTTATCTGTTTTAAATGCATGATTCATATCACAGAGGCTGAGATTGGTGTTCTGGACCTAACTGGCAGGGCTAGTCAGGAAGCAGGACAGATAAGGACTCTACATTGCTGGTACTTGTTTTATGCGTCATTGGTCCGATCGATAATTCACTGTTTTCTGATTGACGGTATCATTACGTTATACATCAACAGGACACAAGTTATAACAACAACCTTTACAAAATTTCAAGTTCGATGTCTTTTCCAAAATATATCATTTTAAAGCCCATAACATTTCTAACAATATCTCCTTTAAATGATACTTCAGTATGAGGATTGAGTGAATTGAAGTATCACATGTTAAGATCGTTTTAGATGCTGAAAATAAACAGAATGTGATTGATCTTGTTTTTTTGACTGAATATACTACACTGAATGTTAATAAACTATCTTAATGAGAACATATCTATATCATACTGTAGTGAATGAGGACATAAGTAAGGATAATGGAATGTATTTGAATACAAAATTACAGTACAGTAAATTGTTCCTTTGCAAAACATCAATCAATAGTCTCATACTTTCTTGTTCCTTCATTTCCACACTAATCACTCTCTATTCTCATTCACTTCAATTTGATCTTAACTTTCTATCACTTAGAATGTCATTTTCAATTAATGATACATACTACTTATATCTGTTGACATCAGTAGTGCACATCACAAATAGAAATAATTTATTTATGTCCACCATTTGTTGTTTAATGTCAACAGAATTTTCAGTTATAATATGAAAATAAGTTTTATTTTTAATAAAAATGCCAAACTTAACTATTTTAGTTAAACCTTTCAATAAAATGTCTTCTTACTGACATGTAAATGTTTTGTATGAACGTAATTAACATTACTGAATAGTTGCTGATATAAAATGATTATATAGATCATTTCATTCTATTGGTTTTACATCATTGACCTTTGAAAATTAAAAAAAAACACTAAAAGGATACTTTATCTTAGTACAATACTACGATGGGAATTGGGAGAACTAAGAATTTCAATAGTTGAGATCATAAGTCAATTGAAGTTAGACTATCATAGAAAACCTGGAAACACTGGACAGCCGTTTCGTCTTATTTTGGGACACCTCAGCAATGTGCATCCACAAGCCTGCCTAGCAGGATTTGAACCCAGGATCTATAATAATACCCAAAAAAACTCCTTCTAATAACTAAGAATGTTAACGTGTGTTTAACCCTTAAAACATTGAATAAAATAAATTTGATTATTACTTACTTATTTACGCCTGTTACTCTTAATGAAGCATAGGCCACCGACCAGCATTTTTTACCCTACTCTGTTCTGAAACTACCTTTCTAGTTCGATACAATTCTTGTTCATTCTTCTCATGTCTGTCTCGATTTCTCGGTGCAATGTGTTCATTGGACTTCCTCTTCTTCTTTGACCTTGTAACTCAGTTGGGTGCTTTACTTAATGTATGTTCTATTCATTTCCTGCGCTTCTTCCTAATTTCTTACTCCATTGAATTCTGGGTTGTTCCCTCGCACAATAGGCTGTTTCTGATAGTGTCTGATCAACGGATCCGGAGTAGATAACTAATGATAAACACTTGTATGTTTTGGATGATAGCTTTCGTAATTCTGCAAGTTTCCTTGCCATACAGTAGAACCGTCTTGAAATTTGTATTGAAAATTCTGACATTGGTGTTGGTTGACATTTGTTTTGAGTTCCAAATATTCTTCAGTTGTAAATATGTTGCTCTTGCTTTGCCGATCCGCGCCTTAACATCTGAATCAGATGTTGATTATTATTTAATCTTAAAGTATAGTTTGATCAATTAACTAGATGTATCTTATAATATTGAATCATTTTTTATAAATAGTTAAAAAAAATTTCAAATTGGGTATGTTGCATAAATCTTGATTGACAAATCTCAACTTGATAAATCTTCTGATTGAACACTTGTATCGTTTTCCTGAGTTCTTTGAATAACCTCCAAGCTAAATCTACACAACAAATTAACACGAGAGAAAAATGTACAAAATATGGACAGAACTCTTTACTTTAACATTGATTTATGTACAGAAAATCAAGGGTATTTATAGCATTTCACACTGCCTTGGTTTTCTTAAATGTTCTGGAACCCTACTAAATATACTAACGGGATAGCCAATCATTCAATCGGAAATAGGACACGTAATTTTTCACCTTCTAGATGTTTTTGATAAACTTCTATTGAATGTTGATTAGATAAAATGTTTCCAAGCGTTTTCAGAGCCCATTTGGACATTTTTCGAGGAATTTTCTGGTTCTCCTTCAACACAACTAATTTGAATAATTTGAATAATAAAGATTTAAAATGTGATGTTAACTTTTCTATAACGTCTATCAATAAGTATTTAAGTAGTAACTAATTGTGTGATTACATTTCTTTACAAAAGAAAGAAAGTAAGTTAATCATAATCATTGGAAAACTCCTATCATCATTTTTTATATTGTTAGTTAGTTTAGCTTATGAAGAAGACAACAAATTACATCTTAATCCCGTAAACTTGATCTGTCCATAAATTCTGGTCACGTTTTAACTCTGTAGTCAAGATATTGAGTGTTCGTACGTAAAACAGATGGTCCTGACCCCTATTCTTTAAGTAGAAAGACTAAACAGTTGTCAAGTGATTTCTGATTTTCAGTGGTGGTCTAGTTAAGATTATTTCAAGGATTAAAGTAAGAAAATTGAAGAGCTATATGTTTGACTTCCTAAGACCTTAACACTTCAACAGTGATGACTACAGAAACATCGAGTTACATCTTCACAGGTAAAATTTAATGTACGTGACGATAAACGGTGGCTCAAATTATAATCTGTGACTCTCGATTCACCGTATTTTCGATTCGTCACCAGCAATGTATCTGCATCTCACAGTTGATATTTAAACCGGAACTCGAATCCAGTATCTTCTAATTCAAACGCTCGACATGATCACCAGTGGGTTTGAATCTAAATGCTGACAATGACAATCGGACACAAATATGTTCAGTCGACTAGTTTTTAATAGGAGAGTGAAACGTAGATACCGAGTTCCACCACTAGACAATATCCATCTTTACGTAGGTACATGTGCTTATAGAGGCAACTGGCTGAAGTCGCTCACATGCCACGAAAGGCTGATCAGAAAATGAAACGGGGATTATTATTGACATCATCGTAATCCATGATGGTGATTGTGTTCTGTTCTCTGTCTTATATGCTGGCTTATAAGAAAAATGTAAAGTCTTCCACTACCGAAGTATCATCCCATCATGATACAGATGTGTCAAGTGTAGGGTAGTCAATCATGATTGAAGAAAAATTATAACATAGCAAAAATCATACCTTCAATTAATCCTGTGATACAAATGATTCGCAAATGTCAACAATTTGCTGATTAAATAAACGTAAACATAATCGTAATCACTGACTACAATACACTTGGATGTCTTGACAACACCGAATTTATCCCATCTTTACACAAAATGGAATAAGAATCATTTCCGCAAATCTAGAAATAGAAAAACAACAAAATATTCAAGAGTAATTTCATGAAATGATTTCATTTGAACATGAAAACAGCTGAACACTAGCTCAAACGTCTACTTGGGGGTCTCGTCAGCCCTTGTGGTCTGGTATGTGACGAAATCTCAGTACGGATACAGAAGGCTCGACTAGCTTTTGCCAACTTGCCTCATTTGTGGCGTAGGCGAGATATCCGTCTACCAACCAAAGGACGTGTTTACTGCGCAGCAGCTGAGATGGGTGGGACATGTGTTACGTATGGTGTAAGAGTAAGTTGGAAGAAAGCTAGGGTTGGTCACACCAAAACATGGCACAAATCCATGGAGTCACTGACAAATGAACTGAGCCATCTTGGTAGGTGTAAACTACCTGGTTGGGAACCGCGAGACGATAGCAACCGATGGTTAGAGACCTTGAATGTGACATGACTTAAAATCGTTTGGAATGGCGCAGATGTATCCATTCTTTGTGTTCTCACAAATTCTAATCTTATGAATTCTTCATGTCGTTTTTTTCTCTTTCCAAATTTATTTAATTGCATTATACTCTTTGAATAACAACATCTTTCCGATTACTGCTTATACTCTTACTACCTCTAGCACTATAGGATTTGAATCGACTATTGTATCTGTGTGTTAATGTAATATGACAACTCGAACTGATGTATGTACGTACGTACAAAGTTCGACGTTGTTGCTGACTGAACTTAAAGGTCTAAATATTCAAATCACTTGCCATACAACCTAAAAGTACTAAGTTCGAAAATAATTTAAACTAATACCGCATACACATATAAAGTCCTATATAAGAATTAATCATTTCCCCAACTAAGGTCATTTCATAATTTATTTCCTTGATGATGATTGTTTTTTTCGGTTTCACTTCAAAGAGAACAATAAAATATTTCGCCTTAGTAATTGTTTTCAAAAACAAAAAAAACAAAACGAAAAAAAAATGTTTTTAATCATGTAACCGAGTATTGAAAATTTATGTTAATGTTTAAATCCATCTGTGTGTGTGTATGTGTGTGTCTATGTCTCTATCCCTCTCTCTCTCCCTCTCTCTCTCTCTCTCTCTCTTTCATTGAGTAAAACAGTAATCATAAACTGGTCTGATTTATGAAAGAAACAAAAAAGAAAATGGAAGGAACCAATTTTGTAAGTAGAAAATATAATTTAAGTAATATATATATATATTTATAATATAAAACAATTCATTATTGTTTATAACAAAGTAAATATACCGCTTATTAATGAATAGTAATGCTTTCATTTGTAGACAACATTCTCAATTTCTTTTTTAATTTTTTACACTCTGAAACTTATAGACTCTTTACTCATTTTTTTTCTTTAGAAGATTGTCGAATTCATTGGACTTAACTTGAAAAAAGTGAAGTTCATTCACCAATTTTTTTTTTGTCTCAATCATAATCATTATGTGCTTTAATAGTGACTGACTTTATAAGGTATTTACTAGAGTTCTAGTGAAAAATCGTAATCAATCGAATCTAATTATACTTTGGATGAGAGAAAATGTATCTATCTTAGATAATGGATGAATAGTTGCTTAGTCATTCATTAAACGAATTCTCTGTACAGATTTAAAAAGCTTGTTTGAATTTCGTCAACTTACATCATCTATAGCGAAGGCGAAATATCCGTCTATCAATTAATGAGCGAGTATACTATGCAGCAGCTTGTTCTATTCTACTTTACGGCTGTGAAACGTGGTCATTAAGAGTAGAAGATACTTGTAAGCTATTAGTAATGGATCACATATATCTTAGAAATATTGCTCGCATCTGCTGAGATCACCGGCTAAGTAATAGTGAAGTTAGACGCGGGATATTAGAGGATTATGGTAAATCAGTTGATGAGGTGGTAAATCTTCATCGACTTAGATGGTTGGATCACGTGTTACGTATGTCTGAACTCCGATTACCACGGAGCGCAATGCTGATTAGTGTTGGAGGCAGTTGTAAGAAAGTTAGGGACGGTCAAACCAAAACGTGGTATCAGTCCTTGGAATCACTAACCTCTGATCCAAACCATGTTGGTAGATGCAGACTACTTGTTTGGGGTCCGCGTGACTATCGTAACCAATAATTGGAGACTGTGTGAAATGAATCAGAATCGATCATAATGACATAGGTGTATACACACTTTGTCTTGCCTCAAACTATGAGATTAAAATTACTCTATACCGTTCTTACTACGATCTAATTCTTTTTTCCTGTACTAAATCCTTATACTCAATCTTTCTTTTATACATAACTACCATTGAAGTAACTACTTCTATGAATTTCGGTGTTCATCTTGTTGTGCTTATGAGTTATGGCAACTTGGACCTATGCATATATGTGCCTGGGCCTACGTTGTAGCTGACTGGTTGATGTTGGCTTATTCGTCCATAGGTTAACAGTTTGCGAAGAAAACGGAGTTCCCGGGTTCAAATACGGCGTGGAGGATCGTGAATACGCACTGCTGAGTCGGCCTATAATAGAATGAACCTTCCGTTCAGTGCTTCCGGGTTTTCAATCTTGGTCTAGCTTACATAGACTCACGAATTCAACTATTAGAATATGAAATGAATTCCTGGTTATTTAGGTTTTTAAAGTTGGTTTCCTTTTTTGTCAAAAAAATATATATCAACTAGGCTTCGTTAAGCTTACTCAATAAAACAAAGAAAGTGATGAACTAGTTTCGCTTCAAATTTTGTTAATCGTTGTATTGTATCCAGTTAGTAGTTAGTTAGAGGTAAATGATAACAAACCCTGTTTGACCTCGTTTTCTTGTTAACTGATACTTCTCAGTACTTTCCCTTTAATGTTCGTTACGAGTTTCTATTCCATTTCACCCAACTTCACAATTCGAAACAATATCACAGCTCAGTGATAACTATAAAGCTGTATGGTACAGGATCGAATGAACTAGTTCACCTATAACAGGTACACTTTGTTGATAAGTACTAAATAACAAGCAACTTAGTAACAGAGTTTTCTAGCTAACTTTATTTCATCAATTATGATATGTGTGATAATGCCGATACAAATTACTGTCCGATTGCTTGTTAAATTATTGAAACAAGTGTACTTTAATTTTTGTTTAATGTTATGTAACCAGCTCATTTACAGTTTTTAGAAGTAAATCTAAATAACGATTTCAAAGTTTACCCAATTTCTTTACTTAATTGAACATTTAAACAAAAAAAAATCGAACATCTTTTATTAAATTATGCAGATTTCATTAAAAACAAACAAACAACAATTCTAAATGAAGATAATAACACAAAATGAAAACAGGTACCCCATTGTTCAATCAATTATGTCCCATACACACCAACAAATGCAAGTCAAGATAAATAGTATAGAAGCAGTCTTTGCATCAGTAGGCTTCAACATACACAAGAGAAAAGTTAAGATACTCAAATTGAACACAGAGAACACCAACTCATTCACACTTGATGGCAAAACTCTCAATGATGTTGAGCGTTATATTTTTCTGAACAGTATCATCGATGAACAAGGAAGATCGAATGCAGACTATAATGTAAGGATTAACAAATCAAGGACAGCATTCCTATTGTTGAAAAACATGTGGAACTCAAAATAACTGACAAAAACATCAATATCAGAATCTTCAATGAGAACGTCATAACAGTTCTATTGTACGGAGATGTAACTATAATTTATGTACGAACCAATCAGATATAAGATAACAGGTCTGGGATTTTGACGCGAAATTCACGCATCCAACTTGGTTAAATAGAGTTCGTTATGAAAACCCTAAATTTACTTCGTAATCTTAATCATCAACTGTAAAACGTAATTTTAATTCCTCACACAGGTTTATAATCCTCATTTCGTCCTAGTTATTAGATGGACACTCACAAAGTCACTTAAGCTTTGCTCAAAGGTCGTCTATAAATTATAGCCTCACCTCTAGAACTACTAAAACTATCATCAAAAATGTACAAATATTTCTAAACAATTGTCTACATAAGATACTCATTATCTGTTTACCGGAAACCATAAGTAATAATCAATTATGGAAGAGAACAAACCAGTTTTTAGCTGATGAAGAAATGGTAAGCACATATAATAAGAATGAATAACAATTGGAAACAACTGGAAAAGATTACCCAAAATAAAGTTGGATAAAGAACTGTCAATATATTCCTTCATGATGGATAACAAGCGTAATTAAGTAATCAAGTCAGTAATGCATGTCAGCTATTTATTCATTATTCTTTTATGAATATTATTATTATTATTGAATTTAGGATAAAGAAATTTTTAATTTAGCAAATTCACCATTGAAAAATCATAATAAATTTTTTCGAAATAAAAAAAATTTTTTTTATTTTTTTCAGTTCCTTTAATGATAATGAAAAATTAAGTCATGATTATGTAAAAATTGAATTTTGTTTCCAAAAGAAAAACAGAAAAATCAAACAAAAAACGAAAAAAAAAAACAAAAAAAAAATAAAGAAAACTAACGATCCATTTCAATCGGTTTGTTGAACAGAATGACATAATTTCCGTTATGATTAATAATGATCATTATTTATGAGAATATGGAATTGAATATAGAATAGGATAGTAAAGATAAGTAGGTAACATGTGAAATATATATAAAGGGAAAGAGATATTTGAATTGAAATATCCTATTCATTCATTGAGTCAATATTATAATAAGATCATAGAAGAGAAATCTTATAAAATTAAAAAAAAAACTCTATAATATTTCTATTGAACAATGTCATAGTGATAGTGCGATGTGTGCTACTAATGTCGATAGATATAAGTAGTTTGTGAAATATCTGGAGTTAGAAGGTTAAGAAGATTGAAGAGAAGAGAGCAAGAATAAAGAATGATTGATATGGAAATGAAGAAACAATGAAATCTGAATGTTATATCCCGATGTCAATAATGAATGGTAACTGTTGGGATCTATTTATAGACTAATACTAAACGTATATTTTTATTGTATAATTTCAATAGTTGAAATCATGAATCAATTGAAGCGAGACCACCATGAAAAACCTGGAAGCATTGGACGGCCGTCTCATCCTAGTATGGGACTCCTCAGCAGTGCGCATCCACGATCCCGTCACACGCGGATTCGGGCCCAGGACCTATCGGTTTCGCGCCAGGCGACTAATAAACCAGACCACTGAGTCGGCATCCAGTGGTATTAATGCCTAACTTCAACAAATCCACGAAGGTGCGCCACCGTCACCATTGTCTTCAGTGAGCTGATATCTCACAACAGACCTGGTTGAACTCCACTGGTAACGGCTTCTCACTAGGACTCTAGGAGTATCTCTTGAAGTCAGTCACTAGTGAGCAGATGATTATTACTAGAGTGGGTTTTGTGGAGAATTGGTAATTTCAATAGTTGAAATCATGAATCAATTGAAGCTAGACCAGAAGCGAGACTGATAGGTCCTGGGTTCGAATCTCGCGTTTGGCGGGGCCGTGGATGCGCACTGCTGAGGAGTCCCATACTAGGATGAGACGGCCGTCCAATGCTTCCAGGTTTTCCATGGTGGTCTAGCTTCAATTGATTCATGATTTCAACTATTGAAATTAATAATTCTTCACAAAACCCATTCTAGTATTGTATAATTGTTAAATAACTAAACTATTCATATTCATGTTCCTCATACTATGAACCTTATTTTGATCTATGAACTATTAATATACGATATACCATTCTTGAATTATTCCCTGTCTGTTAATCATTTCCTCCCACATTCACAGTCACATTTGGCTAAATTTTGTACAAATGTTGATTTCTAATTTATGGTACGGTGTGGTCTGTCTGGTTGGTATATAAACCCAGTATGTTTGAAATACATGATTTTTATGGCAGAGGCTGAGATTGGTGTTCTGGACTTAACTGGCTGGGTTAGGCGGGAAGCAGAACCAATCAGGACTCTAGACTGCTCGTGTAGGTTTTTATGCGTTACTGGTCCTATCGATAATTCACTACTCTGTGATTGGCGTTATCGTTACGTTATACAATAAACAAGGCAAACAGGTCACAAGTTATAACACTGAGACGATTGATTGATATTTTGCAAATGAATTATATACTGTATGGCTCTTAGATTTCACTAAGATGTCCCCACCTGTGTTCTCATTCATTATACTAGGATACAGCTAAAGAAAACTCAATGATTCATTGTCAAGTATTAAAGAATGTACTACTACCTTACTCTATCACCTCCTAACTAGATAAGATTCCTTTTTCTAATTACCTAAATCCTTTCAAGATACATATTTACGATATATTTGTCAAGAATAAACTAGATAATCTCAAATGATTGGAATGGTACTCTATAGAAGTTTTGCTTCAATGTGGTTATATTCTGTATTCATACATTTCTCATATTTATTCATGGTTTGCTTTATGAACCTTTAGTAGCTAGGGATCTGACTTAAAGTAGATCGTATGAATGATTGTTATTGAATAATTGCTGTTGAAATATACATCCTGTCAATTCTCGTATATTATTATCGATTTAATCCGTGTTAATCTATACAGCGGAATTAAATCAGCCGTTTATGATAATGGATTTTCAATATTTATATTTTATGTACTCAGTGATTTGAACAATCAATCAGGGAGACTACATAAAGAAAAGAGAACGAAGTTAAATTAAGTGCAGTGTAGAAGGCTAGTACATAGAGTTTTAAATAACAACCATATATCATATATTTTATAAAATAGAACAAACCATAATAGTTTTAAACGTATCAGATTCCTAAATCTGTCTCTGTCGGTTGTATATGGCAGATGAATCTTGCTAGGTTTGAAGCGGTTACGAGTTTACTAAGACTGCGAACGAAACAAAGATTAGGTGACCAAAAACCAATAAGCTAACTATTTGATGAGTCATAGCCCCGCTGACTAGAGGAAGAAGTCCAAGCTTGGAATGGGAAAGTATATTCTGCAAACAGCCAGAAACGAGCGATAACAGCAGACACATCAAAATATATATATACAGCACAAAACCGTCCTTGGGGAGAGTTACAAAATAGCATACCAAAAGACACAACGGACCAATAGCATTAAAGATTCTCCCAAGTGGGAAATACAACATGAATATGAAAAGAGCACCTTTGGCACGAAAACAAAGAAATTCAAATTTTCTAAATAAAATTACAAAAATTAGGTCTTTTTCTAAGTGAGTTCTGAGAACCTAACGTCCTCAACAAATCTATATTATCTCTAGACCCTAGTCTAGTCCTAAACTCTTGTTCCTAGAAATTTTTTCTAACCGATTGACACCGTATTTTATAGATGAACAGAACAAATAGAACCTCTTTGATTTCTAAGCAAAATGCATTCATCTATGTGGCTACAGAACATTGTCGCACTGTTACGGATGTTAGTACGTGATATAAACTCTAACCAAAAAAAAATTCAACCTTACATAATAACAATATAGAGATTGTTAAATTTTTATTGAAATCATGAATCAATCCAAGCTAGATTATCACTGAAAACTTGAAAGCGCTGGACAATATCTCAGCCTAGTATGGTACTTCATAGCATTAGACATCATTGAATCTGTATGCAGGAATCCATTTGTGATTCAAACTATAAAGTATAACACTTGAGATTATAAAACGAACTCAAACTGGTTATCAGTAGATCATATAGTGTAACTAACATCGATGCTACTGAACACCGTTAGCGGGATATAAATTAGAATAAAGCATATTCTATGCAGGATGATGTTGGGGCACTCTAATTGACTATTTCCTAACTAATCAGCGCAAGCGGATACTTGGAAAATATACTAACATTTTTCTTATTATTATTCCTACTTCCATTCAACTTAGTTATTTGGGGACCTTTCGAGTGAAGTAATGGTCAAAGAATACAAAGCTATAAGAATGACTAGGTCGTAATAAGAGAAATCATAACAAACACAAAAATATCATACTTCACAACTAATCTAAACGGCACACTTATTATCATTGTATATTTATGCGAAGGGAAACATATATAGGAGTAATCATAACATGGAAGTGAATTTAGCATAATATGGTGCTAAAAGGAATATAATTAAATGACTGAATAAAGGCGAATGATAAACACATAGTTGACAGGGGTTTCATGATTGATCTTAACCTTACATTTATAATTGTTTATACACGTTGTCTACAGCAAATACTTTTTAAATTACTGATTGTAGAGAACTTTCGATCTTATTTCAATATGGTTAGAACAAAGTGTACTTACAATACGTCTACCCCTGATAATACTCAGTTGACATTCAGAGTGATATGATTCATGTTGCTATTTCACTATTATCTTCATGTTTTGCATACTTCATAATTTCTATTTCAATGTTACATTGTAATAGATTAATACATTACTAGGTGGCTGAAGGTAGTCGGTTGGGAACTTTACCTCACCTAGGTTTTGTCCCAGTTGGGTATTTTCAGCAACCTGTGTCCTATATTGTTGAGAGAACTAGTACTCCTTGTTGAAATCAATCCCATATCATCCAATTTCATAGTCGGACATATTACCACTGACCTATTCGTGTAGCAATGAATTTTCATAAGAAGTCCAGGTTTTTTTTCATAATAGCAAATAAACCTTGCTGATGAGTGATAGATGACAAAGAACATAAGCCTATGGATTCTTGTCAACAAACTCCAACTACCATAGATTTCAATATAGTACATACGACATTACAACACTTAGATTAGAGAATACATTGTAACTTGATCGATAGAATCCGGTCAGCTTTATAGAATCACGTAAATATAACGTTTTTCGTTAGTCTGTAATCAATCAGTTATAATTATCTGATTATTCGAACTGTACTATTTGAGTATAGCAAACAATTTTTATAAACTTTGTTTCCTCAGTATATTATCTATAAAGTAATATCGAAACCATGAACCGACCAATGTTAGACCGTCATTGAAAACCCGAATGTATTCATTCACAAATTCAGTCAGTCAGTCAGTCAGTCAGCAACAACGTAGAACTTCGTACTTACGTACGTATATACATCAGTTCGAGTTGTCATATCACATTAGTACAGAGATGCAGTTGTCGATTCAAATCCTGTAGTGGTACAGGTAATAATAGTATAAGTAGTAATCAAAAACATTCACATATATGAAACTTTACAAAACATCTGAGAATACATGAATGTGACATTCATTTAAACATGTAAATATTCATTATTTTATTTCTATGGTAACACATTCAATGTTTAACTTTTTTTAAAAATTATCTCTACTTATTTTTGGTTTATAAAAAAACTACGTTAGATTTTCTTTAACTCTGTAGTAAACGTAGTGGTCATAATAATAATAATAATAATAATAATAATAATAATAATAATAATAATAGTAGTAGTAGTAGTAGTAGTAGTAGTAGTAGTAGTAGTAGTAGTAGTATAGTGAGATGTATTAGTAGTCTGAGTAGCAATATACTACAATTTTCTTGATTGTATTCTTTTAATTTAATAGTTTTCTTCCATTTTAGTTATCTTTTCTTCTGATCAGAAATACAGAGAACAAGAGAAGGAGAGAGAGAGGGGGGCTGATAATTCTCGAATTCTATTTCGATTATCTACTTTTAAATTTCCACCTGATTTGATTTGATAATCATCTACGCCTGGTTTGAACAAAATATTACTAATTTGTATTGTCTTGATTATTGATTTATCAATTTTTTGTTCTTTTAATAGTTAAATTCATTGGTCCATTGAAGCTAGGCCACCATAAAAAACCTAGAAGAACTTAACAGCCGTATCGCCGTAGTATGGGACTCCTCAGGAGTACGTATCCACGATCTTCTCTCGCGAGATTCGATCCAAGAACCTTTGGTCTTTCGCACGAACGTTTGAAAAACTTATTAAATTGACAGTTTGTTTACAAAACTAAGGTTATGGTTTGACTAAAAGATTGAATGAAAACCTTTTATTCGATTATTTTTAACTTCATCTCTGACTTGTCTATATGGTCTATGATCACCGTTCAACATCATTTACAATGAACAATTGTTTCATTCTAAAAATGAATGAATTCAATGAATTACAACTGCTAATCGGGTTACAGGAATCTATCTTATACCTAGTCAAAAATAGAAATTTAAGTTTATGGTTTCACTGTTCATTATAAGTGAACGATTATACAGAATAAGTACTTGAATAATAGTTCTTTGTAATAATGAAACAGTTAATCAGTTACAACAGTTAAAAATATCATATGAACGTATTTGTATAACATTACTTACGTCGTTTTTTTTTCATTAAACTGAAGCATTTCTCATATTATTATTAGTACTTACTTACTTACGCCTGTTACTCCCAATGAAGCATAGACCGCCGACCAGCATTCTCCAACCCACTCTGTCCTGGGCCTTCTTTTCTAGTTCCATCCAATTCTTGTTCATTTTTCTCATATCTATCTCCATTTCTTGCCGTAATGTATTCTTTGGTCTTCCTCTCCTCCTTCGATCTTGAGGATTCCGTGTGAGGGCTTGTCTTGTGACGCAGTTGGGTGCTTTCCTCAATGTTTGTCCTATCCACTTCCAGCGCTTCTTTCTGATTTCTTCCTCCACTGACATCTGATTTGTTCTCTCCCACAGTAGGTTGTTGCTTATAGTGTGCGGCCAGCGGATCTGAAGTATTTTGCGTAGACAACTGTTAATAAACACTTGTATCTTTTGGATGATGGATTTCGTAGTTTTTCAGGTTTCCACTCCATACAGTAGAACTGTCTTCACATTTGTATTGAAAATTGTGATTTTGATGTTGGTTGACAGACAGTTGTTTTGAGTTCCAGATATTCTTCAGTTGTAAATATGCTGCTCTTGCTTTGCCAATCCGTGCCTTCACATCTGCATCAGATCCACCGTGTTCATCGATGATGCTGTCAAAATAAGTAAAGGATTTACATCTTCCAAAGCTTCTCCGTCAATTGTGATTGGATTCTTGCATGCTGTGTTGTATCGGAGAATCTTGCTTTTCTCTTTGTGTATGTTGAGACCTATTGCTGCTGAGACTGCAGCTACACTGGTTGTCTTCTCCTGCATTTGTTGTTGCGTTTGCGATAGAAGAGCCAGATCATCTGCGAAGTCTAGATCATCCAATTGCATCCTAGCTATCCACTGTATCCCGTGCTTCCCTTATATTATTATTATATTATAGTTAAACTACATGAATATGGGATAGATGAAGTTCGGCAACCTAATCCAACCTAGCAGCATACTATGTAATCTCTCAGCCACCCATCTCTTTTTCGCTATATATATACATTTGTCTACTGTGTTCTTATATTACGTCTAGGAAATTATAGTGAATTTTAATAGTCAAGTGTTGGCAACATTATAGCGGATATACTAGACGCGACACGCAGATGACATTGATGATTACAACTTTAAAAAGAAACATTATAGAAATTCAGTTCCCTTTAGCCTAGTTTATTTGTTAGTGTTATAATTAGCGGTTGACTGTTATGACTGCGTCACCAATTGTTATATCTAATCGTAGCTAATTGTTAGTCGGAATTGCTTATCATATATACTTGAAAGAACAGAAAACCACTGCAATTCCCACAACAAAAAAGTAAGAACACAAAGATTAATACAAATGAACAGTTATTAACCCCAAAATGTGATGATGATGACGACTCCAGTCAAAAATACACTCATTTATATATTAGTTATACACCCATTTTTGTTAATAATTAGAATGAAATCATATATACGACAAATACTTACAGTTATAACAAATCATATGCTGAATATAATTCTTGTCAATTGAATACAAGAATGTCGTATGTTATACAAAATAAAATATCATACGGGAAAACAAAGCAAATACTACATTGAGTAATTATCACATTGGATTGAAACGAAAGTTATGTTGAAGAGTTCTGGAGGGCGGCCTATGCTCCTCCACGAGGGGTAGAAGGTGTAAGTAAGTAAATAAGTAATGTTAGACAAAAATCATGCTGAGTAAAAGAATGTAATTTTGAGGTTTACAATTCAACATCATTAATATTTATGAATGGAATTAAGTTTTACAGTCACAATCTAAGACTATAGTCTATATGTTCTCTATGTTGAAATTCTGACTGTAAATTCCAAACTCTTAATCAGGATTACAATCCTTAGTCGTTAAGTCTAAACCTTGATTCCAACTATTAATCCGGAATATCTATAACCTAATTCTGAATTCTGGTTATAACATAATAAGTAATTCATTTACATTTTCTATTTTCTGATTATGTAAAACATGCTAAGATCTTAAGTTTACCTAAAGGTATAGTTTCGATTTATTTATACTGTAAACTAAAGATCAGCTAAACACTGTCAAAAACTAGACACTTTCTAATAATTTCTGCAATTACAATGTTGCATACTTTGTTCTGGGAATTATTTACTGCAACTATGGTGTATGCTACTCATTTCGACATAAGTAGTATGTAACACTAATCGAAAGTGGTAAACGTGACAGCAGGTCAGGAAGATCAAATCGAAGAGAACGTGAACAAAGAGTAATGAAGGAAGGATGAAATTTAAGACAATTGATGGAGGATTTGCAAATGAAGAAGTGAACGAATGGTTTTGACATTTTACCAAACTATAATTGGTTGTACCCACTTGTGTTCACCTTCACCAGATAACCAATATACTTATAAAATCCTAATGAAACGATATCCTTAGGATATGATTGATATATAAATATTTGAGGCACGCTGACTATACACAATCTGGACAGTTTGAATCCATTTTAATATATTGAAGAATAAGCCGGTCTAATCCAGTTCCTGGATTTATTTCATTTCAGTACAATTGCTCGATATTCTATTGTTAATGTTATTCCTATTGTAATATAACTGCTGATAATTGTAAGTGCCAGTGTCAATATAAACTTTATTCAATTACAAAGAAATATAACTCTAATGTTCATCCAATTTTATTATCTCAACTGTCTGAAGATTAAGAGTTCATCTAGAGGCTTGAAGACTTTGATTTTGTTCCATGAAAGAGGGGGTTGAGAATAAGATTTGTTGAGTACGTGAATACTAAAACAAAACAACTACCCTTGTGCTTTCTACTTCTTTAATGATTATTGAATTAAAATTTGCCTGTGACGTAAAACTTCTAGATGCTCAATCTCTGTCATATGAAATACTAATAATCATAAACAATTATCGAATCAAATGATCTAAATGATAATAAAATCAATTTAATTAGTCAAAGTCAGTAAATTGGTAAAAATGAGATCTTGAAAATATTAGTCGAATTAGAACCATGTGATAGTGAATTCAATGGGAAATCGTTTATTTATAAATTAATTTAAAAGTTTAAAAGATAATCCAAATGGTGTCACTATCTTGAAACACCAACTTCAGTGGCTTGGACATATTCTACGAATGTTGTCCTAGAGAATTCCTTGTCGTGCATTATTTGCTGACGCTCGGGCTGGTTGGAAAAAACGGAGAGGTGGTCGGTGTGTGACATGGTGTCGTGGTATAAAAAAAGGCTGCAAAGGGCTGGCTTCTGCTGGTTTTCCTCGACTTCCTGGCTGGGGTCCGAGAGATGGTGTAACACAGTGGCTAGAAACGTTATCAGATATGGCTCAGAATAGAAGCTAGTGGCAATCCTGGTTTAACCTTCTTTTACTTTATAAAAAGTGGTTGTAACTTCCTTAAGTGAAAGAATTCTTTTTAATTTTATTTTTCTATTTCCCCTACTATTATTACTATTATTATTACACTACAATACACTAATCTGTGTTCGTTATTGTTCTCTTTTTATTTCCTTTCTTCTCTCTTATACGCATCTTACATTCTTTTTTTCTCTTCCCATTCTCATTGCTATTGTGTGGCGCATATATATCTGGTTCCCTCTTGTACCAAAAATAGATATCCATTTTATGATAATTTTCCTCTGAGTACTTCCTGATCATACTTATGAAGAAATGTTTTTGTCACTTCATGGGTTAGTTTTAGAGAAGATGCACAAAAAACCTTGTATAAAATGTTCTCTCAATGTTTGACATATATTTGGTTTAAAATGTATTATGTGATTGCCCCCAAATGCCGTGGTACGGCCGAGAGTGGGGAGATTCCGCTCTCCCTCTCGAAATGCTCTCACATGGCCACGCGTATACAGCCTCTGCCAGGGAAGTCCCACTCACTGCTTTCTCACACCACGGGTGTTGTTAACTAAAATGAGGGGACGAAAAGCGAATGTCCGGCACCGACTTTAACCAGATCCCGAATCAATGGTGCACATGGGCTGGCTCCAGTATCCTGAGGGAAAAAATGGCGAATGAACCAATCGTTGGTCACCGGCTACCATGGGACTGCATCTCTTCACGATGCTCCACCGCTTTGTGGATCAGAGCTTCAGGTCGAAGGCTCGAGATGTGGCCCCCTAAGAAGACCACCTGCTTCGGTTTGGGCACCCGAGCAGTATCACAGCCCTCACACATATCAAATGAGATCTGTGTGGCGCATATATATTTAGTGCCTCCTTGTACCAATATCCATGTGTTAAGATAAATAAATAAAATAAAGTATTATGCGATTGCAAAAATGTAATTACAAATGACGGCAAACATTCTATTATACTACTTCTAATTGGTTTATTGAGTAGTTTATATTAATCCATAAAATTAACCGGTAACACTATAATTTATGGACAACCTCTGATCGACTAGAGAGTGACCTTGAGAGTGTCCACCTAATTACAATGATTGAATGATGGTTATAAAACAGTGTAGGGAATTAGAACTACGATTTACAGTTGATGGTTAAGATTAGGAATTAGATTTCAGGTTTTCATCACGAACTGACATTAGCTATAATGCTAAAACTCTATTTAGCCAAATGGATGAGTGAATTTCGCACCAAAATCGGAGACCTGTTATCGTGAATCTGATTGGTTCGTCCATAACTTATAGTCTCGCCAATTAACTTAGTTGAAATAAAACTTGCTTTCAGTCTAGTTCCAGTCAATTCATTTTTAAAAACACATTGTTGTTCAAATGCAAGATTACTGAAAATTAGTATTTTGTCGGTAGTTAGTGTTATATCCTAGTAAAGACTAAATTATAGGTAACTTTTGAGACCTAATAATGGATTAATATTATCTATATATTCTTATGGTATAACTATACAGTAACTAGTCTGTGTATACCTATATTCCTCTTATCATAAGCTTCATTTTGACTCATAGGTTATTATTATACGATTTACTGTTCTTAAATTATACTCAATTTATTAAATACCGTCTCATATGATCACAGCCACTGTTTCTCTTGAACTTGATTGAATGTGGTCTGTTTGGCTGGTATATAAACCCAGTATATCTGAAATAAATGATTCGTATTTTGGGAGCTGATATTAGTGTTCTTGACTCACCTGGACGGGTTAGGCGAATATAGGACCGATAAGGACGCTAGGCTGCTCATACCAGTCGAACGTCATTAGTTTGGTACAGTACTAAGATTGTATAAGTCGTATTCCGATTGGTGAATAAGTTTCATGATAATTAGCCGGGTTAAAAGTGACAACTGTTAGGACTTCATTATTTCTTGAATATTCTGTTTTGTATTTCATACACATTTCCTTTGAATAATCACTTTTCAATAATAATCTACATCTTTTTTTTTGCTTCATTATTCCTTAACTAAATGAAAACTCTTTCGGTAGACAATATTTAAAACTGTAATAAAAAAAGTCTTACTATGCAACATGGTTTCAGTCACTTTAATCATACTTTAAATAAGAAACATTTAGTAATAATTTATTTTAATTTTCTAACATATATATCCACATGTTCACGATGAGACTGTAATTTATGGACGAGCCAATCAGATTTAAGATAACAGGTCTTGGCTAAATAGAATGTTGCCATCATAGATCATATCATTTCGTGATGAAAACCCTAAATCTAATTCCTGAACCCTACCATCAACCACAAGTCATCAAACTGCTTTATAATCATCATTTAGACCTAGTAACTAGGTGAACAGTCCTCTAAGCATCGCTCGGAGATTGTCCATAACTTATAGTCTCACCGATTATTCTTTTATGTCGCATATTTATCATACATGCGATCACTAATTAAGCAATCACAAAGACTTCATTATTGCTTGATATAGAATTTAAATCAATTCCTCTTCAATGTGTTACATCACAAAATTAAACGTGTAATAATGCTTTCCCATATCAATGGCATTGGACCCTAACCACACAATTCTCAAAGCTGAACACGAGACAACTTGAAAAACAGACATTTAACATTTTAACGCAGAGAAAAACTCAACGATATAGAAGGCGGGAAGAATTGATTGGAATTGATCGGATGGCATGACTCAGCATCGCAGGCGTGGTCCCTCTGAACAACTTACTTTTACCCATATTAAATATATTGTTCTATCTCCAGCTTGAATGTGTTACGGTACGATGAGTCAATGTAGACAATGATGTGACTTCCACGTAAGATCTTATAGATAAGGCAGTTACAACACGACAAATCTGCAATTTTAGGATTAAGTCTATTATTAGAGCAGTACTAATATCATAGTAGACCATGATTCTACACATTCACTCACAGACATACAATATGTATATGATTTCACCGTCTGCAAAAATAGTCAAAGCGTCGATGTATTATTGATTTAGTAACTAAAATGCAACGAATACAATTATTGGTTACATGCTCATGTATTCAAATGAATACAAGTTTATGATAAGGAATGTCCTTTAAAATGAATGTCAGAAAAAATACGGCTGCTGTCAGTAGTGTTGTATGAAGTTATTGACAAATTTTGTACCCGTAAAACAATGAAGTGCTTCATTATGGCAGAATGACAAATGAATTTCCCAACTAGTTATAAACCTTTTCAATTTGATTGCGCTTAGTGTGGCTTTGAATTATTTGAATCTTAATCAGCAATGCGGAGTAATAAGCGGAACATTTGTTGTGCATGCTGTATAGTCATGCTACAATTGTATGAGTTCTCACTGTGTCAACCTGAGTTTTGAGGTCGGTGTTTACCGTAGTTCCTAGGTTGCTTTGAGTTCTATTTCGAGGTCTATGGATTCAAAGGCTAAACAAAACAATCAAAATGCTGAAGTCTTTCTTATTCTTGTCCAGTTATGTATTTGTAGTTCTAGTTCCTACCTAGTAATTGTTCGTTTCGTTCTTGCCTTCAGTTGTCTTATGATTGAGCTGTGTAGGATGACCCCTTTAGATTGTGTAATCTAAGACTACCTAGAGGTAGTCATATTATCAGTGTATTTGCGACGAAATTGAATCTTGGCGATATGGCATAGCGAAACCTAAAATGAAACAAAGTTACATGTAATTGACGACTTCAATGGAACGTCTGATGCCAGAGGAGTTAACGAGTGTGCAATGTATGATAGTAAAGAGGCTGTGAGTGACAAAAGTGATGAATGTTAGCTTAGTGTGGTGGTGCTTGTTGGAGCTGCACAGAAAAGGCAAAATGAAGAAAGGACAGCATGCGTAACATTTGCAAGCTAACTATATCTGAGTCCGAGGAAACAGAGATAGGTAGATTTGGTAAGCATATAAAGCATCACTTCTAGTTCTGGTTAAATCATTAGTAGTGCTCACTTAGGCTAGCATCAAATCACATATCAATTCGCCGGAATTAGCACCTATTCTAACAACCGGTCAGCTTTGATAATATTCACAAAGACACCTCTGCTTGTGGCTCAAACATATTCTCTTCCCAAAATTTCAATTTCTCATTCTAGTGGTCTTGAGGCAATATGATAAGGAAAGATGCTTATGGTGGGATTGGTAAGTCCTTCGTGATCCATGCCACATCAGTACTACAGTGACTGAGAATTTTGAATCTTAATAAAAGAAAGGAATTGGTACTACGTTTGAAGGGAAGTCTAAATACGTCGGGGGAAATAAATCTCAGAAATATTACTTCGAAAGTATCACCAAAAAACAAAGGCTAAATTTAAGCACTTCGGTCACATTAAGTCCTTGATAAGCAAGCTACTATTAGAAGCAGTTTCAGGAGTTAACATCTGTAAGCCTTACAGAATATGACAAAAGGTGGATTATGAAAATACTCTGAAAATCAGCCTCTTGAAGGTTACTTTTACTACAGTTGAAGAAAGAAACCTGATACTGAGAAACTTACTCAAACTGATTAGAATCGGTCTCAGTATGGTTGATAGTATTAAAACACGAGCTACAGAAGTAGAAATAAATGAGTGCCGCCGAAGCGGTGAAAGATATCTTGTATTTAAGGATGTTCAAATTACAAAATTTTAGAGCCAAACGACCACCAAACCACTCTTGGTGGTAAGTGAAAGTTCTCTACAAAATTTAAAGTGTGCAACACAAATACTCGCTACCTGGCAAATAAAATGGCGGAGCTCAAGACAATGGTGGATGTAGAAAAACCGTATGTTGTTGCTGTCTCAGAAATGTGGTTACCGTGAGGAGTGTTCAACAATGAAATTCACTTATTTGGTTTTATATCCAATAGGACTGATAGATTAAACATAGGGGAGTTGGGGTTATCATGTGCACTAACAGTACCTTAACCATACGAACAGTTAAGACAGTGACACATGATTCACGGACATGTGAACTGGTGCGTTGTAGGCTGAAATGTAGAAGAGAAGATATTGAATTAGTTGTGGTATATCGCAGTCCAGAATGTAAGGTAGATTACTGCCTCCTAAGCAAACTTAAGTTTCGGTGTAATAGGGGTGGAAGCCTTACAGTAGACAATTATAATGCACTGGGCAAACTTAGAAGTAGAATCATCGATAACATCATTCGATTGCAAATTCTTAGAAATCTCAATTGCATTAGCTATATTCCAACACATTTGAGATCCCGCCAGAAATGTCTCACGAAGCTCCTGGTCTTCACACATGATAATGACGTCGGTCAAATGACTTTCCTCCTACCTTTAGGGAGAAGCGATCACGTAGTCATATTAATAAAATTCATGGCTGAGATGGCCTGTCAAACTATTGCTCCAACCCGCCCCAACATATGGAAGGCGGACATGGTTTCAATCAACTCTGCAGCATAGGCTGAAAACTGGGAAATTGACTCAAAGACATCCGTTCAAGAGGCATGGACTCATTTCACGCTGTCTTACAATCGTGTATCTCAGGCATTCATAAGCTGGACAGCCCCATAAAAGAAGAAGCACCGCCAACTCTGGAAAGGCTGGGATATTCGACGTCTACTAAGATAAAGGGAGAAATGTTGGAATGTTGCTATCAGCCTTGGCACAGCAGGTACGATGCAACGCTACAGGCTGGTATGAAACAGAGGTGAAATTAAAATCCGGGAAGCTCAGAAAAAATATGAACAATGGTTGGCACAATTTACACTCAAGTAGCCTGAGAAAGTATTCTCGAACGTAAATTACAGAACGAGGACACATCATTAGATTCCCAAATTAAATAAAAAGGGACTGAATTTGAAATGATAGAGAAAAATCAAGGAAAAACAGAGGCTAGGGCTAGATATTTTGGGGCATTTTTCATTAGAAACCTCTTCTACACCCAAAGAAAAAGTCAACAAACTATCTGCTCACCGTGGACTTTGATCAAGCCGATGTACTTAAGACTCTTAGCACGTTAGACATAGAAAATTCAACAGGACCGGATGAACTACACCCCACGATCCTGAGACATATTGCACAATATATCGCAGTCCCGCTATCTGAAATATTCAATATTCCGCTTGACCAAGGTGTGTTACCTATGAACTGGAAGGATACAGTTGCCACTATCATGCATAAAACTGGACCAAGACAACTTCCGTTGAAGTGCAGACCTATCAGCCTCACCAGTGTTGTAGTTAAAATATTGGAATGAATAGTTGAAAAGACCATAATGACATTTTTGGAGACCAACAACTTGTTAAACAGCTAACAGCATGGTTTCAAAAAGAGTTTTTCTAACAAAGCAAACCTCCTAGTAGCAGGGCAGCATTGGATCAAGGCGCTAGACAGCGGAAACTCAGTGGATACTGTTTACATAGAATTCAGTAAGGCATTTGGCAAGGTGCTGAAAAATAGACTGAAATTGAAGTTAAAAAACCATGGTATTGCCAGATCTCTATTAAAATGGGTTAAGGATTTCCTAGTACATCGTAGTCAGATGGTAAGAATAAATTCCAAGTGCTCCACCTGGAGACCAGCACTTAGTGGAGTACCTCGAGGTTCTATTCTAGGTCCTTAACTTTTTATACTGTATGTAAATGATTTCTCAAGTACATTACAGTACCCAATGTTATTATAAGCAGATTATGTAAAAATCTGGTGGGGGACACAAGTGCATGCGCACTTCAGGCAGATTTAAATAATGTGATTAAGTAGTATATATAGTCACTGATGCCTATCAACGCGGCAAAGTGTCTAATGCACTTCGGGGATACAAAGGCTGATAAAGACAGTATAGGGGAAGCGCCTATACCCGTGGTCTGGTCTCATTAGGTTCTTGGGGTGACATTGAGTCATAATTTAAGACCACGGCCCATCGCCAGGCGGTCGAAGCTAAGGGATTAAGAACCCTTATAAGTGTAGTGACCTACTTTTGTCAACAGAACGCGATTGATTCAATGAAAACAGTTATTATTATAACCAATTGTACCAGTGATTGTTTTACTGTGCTCGTTTGTTTAACTGTGATAATGACAGCCATTGCGCTCACTATCCCGTTGACTTTAAACTTGTACAAATTCGGTTACGCCTAGTAACCACGCTTGTACTCCTTTGGCACGATCTCGGTATTCTTTCGATACCACGAGTTCGCCAGCAAATACATCTCGACTACAGCCATCATCTGCCTTCTGATATTGACCTACAGGGATCTTATTGGTTAATTGGCACGTAGTCTTCTTGTAGTGGTGCTCATAGTCAATCGCGACTCGACTCCACGCTACATAAGCTTTAAGGTGGACATTCACTAATTTAGATACTACCGTGTTCACTACAGTATACACAACCCTAGTCAGAACTGCGTTCAGGCTAGAAGTCCCTATTTAAAAGGTGACTCGGATATCCTGGAAAAAGTACAGAGTGCAACTACCTGTGCAATTCCAGAACTCCGAGGTATACGATACAAGATCGACTTGAAAAGCTAGACCATTTTACTCTGTTTTATCTAGTTTTGATGTACAAAATAATAAGAAATGATTTTGGACGTGGTGCATTCTCTACTTTTTTTTCCGCCAGATTGAGACATCTCAGAGGGCATAGCAGGCTAGTGGAAAGGCCAAGAACGAACAAAATACAAGTTTTCACATACGAGTCATGAAATCTTGGAACCTGTTAGCCGAAGCAGGAGTGTCCGCATATTCAATTGACTCATTCAAGAGAAGACTGGGCACTCATAGAAGCATACTAAATAGAAATAACACAGACTGTAGGCCTTTTGTCTTTACTACACAAATCTGAATCTGGAAAAACAACAAGAGTATAAGAATCACATAATTCCTGACGACACGATCTAAAACGACAATAAATCCACTTAAAAAGAAAGACGAATAAAGCTTAACTATTTCATTGGCTCCTTACAAATAAGTAATACATAGAAAACCAGACGAAGCTTGCTGAACTCACAATTTGTTTTAAATGCCCATCATAGTTGTACCAAAATGCACATCTGTTCAAATATAAAGTTTTTATCGCGTGTCGTCAGTGCTGTCTGACTTATTAGGTAAGTGCCACGCGAAATACTGCTAACGATTTCACAGTATAAGTAATGTCACATCATTTTCGTTTTCACAGCACACAAAAATCAAGCGTCATGATAAATTACTCTTTTATTACGTAAGGTTACCATAACATATTTCATTGTTGGTCTGGTATGAATTGTGTCTATAAATCAACCAAAAGTACAGGGATTTTAGAAGTTTAATATTATATATGATTTTCGCTACATAATGATTTTTATAGCGCTCAGTCTCCGAAATCTTAGGAGAAAGTATCCCTACTTTCGAAAAATATACAGCTTGTTTTTCGCCATACAAAACCAGAGTAACAGCAAAGCAGAATGTGTTTCAACTTATTACATCCTTATGATTATGATGCAGTTGCATTGCACTGTTAGCGCTGATACTAACCCCTCACTAAACGTTATAATCAAGGGATGATTGTTTCAACAGCTTGACGACTGGAGAAATTCGTGGGATTCACCGTTATGTACATCATTGTGTTGGCTGATTGTTTTTGTCTCATGGTTAAATAACTCAAGACCCTGGAATACATATTTAAATTCCACTATCCTTTCTTCAGCTTTGATAATTGGATAGTGTCAGAGACTCACAATTTGTGCACAGAAACAAAGTACCTGAAATTGTATGTGGCTGTTGAGTTGACTTGAGTTAAATATCCGGGTAGAAGAATACATCTTTAGTGTGGGCTTTTACAGCAAACATCGTCATTAATAACAGCGTTTGTAATTGGTTACTGATTAAGAGTTCCGATGATAAGTAATTACCTTTAATTTTTAAAATTCATCATTTATGATCCTAGATACTTTCATCCAAATGAGTTTGTTTCAAATTTTAGATACTTAAATATCTCATTTTACTTTGACAAACCTAAATTATTTTTTGTCGGTGATTATAAAGCGAACTATATGAGGTATTACGGAAGCTATATTAATTTTTATCAGATTAATTTCCTTCCACTGTTCTAAAATGAAGTGTGGTAGTCCAAGCTAATGAAAATGTGTTTTTAACCCATTATGATTAGTAGCAGAAAGAAAAGGACCAAAAGTAAAATGTAGTAACGATGACCTTAAAAATGCGATGTTTTAAGAATATTACAGCTGCAATCACTATGGAATACCTTCTTTTGGAAGTAACTCATGTTTCTTATTTTGAGATTGCCACAATGTCTAAACGTTTTGGTAGTGTGAACGAGTGTACAGGCCTGAAAACTGAGCTCCTTGAATTCTCAAGTGTAGTAGCAGCTTTATAACCCAAAAGACGACAACCATCATTTCTTACCGCTTCTTTTTTCACTTTCCACCACAATGCCTTTTTCTCTAGTGCGAATGCCCGCCTAAATAGATAAGACCGACTTGGTTGTTACCTAATCTTGTTATCTCTTTTCTTATTTGATACCAGATATTATGGTTAATATCCTCCCTCCAACTGATCCACGAGTGGAAAACTGGCCACTTATGAAAGATCCAACACCTGTGTTCGTTACTGTTCTACTGTATCTAATTTTTGTTCTCTGGTTGGGTCCAAAAATTATGAAAAAGCACCAAATACCATTTAACCTACGGCCACTTATGATCGTTTACAATGTTTCTCTAGTTCTGCTTTCGAGTTGGCTAGTGTACGAGTTTGCTGTTTCAGGATGGTTTACAGGATATTCGCTTGGTTGTCAATCTATTGATCATTCAAGAAAACCGATTGCTATGCGCATGGCTACTACTTGCTGGTTTTTTTTCATTTCCAAAATAATTGAATTGTTTGACACCGTATTGTTTATCCTCCGAAAGAAATTTGAGTTAGTTAGCTTTCTTCATGTTTTTCATCATGCAATGATGCCTATTTCCTGGTGGTATGGTGTGAAGTACGTCCCAGGTGAGCACTATTCATTTTCTTAGCTTCCATTATAATTATTCATATAGTGTAGTTCCTACGTAATTGATATGGTGTTATATAAAGTTGATCTGTTGTTTGATCTACCTTAAGCTTGGCTTAGAGGCATTCAATGTTTAATGATTGATATCAGGTAACTTAACAACGTTCATTATGTTTCTAAAAAAACATTCTGGTTACATAATGCTAATATAACACCGACCATTAAACCACTATGTATTTCCTAAAATTAATTCTGCAATCAATCACTATCTAAAAGGAAAATTTGTTATTTTTCTTTCAGGTGGTCTAGGGACTTTTCATGCATTTTTAAATTGTATCGTCCACGCCTTTATGTATACTTACTATGGTTTGGCTGCAGCTGGACCTCGTTTCCAAAAGTATATATGGTGGAAAAAGTAGGTTTTCAACATATAATAGAAAATATATTGCCTACAACATTTTTTAATATTTAATATTATTACTTTACTTATCAGAAATTTTACTTCAGCTTGTATCTTTCGAAGACGTGAACCGTTCCTTAACAGTAATGGTGAATACCTAGGTTTCAGATCAATGTTCCATATCCAATTTAACATACATTTCCTAGACAATTTATTCGATTACCCAACCAGGATTTCTTGACAATCCTTAAGTGTCTAATATCGTTTCAGTCTTTAATGGCTCACATTCATTTTATCTTTAATTATTTTAGCTTCCATTCACTTTACACTAAAGTGCAACAGAGGTTACTGTGGTACATATGCGGAGAATCAGTGCTTTAGAATTACTCAATTTAAGACATTTTCCGAATTCTTGATTAAAAAGTCATTGATTTTGTGTATTATCTCATTTAGGGTCTATAGCAATCAATGTTCATTGTCTGACCCACATGTACCATCCATCGCGCGTTTGTCAACAAAACGTACAGACACTGATGTATTCAATGCCTACAGAAATAGAGATTGTAATGCAAGACTTAAATTTTTGGACGCATTACCTGAGGATTAGAAAAATAAGTATTGCCTGCCATGACTGGTTCGTTTGACCATCTGCGTTTCACAACTTGAATAAGAACATTTTCTGTTATTTCTATATGTAATGTTGTAGCAATGGTTGATTAATTCCTGACTTTATATTTCTGCATTTTACACAGATACTTAACTGCAGCTCAAATAACCCAATTCATCATTATTATTTTTCACTCAACATATGCATTGACTATAACCGATTGTAATTATCCAAAATTTTTCAATTATTGGATTTTGACATCAGCATTGATTTTTCTTATTTTATTTTCCAAATTCTATTACAAAGTAAGTATATATCGAGTGAGTTCTTTGAACTAGATGACTTATTTGTGGAGCTTTTATTGTTTTGCTCATGACATTGTCAGAGCTTACTTCATGGAAAAGTGATCTTTTTCAGTTATTCCACTAACCTTATACCAGTATGCCCTGATGGTCTTGTTTGTCATTGATCATCATGCCAGATTTTCTTGTTATTGTTTATCCTTTTGCTCAAGTTGACTATCATGTGTCTTAAACCTCTGACTGTTTATTCATTTATTCTTGTGCAACATAGAATCCTGCACAAATGTACATCAATTTAAGCTGCCATAAAATATTATCAGAACGAGGTTGTATTATCAAGAGTAGTAGAAGCAGTAATAGTATTTGTGGTAGTAAGAAAGATCAACTATTAAAGTGGAAAAAGTCTATGGGGATTTAGAGACCCAGAATCTAAGAGAAGATAAAGAAGAAATGCATCTGCGCCACTGCAAACGATTCTGAATCTTGTCACCCAAAGTCTCTAACTACTAATCGCAGTTGTCATGAGGATACCAATCAGACAGCCTTATTTACCTATATGGCTAAGTCGAATGGTCAATGATTTCATTGACTCATCTCACGTTTTGTTTCGGATACCCTATCTCTCTTCAACTCTAGACGAGCTTTCTCAATATACGTTCTAACTACTTCTCAATGAAGGTTTACTACCTCCAGTTGATTTGTCCTCTACATAGTACTTTGTATATAACCTTACCCGATGGTCTTGACATAGACTATCAATACCTCGAAGACACCTGTGATTGAGTGCTATTAATTTACAAAATTCTTTATTCCTAATAGTTTTATTTCTTATCCATAAAGTAGAACTAAACGAACTGCTGCCCATATAAATCGTCCTTTGGTTTGTAAATAGATATCCTGTCTACATCACAAGTAATTTAATTTGGCAAACCCAAAACAGATTTCAGTACTTGTATCAAAGTTTTATCAGACGCCAACACATAAAGTTCGATGAGACTTCTAAGATAAATGAAGTGATCAGCAAGCTCAACTACTTTACTTTCTCTGTCTCTCTCGTTAGTTTAGAGATTGACACAAACCAATCTTTAAATAAGATTTCTCATTTGTAGCTGGAGGAGTGCGTCCCAAGTATGCTTGCACTATTACTTAGGGTTGTCAGAAGAGTGAATTTTGTCAGCGTCATCATCAAACAGGATTGTACGATCTGGTCATTATAAATCAGTGCATGAGTCTCCTGTTAGAAGGCCGACCCTTTGAAAGTCAGCTTGTCGGAGTATTATTTCTAGAAGAATCTCTATGGTGAAGTTAAACAAAAATGAGAAAATCGAACAACCTCAACGAATACCAAATGAGATTGATAATTCAACTGACGGTTACCCATAAGCTCTAACGTTGACCAGTAGTGTTCGAGTAGAAAGCCTAAACAAGGTTGATGTATGTCTATGATATGCCTTTTACTGGCAGGCATTGCCAAATAACCTCACAACAAACACAATTGACTACTGCCTTAAGTGCAAGAAGTAAGATTACTTTGGAACTTCACAAAATATGTCTATGTTCCCTAACCTGACGAAGGGTGAATATTTTGTCTGTTCTTCCACACCCATATATGAAACCGGGCAGCTTATCTAGGATTCGCTCTTCATGACCTCTAGTTGAGCTTCGAATTAGTATTGAAGACAATATTTAGATAATATATTAATTACATAATTTCGTTTGTGTTTGCTATGAGATTGAATTTCTCGTTTCTTATAAACTTGAACGACCGGTCGTCAAAACCAGTTAGATTGAGTTACGTCTAGTTCCTAGATTCTAGCTAATTACTTGATTGATAATCTCCCAAACAGGTTGATAAATCGGATCTAATTGGATATGTTCGTTAGTTGTTGATTTGTCTTTCAGAAATATCACGGCATTCTTTGAACTTCTTCAATGCAAAATGTTAACGTTCTCACAGTCGAATTATTGTCCTCATTTGTTTATGTATATTAATAACATCTACAAAATGTCATATTGTTTATGTCGGTATACGCGCGTCGTCCAAAATGGTTGTTATTAAAATGAGTACAATTTATTTTGTAGATTGTGTTACAATTGTCTTCTTTAGTTATTGTATCTTTTGATCTATATGAAATTGAATGAAGTAATTAATTTGGTGTATGAACTAAATTGATTCTACATGATTTTGAAATCCTCATGATTTCTGATATTTCTGAGACTTGTGTAATAACTAAAAAGTTCTCGTCTCTGAGTATTAGACGCTGATGATAGTTAGAATACTCACTAATACCAAAAGTCGGCATTCAATCTGCAAATAATCATTGTTCATATGATCAACATTCTACATCTTAAATTTGTGTTGTACTAGTCTACAATTTTTATCCGATGCGTCTTAGATTTAAACTTCTCTTTACTCTGATGTGGTTTAATTAACTGACTTCAGTCATTAGTACCCATATAAAAAAAAAGTGTGACTTAAACCAAAGTACATAAAGCTGGTCAAATTAGACCAATTATACTATTTTCACATGTTTCATATCTAACACAATCCATTGTAATCGATTTAACTCAAAGTTATATTATTAGATAGCGGAATTGTGAAAATTCGAACTTTTTTTATAATTTACTTCACTGATTGACTTTAGTTAGATAGACATTATAAACCAGGGAGTAGTGGATAAGCGATCTCATATTGGTTTGTAACTTCTCACTAGTTCTCATTCAGTATCCCACCGTGGGAATCAAACCTAAGACCTTCAAATCTCACAATGAACTCCTTACCGTCAAAGCTTTTAACCAATATCTAATGGTTTAGATTTCTAACTTAATTCAATTCAGATTATTTTGATTAAGATTATGAATCGATTAGTGTTAGACCACCGTTGGAAACCTGGAAGTATTGGACGACCGTTTCGTCCTATTGTGGGACTCCTTAGCAGTACAGATCCACGATCCCGCACCAAAGGGATTCGAACCCAGGGGCTTCAGTCTCGTGCGCGAACGCTTAACCTACTAGACTACTGAACTGACATCCAATGATGTTAGTGTCTTACATCAACCAATCCACAAAATTGCGCGACCATCTTTCATTGTACTGAGGTAGATACCTGTCTCTACCCGACACGGATTAGCTCCACTGGTCACAGCTTCTCACTAGAACTTCGAGAATTCCCTCATGAAGCTGATCACTAGTGAGCATATGTTAATTACCAGTATAGGGGTTGTGGAGATAATTATGTTTTTGATTAAGATCATGAACTGATTGATGTTAGACCACCGTTAGAAACCTATTCAACTTCCAATGGTTTTGATAAATAATTGATACTGACACTTGACTCCACTACCAGGTATGATCAAGTTCAACACGATGTTCATAATGTAAATTTTAAAAAATGCAATAATGTGTTAACAAATTTATTTCGTTCATAACATTATTTCCTTTTTTTCTCTCTCTCTCTCTCTTTCCTTTTCTCTAATTTAGGCCTACAAAAAACCAGTTCATTCATTAAATGGAATAATAGTTGATAATAAACACCATAATAAAATACATTAAATTACATTGTTAGGCTTTGTTTTTTTTCCTAAATCTAATAGAAATCACTAGTAATGATAACAAGCAGTATAGTTTCCTAGATCGGAATCTGTTGAATATATATATATATATATATATATATATATATATATATATATATATATATATATATATTTCCATAAGGGTCGTTCCTCTTACATCAGTTCATTCTTTATGGTTGTTCGTCGTGATAAATATAATAATTCCTTATGATATTTTCTCAATTACATTACATCATCTTCTTTTACTGTTTTTCATGTAGAATTTTATTTTGTAAAAAAATGCATCATTCAATTTTGTAATTTTATATACATACTCACGCACACACACACATACCTATACATTCATACAAATGATTATCCATGTATCTATATACAATTTGGTTACAAATACACTATTTTAATTGTATATTAATATTGTTCTGTTTATGGTTAAATATTATCAATTTAATTGATAAACATTTATAATGAATGAAATAATAATGTTGCGTAATCATTGTCTTATTGTAATTGTTGCCATGTATAAGGTGTTTTTTTTGTTTTGTTTCCTTTTTTCATTATTTCTTTGATAGATGAAATAAGATTGAACATTGATAAACCTATAATGACATTATTTAGAAATCTAAAGTTTGAATTCTATTCTTCTTTACTTGACTTTTGATAATCAAGTTTATTATATTGTACCATACATGAACACTTACAAGTGGTGTGATTTGATAAATACTTTATTTGGTAAATGAATTAGATTATCATATAAACTGTGTTGATTTGAATAAACTAATAATATGAAATAATGAACAGGTTTTTACAGATAATAATAATAATATTGGCTTGATGGAAATATTTGTTGGCTAGAAGTAAACTCCACCTGTAGATTTTCTAAAGTGATTACCGGTCCCGAGCCTGGATGAGGCAGAAAGATTGGGTATGGTGTCAATAACCCCATCCTGTAGAAAACAAGTTTACTTTTTAAAAAAAACATTAAATAAGAAAAAAATTGAACCATTTCAATAATGTAAGGATATAGAATGTTCGGACAATGTGGGAGACTGGCGGGACCAACCGAACAGATTCGGCAATGAGGAGACACAACTTGACGATTCTCAAAAGAAGCGACAGAAAAGATTAGATTCGACAGAGATGATGTTATACTCTGGTCATAAAGAAGAAACTTTTCCCCAAACTCAGGTATATTCTCTGACGCTGTCCAAAGAAGCACATAAACCACCTTTAAGGTGTGAATCTCATGGATCCAAAATCATTAAAGCATCCTTCAAAATAAAAGGGTTATCACAATGGTTGTTATCCAGTGCTTGGAACCCAACAATGATAACAATATAGACGATAAAGATCAGTTTTACGAGAGGCCACAATCGATAATGAAGAAGTGTCCAGGAAAGAACCTGAAAATCCTGATGGCAAGCCTCAACATGTATAATGGAAAGATCAGGATCTTCAAGTTCAACATGGAGACCATCAACCTATGTCACACTGAAAGAAGAATCTCTGATTTTAAAAGAACTTAAATTCATTATTTTAGTGCAGGTCTAGAAGTTGACTATATAACAATTTAAATGGTTTATTTTGGATCAGTGATTGAATGTGTTCAGAAGATCATATTAAAAAAATTAAAGGTTGATTTCAGCGTTTTTACATTGGTTTCACTGAAGATTCATACTTTATTACAACAAATTGTCATGGTAAAATTCCATAATAAACTACACTATCCTGTAAATTATAAGAGAAGTTAAAAAGTGATTTCAAACTGTTACTACGAAACCTCAGCAAATAGTTGGTCAGTTTTATCTACGATATTGCGCGACCATCTTCCATTGTCTTCTGTGAGTAACTGCATCACAACTAACACAGTTGAGATCCATCAGTCACAGCTTCTCAGTAGTCTAGAGGTTAAGCTTTTGTAAGCGGGACTGAAGGTACTGTGTTTGAGTCGTGTGTGCGTGGTCGTGGATACTCATTGCTAATGAGTCCTTTACTAGGACGAAACAATCGTTCAGTGCTTCCAGATTTGCATTGGTAGTCTGACATTGATTGTTTTGTGATCTCAATTAAAACTCAACAATCTCCACAACGCTATACTGATTAGTTTTATGTTTAGACTCTTTAAAAACAAATAGAAATTTTCATTAACAAAACAGTGCCTTAAAGTAATAAGCTAACGTTTCGAACCTTTCTTATACCTACATCAATATAGACACTTTTTCAGTAATAAAAGCCGTAAAGGAAATAACATGACAAAATCGATTACACAAATGTTTTCCATGATTGTTTTAATCATTTATACGACCTAAGAGTGCTTACGTAGCTACATAGTTTAGATGACAGTTTTAAATTTAAACAAGCAAAAACCAATAAATTTTGATTGACTAAAGTTTCAACTAAAATCTACTTTAAAGTAAGCATATTGTGTGATCATACTTTCAAACTATAGTTGATTTACACTTTAAAACGGGAGGATAGATATGTTTCTCGTCAGTTATCTTCTATGAATTTACTTGGTATTGTTTACTTGAATCTTCTTATTGATGTTTAGGACTGCAATTGATCAATCTCTTATTGGTAAATGTGTATCTAGTGAGTATTGCCTCGATATTATGTTAATTCACAAGCATTATAAGCAAAGATGGATAATGACTAGCAGTGGAATTTAGGTCGCACGTTTCACCCTAAGTACATAATGCAATGGCGTTTGAAGCGAACGGTACTAGGTTCGAGTCCTAGAGACGCAGGTATTCCAGCTGGCGAGTCCCACTTAGGATGAAACGCTTGTCCTGGATTCCACTGTTAGCCGTTATTCATCTTTGCTCACCTTCTATGAAGTTGTAATTGACTTTTTTTTAAAAACCTTACTGTCAATATTCGGGTTATGAATGGCTGTCCGCATATATGGTGTTGTTTTATGACAAAAATTACTAAACAATACACATTGGGTAATGAAACAATTCTCTTAGTTTGTTTCCAACTTAATGCCGATTTATATTTTTCTAAACAAACAAAGCAATTTACATACAGTTTAACAAATGTATTTCATACATACATTTTCGTATGCTGAATAATAAAAATTGGCTCCAAGTTATCTCAAAAGTTGTTTTATGCTACTCTAAATGGTATATATGTTATGGTATAAACTACTTATGTCAACAGTAGAAAATTGAGATCAAATTCAAGAGAGCAATTGTAATGACATCAGGAATGAAGGAGCGATGAAATTCAGTATAACCATATACCCAAGCTTTATGGTAAGTCAATTATTATTTTTAGCAGGTTAGTTAAAATTCCTCAATCAACTTTGATTAAATTCTCACAGTTCTTATCCTATATCTTCAACCCTTGACAAGATACACAATCATAGGAAGTCGTGAATACGACTGAGATAAGTGTCTATTGTTTCTCTTGATTATTTTAATGAAGATCGTGGATGTGCCCTGTTGAGGAGTCCCATAAAAGTACGAAACAACTGTCTAGTGCTCCCAGGTTTTCTATGATGGTCTAGCTTCAATTGATTCATAATATGAACTATTAAAATTACTATAAGATCCATAAAACCCCTTTCGATTCTAAATTAATTAAATGAATTAATTTTCGATGTACAAAACTTGATTTCTATGTAATAATCACGTATAATTGAGTGAATTCTATTATCATAATAAGGTTATTTACAGCTCAGCATAGATTATGCTTGAAATACACTAGAAATCATGCATAGCAATGACTGAGAATCTAATTATTAGTTAAGGAAATTAAAGTGTACATTCTTGATTTGGGTCAGACAATTCGTATAAACTGGTTGGGTCGAATTTTAATATTTCATCTTTTAAACTTGAGTCAATTCATAATTTAGTTGAAGAGATTATGCGAACTTGTAGGTTGTTTTTTGTTAAAGTTTAATCTCAGTTGAGGTACCTTGAAAAACAAAGAAACAATGGATAGATATTTCATATTGCCATTAAGTTCCTTAGTCGTTACGCATTCATGAAGAACTCTGCAATAATCAACTCAATAATGACTTTAAGATGCTTTTAATGTTCTGATGAGAAATATTGACCTGTGAAATTCAAATGTGCCAGTTTTCACTAATGAGATTGGGTGGTTGTCGAGCTATATGGCAAATTGATTATAGTTGAAATGATAAAATCTCAGTGATTGGTCTGCCTTCTCTGTCCTTGGCCGGTCTCTTTGGCTTATTATGTTTCCGCGCTAGTTTCTTCATTGTATTAAATGATTGTCTGATATTTCCTTCTCCTGTAGCTTTTCTGCTAACGTTCCTAGTTGTTCCACGTATTCCTGATTGTCGGATCTAATGCTCTTCTTCACTTACTTGTTTGCTTCTGTGTATTCAGCTTGTGCCTCATATTCCTCTGCTCTTGTTCGAATGTTGTTAATTGCTGTCTTTTTGTTCTTCCTTTTCTTGGATCTTGTCCAGGGTACCCACAACGATCCATTCCTTATGATGATGCTTCATGCGGCCCAGCACCTCCTGACATTTTGAAATTAGTGCTTGTTTGATCCCTTTCTAGTTGTCTTCCACCTTATTTTTTTTCAGTTAATCGTGTAAGGCTTGAAACCTTTTGTTAAAAGTTATCTTTAATCGGTTGAGTTTGTCAAAACGTCGAAGGAAGGCTGTATTGAATCTTTTTAGTGCTGTTTTTCCAGTTTTACAATGCTTTTTCAGTTTCATTTTAGCAACCACCAGGTGATGATCTGAAACTATGTCACCTCTCCTGGTTCTCGCGTTTTCCATTGACCTTCTAAATTTGTTTGCGATGCAAGAACGATCAATCTGGTTCTCTGTAGTGTGATCAGGAGAAACCCATATAGCTTTGTGTATGCGTTTGTGGAACAATATTGTACCATCCATGACCATTTTGTTGAGGTGACATGCGACATTTCAACAATGTCCGCATCGCAGATTCGAAACCATGACTTTCATTATCAGGCGTTAAAGCTCAATCTCCAGGCAACCGGGTCAGTATCCAATTAATAACAAGTTTAACTCCTATTATTGCACAGTATTGCTCGACTAACTTCCATTAGTCTTAAACTCTTCCAGAGTTACTGCCGGTCCCAATCCCGGGTAAAGGAGGAGGGTTGGGCATGGGGTTAGCGTCCCCATCCCGTAGAAACCTAACTCGCTAAAAAAACGCTAACCAGAAAAAATAACTCAAACCATTTAAACCCTGCCCTGGGAGTTAGAGGTAATATGACGCTTCATGGTGAAAGCCGAGTTCCTTCGGAAGCCACGAGGCCGATGCCCCTTCTAACAACCAGAGCAACAATTTTTATAGGTACATGGAACGTCCGGATAATGTGGGAGAACGGGAAGACCAGTCAAATAGCAACGGAAATGAGGAGATACAACTTGGCAGTACTGGGAATCAGTGAAACCCATTGGGCCCAAGCTGGACAACAAAGGCTAAATACGGGAGAGATGCTGCTATACTCCGGTCACGAAGAGGAAAATGCTCCACACACTCAGGGAGTTGCTCTAATGCTATCCAAAGTAGCACGAAATGCACTTGTAGGATGGGAATCTTACGGATCCAGAATCATCAAACCATCATTCAAAACAAAGAAGGAGGGTATCACAATGAACATTATCCAATGTTATGCACCTAACAATGATAGCAACGACGACGTTAAGGATCAATTCTATGAGAGGCTTCAATCAATCATAGAGAAGTGCCCAAGAAAGGACCTCACCATTCTGATGGGAGATCTAAACGCCAAAGTCGGAATGGACAACACCGGATATGAAGACATCATGGGACTGCATGGACTGGGAGAGAGAAACGAAAACGGGGAAAGATTTGCAAATCTGTGTGCATTCAATAAATTGGTCATAGGCGGTACAACATTTCCACACAAACGTATACACAAAGCTACGTGGATCTTACCGGACCATACCACAGAGAACCAGATAGATCACATTTGCATCAATAAAAAGTTCCGAAGGACAATGGAAGATGTGAAAACCAGGAGAGGAGCGGACATAGCTTCAGATCATCACCTAGTTGTGGCCAAATTGAAACTGAAGCTAAAGAAGAACTGGACAACTGGACAAACAGCACCACAAAGGTTCAATACAGCCTTCCTTCGAGATACTGACAAACTCAATGAATTCAAGGTAGCTCTCAACAACAGGTTCCAAGCCTTACAGGATCTACTGAAGGAAGAAGAAACTACTATGGAGGATAGCTGGAAAGGTATCAAAGAAACACTAACTTCAACGTGTCAAGAGGTTCTGGGCCCCAAGAAACATCATCACAAGGAATGGATCTCTACAGAAACACTGGACAGGATCAAAGAAAGAAAGAACAAGAAGACAGCAATTAACAACAGTCGAACAAGAGCAGAGAAAGTTCAAGCACAAGCTGAATACATAGAAGCAAACAAGAAAGTGAAGAAGAGCATTAGAGCTGATAAGCAAAAATACGTGGAAGAACTAGCAACGACGGCGGAAAAAGTTGCAAGAGAAGGAAATATGAGACAGCTTTACGATACGACGAAGAAGCTAGCAGGGAAATACAGTAAACCAGAGAGACCAGTCAAAGACAAAGAAGGAAGACCAATCACTGAGATTCAACAACAGCGCAACAGATGGGCAGAGTACTTCGAGGAACTCCTGAACAGACCGGCTCCAATGAATCCACCGGACATCGAAGCAGCACACACAGATCTTCCTATAAATGTCAATCCACCAACGACAGAAGAAATCAGAATGGCCGTCAGACAAATCAAGAGCGGGAAAGCAGCAGGACCTGACAATATACCAGCTGAAGCACTGAAGTCAGACATCGAAGTAACTACAAGCATGCTTCATCTTCCATTCAAGAAGATTTGGGAGGAGGAACAAGTGCCGATGGATTGGAAAGAAGGAAACCTCATCAAGATTCCAAAGAAAGGAGATCTGAGCAAGTGTGAAAACTACAGAGGCATTACACTACTGTCAATACCGGGTAAAGTCTTCAACAGAGTGTTACTGAACAGGATGAAAGACGCAGTTGACGCTCAACTTCGAGATCAACAAGCTGGATTCCGTAAGGACCGGTCGTGCACAGACCAGATTGCGACACTACGGATCATCGTCGAACAATCAATTGAGTGGAACTCGTCACTCTACATCAACTTCATTGATTATGAGAAGGCATTTGACAGTGTAGATAGGAGGACGTAATGGAAACCTCTTCGACACTACGGAGTTCCTGAGAAGATTGTCAACATTATCCGGAACTCATACGATGGACTACAGTGCAAAGTAGTGCATGGAGGACAGCTGACTGACGCATTCCAAGTAAGGACCGGAGTAAGACAAGGCTGTCTACTCTCTCCCTTCCTGTTTCTTCTGGTGGTCGACTGGATTATGAAGACCTCGACATCTGAGAGAAACTACGCCATACGATGGACAGCTCAGAACCAATTAGACGACTTGGACTTCGCAGATGACCTAGCCCTCCTATCACATACACACGAACAAATGCAGATAAAGACAGCCAGCATAGCAGCAGTCTCTGCATCAGTAGGCCTCAACATACACAAAGGGAAAACCAAGGTCCTCAAACACAACACGGAGAACAGCAATCCAATCACTCTTGATGGCGAAACTCTGGAAGATGTAGAATCCTTCACATACCTGGGAAGCATCTTCGATAAACAAGGAGGTTCAGATGCAGACGTCAAGGCGAGGATTGGCAAAGCTAGAGCGGCATTCCTTCAACTGAAGAACATATGGAACTCAAAACAACTTTCAACCAATATCAAAGTCAGAATCTTCAATACGAACGTCAAGGCAGTTCTACTGTACGGAGCTGAAACTTGGAGAACTACAACAACCACCATCAAGAAGGTACAGGTATTTATTAATAGCTGTCTACGCATGATACTCAACATCCATTGGCCGGATACCATCAGCAACAGCCTTTTGTAGGAGAGAACCAACCAGCTTCCAGCTGAAGAGGAAATTAGGAAAAGACGATGGAAATGGATAGGACATACATTGAGGAAATCATCAAACTGCATTACGAGACAAGCGCTAACTTGGAATCCTGAAGATAAGAGGAAAAGAGGAAGGCCAAAAAACACATTACGTCGGGAAATAGAAGTAGATATGAAAAAGATGAATAAGAACTGGAAAGAGCTTGAAAGGATTGCTCAGGACAGGGTTGGATGGAGAATGCTTGTGAGCGGCCTATGCTCCTTCACGAGGAGTAACAGGCGTAAGTAAGTAAGTAAGTAAGTTCAACCAAATTCAACAATCTGTACAACCCTTCACTGACAAATATCTTTACAACAGAATGGTCTTTGTTTTTTTGAAAGCGAACAAAACCAAAAAAATGTTTCAACCTTAATATTTCCGTAATTATACATTTTGTTTATTAATTAGTTTATCAATATATGAAATACTACCCAGTTAGTGTAATATATGGCATGTTGTAATAATAATAATAATAATATGTTTAAAAGTGAATGAAAAGGTAAGAGATTTGGCATATGCTTGAGAGATGGAGAGACAAATAGACAGTTGAATCAGTAATCTAATGGTAATGATAAACATTAGTCTGTTTACATAATCTTGTCTGTTTTATAATGATAATAATTATTATGATAAATATACAAGATATAATGTATATTAGATAGATCTGAAATAATGAATTAATCAGTAATGGTTTTATAAAACAGATATCAATCAGTCAGTTACAACGTAGGACCAGGCACATATATGTATGCATCGGTCCATGTTGCCTTACCTTATTAGTACAACAAGATGAACACTAAAATTCATAGAAGTAGCCACTTCAATCGTAGTTATGTATAAAAGAAAGATTGTGTATAGGGATGTAGTACAGAAAGAAAGACATAAATTAATTTTAATCTCACGATTTGAGGGAAGACAAAGAGTGTATACACCTATACCATTGTGATCGATTCTTAGCCATGTCACACAGAGTCACCAACCATTGGTTACGATAGTCATGTGGACCCCAAACAAGTAGTCTGCATCTATCAACATGGTTTGGATGAGAGATTAGTGGCTCCAAGGACTGAAACCACGTTTTGGTTTGACCGTCCCTAACTTTCTTACAACTGCTTCCAATACTTGTCAGCATTGCGAGTCGTGGTAGTCGGTGTTCATGTAAATGCAAAACGTGGCCTAACCATCTCAGTCAATGAAGGCTTACAACCTCATCAACTGATTTGCCATCATTCTCTAATATCCTGCGTCTAACTTCACTATTACTTACCTGGTGATCGCAGCAGATGCGATATATACACAGTAGATATACACATATTTAAATTATGAGATATTCAAATTCTCAAAGTTCACAGTTCTTAGCTTATCGAATCTATTCATCCGTTAGCCAGTTTCTAATTGATCTAATGTCTTATCCGTCAATCGGATAATTAATTAAGGCTAAAGTATTACCTGATACATCTCAGTATTCTTAGAAATATAATGATATTTTTCATGACTACCTGGTATGTATCACATAAACGTCAAGTATTTAAGAGTAGAACCGAGGATTCAATGATTCATCAAGTAAACAGAATATATATGAAGTATATTCAATTGAAACGGATTATCAGTCAAGTCTAAGGACTAAGCTCATTTAAAAGGAGTTATTTTAGTGAAACTACAATTTATGGACGACCTTTGAGCAATGCTTTGGTGACTTTGAAAATGTCCTTGTGCATACTAAATGTAAATAAGGGTTATAAAGCAGTGAAAATATTATTTCGCACCGAAATCCAAGACCCATTATCCTAACTCTTATTGGTTCGTTCATAAATCATAGTCTCTCCATTATTTCTGGTCAATATTCATAAATTTACATAATGTTAATAGAATCTGTATTAATGCCGACGCAGTGGTCTAGAGATAAGGCATTCGCGCGCGAGACTGAAGGACCTGCGTTCGAATCTCGCGAGCGGGATTGTGGATGCGCACTGCCGAGGAGTCCCACAGTAGAACGAAACTATCATTTAATGCATCCAAGTTTTCAATGTTGGTCTAACATCAATCAGTTCATGATCTCAATCAATAAAATCTTCCATTAATAAAATTTCATAAGGAGTTGTGGATAATTGATCGAAATAAGAACCAAAGGTTATTTTATCTGAGAACATGATCTATCAGTAGTATTCATTTGTAACTCAATACAATGTTGAATCCAAAACTTTCTGTACAATCAGTTTTAAGGTTAATACCACTTCATGAAGAAAGTTGCTTCATACGAAAATCTTAAAGATTGATATTTATACAGTGATTAGTATTTTGTATTAAAATGAATTCCCGAAATTTCTAGAATGTAACTGAAATTAATAGGGTCAAATAAGCTATGAATAAGATACTAAGTCACATAATGACAACCACACTGTACTTTGACTAAGTTATTCAATCATACTGTGCATGCCATGAAATTTGAATTCAATAGGCTTACTTCAATTTCGATAATCACTATCTGTTCTGTGTTCCTTGAATTGTTTTAGATTTCCTTTATTGATTTTCCACTTTGTATTGGGACTGATCTCTATGCTCTGCAATCACAGGAAGATCTAATTCGGAAAAATTTAAAGTGAATATCACGTTAACAACTTAAATGAGCTATCCAATATATGTTCGTATATGATAGGTGGTTGTAGGTAGTCGATACGTCACCTGAGACCTAAGTTTCGTGCTAGTTGGTACTCATCATCAAAGTGTTACTATATTCTTGAAGGAACTAATCCTCTCTGGTTTACTCAAAACTATGACACCCCAGCTCCACATTTTGAGAAATTACCACTAAGTTTAATTTTTTTACCATAGAGATTGACTGTTGGCAGCAGTGGTATCTAAGGCGCACATTTTGTCTTATTTCGGACTCATAAACTGGATATTCCTTCAGTCCAGTATTGATGTTCCCATCAGGACTGAAACCCGTTGTCTCTTGCTTCAAATGCTCAACGTGCCATAATTTTTAATAACATTGTTACATTGTATTCAGTAGGTAACTGCCTAACATCTGACACGGTTGATCTCCATCGGTCACAACTTCACACTAGAACTCCGAGAATTCCCTTTTGAATCTAGTCACAAATGAGCACATGAGAGTTTTCAATTTGAGGGGTTGATAGTATCCTAACTTCAATGAAATTCAACAATCTCCATGATCCCAAACTGAAAATTATCATATGCTTACTAGTGACTAGCTCCAAGAGGGAAATCTCCAAGTTCTAGTAAGAAACCGTGACGATTGAATTTTCAAATTTTCATTTTTATTAACGAATATTTTGTTATTTTTATATATGCTGCATATCCTAACCATCTTTTAAATGTTTTGAACGACCAGTAATTTTTTTCCAGTGAATAGGAGTGAATTATAACATTTTTATTTGATTCACATAAACACTCAAGGGATAGCAAAGATGGATGGTGGCTAGTATTGGAATACAGGACGTGCGTTTCGTCCTATTTGAAATACGTCAGCTGGATGTACCTGCATCTCAGTGTTGATTTGCACTATAAGACTCGACCCCAGTGCCGTTCACTTCAAACATCGTCGCATTATCCACTTTGCTACTGAGTTTTGATAGCCACCTGCTTGTACAAACGGGTGATAAATATATCTTTATTTAGAATTTATACGAATCAAGACCAAGTTAGGACGTCTAGATCATATGGCATGAAGTGAAAATCGGTGATCAACATTTGGATCTATAATCAATTTAATAGATGATTACACTGTACCAAAATTGTAGCCTCTCATTGATATATCATAAATTCGTGATGAATTAGGCGCTAATCTGAAAAATTTAGTTGTTCAATGAAATCATTATCTGAATGTTAAATGAATTTAATTAGAATGTCTTCACGTTTCATGATACAATAAACCTCAATGGACGATGGTTGCACAACTAAGTGGATTGGTTTAAGTTAGACATTAACACTTTTAGATGCCGGCTCAGAGGTCCAGAGGTTAAGCGTTCGCGAGAGTAGATCGAAGGTCCTGAGTTCGAATCCCGCGGGCGGAATCGTGGTGTGCACTGCTGAGAAGTCCCATACTGGGACGAAACGACTGTCCTGTGGTTCTAGGTTTTCAATCGTGGTGTAGTGTCTGTTATTATGTTAAGCCCAAATACCTTATTCTAACTTTTGGACATCTCAATCTATTCATTCTACTTGAGTCACATTCTGACCTTGTTAATTATTCGCTTATCAATCTTCACTGTTTTTATATGAGCCCATATGTGTGTGTACACTTCTTATCCCATTACTCATTACATGTCTGTAACTTACTTTTGTGTAACGATAAATACTGATTACCGCTTTATTAAATAGGAGTTGGCTTACCCGCCATCTCCACTGCGCGTCGTTTCCCTCCTCTCTGTTCTGTTCACTTCATATACAAAATGTATGTATTCAAAAGTCCATTTTCGTTTTTTTTTTTCTACGAACATGAAGTCAGTTTACAAAAACATGGATCTATTTGAAACATAAAATTAATCAATAATTTTGATTAAGATCTCCATTAACCTTATACTGATAATCAATAATTGAATGATTATTTTTACTAAATATCATTAAAAAAGAAACACCTCCATCCATTTAAAATTGAATAAAATTGATCATGAGATCTAGTTTTATGTGAGTATATTACAAATTGATTGATAAAATTTGATCAGGATCAAACAAACAGAACATTCTGATTGAGATAATGAACCGATTGATGTTAGACCATCATTAAAGACCTGGAAGCAATGGATAGTCGTTTCGTCCTACTGTGAGACTCCTCAGTGGCTGTGCGCATCCACGATCTCGCTTGCGGGATTCGAACAGAACATTGGTTGCTATGATATAATAGATTAGATAGTTTTATCTATCATAATACTTTGAAACATCTTAACAATGTAATGTTTTTGGATAAACATAGTATAGTTTTCGATTGAGTCAATGACCTTTTTTGAAGATAACCTACTCAAAACATCATTTGAAGTACATTATACTGTAAAGCGGTAATAGAAGGAGGTTGATAAGATATCCTAGAACTAGGTTTCATACAACTTGACACTGGTCACCAAGGTGTATCTGTAATCTTAATTCGGTTAGGTGTCACTCAGCTTCACAGCCAGAGACGTCACTAGTGAGCTGTTGAGGTCGGGACCAACGTCCTCTAGGACTGTGATATATCTAAAATCGATTAATTTTTTTCATTGGTTATCAATGTCGTATAAGTAAAGTCTTCTTTTTAGTACTGACACGGAGTTCAATCTGTCAGGAAGTATCATTGCAGATACATTTTTTTGTGGAAAGTGTCAAATAGCACGAGACCTAGGTCTAAGCTCTCCTTATATCTTAACACAGTGCAGGTGATATCGAGTCACTTAGATTACTAATCAAATTCCAATTTAATCAACAGAATTGACTCGACCCTAAAGAAGGATTTGACTTGTATGACCATTGATCGTAACCATCTATCTATGTTTCGAACATCCATATGGTAATAAATAAGGTTTTGAAAAATATTGATTATTGAAAATGTAGCTTCAATTTCTTCAATCCTTTTATTGTTTAAACAACAAATAAATATTTTCTTAAAATCAATCAAGAAGTCCACTGTGGTAAGTGAAATAAAACACTTGTTTGATTACATGTTAAAACTGCTGAAAAACTGTTCTGATAAAAAGTAGTGATCAGTGGAATTCAGCCGGGTCAGTTATGAGATAATAACTCACTGATGACAATGGTGGATGTGTCACTCAATTTCGTGGATTAGTTGAAGTTAGACAATAACACCGTTAGATGCCAGCTTAGTAGTATTGATACAGAAGATCTTGAGTTCGAGTGGTGCGTGCAGGGTCGTAGATACATACTGTGGAGGAGTTTCATACTGGGACGAAGCAGTCATTCAATGCTTCCAAGGTTTTTTATGGTGGTCTAGCTTTAATTAACTCAAGAACCTAAATCTTTTAACTCAAACATGAAGAAATCAACTTTGACTCAGTGCTTTAAATAACATTATTATTTACTATTTTATTAAAATCATTTTGTACATTACTTAAAGAACAAACTATCATAGTTTAGATCTAATACCAAGATATACACTTTTAGTCCATCCCAAACTAGAGTAAAACTGCAGTTGAGTCCGTTAAAAATGTGAGTAGTTCACTAGCTGATATTGACTAAATTTATTATCATAACAATTATTTTTCTTATGCTTTAAATGTAATTAGTAGTTAAAAAGTAGTTTGATGGAAAAATTTTTTTTTAAATAGTTGAATTTATGAGTCAACTCAAGGTTAGACCACTATGGCAAACCTAGAAACACTAAGCGGTCGTTATATCCAATATGAGACTCCTCATCAGTGTGTATCCACGATACCACCCGTGTTATTCAAATCTAGGACCTATCAGTCTCTCTCGCAAACACTTAACCACTAACTAGACCATTGATCCGGTATCCAATATTGTTAATGTCTAACTTCAATCAAAGCAGGCAGCACTGAAAAGAAAAACAACTATGAAATATTACAATTCGTTTTAATGAATGTTAACGATGTTATCCACAAAGAATAAAAGAAATATTCTGAACCTATTGTTTTTTCAAGACTATGAAGCTAAACAAAACAAAAATTGAATTGAATGAAACTATGATGGTAATAATTAAAACCACTGCATTGAATAGATCTTAAAACTATTTTAATGTTAGAAAGCCAATTAATTATTATCTTATTGTTTTTAGATAAGAAATATTTAGTCATTCTGTTTCTTTTATCAAATGAATATTTTGTGTGTAGATATTATACATTATAGATTGATCGTATATAAGGTACTACTCAAAACTAAGGAGTATTGAACAATTGTCTTGTTTTAGTATAATGCTGCTTAACAATAAGCATTCATGACAAACAATACGATGTGAACTCAATACATTCATTGTTGCTCAATTTCGTGGATTAGTTCAAGTTAGACATTAACATCGTTAGATACCAGCCGGCTCACTAGTCTAGTGGTTAAGCGCTCGCGCATGAGACTGATAGGTCCTGGGTTAGAATCTCGTGGGGGGGCGAGATCGTGGATGCGCACTGCTGAGGAGTCCCACAACAGGACAAAACGGCCGTCCAGTGCTTCCAGGTTTTTCATGGTGGTTTAGCTTCAGTTGACTTATGATCTCAACCAATGACATTTAGATATGTTGGTACATACTTAAATATATGAATCATTGAGCGATCTATCTATATTATTCTATTTAATGACTTAATTCATAATGTTCCTGAAGTTCTAACGAGAAGTGGTAACTGGTAAGGTACGGACATCAAAAACAGTTGTCACCAGTGGGATTTATTAATAGTCGCTCTATGTCGAAAATTCATTGGAGTTTAAATCAAAATCATTGGACGCCAGACCTTCAGTTATAATTGTAAAGCGTTCACCTCTGAATCTGAAAGGATTGGGTTTAATCTATATCGGGGTCACATGCGCGCAATCTATGATGTATCCTACCCATAGATGAAACAATTATCGATTAATAAAAACGATTGGGACTCTGTCTAATCAAATACAACTTGTGGAGATCGCAGTATTTTCACAGTTGGAATCACGAGTCCTATCCGTGTCGGTTGTGGGACATGCTTGTTGTACAAGATCATAGATTGATTAAAGTAAGATATTAGCACCCTTAGACGTCGACTCAATGGTCTAGAGGTTAAGCGTTCGCGCTCGAGACCGAAGGTTCTAGTACAGAGTCCCGCGTGCACATTGATGGATGCTCATTGCTAAATAGTCCCATAATAGAAAGAAAAGGCAATCCAGTGAATCCAGGTTTTCAGTGGTGGTCTCGCTTGGTTAGGTGTTTCATATAGAAATATGCACTAAACCTCTATATATTCAAATGGATATAATTGTAAATGTCTCACTACTCCCAGATAGACTTTACTTATTATTATTTAAATAGTTGAAATCATGAGTCAACTGAAGCTAGACCACCATGGAAAACCTGGAAGCACTGGACGGCCGTTTCGTCCTAGTACAGGACTCATCAGTGGTCTGGTGGTTAAGTGCTCGCGCGCGAGACTGATAGGTTCTGGATTCGAATCTCGTGGGGGGGCGAGATCGTGAATGCGCACTGCTGAGGAGCCCCACAATAGAACCAAACTGCCGTCCAGTGTTTCCAGGTTTCCCATGGTGATCTACCTTCAACTGACTCATGATTTCAACCACTGAAATTGCTAAAATCTCCACAAAACCCCTTCTGATTATCATTATTTAGCTAAGTAAATATCGTATGTCAAATCGTTAATAACAAATTCTTCTAATCTATTTGAGGGTCATTTTTTTTAAGCCCTACTCGTCTTATTCTCCTAATCGATCCAATTTTATTATTATTATAATGATTGCGTAACATCGATATCAATGTTAATTGTCTGAAAATATCTTCGTGTATCTTCTTTCTGGGAATTTCTTTTGTAGTGACACACAAACATTCATCCACATTGCTTCCATACTTGTTGTCATTAATCTACTTAATGTTTACTTTGATATGAAATAGAGTAGTTCATATATTAGTTACAAATAAACATTGCTATAGTTTCTAGGTTGTTTTGTATAGCTGATATGAATCCATGATATAAATGAGTTTACCCTATTATCCTACCCTCATTATTCCCATCTTAATCAAATCAATCGACCGTGAAAATTATGTGAAATTTAGATTCATTGAAACAACAATTATGTAACATCGATTTCTTTACGTTTAATTCATTTCATTTAATGTGCTTCATCTAATCATACTTAACTGACCCAACCTTACTTAGTTCATAGTTGAATAGAATCAATTGAGTAAAAAGGAACTTGTTATTATTGATCTACATCGAAATTATTCATGAAGTCCAATGCATAGATATACGATTATTAAAATAACTCAAATTTAAAAGAATAGTTCAGTGGTCTAAATGTTAAACGTTTGCGCTGAAGACTGATAGGTCCTGGATTCGAATCCCACACACTGCTAAAGAGTCCTATACTAGATTGAAACGGCCATCTAGTGCTCCCAGGTCTTCCATGGTGATCTAGCTTCAATTGACTCATGAATTCAATCATCAAATTACTAAAATCTCCACAAAACATTCAAGTTAGTGTCAATTGGTTGTGATTTCTGTTAGACTATAATTTAATGACGAACCAATCAGACTTAAGATAACAAGTCTCGAATTTTAGCGCGAAATTCATCCACTCACCTGGCTAAATACTATTTCGGCATTATATTATTATTGTTATTAATAATAATAATATTAATGACCCCTTTCAATATATTATACTTTTGGCGGAATATAGAATTCTTAGCTATTTCAACAAGTTTCCGTTGACGATAAATATTGAGTGGTCGGCAGTTAGATGTTAGCAGTTCAGGAATCAATATCTGAATAATGTATATTCTTTTCGATGCATAAACCTAATAACCATGATGTATTTGATTAGGCTCTTTTGAAACTTGTACAGCGAAATGTTGCAGACTATTCAAAAACTCACCTGAATAGGTTATGAAACTAATAGGTATAATGCTGTGTCAAAATAAACAAACAAAATGTTAACTTGTTGAAATATCTGGATGGAAAGAACAGGTAGCTCAGATATTCAAGCAAACTGTTGATATCAGTTCGTAACGAAAACTCTAAATCTAATTCTTAACCTTAATTATCAACTGTAATTCATAATTTTAATTCCTCACATTGGTTTATAACCCTCATTTATAAAATCTTTTGAGCATCACTCAAAGTCATCGATTGTGAGGACGGCCCACCGGTGAACATAAGGAAGCTCTAAGAAGCTCAGAAACAGCCGAAGATATTTTATCCAATCGACTTTTGGAAGAATATTTCAGAATTCCTACACGTAGCTTCTCTATTGGACAAATGCTAATAACCCCATGTATACGCATTGGAAGACTATAATCATGATTCCATTTTTATTAAAAAGTATAAATATCTGATAGTTTTGTACCATAATTGACACTATTTGGAATGGCATTCTTTTCACTTGTCTTCTGTCTTTTCATTCGCAACTTGAGAGGGTTCTAGTATAAAAGTGCTCATGCTGTACGCAGTATATTATTTATTTTATTATTATTATTATTATTATTATTATATGAAAACATAAATACTGGTACAAGGGGGTACCAGATACACATGCGTCACATAAGTCACTTGATCTGTGTGTGGACTGCGATACTGTCCGGGTGCCCAAACCAAAGTAGGTGATCTTCTTAATGGGCCACATCCGGAGCCTTCCGCCTAAAGTTCTGATCCACAAGGTAGTGGAGCAGTGTCAGGAGATGTAGTCACATGGTTGCCGGTGACCAACATTTGGTTCATACGCCATTTGTTCACTTAGGATACTGAAGCCAGCCCATGTGCACGATTGGTTTGAAATGAGGGATTTCCAACTCCCCTAGGTGGACTATCCGTATTCACCAACCTGGTTAAAGCGCCGGCCATTCACTTTTCGTCCTCACAATTCCGTAAACAACACCCACACCACGAGAAAGGCAGTGAGTGAAACTTCCCTGGCAGAGGCGATATACGCGTGACTATGTGAGAGCATTTCGAGAGGGTGAGCGAACTCTCACCACTCTCAGCCGTACTAGGACATTTGGGGGGGGGGACAGTATATATTAAGAATGTAATCTGTAAATATAATATCCATTAATTATAGTCTCACTATGATTTGTCACCTAAATAATCAGTAATTGAATAATGAATGCTAGTGACCAGAAGATTATCAAAAATAATCTTCTATCTATATAACTATAACACCATTGAAGAAAATAAAAAAAAAGAAGAAACCTTCAAGTTACATAGTTTTTGTTTTAACCTCTCATACCGGATTTATTGACTTTTTTTTCTCTCTATCTTGTTCACCTTTGATGAGTTTACTTGGTACCAATTTTAAGGTTAACTAAATTGATATTGATAATATATTCTATTGGATAATATTATTTGTTTATATCTCGTTTATTACTAAGGTATTAATTAATCTAATATTACTAAATTACTAAAAAAATAATAAGAATAAGAAGCATTAAAAATCTATAAGAGTATACATCTTTGATTAGAATATTGATAATCAAAAATGTTACCATTGTAGATTTCTAAAATAAACAAACAAACAAAAAAAGGTTGAATTTCATAATTTTTATGGCAAATAGTTAGTAAATTGATTAATGTTACATTTTCAGAAGAGGTATTTTGGAGACATTAACACCGTTGAATACCAGCCGGCTCAGTGGTTTAGTTGTTTAAGCACCTGTCGCGAGACTGATAGGTCTTGGGTTCAAATCTCACAGGGTGGAATAGTGAATACGCACTGCTAAGAAGTCCTATACTAAGACGAAATGGTTCTTTAGTGCTTTCAGGTTTTCCATGGTGATCTAGTTTCAATTGACTCATGAATTCATCTATTGTAATGTTACATTTGTAAATGATCTAATATCAACTAAATGTTTTCAAGATTAAATCCTCGCTTAAAGACCCAAAAATTACGATTTCTGTCATTGGTATGATTGTGGATGTAAACTGATGAGATATATCATGCTTAAATGAAATTACTCACCAATGGTTCTTGAATTCTAACGATGTGATTTATGCTACTGATATTGATAGATATAAGTAGTATTCTGCCTAGTGGTAGAAGGTTAAGAAGATCAAAGAAAAGAGAACGATAAAAAAGAATGATTAGTATGAAAAAGAAGAAACAATCAAGTTTGAGACAATTGATTGACATTTTGTGAATGAACAATTTACTGTATAGTTCTCAGTTTTTACTAAGATGTTCTGTAATTTTGTATTCAAATATATTCGTTTGTCCCTACTGATATTCTTGTTCACTATAACGGTTGTCTAGTTAATCTAAATTCGTGATGCAAACCATCGAAATTTAAATGTAGTTTTGTACTTCATAAATGTCACCTACGTTTCTTTTTTAATGAAATTTTCAATATGTGTTTTGTATCCGTATGAGACTGTTTTAAGATCGAGCCCAAGACCTATTGTTAGGGTTTGAAAAAGAGAGCTATCACGGGTTCATGTAGTCTGCGTACGAGAACGAGATTCGATGACCAATGACCAGTGAGCTAGCTATTGCTGCGCCCCAGCCCCGCTATCAAGAGGGAGAAGTCCAAGCTTGAAATAAGAAGTGTATTCTGCAGCAACCAGAGAAAAGAGCGAAGTCCCTTTAGTAGAAAATATACTCGTTTATATATTGATTGTACACCCGTTTTGATTAATAATTAGAAGAAAATCGCATACACGAAAAATACTCACAGTTATAACAAATCATATTCTGAGTATAGTTCATAGTCAATGGAATACAAGAATATTGTATATTATACAGAATAAATATCATACGAGAAAAGAAAAGAAATATTACATTGCGTAATCATTGCTTTGAATCAAAAAGGATGTAATGATGAATAAAACTCATATTAAGTAAATCAATCGTATCACCTATCGGCCGCGCGAGTGAGAACATGGATGCACACTGCTGATGAGTCCCGTACTAGAGTGAAACAGCTGCTCAGTGCTCCCAGGTTTTCCATGGTGATCTGGATTTAATTGACTCATGATTTCAACTATTAAATTACTAAAATCTCCATAAAACCCCCTTTTTTGTTGTTCTCAAAATCTTGTTGATTATTTTTATTCACCTATTGCTCAGTTTTTATATATGACTTACTTATGTTCATAATATGATTTCTTACTTATGGCATCTTTTGCTTTGTGTGATTAACATATATCTTCATTAACAGACTTTAATACTAAAATATCAATCTCCTTACTGACTTCATTTTCTTATTTATGATTGATAAAAAAGGAGCTCTAAGTCACCAATCGGTGTCTAGGTTTCAGGTCATTGCTCATGGTCATCCATCCTTTACTTAAAGAGATGATTGGCCTGAAAGGTGAAAATAGGCTATTATCGATTGATCACATTAAGTAAGTCAATCATGAAGTCTGAATACATAACACTTAAGTTTATTAAAGATAATAAATGTAAATGTAAATTACATCACAAGTTAACAGAAGATAAAGCGGCCTTGTTGGAAATTACCAAGTGTTGAACAGTTGATTGACCATAATTCCTTATGATACTTCATCAACTAAGTCATATTTTTTTAAATTTAAACTAAGGCGTTCAAGTCATACGGTAAATACAATACAAAACAATATTAACAGATTAAACATAGACTTCTTCACCATCAGATCCTAGTTCAGTGGTCTGGAGATTAAACATCCGGGTACTCAAACGAAGATCATGGGTTTAATTGCCGTATATGAGATCGTGGACGAGTACTGCTGAGGAGTCCCATACTAGGAGAAAACAGCAGTTTAGTACTTCGAGGTTACCAATTATTGTCTAACTTTGATCAGTTTGTGATTTCAAATGAAATCCAGTATTCTCCACAATTCGATCCTGATAATGAACTAAAGTTTATTGGAGTACATTGTCCATTCTAATCAATTCTTGATGTTCATATTTTGATTCTTATAGATTCTTGTTGACTATTAATTGTTTTCATTTAAATCGTCATCAGGCTTTACTCTAATATACAGTAATATATATACGAAAATGTTAAATCAATCAAGGCAATTTGGGTCAGTAATTACTGTTGGGATGGGCACAAAATTTTTGACAACCTACAGAACCACTCCGAACCCAAATGTTCCAGACGGTAAGTACCCTGCCAAAGCCATGTTTGGAAGGCGTATTCCAACCGTTTTCAACGTCATGTCGCCATCGAAATTAGTGTACGGGCACAATCAAAATCCAAATATGCGGAACTTTAATGTCGGCGACGAAGTTTTCATTAAATCCTACACCGGAAAGAACCGATGGGAGCCGGGAAAAATTGTACAAAAATTGGGAAAAGTTCTGTACAGAGTCCGAGGAACTTTTGGAACATGTATACGACATACGAATCAAATCCATAAGGACAAAAGAACGATGCAGACTCGAAATAACCGGCCGAATTTCCCGTTAGAGTTAATCTTGGACGTACCAACGTTACATATGCCCAAGGACACTGAAGGGAAGCCTCGGATAAGGAAGACGACAAGAATAATGAGACGCCACCGCAACCCAGTTGTCAAGCTACAAATAGATTCTAGAAAGAAATCTTATTCGGGGGAGATGTTGGGATGGCCACCGAGAAGCCACCCACATACATAGTCGATTGACTAAGTTATCGATTAACTTATCGATCAGATGTTAAGTATTTGAATAGCAGTCAATTGATTAACTTATTGATGAATGTTTAAGAATTTTTAAATGACAATATTGATTATATATATAATTTTGTATAAATACTCATGTTTGATTGTATATTTTGATTCTTGTCAATAAGTGCTCACAAACGTCTTTCGTCTTCTTACTTGCGAGCGGTTGGAGGTTATAACGTTCGAGTGTCATCCGTTATAGAGTCTTTTCGTGCGTATTCGAGTAGAGAACTTAACAATTACAATGAAATAGAATAATTCATCACACATAATCGATAAAAGTACAAGTTGATAGTAGGAAGACAGGTATACTGATAGTAGGTAAGAATAATAAAATACGACAACAAAAGTCTTATTAATAGTTAAACATTGGAAATAGTAGGTCAAACATGAATAAATGGAATAATCATCACAAAACATTAAAATCATTACGTAATAAGAAATGTGTAAATAATTAGATAGTGAAGAATACAAACTGAAAGAGGTGGATAGTTCCAAACAAATAATGGATGTACACTGCTGAGGAGTCCCATACTAGGACGAAACGGCCGTTCAGTGCTTCCAGGTTTTCCATGGTGGTCTAGCTTCAATAGATTCATGATTCGAACCAGTGAAATTTCTAAAATCTCCACACAATCCCTACTAATAATAATAATCATCTGCTCACTAGTGACTGACTTCAAAATAGATACTCCTGAAGTTCTAGTGAGAAGCCGTTACCAGTGGAGTCCAACTTCGTGGATTGGTTGAAGTTAGACATTAGCACCGTTGGATGCCGACCCAGTGGTCTGGTTGGTTAGGCGCCTGGCGCGAGACTGATAGGTCCTGGGTTCGAGTCTCGCGAGGAGCGGGATCGCGGATGCGCACTGCTGACGAGTCCCATACTAGGACGAAACGGCCACCCAGTGCCTCCAGGTTTTCCATGTTGTCTAGCTTCAATGGATTCGTGTTTTCAACCAGTGAAATAATGGATGTGTAAATAAGGTTAATTATAGAATAATAATAATGAAGAAAAAAACTTTAAAAAAATTAATCGTTAGTTAAGTTATAACTGACCATGGAAGCGATAGGGGAGTTACGAATTTCTTCTGTACACATAAATTAAGGTTATATGTACGAATTTCTATGGCTTCAGCTATATGTAGGAGGTGGGAACAAACTCCGTTGGGAAATGATGGTGGTATACGATAGATCACTCGAAATGATTTATCTACAGCATGACCACTATCAATAAGATGCGCCAGGATAGAACTGCCTATTGTTTTTATATAATCCTTTATGACGATCTAATTGAAAAAATTGTTCGCTTATTTGTGTTGTTCTAATTTTCACAATGGGAATCTTTAATATTCATTGCTTATCTATTAATTATGTTTTGTTTGAAGCTTAATACTGTAATTTTGGAGAGATAATCTTGAATTTATTTATTAATTAGGCAATAGAATCATTGTTATCACTATAAGATATCATTACGTTATCGTATTTATGATATTTTTGACAGTTACATCATCAGTTGTTTTGTATTTGAGTCTTTATTACAACTGTATATATTAATAGGATGTTAGCTAGTAGTGAGATGTAGAATACGCGTTTCGTCCCATTTGTGACTCGTCAGCTGAATGAGTCCGCTTACTAGTATTGATGACTATATTTAGATTTTATTCCAGTTCAAATGGTCATTAACTAGCAAGTATAATGTTTAAATGATTGCTTGAGACAATTTAGAATACCCTGTATTCACCTATTCAATGTTCGTGTAATAAAAGAACGGTCACAAAAGGAATGCACTTAAGATGCATATACACTAACTAATACTGATTATGATTTACATCTGAATGAAAACATTCGAATGATTTAAACCTTTAATAATAATAAAATACATCTCTACTTTGTTGCTGAGTTCCGGAAACCTGTTTTAACGTTTGTTAAGGCAGCAACTGCAGCATGATGAATAAGTTCTATAATTTATTATTAGAAATTATGTGTTTATACGTCAATATCTTGATTGATAAGATTATCATTAGTTGAATATATGATTCATTTGTATTGGTTATTTGAATATTCTTGTTGATGTTGTGGAATGTATCTGATCGGTCTCTTTTAATATGGGCTAGGTTGCAAATTACTTCAATGTCATTACAAACGTTTTAAACAAAGTTGGATGATGGAAAGCACTAGAGTCCATGGAGCTTACGTCCTCCTATTTCGGACTCATCAGCTGGATGCACCAGCACTCCAATGTTGATGTTAACATCTGAATCCCGAACCTAGTATGTTTTTGCTTTAAACATTTATCACGTTATCTACTTATCATCTGAGTTTAGATATCCACCGACTTGTGAAACGAGGTGGTGGGTTCTGTCATGCGTCGCTAAGCTTGACAATCTGAGTCGTTATTATGGAGCTAATCATGTCTACGATGACCTACATACATATCTAGGTAGAACATTGAGAGAATGGGATAAGGCAAAAAAAATCATATTTTAGTCCAATGTACTATTCACTCAATACAACATTCGTTTTACTGTTTTTAACTCACTGTAATATTGGCGCAACAAACGATCTGTACAACAAATTTTCACATTAATTCCTTATTAGATTGGTAAGTTTAAAATTGAAGAAATTGTTAAATTCCATTAAAATCACGAAATGAACAAAGAAAGACCAACATTGAAAATATGAAAGCGCTGGAATGTTTTAACACCGTAGCTTACAGGCTTTACCAACAACAATGGAAATTCGTAGGTTAAGATGAGATGTGCTAATTTTAGGATGAATCATTTTCAACTCTCTCTTTTTGTTATGGGCAACTACTATCAATATAAAAACTGGTTATCTGAGATAAATACGCTAAACTTATCATGACCTTTAATGTTTAATGAAATGACCCCATCTTCTGACCTTAATTTCACACCTACATACTATAATGTCAGGCTCTAAACTTATGTTATCTATCAAGCAACATACCGTTATCTGTTAAAACGCCCAACATGCTAATACAAACATACCAAAATCAATACACTACCTTCTTGAATAACATATTGATGTCTCAGAAGATGGTCACTAACTTAGAGTACCACCGTGAACATCATCTCTGAAATTCAAGTATATTTCATTGATAAGCTTCAGATAGAATGATACAAGCCTCCTATTTCCCTCTAATAACCATTATCTTGAAGATAATCATCTTTTTAAATAGTTCTAATATTATCGAAGCATTGACAAACGTTATTTTAAAGCAAGTTAATTCGCAATAAAGAAATTATCATACAGTTTCACCAGTAATGAACAGTTTCACTCTCAACACGATTGAACTTTTCTAGTTGAAGTTTCTTTCTGTAAAACACAGTAAAGTCCGTCTTAAAGTTACTCTTTTGCTAATGTCTAATCATTTTTCGGTCAAAGTGTGTGTAGATATGTAAGGTTCGACACTAGAATGAAATTACTATTGTTATTCAATGGCTCTCCAGACGAAGTCAATTCAAGATGAAAGTTAACTTACTAGAAGTAATTACTTTAAATGTATATATCAATATGATTTGGAAACTCCGGCCTTAATTTCACATATTTTAAACTTCATTAAAAGTAGTATCGTTTGTAAGCGTTCAAATCTTCCCGTTGTTCATATCTAGGACTTCAAATGATCTTTCTCTTAATTGGTCTATATAAGTAGATTATCGGTTGGGCGTTTTAAGCAAAAGACATTGAGTTCGAGTTTCTATATGAACATCAATACTGGAATGCAGGTACATCAAGCTGATGAGTACCCAAATAATACAAAACGTGGGTCCTGGATCATAATGCTAGTCACTTCAAATTATTAAAACTAGTGTAACAAACACTTTACTTTTCCAGTTATCCCATCGTCAAGCAAATTACACAAACTTCAACATTAATAAATAATGTGCATAACATATTCATTTAAATGTAATGAAACTTCGTTGGAGTCTATTATTTAGTTTGATCATTGCTATAGACGTAATAGTGTATTTATGTGTTGATCTTTAAGTATGAAATAACAAACATCTCTTCAGAAAAACAAAATATTATTAACAAAGATGAATGGTGGCTAACAGTGGAAACTAGGACGCGTGTTTCATCATATTAGGGACTGCGTTTGAGTCCTGGAGTGAATATCAAATTTGGGATGCAATTACATCGAACTGACGAGTCCCAACTAAAGCAAAACACTCATCCTGGATTCCACTGCTAGCCACCATCTATCTTTGCTTAGAATGCTTGTCACTTGAGGCAATCCTTACAGGATGTACATATACCAAATTCACTTGATATTTGCTTGTTTCTTCCCATTGTTGTTTAGGATTGCAATTGATCAGTCACTTCCTGTGAGGATCGCCTCGATAAAGCTTTTTAAGCAATAATAGATAGTGGTTAGCAGTGGAGTCCAGCACACTCGTGTATAATACGACAACGTTTGAATCGAACGGTACTGAATTCAAGTCTCAAAGTGAACATCAACACTGAGATGCAAGTACATCCAGCTGACAAGTTCCAAATAGAACAAAACTTTCATCTTGGTTTCCATTACTAGTCATTATCCATCTTTGATCAATTATGATGATCAATATCTTTAAATCATAGTTACATCTACAAAGTGTACTATGAGCTTAAATCAACTCAACAACATCTTTTGTTTTTGTATGCTAAAACTATTTCTATCCATGTATTTCTAATTAATTTGCTTTTTAGCCTAGAAAAGACATTAGTTCTATCATCCGATTATTCTTGTAAATGTTCACCTTGTATAATGATAATAAGCGGTTAGTAACAAACGATTACCATTTGGCATTGGTACAGTTATCTTATCAGCTGATATTAGAAAAAAAATTCATTTCACTATTTATAAAATATAAAATGTCATAAAGTAGTATGATATAAATGAATAGTAGCAATATCATATCTATATTGTAATTAGAAATGGGTTAGGATTAGTAGTGAAGTTCAGAATATACGTTTTGCCCTATGTAAAACTTGGTAAACAAGTCTGTGATGTATGCTACTTATATTGATAGATATAAGTAGTATGTATCATTAATCAGAAGTGCAATATCTGATAGTAGAAGATCCAATTGAAGAGAATAGGAATGTAGACAGAGAGTAATTATAATAATTACAGAAGTGAAGGAATGATGAAGTTTGTTAGAGACAATCGATGATTGATGTGCAAATAAAGTATTCAATGTAGGATTTCAATATTTAAGGGAGGTAATCTGTAATAAACTGAATATTTCAACCAACTCTTCAGTCACTATAGGTGGGCCTAGATATTGTACCGTGACTCGAATCAGGTACCTTTCTTTATAAACGCTTCGATTACAGTCCTTAATATCAATGATGGTAAGATAGAAATACTTATCAATTGTTGTATTTATATGGATTGTTGAAAACAAGCTGAACATAGTATTCTAGTAGGATTTGTTATGGCTAGAAGGAATTTCGTGTATTTCAATACTATAAGCATAATTGATTCTAGAATGTATGAATACTATTGTATATTGATGTTAAATGGATGTGCACAATCTGTTGTAGGCTCTGTTTAGTTCGGATTTCATGTTGATTGGCGTTTTCTAATTGAGCATACTTTTAATCTTGAAGATACCGTTACTCATTATCATATTCATAACAGCGTAAATTCTCTTTAACTAACAATCATTTACTCTAATTGTTATTGATTAAGCTACATAAGAATCTAAAGCATGGGCTGAAATAATAATTTTTAATTGGTTAATTTTATATTAACAAGTCCTATTAGACTGTACTTAGAATTTGAAGTAGTGTAAGTGATATACCTCATAACACAACTTTCATTTTTACTGACTATTAAGCTACTGATGAGAATTATATAGATGTGCTCAATTGTATAGTATTGTGGAGATTGATTCATGGATTGTTTTTGTTAGGAACTAACTTTCAAATACGGTTCACTGATAAACAACCTTTCGATATCTCATTAACCAATAATACACACCAAGAATGCGTTATATCTTAGTGTGGTGTTTGAATGAACTAATAACTCCTTTGTACTTGCTGAATGCCTGATTTTGAATTCTAAATACAGTACATCCGTTAGTGCTTGTGTAGTACTTCTTGATTCAATTGCGTTATCCCTGGGATTCTTAGTTCATACTATAATTCAATTGCTTCTAATTATCATATTGGCGTCGCTATGGGGCCTGCGATGGAACAGTTAGATATTCATTCGGATTTTGATGCTTATGAGGATTACTTTAAAAGGTTCGAAATCTGGGCTATGACCAAGGAAGATGATGAGAATATTAATATTGTGGCACATTTTCTCACATTCATCGGAAAAGAAGCATATACCTTAATAAAAATTTTGGCTTTACCGGAAAAGCCCATTTCTCTTCCTTATACAACTCTCAAGAAACTACTTCTAGACTATGCTAAGTATACAAATTTCGAATGCGGTAAAGGGAGATTTCGTAAAATAATTCATGAGGATATAAAAAATTCCACTACATTACGTCACCCCATCCCAGTGCATACTCAAGATTATGCAGATAATTCATTTGAGAATTGCGATGCAGTTCACGAGGATGGGCACAAGTTTGGTCAATGTTTGTGCTGTGGCAGGTTCCACTCTTTTAATTCATGTAGATTTCGTAATTCTAAGTGCTTTAAATGTGATGATGTTGGACATATTCAGTCAGTTTGTAATATTACTGTTCATCTTGCTGCAACTAATATTAAGTCTTGTGATTCTGATTCTATTAAGTTGAGTATTTATAATGATCATTTCTCTTTATCAATGATTTCAAAAGACAGTTTAGAGTCATATAGCAGTTCAGAGTTAAATGAAACTCAGAATCCTTGAGAGGCAACAATTCCTAATGAATCAACATATCAGATTTCTCATGTTATTGTACCAGATATGATTTTTCCTAATGATTCACATATTTCTGATGAAATTTCTTACAAATCTGTTGAGAATATTTCGGATGAACCTAATCATGATCGAAAATCTGATGTAGTCTTGATTGATGCTGATTTTTCTAATGATCCTTTGCTCTGCAATGACATTCTTAATAAATTTGAGGAAACCATTTCAGAAGAATCAAATCTTGATGTCATATCATATGTTACTTGTCCTCACAATGCATTTGTTTCTTGTGGGAAACTTGTTCAGTGCGAAGCACGAGTATTAAATGAGCTCGATTCTGATTACAATTCAGATAATTCCATATCAACTGTTGTCTGTCCTTATCATAAATTCAATTCCGATGTTTACTTTAGTCAAATTGAGAAAGATGTTTTAAATGGAGCCACATTATTCATAACTTGGGGATATGAAGATCCGACATCATTTCGTGAGGGAGGATAGTCTGAATGTCTATGGTTGAAATTCTAGGTAGCAGTAGTTTTAGTACTCAACCGACATGATGATCATACACAATCCCAGGAAGCAAGTGAGTCTGTTCCGATTTCGTTTGTTAATTCTAATACTAATGAGTGAATTCTAGATAATACAGAGTCTTTATCCAATACATTGTCGGACAGACACAGTATGAACTTGAAAAAAAAAGACGTACAATCGATTACAGACATTTAGACTCCAATTTAAGCTGTGGCGGATGTGGTGTTTGAATGAACTAATAACTCCTTTGTACTTGTTGAATGCCTGATTTTGAATTCTAAATACAGTACATTCGTTAGTGCTTGTGTAGTACTTCTTGATTCAATTGCGTTATCCCTGGGATTCTTAGTTCATACTATAATTCAATTACTTCTAATTATCATACTTAGTCAAGATTAAACTATAGGTAACTTCTGAGAATTAGAAATGAGTCAACTATTCAGTGACTAGATAATGTATATCTATATTCCACATATTACAAGCTTTATTTTGATCTATAGTTTATTATCATACGATTTACTGTTGTTAAATTATACTCAGTTTAAAATCAGAGACGGGTTTTGTAGACATTATAGAAATTTAATGGTTAAATTCATGAGTCAAGTGAAGCTAGACCACTATAGAAAACCTGGAAGCACTGGACGGCCGTTGCGTCCTAACATGGGACTCCTCAGCAGTGCGCATCCACGATCCCGCCTCACGAGATTCAAAACCTAAACCTACCAGTCTTATGCGCGAGCACTTAACCTGGATTCAAATCTCGCAAGGCGGGACCGTGGATGTATACTTATTGTATTGATGACAGTCTCTCACATTCACAGCCAATTTTTCGGCTTGATCTTGTACAGATGTTAGTTCTTATTTAATGGTATGATATGGTCTATTTGAGTTCTATATAAACCCAGTATGTTTGAAATTAATGATTCGCATAGTGGGAGCTGTTATTGGTGTTCTAGACTCAAGTGGAAGGGCAAGGAGTTAAAAGAACCAATAAGGACGCTAGGTTGTTCAAACCGGTCGAAGGTCATTGATATGGCAAAGTTCTAAGAATGAATAAGTGGTATTCCGAATGGTGAATAAAACACTCAATAACTAGCCAGCTTTAAGGTCACAACAATGTGCAATGAAAGAAAGAACTCCTAGAGTAAAATTTAGTTTTCTTATGCAAAGAGAGAAAAATATGTTTGTCAAAATATTTCTGTTTAAATGAAATACGACTTCATGACACACGTGAATCCATGTTAATCTTAATAGGAGATTTGTATTATTTGAAGATTACATAATAGTTCATCAGTACCGATCTAATAACTTGAACATACAATAATGATAGGTATGATACATACAAAAGATGCTAATTTAAATGAAGTTACTGGCAATGATAATGCTAAGAGTTAGATAATATACGCTTTTTTTTATGAATTTAAGTCCGACTAGTTATCACGTAATTTATTCGCCAATCGAAATACGACTTATTCACTCTTGTACTGTACTCAACCAATGATGCTCGATTGGTCTGATCAGCTTAACATCCTTATTGGTCCTTTGCTCGTCTAGCCCGTTCAGTTGAGTCCAGAACACTTATAACAGCTTCCTCTATGAGAATCATGTATTTCAAATATACTTGGTCCATATACCAGCCAAACAGACCGCATCGCACTATAAAATAGTAAACATCATTTGTACAAAATCAAGCCAAAAGTCAGTGTGAATATGGGAGACTGTAATTAATAGACTGGACATAACTTAAGGACAGTAAATCGTACAATAGTAGTTCATCGGTCAAAATAAAGCTTATATAGACATACACAGTCTAGTCACTGAATAGTTATACCATAAGAACATATAGATAATATTGGTCTATTATTAGGTCTCAGAAGTTACTCACAATTTAATATTCACTAAGATATAACACTATTCATTAGCTGAAATGCCTTCAAAAACAATCTCTTTGTAATGAAAATATATTTCTTAGGTAAATCCGATAGACAGTTGAATGCCTATGTTGTTTGTATAAATCAAGAAAATCACTTCATTAAGTCTCTAGTTACTTTCATATTGGATACGATTTATTTACTTTACTTAATAAATTGTATTCGAGGTTATCTACAAGGAACCTAGATGAAACCGATGGCAGCTAGTTGGATTTAAGTTCATTTAGTGTTATGCGTACTACTACTACTACTACTACTACTACTACTACTACTACTACTACTACTACTATTTGATTGGATATCAATATGTCGAAAGTCGACTGATCTAGACTGGCTAGCGATTGCAGAGTATGTCGAGCATCACGTTCCCACTCGTGATCTGGTGCATTCATGATCGAGCGTCTTCAGCTAGTTGAGTCCATTATTACTAATGTGGTCAGCATCCGATGTCGAAAACTTATACAGCTATTTATTTTGGTGACTTATTTATCGCTGCATTGTTATGAATAGCAATTATAGTCTTCTCTTCACCACACATCAATAGACAATGAAAAATAATCAAAGGATCTCAGTTAATATGTCACAAAAAAACAATCACAATATGTTTAATTGTGTAACTTCAATCTTATGACATCCGATTCAGTCTTCATCATCAGCTTAAGGCTGTAAAAAGACGTGTAGCGGTAAATAATTCCCCAAAATCAAATAGCTCTGTAAGTTTTCGACATTGGATGCTGACCACAGTTTTAGTGGACTCATCTAGCTGAAGGCGCTCGGTCAAGCATCCGCACCAGATCACGTGTGGGAACGCCGTGCTCAACATCTGCCTCAATCGCTAGCCAGATTAGTGCAAACGATCCTCCATATATTGATAGCTTATCAAATATATCTTCGATCTCCTCACTTCCCTCTTTTGATTTTACTTGGTGGGTGCGCTTCGTATTAGAAGGTGTTACTGGTTAAAGCGTTGTCAAACTCCGAATACCTGTGGCATCTTCATTGGTGAGCCCGACGTGATCTAGTACACCATATTGTAAACTGTGAGTCTGTTCCTTTTCGTGATTTTATGTATCATTGTCTTATTTTAATTTTTTTTTAACATTGTGATATTTTTTTTCCGTGTTTTTGGGTTTATATATATATTTCCCACTCGTTCACTTTTCGTACTTGATATATTACTATGACTGAACAGACCCCTAAAGTATTTAAGTTAAAGACTGTGTCCCCACCCTCTTTCCAACTTATGCCTTTCTGGCCAGACAACATCGAAGCCTGGTTTTGTTACGCAGAAGCCGACTTCTTCGAGCACGGTGTGAACGATGCGCGCAGTAGTCAAGGCACTACCGCGCGAATTTATCAGGTACGTAACACCTAGTGTGTTTACTAGTGATGTTTCTGATCCATACCAAACCCTGAAACATGCCATCCTTAAACGCGGAGATCTAACCGATCGACAAAGGTTAGACCAACTCCTTAACAACATCGACCTGCAACACGGTTCTGCCACAGACATGTTTCAAAGAATGCGAGAAGTCATTAGCCAAAGAACCTTCGATGACGGCCTATTCAAACAACTTTTCTGATCCAAACTTCCTCAACAGGTGCAAGCTGTTTTGGTCTCGTTCCAAAACAACGCAGTAGACGAGCTAGCCGCATTCTCGAAATCACTAGGTCTTCTGACGTCGAGGTTTTTTCAGTCAAAGAAAAGCCTCAAACGACCTAGAATGACATAACACAGTTATGTCATACACTTACGCGTTATCTCAAACTCTGTAACGACCGTAAACGATCACTTACCCCGCGGAGAAGCACATCACGTAGGCGATCTGTATCTAGAACTCGAGAGACGGATAATCCTGATTGGTGCTGGTACCATAACCAGTACGTAAGTCTGCCAGAAATTGCAGAAAACCCTGCAATTTTCCCAACGCGAAATCCGTCGACGCGAATAACGTTTCGGGAAACTTCCAAGCCGGCACGCGTTAACGGCGACCGTAGCCGGCGAACATAGCCGTCTTTTATATGTCACAGATGTGGTAACGAGAGTTTGCTACCTCGTAGATACTGGAGCAGAGGTTAGCGTTCTCCCAGCGAATTCCAACGACCGGCTACACGAGCCCGTTTTAAATCTACAGGCGGCAAACGGAAAGCCTATCGCTACGTATGGCCAAAGGTATGTTTATCTTAACGTGGGTTTACGCAAATCCATTCACTGGATTTTTGTTGTTGCAGATGTTTCTATGCCAATCATTGGTATGGACCTTCTACAACACCACAACTTAATTATCGATACGCGCAAACTGAGGTTAGTAGACGGAAACACTAATTTATCTGTTTGAGTAACTTCTTTTTCTGGTTGCAGGTTATCTCCAGTCACTATTAAGCACACTATAGACCCCTTCTATCAACCACTACTCGATAAATATTCTGGCATTTACCAATCGCAACCGAAATTGCCGTGTGTAACCAGCAATGTTACACATCACATCACGACTACAGGACCACCTGTCTTTTCGAAAGCATGCCGACTGTCCCCCGAAAAGTTAAGGTTGGCGAAAAACGAATTCGACCATATGATAAACTTAGGAATCATACGACCGTCAAATAGCCCACGGGCATCCCCGTTGCGCATGGTACCTAAAAAGGACAGCAACGATTGGCGTCCAACTGGTGACTATCGGAGATTGAATGCGAAAACCATTCCCGATCGTTACCCGTTGCCCCACATTCACGATTTGACAGCTACCTTGAAAGGTGCAACTGTCTTTTCAAAAATTGACTTGGTAAAAGCTTATAACCAAATTCCTATGGCCACTGAAGACATTCCAAAAACCGCTATTATAACGCCCTTCGGACTCTATGAATTTTTGCGAATGCCTTTCGGTCTGAGAAACGCGGCACAGACTTTCCAAAGGTTCATAGATAAGTTTTTTTGAGGTTTCAACTTCGTACATGCATACGTTGATGACTGTCTAATAGCAAGTCCGGACAGAGAATCACATCTCCAGCATCTGGACCTTGTTTTCGACCGACTACAAAAACATGGCATTACCGTAAACATTCAGAAATGCCAAATCGGAACCGAATCCTTAGACTTCTTAGGACACACCATAGATGCGCATGGCATTTGACCCCTTAGAACAAAAGTGGTGGCTATTCTGGATTACCCAGAACCGACCACCATCAAGCAATTGCGCACGTTTAACGGTCTGATAAGTTTTTATAGACGATTCATACCGAAATGCGCGTTACTTATGAAACCCCTTACCGACCAACTTCGTGGAAATGCGAAATCCATTAATCTAGATGACACTACCCGAAAAGCATTCTCCACGGTTAAGGAACATATCGCCCGAGCAGCAATGCTTGCTCATCAGGACCCTAAAGCGCCCATTAGCATCTCAGTAGACGCATCCGACTCAGCAATCGGAGCAGTCTTACAACAATGGGTTAAACACTCCTGGCAACCTTTGGCATTTTTCTCTAGACGGTTGCTAGACACTGAATCGAGGTACAGCACATTCGGTAGGGAACTCCTAGCTATGTATCGTGCTGTCCGGCATTTTCAACACTATATCGAAGGCCGTGAATTTACCATTTTTACCGACCATAAACCACTTACCTTCTCCTTAAGCTCTTCTTCGGACAAGTACTCACCACGTGAGTCTCGACAACTGGACTACATTTCGCAGTTTACTTCAGATATTCGACACCTTTCTGAAGCAAACAATGTAGTTGCAGACGCCTTGTCTCGTATAAATTCCTTGAACAGTTTCCAAGGAATCGACCTTTTAAAACTCGCCCAACTTCAAAAAGAAGACAGCGATCTTCAGAACGAGTTGACCTCAACAACACTTAAACTGCGCATTAAACAGATGGGAACAGGTAACGAAACCTTACTTTGTGACACATCTACAGGTAGGGATCGTCCAATCGTGCCGAACCAATATCGACGCAACGTCTTCAATACGTTGCACAGACTTTCTCATCCAGGTGTTCGTGCAACCATCAAGCTTATAGCAGAACGGTTTTGCTGGCCTGGTATGAATAAAGACGTGAGGGAGTGGGCACGCTCCTGTGTAAGCTGCCAGAAATCCAAGGTTATTAGGCATAACAAATGTCCCTTAGGTTCGTTTAAAACTCCCGATGCTCGCTTCGACCATGTTCATTTGGATTTGGTAGGACCTTTACCAGATTCAAATGGATATTCTTATCTTTTAACCTGCGTAGACCGTTTTGCTCGATGGCCAGAAGCAGTACCCATCAAAGACATTACTGCTGAAACAGTGGCCCGGGCCTTCGTCGAGAGGTGGGTAGCAAACTTCGGCTGCCCAACAACCATTACTACAGATCGTGGACGTCAGTTTGAGTCTGAACTGTTCCGTTGTCTGACCATGAAACTAGGAATCACTCGCTTTCGAACGACGGCCTACCACCCACAAGCAAGCGGTTTAGTAGAACGTTTTCACCGACAACTAAAAGCGTCACTATCAGCCTCAAGCATTTCTCAGTGGACTGACGCTCTTCCACTCGTCTTACTAGGCATACGCAATGCAGTGAAATCTGACATTGGATACACCGCATCTCAACTCGTTTATGGTACGACCCTTCGACTTCCAGGAGAGTTCGTGGATCCTTCATCCTCTTCGATGGACATGGATCTAACCTCCTACGCGAACAGGCTTACAAACGCAATGCGTTCAGTTAAACCTGTTTCCACTCAACCACGATCAACTGATGTTTTCGTTCAACCTGACTTACTACATAGTACACACGTTTTCGTGCGTCGAGACTCGCATCGACGACCTCTCGAATCAACATATGAAGGACCCTTCAAAGTTCTTCAACGCGAATCTAAGTACTATATAATCGATAAGAACGGAACCAACGAAAGCATCAGTATCGATCGCCTCAAAGCAGCGTATTTAGAAGGAAATCCTATTCACGTCGATTTTCCTTCAATACAATCGCACGACACAACTCCTGCACTTATAATACCTCAATCGACAGCAGACACACACGTTGATACTTCGACAGTATCCGAAAATAAACTCAAAACAACGCGTTCTGGAGGAAGAGTAAGATTTCCAGAACACTTGAACGATTACTGCACGTAAGACACAAATTAACATTTTATATCCTCACGATTTTCCCTGGTACTATATATATTTTTTTCATAAAAAAACCGAATTTAATATGCTTATATATTTTTATTATTTTTTTTATTTCAAAAAAAGCAATAAGATAACGATATTATAAAAATCCTTTTTTACACTATTACGTGAGCATGAGTTTGTTTTCCTTTATTTTCGCCCGTTTTATGTTTTCACGCGCGTACGAGTGTATTCCGACATGCACTTACATATTTTTCTTTTCTTTTCCAGGACGACTGGAAAAGATGATGAAAAGAACGATGAAGTTGCGAGAAACGAAAATCTGCATTGTACCTTTTTTTTACTGTATTGTACATCATGGTCCATTATATTAAGGAAAGACGACCAGACGCTGTTAAACCTAGCAAGCTATCAGAAGAGTGTTTACCAACGAAAATCTCGTTGGGTTTAAACTTCTGGCTGGCCACGTCTTAGTGTCATCACTACCCCACTAGGGGAGGAGTGATCTGTAGCGGTAAATAATTCCCCAAAATCAAATAGCTCTGTAAGTTTTCGACATTGGATGCTGACCACAGTTTTAGTGGACTCATCTAGCTGAAGGCGCTCGGTCAAGCATCCGCACCAGATCACGTGTGGGAACGCCGTGCTCAACATCTGCCTCAATCGCTAGCCAGATTAGTGCAAACGATCCTCGATATATTGATAGCTTATCAAATATATCTTCGATCTCCTCACTTCCCTCTTTTGATTTTACTTGGTGGGTGCGCTTCGTATTAGAAGGTGTTACTGGTTAAAGCGTTGTCAAACTCCGAATACCTGTGGCATATTCAGACGTATTTTAATTCGACTAAATATTAACTTAACAACAGAATCAATATGGAAATCGAATTGGAGTTAATAAAGCAGAGTTTATAGTAACATAATCACTTTATATTCACTCAAAATATATAAAACATCTAAAGGATGATAAAATTGAAAAGCAAACAGGCTGAATACGCTTTCATCAGACTTTATTCGACTCCATTAGATATATGTAATGTATCTTTAACGGTAATTAGGTTCAAAGCTATATATCAGCCTGCACATCATAAAAATTTTTGGACGAAAGAACAACTGTGATACCAAACTGTGGTGTTTGAATGAACTAATAACTCCTTTGTACTTGTTGAATGTTTGACTTCGAATTCTAAATACAGCACATTCGTTAGTGCTTGTGTGGTACTTCTTAATTCAATTGCGTTATCCCTGGGATTCTTAGTTCATACTATAATTCAATTACTTCTAATTATCATATTGGCGTCGCGATGGAGCCTGCGATGGAACAGTTAGATATTCATTCAACTTCTGAAGCTTTTGAGGATTATTTGGAAAGGTTTGAAATTTGGAGCATGACCAAGAAGGATGTTAAATGTGATAAAATTGTGGCACATTTCCTGACATTCATCGGAAAAGAAGCATACAGCTTATTGAAAACTTTGGCATATCCAGAAAAACCTATCTCACTTCCTTATGCAACTATTAAGGAGTTATTATTAAATCATGTAAAGTGCATTAGATTTGAATGCCGTGAAAGGGCAAAATTTCATAAGATGACTCGTCGAAATGACCAAAAGGTTAAGGAATTCATTCTTGAATTGCAGAAACAACCTGCCAAATGTAATTTTGGTGATCAACTTCATGTGCAACTGAGAGATCGATTATTTGCAGGAATTAACTTGCCGGGTTTGGAAGGAGAGCTGTTAAGAATGCCGAACTGTTCCTTTCAAGATGCTAAAACTGCGTGTATTAACTACGAGGCAGTGAATGAACTTGATATCCAGTCGATGAATATTTCTAATACTTTGCTTGGTCGTCATGATGGAATACAATCTCAGGGTCAATCAAAATTGCGTTCGTTTAACAGTGGTTCCTATCCTCGTGTAAATATGAAAGATATCTCAACAAGGAATTACAAAGGAAATCACAAAGGTGAGACCAAGTTTGGCAAATGTTTATCATGTGGAAAAATTCATTCTCGTAATTTACGTGCATTTCGTAATGCTAAATGTTTTAAATGTGGTAAGATAGGACACATTCACTCAGTATGCAAAGCTACTATTCATTTTGCCTCAAGTAGTACTAAATCTTGTAATTTAGATCCCATTAATTCAGCTGTTCCTCATGACCATTTATCTTTGTCTACTGTTTCGAAAGGTAATGCTCATATTCAAAAGCGATTATATACATCTCTTGGTCCATGTCATGACTTTATTGTTGACACAGGCAGTATAGAGTCCATTATTTCACTCAAGAACTTGAAATCTTTAGATCCTAACGTTGTGGTACGACCCACTGAGGTATCAATATTGGGGATTACTGGACACAGACTGCCTATACGAGGATGTTGTGAGTTGCTTATAAGGGATGATAATTCTTCATACATACCTTGTGAATTTTTAGTTAGTGAAACAGGACTGCCAATACTGGGCTTAAGGAATTTGAAAAGGCTTAAAGTGGAACTGTCTTTCCTAGTTTCTAAAGAAAATTCTGATGCTTTACTTAAAGATTTGATAGCCACGTGTGCTAAGTGCAGTGGAGGTATGAAGATTCAGCCTATAAAACTTCAAGTACAGGGTGAACCAGTATTTCTTAAAAGACGAATAATTCCTTATGGTCTTCGAGAGGCAGTACATAAAACATTAAACGATTTGTGTGCGAAAGGCATAATTGAACCGATCCAGTCCTCAGCATGGGGTACTCCTATTGTTACGCCACTGAAGTCGGATGGCAAAACCCCTAGAATATGTGGTGATTATAGATTAACACTGAATTCCCGTTTGTTGAAGCAAACGTGCACGACGGTAGAGGCTGAAGATATTCTAAATCGACTTCATGGTTCTAAAGTGTTCTCGAAAGTTGACCTAAAAGATGCTTATCTCCAAATCCCTTTGGATCAATCTTTATCTATTTTGACGACAATTAATACTCCTTTTGGTTTGTTCAAATACAATTTCCTTCCATTTGGTCTAAGTTGTTCTCCAGCTATATTTCAGGAAGTCATGAATTATGTAGTTAGTGATCTTGAGGGCGTTGAAGTTTATCAAGATGATCTCATTGTCCATGGTTCTGATAAGGTAGTTCATAACCAGAGACTTATTGCTTTATTGCGTCATTTAATTGAGAAGAATATTACAGTGAATCCAAATAAGTGTTCATTTTGTGTATCTAATTTCGAATGTCTTGGATACCTAGTTGATGGTAATAGTTTTAGACCAGTTATGAAACGACTAGCTCCACTGACAAATGCACCGTCTCCAAAAAATCTTACGGAACTACGTTCACTAGTGGGTGCTCTTCAATCCTATTCCCGTTTTATTCCTAATTTTTCTTGTCGTGCAAATTGTTTATTTAATATTTTGACATCCAATTCATTTAAATGGGGTGAGGAACAAGAGTCATGCTTACGTAGTCTACTAAAGTTTCTTCAAAGTGATGCTGTTCTTCGAACTTACTCTCCTAGTGTACAGTCTGTACTTATCACTGATGCACCACCTGTGGGTATTGGCGCAGTTTTGGAACAGGAGGGTAGACCAGTTATTTGTGTTTCACGCAAACTTACTGTTACTGAAAAAGGTTATTCACAGACTCAGCGAGAAGCATTAGCTGTGTATTGGGCTGTTAAAAGACTCCATAAATATTTATTCGGGATGAAATTCATTATTGTTACTGATCATGAGGCTTTAAAGTTTATTTATCATCCTGAAAAATCCTTAGCACGTTCCTCAGCTGCTATGGTTCAACGACGGAGTATTGCTTTGAGTGCCTATGACTATACGGTTCAGCACAGGAGTGCCAAACAAATTCAACATGTTGACTACATTTCTCGACAGTCATTACAAGATAAACCTGTAAATATTTCAGACTGTTTGTTAGTGCAACCTTTACCAGTGAAACGTCTGGATCTCATTATATAAACTCGTAAATACTTTGGATGTATAATTAATGCTATACGGAAAATTTGGAATGCTAATTTGAAACGTAGATTTCCTATCTATTTTTCAAAGCGGGATGAGCTATCTACTACTCCTGATGGTATTTTGTGTTTAAATGATCGTGTTGTTATTCCTCCTTCATTGCGTAAATCTGTCCTAGAAGATCTTCATAGTGGACATTTAGGTGTTGAAAAAATCAAGTCATTGGCGAGGCTCACATGTTGGTGGCCAGAGATAAGTGCAGATATTTGTCGTACAGCAAACAATTGTGAAAAGTGTCATAAGCTGAAAAATCAGCATTCGATGTGGACTCCATGGCCAGTATCGTCTGAGGCCTGGCAGAGAATTCATGCAGACTATTGTTGTCCGTTTCTTGGCAAATACTATGCGCTTGTAGTTATTGATTTTTTTTCAAAGTGGCCTGAAGTTTTTTTCACAACTTCACCAAATTCTGACTTCACAATTCAAGCATTAAGAAAGGTGTTTAGTCTAGAAGGGGTTCCAATGGTGTTAGTAGCTGATAACAGCTCTCATTTTGCTGCAGATGCAGTCACTACCTGGTTAAATGGTATAGGGTGCAAACATCTGTTTACTGCTCCCAGACATCCTTGTTCCAATGGTCAGGCAGAAAATTTTGTCAGGACGTTAAAAACTGCCATTGATTCTATTGCTGCCTCAACATTTAATGAGTTGGAGAGGGGAGTAGATACCTTTCTACTGCAATATAGAAATGCCAGACATTCGGTGACGAAAGAGACTCCATCAAAACTATTAAAAGGAAGAACTCTTCGGTCGAATATGAGATGTTTGGAGTCTGCAGAAGTTACGTATTATCGTGGCAATGATCTTCGATCATCCACGGGGATTGTTCTGAAGAATGTCGGGAAATCTATGGTGCGACTTCTAGATATCAATGACTTAAGTACACACAATCGACATGTTGATCAAATACAATTGCAGCAACCAGGTGAGTCTGTTCCGATTTCAGTTGTTAATTCTAATACTAATGAGTGCATTCTAGATAATACAGAGTCTTTATCCAATACATTGTCGGACAGACAGCATGAACTTGAGGAGAAGACGTACAATCGATTACAGACACTTAGATTCTAATTTAAGCTGTGGCGGATGTGGTGTTTGAATGAACTAATGACTCCTTTGTACTTGTTGAATGTTCGATTTCGAATTCTAAATACAGCACATTCGTTAGTGCTTGTGTGGTACTTCTTAATTCAATTGCGTTATCCCTGGGATTCTTAGTTCATACTATAATTCAATTACTTCTAATTATCATACAAACTCTTCATGATAAAGTTTGAATTGGGGTTGGAAGTCTGATATAGTCTTAGCTGACTAAGAATTTAAAAAAGTGGATAAGAATCCTTAAAGATATTTTACTTATTATGCTTTCTCGAAAAAATATGTCTAAATTGCACAACTCGACCATAATGTGTCTTAACATATGGCTGACAATCCAATGTAAATGTCACTTGATAACTGCTACCATATCATACTAAAAATGATTTTAGCTAGCCTTGTGGTTTCCATTCAAAAATGGGGTCTCGATGTAGAAGACTAGCAAACTTTGCTAGCTCGATTCGGATAACAACCACGTTCAACAGAGCGAGAAATTTATGCTCCATACCGAAAATTTATTTTAAGAACTAGAGCTCAGTGTTCATAATCAAACCGATCAAAAGGTTTATAAATGCTAAAAATGCTGCCAGTAAATGACACGACCAAAATTTTAATGTGGAGTTTCAACACAGAAAAGCTACAAACGGGATTTCATTAAATTGTGCTCAACTACATTGAAATGTATAGTGAACAAAGTCTTTCTGAGTCTATCTGCTGGAGAGGTGTAGATCAGAACAAACTGTGTTCTTTGCAGGATTGTGTTGGTGCACGTTTATTGGCTATTTATTAACCAATCAGCACTAATGGATATTTGGAGAAGATTCCGGAATCTTCGTGTGATTTCTACCCCTACTCAAATTTGTTTGCTTGCAGTATAATCACGTCCCTCTTTAACCGTGCTCAAACATTTAACATATTTCTGAAGTAGTGTCCAATATTACTAAACAATAACAGTAGCCGAGCCATCATACCAGAATTCACAAGACACTCATTTGAAAGTATAATAAAACACAAATCTTATTCTTAATCAGGTTAGTCCTAGTCAAACAAAGCAAAAAGATTATACCAAAAGTGCAAAATACTTCAAACATTACAGCTTACTATACATAAAGAAAACGATGTGTACTAATCGGCAAAGAAAATGATAAGAAATAGATACCTGGGAATAAGGAAAAGTATTCTCAACAAGATGACATGAAATATTTATCCACAAGAATACCAAACCGTTTTCATCAGGGAGTCAAACAACTGGAATGATCAACCGCTCAATTCCGTAACCTTATATCTTATCAAACATGACTTTATTTTTATTCATCAGGGATCATACATCGACGGAATCAAATACCTAAAGCAAATCTTATCCAAAATAAAAAATAAAGGTCCATAACAAGCAGAGTGAGAAACAAAATAAATGATTAAAAATTAAAAGACAAGGCAAAGTAAAAGTTCAAAAAGATAACGATATTATACAGTAAAACGCTTGCAGTGATGTTCTCGGTTATCCTTTCTGTTACGGTGTAAATCTATATCCTTGACATTAGAAACTGGGAGATGTTCCATTTATAATGTATTCTCTACAAGAATTTCAATTTGTGTTCGAAATTCTTTGAAGCATTTGTACAGAATGATAGTTATGTTGTACGTACTTAACGAAGCTATTCCAGTTTGAAAATAATGCATTCTAGTGAGTCTGCTGTATGTGAAGTAGTATTTAGGCAGGAATCAGAAAGATAGTTTTCCCTCTGTTTCTGTAGCCTATCATCAATGCAATATGTGACCGCTGTTTACAAACTAAAGATCCCAGAAATAACGCAATTAAGACGAAAAAAGTTCTAGGTGATCATGAACGGACGTATTGAATTTGGAATCCAAAATTCGGCAGTCATCAAGTACAAAAGATTCATTAGTTCATTCAAACACCACAAATATCTCATTACATTCATTTCGCTAATGAGTTTCACAGGTGTATTCGCATCAAGCACAAAGGTAGAAAGTCTTTCACATACAAAGTGGAGAATGTCAGTATCAGAAATATTATGAGGAACAATCATGTGACCGGTCATATATCACACGTCCTTTAGTGATCATATTTCTGTGGTTAAAACTTGTGAGGCCTTTAAATTTGTCGTTTGTTTGGACCGGTTGATATACATCGAAGAACTCTGTACTTTAGTGGCCCGAGATATGACTCCAAGTAGATCATATGAATGTTTTTTATCGCCTATCCTCGTATATAATCATCGACTTAAATCGCGTTAGTTAATAACGGAATTAAATAGGTCGAATAACGAGAATGGACTTTTGAATACATATATTTTGTAAATCAAGCGAGTGGAATAGAACAAAGCGTTAATCAATATTAATAGGCACACAAAAATGAGTTACAGTCATGTAATGAGTAATGGGATAAAAAATGTACACACACCTACGCGCTCATATAAGCGAATAATTGACAAGGTTAGAATGTGCCTCAAGTAGAATGAATAGAATTGGCTGTCCGAAAGCTAGAATAAGGTATATGAGCTTAACATAATAACCAACACTACAAACTCAAATGTACAGAAGGACATGGAGGAGAAATACATTATCCAGCAATAACAAGTAATAACATTAGATTAGTTTATTCTGCTCTTATTAAAAGAACCCACTTACCAACATGTGATTACTGATTCCTCCAAATTAAGAAAAAACTCAATTACGTGTTTCCCGTAAGATTAACACTCAACCTCATTATCAAATGCTTTGAGAAGAAAGTAAAAGACTTCCAAACTCTTGTTATTCACAATCATGAACTCACGCACACTTTGAACGTTTCCCAAACTTTCTCCAATTAGTTGTAGCGTGTGAAACCAAACCTCACCTTGCTAAGGTAACCTCGTCTGTAAAGCTTAACGTAAATGCCCTGAAAAACAAAGACCTGCATACCATTACCACGTTGAAAGAAGACAACCCCTGTCAAAGGTCTAAAATTTTTCATTAGGTTCTTACATATTTTCATAAGACAGACGGGTAACTGCATTGTAACTTATATACAATAAATCTTTGAAGTAACGAAACTTTTGTGTAGATGATTCCTTTGTTAATTGAAATAGCCCGAAAACGTAACATAGGTGTAAAAGGGGTTTTCACGGGAAGCTTTAAGATAATATAAATCGAACTCTCATTCCTCGTTTCCTAAAGCATCAGTAAGGACGTCATGGTAAATGACATCAATTGATATCCCAATGGTTTCGAGTTTAAGTAATAGCGCAAACAATTCTTCAGAATCTGAGTAAGACTGTTCCACATTTTGATGGCTTCTAACCTAAGTAACTGTAATATGATGACATCAGAATATTTAATGTACTAGACTCTCATATCTTTATATTTCACACTCCTTAGATGACATTATATATAGACCTCAAAAGATTTTAGTTGAAGTTCTAAAAAGATCTTCCAAATCGAATGCAGCAACATATGAAATAATTATTGGTTCATTGAAAAAAGATTGTGCCGACTCTTGTTTTAAATGTTATCAACGACTCGCCGCTGAATATGGATTTTTTCTGAAAAGAAAGAGGAAATGATTTCTTTATCTGTATGTTGAGAAGCCGATTACTTATCAATAATTATAGCAGAGAAAAGATGATCATTCATCATTTGTTCGTCCAGTCGCTTCATTCAATGAAAGCGATGTCACGTGTAGAGCGGATAAGAATGGTTTTGATATTTGTAAAGTTTTGAAACTACTTACTGATCCTCATACAGTAAGGCTCTTTGTTTTACATAGATATTGCTAGGATTTTATGTATGAAAGGCACAAAATAGCATTGAGAAACTTGAGGACTGCGAGTTCGCTTGGTGTTGTATCCTTTTAATACATTAGTGGTTTGACTTTGCTTTTAATCGATTTACAGTATGCACTCGTTTTCGAGTATTTTGTGAGACTGTTACATTATTTTGAAAGGTCTATTCGGAAATTTGAGGTTTTTAATATACTGATGAATTAACTTTTCATTCATGAAAACAAATAAATTGAAGATAATTACAGTTATTATTGAATAAATGGTTTAGTTTCATCTTGCCTTTAAAAAGTACGAAATTCCTTTAAAAATATGTTTCTAATTGTGATGGAGTGTCTCTGTCCATCTTATCTTTCCCAGGATGACTCTGAAAAATACAGCATCCTAGACGAGAATATCAGTAGTCAGCTGATATATTATTGGTTCTGGGCTTATGAACATATTCAAAGTTCCCCGTACATTATCTGAAGTTTATGCTGATAATTTCGTTTGAAAGGACGATGAAAGCTCCACGACCAAACCATCCAGCTCAGAGAAAAAAACTCTGTCAAATTAACTCTTGATGTTTTAACTCTGTAGTCTACAGGCTTTATCACCACTAATGGAAATCTGTGGGTTAAGGTCAGATGTATTATTTTTAGAATTAATCATATGCACTCCTCTCTTTTGTTGTGGGCAGTCAATATCATTACAAAAGTTGGCTATCTAAATTAAATATGTTAAACTTATCATACTCTTCCACGTTCGACAAAATGAGCCTATCCTCCGATCTTAAATTTTATTACTTTTAGTCTGATTGCCATCAAACTGACTCGACCAGCACTATGGGACACTAGTAGAACAAACGTTTGGTCCAACGGGGTTATTAGGACATACAGGCCTAGTAGCAGTTAGTGTGATAGAATTAAGACTATGAGTTCAGAACTGCTTAGGTATCATCATATAATTATAACACATATACTCCATAACGTCAGGCTCTAAACTTATAATATCTATCAGACAATATACGGTCACTTGTTAAAAGATCCCACATGCTAATACAGTTCTGTTTCTCAACAGTGAGAAGAAACAAACCTATTATTAGTTCTTCTTCTGAAGATCTGTACCCATAAAGCTTGATCAATAATTTAATCTTACGTTTATTGAAATAAAGTCTTGCTTTACCTAAAAAAAATCACTGAATGCATGCATAATTGTCGCGTCTAAAAATTTCACAAACAAAATCTTCCTTATCAGTGATTCATGATCTAAATCAAAATTTTTTTCTTGTTTGTCATGATGAATGTTTTGTGTTGCTTAGACATTCAATATATTAATGGTCATCAAATATCTATTTTTTTCATTGTTAATAAAAATTTAAATGATCTCTGCTAATTTCTTTTTAACATACTAAACTATTTTTAAAAAATATAAATAATTTAGAACATACATGATCTTGTACATTATCAAAATATTTTAAAAGTATGCGCTGAACGTGTTTTACATTTACCGGATGTTTATCATCAAATATTTCTTGAATTAATTCAATTATGCAGCAAATCATTTTTGAAAAAGTTCAGTTCAGATGAAATGAATTATTTCAATGTAGCAGTAGATTTTATAAATCATTTTGGTTTGTTAACTATCTATGTAACTAAATCATTTTGTCTAATAGGATATCTTTTAAAATTGAAAAATGTTGAGATCTGTGCAAGTGTTTGTTATTCATTGGAACAGTTCTATTTTACAGGAAGTCAATTAAATGATATACCTGAAGGTAGATAATTATTTTAAATAACTGTGAACAGATTATTATTATAGGCTTGTTCTAGTTCATAATGATATTAATCTATCTTATTTTGGCTGAGACCATGAACCGATCAATGTTGGACCATCACTAAGAAATTGGATGTACCGGATGATCGTGTCGTCCCAGCATAGAACACGTCAACAGTGTTCATCCACTATGCACCCTTCAAGGACTGGTTTAAGGAATTTTGATCTCCCATACAAACTTTTAATCTGTGGACTGTTAATCTGAAATCTAATAGTGAACGTGTTTAATTTCAAACAATTCGCGATATTGTGTGATCATTTTATATTCCCTGCTTTGGATAACCGCTTCATACTGAACGTTGTTGGTCTTCTGTTGCTCACAGTTTCTCACTAGAACTTTGGACTAGTTGGATAAGTTACTGACCGAATAAAATGGAAGACGGTTGCGCAATATTGTGGAAAGGTTGGAGTTGGTCTTACACATCATCGGATTTGAGCTCAGTTGTCTAGATTTTAACCATTTTCTCACGAGAACAATGACCCTTAATTTGATTCGTAGTAGATAGATTGTTGGCCAGATACCATCAGTAACAGCCTTACAGGGGAGCGAACAAGCCAGCTTTCGAATGAAGAAAAAATTAAGAAAAGACGTTGGAGGTGGGTAAGACAAACGTTGCGAAAATTAATAAACCTCATCATGAGGCAAGAGCTAACTTAGAACCCTGAGAGGAAAAAGAAAAGAGCAAAGCCAAAGAACACACTACGTAAGGAATTTGAAGTAGACATAAAAAGAATTAATAGGGACGGGAAACAAATGGAAGGATTGCCTATGACAGAGTTCGGTGGGAAATGTTTGTTGGAGGCCTATGTTCTTCCACAAGGAGTGACAGACGTAAGTAAATAAGTAAGAAAAGGTCATGATCGCTTTCATCTGAAGAGTCTCGTTGTGAAATAAAACGACCGTCTAGTGCTCCCGGGTTGTCGGAGATGAGCAATTTATATTGACTTGTGATTTCAATAAAATTCAGCAGTCTCTACAACTCCATACTGATAAAAACTATGTTTATGTTTCTGGTACCACTTGTACTAACAATAAACATTCATTAAGCCCTTAATGATGATCATGATGTCACACAAACGTAAGCTGAAGATCGTCCGGTCATACTGTAAGTCACAACAACTTTAGTTTCTTCAAACGAAAAACAATGGTTCAACTACAGTGACCGTAGTTCAGTGATAGACAATTGTCACCTGTGATTTACATTTCGGTACTGAAATGAAACCGTATTTAAGTAGGACTTCTCTATTTCTGTTCTGTTAAACATATTAAGACTTCTAGTGTTTAAACTAAAAGATGTGGTCATAGTTTTTATAATCGATTATAATCGGTAACGTTTTTTATGTTTTAAAAAATAAAATCCATCGTATTGACGAAGTGCCACTTTGTCAATCATAGTTCGGCACCAAACGTCCCAATGCATAATTGTTATATACTTACGTGTGACTGGTTTCAAAATGGATTGACTGAAGCTCTACAAGAAATATCTGGATGATGCAATTAAAAAAAGAGTCGTGAGGTAAACTCAATAAAGAATATGAATAAGGCACTGGAATTCAAAGTTTTGAACAATAAGATATCGAGTCATTGCCTAGCACAGCAGTTTAAAGATGAAATTTTCACTAGGAGAATTTCAGGCTCTGAGTTCGATCATTATACCAGTCGGAAATCCAAACTATTGAGGAACAACCTTACACCAGGTCAAAATGGCTTTCCAATGTTTTTCAGCTTTCATTAGTTACCTAACTGTTTATTAAGTAAATTGCATTCCATTTCTTAAATGTTCCTAATTCAATTAGTTTGTCTGACATCTGTCTCCTTCCTTATTTTAGAGCGTAAATTACAACCAACGACAAAAAAATTCAATCAGAAAGTTGTTTGTAACAGTGATATAATTGAATCTTTATTAAAAGTAAGTCACATTTACCATTATCATCAGTGAGTTACTGTCTAACAACTGACCCGGTTGAACTCCACTGGTCACTGCTTCTTACTGGAACTCCAGGAAATACCTTTTGAAGTCAGTCAATAGTGAGCATATGTTGATTATTATCAGAAGGGGGTTTTGTGGAGATTTTATTGATTTCAATTATTGAGCTTATGAGTCAAATAAAACTAGACCACCATGGAAAACCTGGAAGCACTGGATGGCCGTTTCGTCCTATTGTGGGACTCCTCAGCAGTGCATATCCACGATTCGCCCCCTTTGCGAGATTCGAATCCAAGACCCATCAGTCTCGCGCACAAGCGCTTAACCACTAGACCACTGAACTGTCTGGTATCCAACGGTGTTAATGTTTAACTTCAACTAATCCACGAAATCGAGCGACACATCTACTATTTTCATCATTGAGTTACTATCTCACTACTGACCCGGTTGAACTTCACAATAATTGAAATTAATAAAATCTCTACAAAACCCCCCTTCTGATAAGTTACATTCATTACATTTGTTTGTATTTTCTACACAATACTATTTCTTCTCTTATAACATTAGTGTTACTGCGAAACAAATCAATGTGAAGATCTTTGTTTAACTATACTGATATTAATGGATAAGCTAACTAAACATTCCGGTAAATTGGTATCTTCCTTTTTTTTCTATCTACAAAATATAATAATAATAATAGGAATTTGTTCAAATAAAATTATATTAAAATTAGGCGCTCAGTCTATTTGTAATCGATTAGTATTACCAATTCTATCAAATGAAATCCTATCAAGATCAATATCTATTCTTTGGAATTTAATTGATAATACAACAAATGAAACAATGAAAATAGAATGGATAAAGCAAATCGGAAGTGAAGTAAGTGAATTAATCAATGTTGATGGATGAAATTTTGTTTAGTTTTAGTTATTCACTCAATAGAGTAGTGAAGTTTCATGGCTTTTCGGGTAGAGAAAAGTTTTGAAAAGATATCAGTAGTATGGATAATTAGCTTGACCCACACTATGTAATGCAGACGTATTATCATTGACCTATACTTCTCTTTTCTTACCACATTTGGAAACTTTTATGTAAATCTAAAGCTCTGATGAGCTAATGATGAGTTAATCAGTGGATAAACGTGAAAACTATTCTCGTCTATGCTTCATATGCATGTATTCAAATGTATGTATCAAAGATACACCTCTCACAAATGCATACAGGCATATAAGTTTTTGCTCCTAAGTATAAGATACATGCATATATAGAATGCGTAAACCAAGGTCCGTACTCCAAAGATGTTAGCGCTCCAGAGCCATAAGCCCAGCTACGTTTACTCTGAAAAATATCGAATTTTCTAGTTGGTATTATAAGTAAGTCATCATAAGTGATATACTCACTTTATATTTACCACAAGCAGGTTTAGTGTCAACCTCTTTGCACTGGTTACGGCACAGTTTATGATCTACACTTTGGCCCGCCCCTGTCAGACCTTACGGATCCTTCCAGATTAGTCTGTTCAGGTATGAAAAAAAACTTTTCTCCACTGCCTCAGTCGTACTTTTAACTAACGTCGATTTCTCTTCTCATGTAATTAAGGTTGAGACAGAATGGGTGATTAATCCCATCTCTGTCTGACTACAAAGTGGTTAGTCAGTCTGGCTTCCACCGTGCCGCTTGTGTCAGTTCATGGGAAAAAGATCACCAATTATCCAGTGGAGCACTATGTGGAAGTGCAAGTCGGACTTTGCACCTTTCCCTTCCTTCCTCATTGATCAAATCACGTTTTGATCTTATGGCATCTAAGGATTCGTTTTCATTTTAATGCGTTTAATTAATAATGTCTGTTGTAAACATTTCGAATTTTGCTAGTGAGTTCGTAAATGAGCACTGATATGGACTCTAATACTAGGACGAAACGGCCTTTCACTGATCCCAGATTTTCCATAGTGGTCTAGCATCAAATAGCTCATGAACTCAACTATTAAATTTTTCAATGAGTTATAAATTACATTTTCTACGCCGCATGCATATCAATTGCTTTCTGTTCCCGTTCTTTCCTCCTCGATCTTCTTGACCTTGCGCTACCAGACATCCTATTTCTGGCTAGCGTTATATACTACTTATGTTGATATAAGTAGCACACCATAACATCACTAAACTTATGAGGGAAGTTATTCATTCATTAAATTAAGAAAACTGAAAATCTAAATTATTCAGAAAGACCAATTTGTTCCGTTGCATCTACAGGTCTTGATAAGCAAAAATATCTTTTCGAAGTACAAAATCGGTAGAACAATTTATTGAGGATGATTACTATTTTTTATCATAAGGGACTTGTGGATGCGCTCTGATGAGGAGTCACATAATAGGACTGCACGGCAGTCCAGTGCTTCCAGGTTTTCCATGGTGGTCTAGTTTTAATAAACTCATGAATTCAACTATTATTTTTTTCAATAACCAGTTAAAAATAACGAAGTATTACTAGTAAGGTGTTGACTTTCTTTGCTTAACTGATAAATATCAGTTAACAAAAGAAGGAAACATTTATAAGCTATAGTCATCACAGATTGATCTCATTTTGGGAAATCTTGAAAATCAGATAGAAATGGACAGATATTTTATCTCAGTATAAGATTCATCATCAGTCAAGACTCATAGTCTAATCAGGAGTTGTGTTCAATACACTTAACAGTTAAAATGACTGTGTCAGCATTTTCGTTGTACAATTCCAACTTTGATGATTGAGTGCCAACACAGTTCATTTAGGTTAGTCAACTAAATTACGATTCCAATTTGTTTTCTGTCCCTGATTTGTTTTTTATATAGTGAGATCTCTACATGGACGCATCAGCATTGGATCAGTAGCACACAAATTGGCTCGTCAAGTAAAACATCATTCTATATTTAGAAGTTAATCATCTTTAATCAATGCATGTAATTAAACAATGTATGAGAGGTAGAAAATGCAATTTATAACTCACTGAAAAATATAATAGTTGAATTCATGAGTTAGTTGAAGCTAGGTCACTATGGAAGAGCTGGAATTACTGGACGGCCGTTTCGTCTTAGTATGGGATTCCTCGTCAGTGTGCATCCACGATGTCGCTCGCAGGATTCGAACGCAAGACCTATCGGTCTCGCGTGGAAGCGCTTAGACTCTGTGCATTGAGTTGACATCTAACGGTGTTAATATCTAACTTCAACCGATCCACAAAATTCCTCCGCCACCTACTATCATCTATATCAATTCCTGATTTTTAGATTGTTTTATATATTCATTTCTGTGGAATACTAACAGTTCATGAATAGTAAAGACTTATAGAAACCACTAACACCCTTGATTATCTTTCGAAACACTTATTTCATTTCATTACTAACATCGAATATACCATAAAATATATAATATAAACAATTCAGAATGTAATTCACTTGATAATGTTTTACTTGAATCTTCCCATTGATCAACTGCAGTCCTAAACATCAATGGGAAGATTCAAATAAAACAATATCAAGTGAATTAAACTTCACCCCATTACACAAGCAAGTGTTTATCAGGACTCAGTAGCTAAGTGGATAACGCGATGGCGTTTGAAGCGGACGGTACTGGGTTCGTGTCCCGGAGTGAACATCCACTCTGAGATGCAGGTACATCCAGCTGACGAGTCCCAAATAAGACAAAACGCGCGTCCTAGATTCCACTGCTAGCCAATATCCATCTTTGCTTATAATCCAGAATATAACTAAACATATTGTAATTGTAATCAGAACTTGTACTAGAACACAAATAATCTCGTCACATAGAAGTTTATTCTATATTCAGGAGATGATCATCTTTAATCATTGCATTCTTATTCACTGCACCAGTATTACATTCATAGATCCATTCAATAAACTATTCTTTACCATTCTTCTTTATATATGAATGTATATTTCATTATATTCATTTTGTATTTTATATATTAACAAGGAATGTCTATTAAAACTTCGTGATATCTTTTTTACATTATTGGCTCAAAGTCATTCAAAACTATGCCGTCATTTACGTAATGATATATTGACAATAATATTGTTAATTGTAAAACATGCTAATACTTATGGTTTATTAAAACAAATACATTTAATAGAATCTGGTTTAATACGTAGATTAGTACAATTATTAACATTTGATGAATGTAAGTTCCTTTTTTTTTCTGTTTTACAATTTGTTAATTGTTGAATTGATTGATCTATTATTTTTGGCGGCAAAAAAATATACAAGACTCGCTTTTCGTCCCGTTTCGGATTCGTCAGATGGATGTACCTATATCTCAGAGTTGATGTTCACTCTGAGACTCAAACCCGGTATTGTTCGCTTTAAACGTTATCACGTTATCCACTTAGCTACGGAGTCGTGATAGACACTTACATGTGTATCGGGATGAAGTTAAAATTTACTTGATATTGATTGTTTGTATCTTCTCATAGGACGAAACACGTATCCTGTATTCCACTGCTAGCCATCATCTATGTTTGCTTATAAAGCTTGTGACTTTTGCGCAAACTCTTTACCTACAAACCACTAAGCACGCGGTCATCGAACATTAGCTCAGAGGTTAAGCGTTGGAGCAAAACAAAGGCCTTGGGTTTTAATTGCTTCATGAGGAGGGTTGTAGATGTGCACTGTTTTTGAGTTCCATACTAGGAACAAACAGCCATTTAATGCTATCAGGTTTTCAATAGTTTTCTAACTTAAAATTGGCTATTGATTTAGGCAATGAAAAACATCTATACATTAGACCAACTAGCCACTGAGCGATCAAACCAAGAATGATCATGAAAATTAGTTGAACCGAATCAAGAAATGTATGCGAATACATTGAAAAAGCAAATTAAACTGAGGAACGTGCAGAATACTGAATTTCACAGTTAAATTAACACCATTAATTATTGTTATTCTTCAATATATCGAGATAATTTGTCTTTATGGACCAATTGACTAGGTAATTATAGGTCCACATACTTGGCTGCAATCCAAAGTCTACATGTGGAGAATATTGGTGTTAACTTGTTGCCAAAACTTAAGTGGATATGCTAGGGTTCGAACTACCTACTTAATGACTGTAAATACAACGCTTAAACCAGTGAGTACCAGTCCTAGTAAACAGTACAATATTTTCGATCGATATAGATATACGACCTCATAAAAAAATAAAGAATACAGTTTATTTACAATTAATTGATCACAGGGTGGTGATCAGTATCATGTATGTTAGGTCTTTCTTAGTGTAGATTGAATCCTATCGACCAAGTTGCAATGTGGCCACCAGTCTAGGTGACTCAACATCGCTTGCACTATGTTGACTACCTCCAACCACCATATTGTACAGTTTATTCTTAACTGTTTAATTTATATTATCGTATATTCATTTAAGATCTACAATCGGTTACATAATCAAACTAAATTCTTCCCTCTATTTCATTCTTGTTTTAATTTAGTTAAATGTATGAATCCATTGTATAAAAATTTGAAATTATTACCAAATGATGAGAATTTCGATATGAAACGATTAATTATTTCAATACTGATTGAAATGTGTCATGATCCAGCAGCAATTTATGTGAGTAACATTCCATTAAATGAATCATCCATTTTTACATTTATGATTAGTTCTATTTGTAAATAACGCGATACTAACTAACAACTCAGTCAGTCACTTAGTCAGAGAGAGGTGCCTTCAAAAGAAATTGGGACGGAGGTGGTCTTAGTGACCTGAAAGTGTGACCACAGTGTTCAAAGGACAACTGCTTGAGGCCGATCACATACGACGTTTTTGTGGTTAGTTTTCGTATTACCTCCGTACTTGTTGAGATCCTACCACTGGAGAATGAAATCCATGGAATAAGGTGAGGTGTGCATTTTTAGGGTGGACCTTTTCTAACCCCACCCTTCCTTGTTTGAAGGAAACACCTTACTGCCGTCATACTCCTTCACAGCCAACAGTACGACTTTACTCTCGAACCTTGGATTTGCTGGTTTTAGTCATACTGCTCTTCAACCGACCTGTCTGGCATGGTAGAACCTAGAGGAACAATTGTTCTGGCTAGTATAGCTCGAGTGGTTCATTACGATAGGCAAGCTCAACCACTACATCAAGGTAGCACTAATGGTCGTGTAATTAACAACTAGGTTAAATTATATCTGTTGAGGTTTTTTATTGTGACGCGCGCTGTCCAAAATTTGACACTGATACAAAGTAGGCTGTGCACTAAACCTCTAATTGTTTACTTGATCGAGAATGTGTGTTGTACTGCAGAATCTGATAAACATACTCATTCATATGTATACTAGTCTATCCTTGAGAAATTGACCCATATACCCCAATGAAATGCAGTTGACGTCTAGTACACTTCTGATCGCCTTTCGATTAACCTTTTTCTACTTTTGAATAGCCCTTCATATCATTTTCCATCTTCAGTCGTCCAATGTTGTTTGATTTTCAATTGTTCATCAACAGATTCCAATTGGTAGTAGACATTAGAAAAATCTTGATCAAATTACAGATAAATATTAAGATTCATTCAAATAAGAACTGGCTATTTATTTACACTGAAGAAGCAGATTACATTAAGTTACGAAGAATTGGGAATAAGACTAATGTTCAGGCTTGATGTATCCTAATTCCAGTGTTCATATTCAAATTATAAATTTCAATCATTATTCATACTTCTAACTTTGAAGCCCAAACTACACATCATGATCTTAAAGTCTAACTATAAATACTAAATACCTCATCCGAATCCTAAACCCTATTAGTAACCATAATGAAAGATGTTTACATCATTGCAAATAATAACATACATTCAACAAACAACACACTGAGTTTGATGTACACTCTTTAACTTTGAACTGATCTAATTGTATCTAATCAACTCTTTATTACAATTCACGTCTAACTACATCCATTGTTTTGTTCTATCTTAGACTATGTCTACATCGGGTCTAATTAAAGGTTTATTTCAATGGATATGTCCAGTGATACAAACCAACTCACAACAACAACAACAACAACAGCAACAACAAGAACAAATCAAATCTGACCTAAATGTCAATCAAACACAATCATCCAATGTAAATCAATCAAATAACTTAAAATCTTCATATTTACCATTGAAAAATTGTAATTCCTATTCATCAGATCTAAAAGATCACATTGCTAATGATAACAACTACAATAGTGTTAATCAAACATTAACAGTAGAGAAAATATCGGAAAATTCAGATCAAGATATTCAACGATCAGATCCATACAATTATGAAGAGAATATAAATAGAAATGATCATTCACAATGTAAACAAGAAATTGATTTAATACGTAAATGGCCACAAGCTTATTTAGAAGAATTACATTTGTATATGCTTGATTCATTGGCTATTTTAGCTCCATATTTATTGGATGATTGTTTAAATTATGGAATTCCATCAAGATTATTAATTTTATTACAATGGTGTATAAGTCCAGGTAGGTTGAATTGGTATTTATTCAAATAGGTTGAGTAACAAACAAACAAAGAGATACCTTATTAATTATTAAAAGAAAATATTAGTATCAGAAGGGGGGTTTGTGGATATTATAATAATTAAAATAGTTGAGTTCTTGAGGTTAAGCATTCATGTGCGAGACTGATAGGTCCTGTGTTCGAAACCCACGGGCGGGATCATGGAGGTAAACAGTTTCGAGAAATCCTATACTAGGATAAAACGACCGTCCAGTGCTTTCAGGTTTTCTGTGGTGATCTAGCTTCATTTGACTCATGAATTCAACTATTGAAATTACATAATATCCACATAAACCTCTCCTGATATTGATCAGCATATGCCTACTAGCGACTGGCTTCAAGAGGCTTTTCGTGGAGTTTTAGTGAGAAGCAGTGACCAGTGGAGTTCAACCATGTCTGTTGTAGAGGCAGTTATTCACTAATGACAATGGTGGACGATGGCACAATTTCGTGAATCGGTTGAAGTTCGATATTAACACCGTTGCATGCTAGCTCAGTGATCCAGAGGTTAAGCGTTTGCGAGCGAGACCGATAAGCCCTGAGTTCGATTTCAGAGAGTGGGATCATGGATGCGCACTACTGAGGAGTCCCATACTAGGACGAAACGATCGTCTAGGGCTTCCAGGTTTTCCATGAAGTTTTAGCTTCAATCGACTCAGGAATTCAACTATTAAAATATATGATTATTATAATTTGAATAGTTTGTACTATCAAATAATTCATATTCACTGACTGATATAAGTTAATTCCTTAGAATAAGTAGGTTACAATTATTACAATGAGTGAAATGAAACATTGTCTAAATTTCACTGTTGCAGAATTCCATAATGATAACGATTAGACAGACCACCTAGATTTTAAACTTCGCTATTCAAAATAGACGTACAAGATAACATCACTAGGGTAATAAGAACAAGAAAGTTGCTACTAAACTCGAAGAATTACAGTATCGGTTGAGAGTAGACCATTTGTTGTACGTTTCTGATTGATCATGGAGGTAAATAGACCACCATTTAATGCTCGCCTTTATTATTATATATCTTTTTATTGTTGCCCTTATTAATCCTCATCCTTTTTCACGTACTCTATACGTATAATTCCAGTTTCAACCAATTCACTATATTCCCCAACCATCTTTTAAAGTTATTGTTGGGCGTCTTCGTGATCCAGTTGAACACCAAGAGAAAGAGAAAGGGTGAGAGTAAGCAACCCTACCTGACACCGGTCTTTACTTCGAACGAGTCTGTCAACTGTCCTCCATGCACGATTTTGCCGTTTAATCCATCATAGGAATTCCGTATGATACTGACTATCTTCTGAGGCACGTCGTAGTGTCGAAGAAACTTCCAAAGTGTTGTCCTGTCCACACTATCAAATGTTTTCTCGTAATCAATGAAGTTAATGTAGAGTGATGAATTCCATTCATTTGACTGTTCCACAGTGATCCGTAGAGTTGCGATTTGGTCTTTGCACAATAAAGCAAACTAATTACGATAAATTACTTTTAAAAACAGTATAATTTGTAGATGATTAATGTAATGGATTGAAAACTACTGAAAAGCAAACAGCAGTAGACAATTGTTTCATCTCAGTATAAGATCGCTTAACAGTAAGCACCTACAATCTTGTTAATGAATGAAACTCAAAAGTAAATTATGTTTTCGAATTGGAAACATGAAAACTTGACTAAAACACATTTTTCCAATCATTTGTTAACATACATGAACTGTTTAATCATTATTAATATTTGTTAATTACCAGTGATGAATAAGTACCAATCAGTTACAAACTAAATTATCAGTATGTGGTTATGGAGATCATAAGACTTTGAATCGATTGATGTTAGACCATCATTGAAAACGTGGGAGCACAGGACAGCCGTTTTGTCTTATTGTGCGACTCCTCAGCAGTGCGCATCCACGATCCCCGCTTGCTCTAGTATCAAACAATAAAATCTTATTAATTATGAAAGAAACTATTAATATCGTATATCAAATATATGATTATAATCAGAAAAGGGTTTTGTGTATATTATAGTGATGTAATAGTTGAATTCATGAGTCAATTGAAGTTAGACCACCATGAAAAACCTGGATGCCTTCTCAGTGGTCTAGATGTTAAACGTTCGCGCTTGAGATCAACAGGTACTAGATCCGAATCCTGTGAGCGAGATCGTGGATGCGTACTGCTGAAGAGTCCCATACTAGGAGGAAACAATCGTCTAGTGTTTCCACGTTTTCAATGAGTGTCTAACAATAATCGGTTCATGATCTCCATCAAAAACAAACTGAACTGTTCAGCGGTAACATCACTTACTGTCACGCTGAATGATACACGTTCTTATCGTTCAGTTGCTTCATGAATACAAACAAACATTATTAATAAATGTTAACTAATAGGATACCTTAGTTCAGAACTTCTTATTGATTGTTTCCGACAATTTAACATTAATATGAATATTATTAATTCCCATAAAGTACAATAATCAGTAATGAACTAAATTTTATCCTTCCTATAACATTGAAACAAAAATATAAATTGTTATTCATAATAGAACCATTTCTTGGACAAGGGAATAGTTTCCATGGTGTCGGTGGTCGTAATAGTAAACGAGCACAATTACGCTATTCATTACGTTTAATAAGAAGTCTTGTTGAAACGAATGATGAACGGATTATTATGGTAATTTATTTTTTAAAATAAAAATGTTATATTTTATGTCATCATGGTTAAAGTCTATTATACAGATGTCTCGGAGTGAATCAATCAGAATTAAGATAGCGCTTTAAAGATTTACATTGGTAGATGTTCTAGGAATTTCGGGCTCGTGAGCACCTCTTAGTGTGATTAAGTAATGGTGTAGTTAAAACTGTTAACAGCTTCATTTTGACTCATTTAATCTAAACGGGACATAAAGCTAACATAGAGCGATCTTTCACAATAATATATCGTTTCAACCTGATTCCATCAGACTGAGATTCCTGCAGACGGCTGAAGCAATTGCTATTCGTATTAAAAAGGCAGCGCTTTCTCAGGGTTGTTATTCCAATGTAGTTTCATAGACTTAGTTGTAAAATGATTCACATAATATGTAGCAGCTGTTCCACCGGTGTTATTCTATAATAGCCGAGCAATATCAAGAATTAACTAGTTAAAAATGTAAACCACTGGATTCCAACTACGTAGATTAGTGTTTCGGCTCCCACGGTGAGAAACGACTACCTTGGATTAAATCCACCATGGTAAAGTCAGAGGTAATCATTAGTGAGAAGTTCTACATGAGAACAAAACATATCTCCTAATTTTGAGTGGTTGAATAACCAAAGTATATCGTTGATGTAAACTAAAGAATATGAGATTGTTATTCACTTTTTAAAACAAAATACGATCAGTTGGTAAATCATCGCAAAGTCGTTGGTTCATCTGATTTCCCAAGAAATTTCTACTGTTTTAAAAGATGGTTTAGATTTTCTTAACATCATGTTATACTTCATTATTTCATAAATTTTATATGGATTAAAATAATTGTTGTCATGAAATAATCTTGACCACTATGGTTGATGGTTAAAACGACTTTTTATTCTCGCTTGAAATTATTTATCATAGTTCACAGATATGATGGGATCACCGGGTAAGTAATAGTGAGGTTAGATGCAGGTTGTTAGGGAATGATGGTAAATCAGTTAGTGAGGTTGTGAATCTATATAGGCTAAGATGGTTGGGCCACGTATCACGCATGCCCAACCACCGATTACCACGACTCTCAATGCTAACTAGTGTTGAGGTTGGTTGAAAAAAAGTTGGGGTGTCCAAACCGAAACATAACTTCAGTACTTGAAGTCAATAACTTCTATTCCTAGTCATGTTGGTAGATACAAACTACTTGGTTGGGGTTCGTGTGTCTATCGTAACCAATAGTTGGAGACTCGGTGGTTCAGAATCGAACACAATGTAGTAGGTGCATACACTCACTATCTTCCCTTAAGCCGTAGGATTAAAGTTGCTTTACATATTTCTTTCTACCAACTATTTCTCTCTTCCTGTAATATATCCTTATACACAATCTTTTTTTTATATATTACTACCACTGAAGTAATTACTTCTATGAATTTGGCGTTCATCTCGTTGTGCTAATAAGGCGTTGCAACTTGGACCGATGTTTATATGTGCCTGGTCCTACGCTGTAGCTGACTGACTGACAGATATAACTTAAATTTACATTCAATATGCTGATAACAATTTCAATAGTTAAAATCATGAGGTAATTGAAGCTACACCATCATGGAAAACCTGGAAGCAGTGGACGACCGTTTCATCCTAGTATGGGTTCGAATTTCACGCGGGGGGGATCGTGGATTTTTCATACTAGGACGAAACGGCTGTCCAGTGCTTCCAGATGCAATACTTCTTTGCAAGATCCTTTTTATATGTTTCTTTTTATCTCTTTTTGCTGGAAAAACAAACAAACAGGATTTTGTCTGTCAAGGTTTAATTCAATTTCTTATACCATTAATTTGTCCAATATCATCGAGAGTGAAATTAGAACGATCACATGATGAATTGTTTAAATTTGGCAATGTGTTGTTAACTGATAAACATTCTGTCAGAGAAAACAATTCACAAACTATCTATTCAGAATATCAACAGTATTTAAAACAAACAAAAGAGATTATGGAAGAAGATATTGTTGGATTAGAAATGCAATGTGATATATTACTTATATTGTCAAAACTATGCAGTACAGCACCTGAAAGGTAATTTATTTAAAAACATTGTATCATTGAATATTTGTAATTTCTTTTTAACCAAAAAAGTAAACACATGCCAGATCTTAGTGTTGTACTTTAAGAAATTTGAAAATGTACTGAGTGTCAAACCAGTTATCTGAAGGCTAAGTGATCACTGAAGGATTTAGTAATCCTGAATTCAGATACCTGTGATGATGTTATGAGTTTGCAATGATAAATAGTCGAATCAACTGTCCAATACTTTAGAGTATTCATTAGTTGTTCAGTTATAGTCAATGCGTCAAATAAATTCTATAGAATTGAACAATCTCCAAAAAGTCTTTCGTCCACTAACCATAACTTTTTAGTCTACTGACAGCTAACATTTTATATAGGCAAAACTGAATATAATACTATTTTCACTAATATTTAGTAGTATTTCAAGATAGGTGACAAAGTTTAATAGTAGAAGTAGAAGAAATTTTATTTTGTACTTAACATGGGGTTTGTTTATGAACAAGGTGATCTCCATTGCTGTTGTCAATTCCAGGTTGTCCACATCATCAGAAGAAAGTAACTGACCAAGAAACTGGGTCAAGAGTTATTTGGACGTCTTAGAAGAATAAACGTAGAGTTTAAGGGATAACCACGTGAACCCTAACACAAACGGTCTTTCTATAATTAGTTTCACAGATATATTAGATCATATTTTCAACCTTTTACAACCGAGAAAAGAAATATCATGGAGTAAAGGGAAGTCTATTATTTTTACGGTTAACATTTTCTTATCTTTTCATTTCGTTATTGGGATTCAACATCGGGACAACTATTGGTTATTTTCAGAAAAATACCTTACTGCTACTACACTACTGTAAATCCAAAAAGATTTCTTCATTATTTGATCTTTGGTTTGTCGCTTCTATTATTACCATCCTCCAGCTGATCTAAGCGAAAGAGTATTTTAGCCACGGTCAAGGATTATAACCATAAAGAACCTGTTTGTATTGATTAATGAAATCTCATTCATTTTTAAGATTGTAACTAATCAATCTCGTTTAGAATATGCACAGATAGCCTCGGTATTACGATTAAGTCACAAGCATTTTATAAATAGAGATGGATAGTGGCAAGCAGTGGGATACAGGATGTGCGTTTTGGGCTTATTGTGACTCGTCAGTTGCGTGTACCTGTACTCAAGTTGATGTCCAATCCAAAGCTCGAGCAGAATAGTTTTCGTTTCAAACACCATCTCTTCAATCACTTAGCCATTGAACTAAGCTGAACCCCTACTAGTGAAATCGAATAAACTGTAATTTATTTATACTGGATATTTGAATATTTAAGAAGCATCATCGATGAACAAGGAGGATCGGATGCAGACGTAAAGGCGAGGATTGGCAAAGCAAGGGCCTCATTCCTACAACTAAAGAACTTATGGAAGTCAAAACAACTTCCAACCAATATTAAAGTCAGAATCTTCAATACAAACGTCAAAAAGTTCTACTGTACGGACCTTAAACTTAAAGAACTACTACAACCATCATCAAAAAGGTACAAGTATTTATAAACAATTGTCTAAGCACGACACTATCAGCAACAGCTTACTGTGGAATAGAATAAACTAGCTTCCAGTTGAAGACAAAATTAGGAAAAGACAATGGAAATGGACCAGATATACATTAGGCAAATAATCAAACTGCATCACTAGGCACGTCCTAACTTGGATTCTTAAAAGGGAAACGGAAAAGAGGAAGGCCAAAGAATACATTACGTCGAGAAATAGAATCAGATATGAGAAGGATGAATAACAACTGGAAAGAGCTGGTTAGGATTGCTCAGGACATGGTTGGATGGAGAATGCTGGTGGATGGCCTATGCTTCTCACGTGGGTTAACAGGTGTAAGTAAGTAAGTATTTGAATATTCTTTTTAATGTTTTGGGACTACAATCGATCAATCTCTTTTTCCACATATTTACATTCTACGAGGATTTTTTTTTACATCCAACTAATCAATCTTATATAAGACGAAACCCGGATTTTGGATCACACTGCTAGGCACCATTTATTACCAATCATACATGATCTTCATTTCCTTAGAAACAAAAAAAAAACTCACTTGATATTGTTTTACTTGAATCTTCTCATTGTTATTTAGAACTGCAATTGATCAGTCTCTTGTTGTATATGTGCATCTTATGCCTGTTGCTTCGATATAGCTTTAATTCACAAGGATTATAAACAAAGATGTATAGTGGCTAGCATTGGAATACACCAAACGTGTTTCGTTCTATTTGAGACTCTTCATCTGGATGTACCTACATCTCAGAGTTAATATTCACTCTAGGACTCAAACCCACCACCATTCGTTCCACTTAGCAACTGAATTCTGATAACCATAAACACAAACAAAATATATTTATATATATACATTGCTTTCTTTTGTTTATTTCTCTATAGAAAACAAATGATTGGTATAGATGGTATACATTCAATTAATAAATTATTAAAACAATTAATAAAACGTTTTACATTTATTCAATCTAATCAATATCGTTTATTAATTCAATTAAATGAGAAACAATTGATGAATCCATTCATTATATTACATAATAAACCATTAATTCAATTAACTAATGCATTAATTGAATCCATCTGGTGTTGTATCATTGGTTCAAATATATGTGAAGATTATTTTCTAATGAATAATGGTGCTATATATTTACTTAATTTATTAGAGGTAATTATATAATAATTCATTCATTGATTTTTAATATTGAATTTTAATAATTAGAAGCTGGGTTTTTTTTTTGTGTGGATATGATAGTCATTTCAATGGTTGAAGTTCGCGGGTAGAGGGGGGGCGGACAAGATCGTGGATGCACATTGTTGAGGAGTCTCACAATAAGATCTAGCTTCAATTGACTCATGATTTCTACTATTGAAATTACTATAATCTCTTAAAGAGAGCAAGAACAAAGAATGGTGCAGAATAATATGAATTTATTTTATTTCGTTAGGTTCTCATCAGCTGCTTACAACCTAAAATATTTGAAATTCAACGTATATTGACATACTTATACATCAGAGGGTGATGAAGGATGAATATAAGTAACATGATGTTTCGAATATATAAAGTTTGGAAGGGAAGGTTCGAGAACATATAAATAGTGATTAAAACTCATGAAATTAAGACACATTAGATTATTATATCATGAAGTAACTGAAAATAGATTAATAGTAATAAAGAGAGATATGAATTGCAATTGGTCAGTTATGAATGGTGTAATTATAAAATTCAGAAAGAGTTGGAATGGCGTAATAAATAAAAAAAAGGGGAGGGGAGTAAAGTTACCAGGGCAATGAAAGATTGATTAATGTTACTTTTTGTATACAAAGATCTGGTTTAAAACGTTGGATTTCTATAGCTTCGGCAAATTTCAAAAGGATTGAATTTGGTTGTTTGTTAGTCACCTTGAAGGACTTCAATATATCGACTTCATGTCCTGTGTCAAGGATATGTCTAGCGATAGCGCTGCTAAATGCTTTTAGTCCGTTTGATCTCAAACCCTTGAGAATATGTTCTTTGAAACGGATGTAGGCTTTCCTTTCTGTTCTACCAATGTTACTGCTTTGGACAATACGTGTAAATTTGTATCCATAAAATCCCTTCTGATTATAATCATCAAATGATCACTAGTGACGGTCTCCAAGAAATATTTCCTGCAGTTCTAGTGGGAAGCCGTGACTAGTGGAGTTGAAATGGGTCTGTTGTGAGATAGGAACTCACTGATGAGAGTGGTGGATGTGTCGCTCAATTTCATGGATTAGTTGAAGTTAGACATTAACACCGTTGGATACCAGTCAGCTCAGTGGTCTAGAGGTTAAGTGTTCGCGTGCGAAACCAATAGGTCCTGGGTTCAAATCTCGCGAGGCGGGATCGTGGATGCGCACTATTAAGCAGTCCCATGCTACGAGAAAACGGCCGTCCAGTGCTACCAGGTTTTCTATGGTGGTTTAGTTTCAACTGACTTATCATCTTAACCATTGAGATATTGAATTTTATTTATCAATGTACTATTAATATTTTACATACTGAAGGTACTTACTTACTTACTTACGTCGGTTACCTCTTGTGATGGAGGATAGATTACCCACTAGCATTGTATATCCACCACTTTTTATCTTGGGCAAATGTTTCCAGTTGTTACTGATTTTTTTTCATATCTTCTTTCAATTCCCGATGTAGTTAGTATTTCGACCTTTCTATTTGTCTGTTTCCTTTCACGATTCTAAGTTAAGACACTTTCCTATTGAAGATTCGTATGATTTGATTAACTGTTTCTAATAAATGAATGTATGTCGATAGAGTTTTGTTCTCTGAGCTGGATGGTTTGGTCGTGGAGCTTTCATCGTTCTTCTGAACGACATCATCGGACATCGGACAAAGCGAACACCCCTTTCACCTTTGCCTACATGAACATCAATTAGCAGTCAAACGTCATGACATCGCCTCACTTATATCAATACACGTGGACAACTGCGGACACACATTCGATTGGAAAAATGAGGAAATCTTGGACAGAGGGAATTCCAAAAACACCAGAGAATTTTTAGAAGCCTGGCACTCAGGGCAATCAGCAATCAACAAACACATTGAAATCGACCCAATTTATTAACTAATCAGGAAAATTATGCACAAATATAGGAACAAGAATCAAACCAATAGGAGACACAACCAAAACAAAGAAGTAAACAATGACAAATTTAAGGTCAATAAGAACCAATCAACATTGAGGTGTACAGAACAAGCTGTGAAACGCATATGGAGAAATTCGAACACTTCACTTCTATCTGAAGTTTGTGCTGATGATGTCGTTCAGAAGAACGATGAAAGCTCTATGACGAAACCATCCAGCTCAGAGGACAAAACTCCATCAAAATCATCCACCTGAGCTACAAATCTCCACCATCTCAAAACGAATGTTTTTACGCGCTTTCAACACACGTCTACAAACTATTGAGAATCTAATTATTGAGAAATTCAATAAGGACTATTAACCATTCCATGTTTTCTTGTTTTTCTGATCTCTTTGAAGAAGCAATAGACTATTACAATAAAATTCATACATCAAATATATTTTGAAATAAAGAGATTTGACGTGAGTACACTAGTGATGGTAAATATTTACAGATGAATATAAATGACAGCTAATCACTGTAGGAATGTTTTTAGACAGTTATTTGGTTATGACCTTGATTGTTTTCCCACTAGTTTATGCTGAATGTGGAGAGAGAATTCATCAGTCAATTGAAGCTAGATCACTACCATTGAAAACCTGGTAGCGCTGGACGACCGTTTTCTCGTAGCATGGGACTGCTTAATAGTGCGCATCCACGATCCCGCCTCGCGAGATTTGAACCCAGGACCTATTGGTTTCGCACGCGAACACTTAACCTCTAGACCACTGAGCTGACTGGTATCCAACGGTGTTAATGTCTAACATCAACTAATCCATGAAATTGAGCGACACATCCACCACTCTCATCAGTGAGTTCCTATCTCACAACAGACCCATTTCACCTCCACTAGTCACGGCTTCCCACTAGAACTGCAGGAAATATTTCTTGGAGACCGTCACTAGTGATCATTTGATGGTTATAATCAGAGAGGGGTTTTGTGGATATTATGATAATTTAATAGTTTAATTCATGAATCAATTGAAGCTAGAGCACCATTGAAAACTGGGAGCATTGTTGAATTGAGTGAAATAATTTCCGGAAAAATAGCCTTCATCGTTTATCACCGTTTCTTCATTCTTCTGTTCAAATCTTTCCTTAAGTACCCACGAGTTATATGAATGTGAAAAGATATTCTGTTGAGATATTACAGATTTCATACTGGTTCGTAAATATTTTTAAAAAACACTAAACAAACGGCTTTTTGTATGAAGTCGTAGGTTATTTTGACTCGACAACCGTCACTAGATTCTAACAGACTGAAAATTAGAGTCAGTTAATTATTAATCAATGATGATATTCAATCATTTCTTCCTAAAACATGACTCTTCATTCACAACTCCATCGATGAATGAACCTTTCTACCGGTGATTTTGCATCCGATAGATTGCAAGTCTAACTTCAACTGATTTGTAGTAGTACGTATTATGAAGAACTAATCAGAAGTAGACTAATGAGGTCACTAGATCGGAATCAGAAATGAACTAAAGGATATGTGTATTTCATTGGCTAAGAAGTGGATCGATTTCCTAAGGATATACTGGAATATCTATGAATGAATATTTGTGCATTTTATTCAGTAGCCCGATACACGTTCTCACTCACTCTTGTTTGCGCTCAAGTAGTCGATTAAAGAGTTAGCTCGTAGCACGCCGTGTATCAGGTATCAGATTTTGGACACCGCCGTCAAGGTAGTGCGTAATCATTATACTCTTGTCATCAATAAGTAACTGCTTCACACTCCACATATTTTATATCCACTAACCCCAGTGGCTTACTAAAACCTCGGGAATAGCTTCTCGAAATTAGTCACTGGTGAGCACATAATTAATATTTCTGTTGATTATATCAAGGCATCAAACTGTACGATTGAGATACGTATAAAACCGAGGTGCAAAATAACTATTGACCTAAACAACGATTCTGTTATTATAAAATATATGTAAATTGGTTACAAACCTAAATTCGTGATGTATCATTAGTGAATAACGCGTCCATATGTCCAAAAATAGAGAGACTTCTTGTAGTGATTACACAAACATTCATTACAACATATAATAACGTACATGTCTTAATTCAATAATGACTATTAACAATCGAAATTGGAACTAAGAATGGCTGTTAAAATGGTGTAGATCATTTAATTACAATCATAAATACAGTGGATATTACGAGCTTAGGTAAATACTTTAAAGTATTACAAAACATAAACGTACGTCATAACATACCTCCATAAATTATTGAAAATGTAACTGGTTACTGTATGTAAACGAGTAGTATAAACCAATACACAAAATTGACTTGGTTGAAAAGTGAGTAAGGATAAACAATGCAAACGAACATAACAATTCCTATAGGGGGTCTATGGTGGTTGTTGAATTTCATTGTTTACATCATGAAATGATCTTAGACTAAGCATCCATCTTCAAACCTGAAGTTGATGACTTGGATCCACGGCAAGTTTGTGCATTCTTACTGCTGAACAGTCCTGTACTAATATGAAACAACTATTCAATGTATCCCAGTTTTCACTTGTTGTAAAACACAAAATCGAAAATTTTTCCATAAACCCTCTCCACCCATTGCTATGAATGTGCTATTTAGTTTTACAGCAAAATTACCATTCGTCTGTCTGCCTTTCTAATTTTAAGTTTGAATAAATAGGAACCTTCAATATTGGTTTATCCTTTAACTAAATGACAGTAGTATAGTTGATATATTACATATTTTTCGAGTAAATAGAATTATGCAGTGCATCAACAACATGTCAAAAGTATTTATTGGTAAATGTAGCTGACACGATTGGTATATTAATTGCAAAGAGTTGAAATCTAATCTTGAGAGAGCTGCTACTCCTTAAGAAATGTAATCCTCCATAAACCAGATAGCTGAGTGTTAACGTCTCAGATTGCGTAACCAGGCAACATTTCATTTAATTCACCAGGGGACACAAGTTCTATCAAAGTCACAGGCACACCTTATCGTTGACATACATCTAGCACAAAACCTTGATCAATCAATTTTTCCTATCGATTATCATCAGCCAACTAATATCTTCACATTGCAAGCTGGTCAGTTGATTTCAATGAACACTGAAACAATATTGACAAACATGACATTAATCACTACTCATTGATTATTCAACTGTAGATGATCATATTTTGACTATTTGCAGAACAAGGATTCGATCCGATGTCATCCAAGTTAGTCCCTTGACATTTTAAATTTAAAACAAAACTTCTAAAACAATCCAATTACTATGTTTATTCTCCTTTTATTTTCTGTGTTTATTTTGTTCCTTTGATAGTGGTATCCACTTGAATCAGTCAATTATCTCTTAGGTTGTTTAGTAGATTTAACAGAGAATCCTAAATGTTTACCATATCTATCCTGTTGGTCTGGAATTCGTCCATTGAATGAGAATGATGATTATGATGAAGATAATAGTTTTATATTGAGTAATAGAAATCCAATTAAACAACAATTAAGTCATTTAGAATTAACAACTTCACTATTGATTAAATCACCTGATCCTGTTGTTTCAACTAGATTGCATAAAATTATTTCAAACACTAACAAACATACTACTGATCATCATCATAATAGCAATGACAGTCATAGTAATCAGGTAGATTTAAATACGGCTAACGAAGAAGGAGTCGATTCAAAAGAGATTCCTAATCAAGATTCCAGAAATCCTTGTGAAAAAGAAGTTAACGATGATGGTGATGATGATGATGATGATGGCAAAGAAGAATCTATCAATATTTGGTTAAATGGACCTAGTTTAGCACAATTACTCTGTTATATTTGGAGATGGGAAGAGAAAAGGTTGAAAAATGTTAAAAGTCAACAAAAGCAATTTGGTAAGTGAAAAATAAAAAAATGTATATTATTCAATGTATAATAAAGCATCATTGCCAAACTAATATGCCATGCACTGGACAGCTGTTTTGTCCAGCTGTGGGACTCCTCAGCAGCGCGCATCCACGATCTCTCCCTCCCCACGAGATTCGAAGCCAGGACCTAATATGCAATTCACACTTGTATACCCTAAGATTTAAGTGATGTGACGTAACAATGTTGACATTCAATAAAAATGGAAAATTGAAAAAAACAATTCAATTCACACTACAGTCACATCAATGATTATCTCTAGTAGTGTAAAACTATAATCAGCGAGTTTACTTACTGTTATCTTTAGCATAGTGTTCATGTCTTGGAGTAAATTGTTATACCTGGTGTCTGTACATCAAGTGCTTGTAACGTTGAACTCTTAGTTGATTTCAATGAAAGAGAGAAATAAAGGGAGGGAGAGAGAGCGCAGTTGATGATCTAATTAAAATGATGAAAGACAACTGTTGATTGATATATCCAAAAAGTTTCATTACTGATACCAATATGTATTCATCTGGTTACGTTCCAAGAGTAAACATTTTTGAAAAAAATGGTAACATAAGTTTCTAAGCAAACATATTATAGAAGATCATAAATGAATCGATTAGCACTAAAAAGAACTTCACATATATGAAATTGGTTACTAAGCACTAATCGATAAAATATAAATGTATCTTATTCCTACATGAGATCAGTTACAACCAAAAAAAACTCAGTGAAAACGTCACTGAATGTGAATCTAAGTGAAGGGGAATTAAATCTTCCAGAGAGTATAGTTCACCTCAACATTACTATTTCATAAAGAGGATTTTGTGGAGATTAAAGCACTGGATGACTGTTTCATTCTATTATAGGACTCCTCAGAAGTGAACATCCACGAGAAGTCCCATACTAGGACGAAACGGCCGTCCAGTGCTTCCATGTTTTCATTATTGGTCTAACTTCAATGGACTCATGAATTCAATTACTAAATTATTACTACTTCTTTTATACGAGTGTAAACTAGCTCGAAACTTCAATCAACCAGTGTCTCCTATTGATTGCATTCAACTAAAATCTTATCGTTTTAGTGACAAAAGATGGGTGTGGACAATCGAATGTATTTGACAAGAAATTACAGAACTAGTTTTTAAAATCTAACAACCATATAGTAAATGTTTAATTTGCAAAATGTCCATCAATTGTTTCAAATGACTCAGACTTCCTTTGTTCTTGCATCTTCATACAAATTGCATTCTGTTTTCATTCTTCACTGTTTGATCTTCTTGTCTTTCTGCTGCCAGACATTCTATTCACGACTAACATCATATACTACTTATGTCTACATAAGTAGCACACGCCACACCATTACCATTGCAAGAATGTTGCAAGATGTTTCTTCAGGATTGGGTTGCATCGACACCCAAACTAATGATAAAGAGTGAAGTAGCTGAGCGCGTCAACCGCTTCACTTATCTAGGGAGCCTCATCAGCCCTTGTGGTCTGACATGTGACGAAATCTCAGCACCGATACGAAAGGTTCGACTAGCTTTTGCCAACTTGCGTCATTTATGGTGTAGGCAAGATATCCGTCTACCAATCAAAAGACGAATTTGCTGTTCAGCAGTTAGTTCTGTCCTACTTTATGGCTGTGAAAAATGGCCGGTAAGAGTAGAGGATATTCATAGGTTACTAGTATTCGATCATAGGTGACTTCACAGTATTGCTCGTATATCCTGGGGCCACCGAGTAAGTAATACAATTGTTAGAAAACAGGTACTAGATAAGGATGGCAAATCAATTGACGAACTACTGAAACTTCGTCAGTTGAAATGTCTGGGACATTAGTTGCGCATGCCCGACCATCGACTGCCCCGACGTGCGATCTTATCTGGTGTAGGAGTAGGTTGGAAGAAAGCTAGGGGCGGCCAGACCAAAACATGGCACAAATCCATGAAGTCACTGACAAGTGGACTGAGCCATATTGGTAGATGTAGACTACCTGGTTGGGCATCGCGTGACGATAGCAACCGATGGTTAGAGACCTTGAATGACATGGCTGAAAATCGCTTGCAATGACGCAGGTGCATTCACTCTTTGTGTTATTTCAAATTCTAATCTTCTGAATATTTCATGTCCCTTATTTTTTGTCTTTCCAAATTTATTTCACTAGATTATACTCTTTGAATAACATCTTCAAACCCTAATCTTTCCGATTACTGCTTATACTCTTACTACCTCTACCACTATGGGATTTGAATTGATAAGTGAATCTCTGTGCTAGTGTGGTATGGAACTCGAACTAATGTACGTACGTACAAAGTACTATGTTGTGTACTGACTGACTGATCGAAGAAAAAATATCGCTTTAAATAAACCACAATAAATTATTAGTTTCTATTTGATAAATAGTGAAATCATACGATAATATGATCCACAACTAGGTAAAATCATTTAATGGTGCCATGGTACCATTCATTGTAATTAAATTTAGTCGATCAAGCTTCAAACTTATTAAACACATGTGAATCTTGCATACCCCATATTCAACTTGTGTGTGTGCCTTGTCCTATGTTGTAGCTGACTGATTGAATGACTCAACTGATAATTTATCATTCCGATCAATTTAATTGTTCTGTTTTTTTTATCTCTACAAAACAAAACTTAGGTATAGACAATGTAAAAGATCTTTCTGAGACACCAGAGACTAAAGAAAACACAAGCCTTCAAATGAATATATACGCTTTGTTTTTACGACTTGGTTTTAATAATCAAGAGAATCTCACATTTAAAGATCAGATTACATTGAAAAAAATAGAATCATATCTTGATTTAAAGGTAAGGAAAACTAATAACCTCGTGTTGTTGTTTATTTATGATGATTATTGTAATAAACTTAGTTGGATAGAGGTTAGTAGTGGAATCTAGGACACATGTTTTGTCATTATAAGGGACTCTTCAGCTGGATCTACGTGCACCCTGCCATCAATATTTGCATCAGGACTTGAACCAAGTACGTTTTGTTTCAATATTTTAACAAGTTATCCACTTGACCACTGAGTTCACTTAGCAATGGGGTGGATTTTAATTCGTTTATATTGGTTACATAAATAGTGCAAATGTCATTTTGGGCTGCATTTGATTTCCAGTCTCAGCTTGAATATCAGTACTGGGTTACAGGTACAATCAACTGACGGGTACCAAATAGAACGAATTCGAGTCATGGATTCCGTTACTATCTACCATCCATGTTTGCATGAAATGCTTATAATTTAATGATAATATCGAAGTTATCTACACAAGATTCATAAATTCTAATATAGACTGATCAATAGCAATACATAACATCAATGAGAAAACCTAAGTAAACAATACAAATGTACTATAATTCATTTTTAATTAATGATATCGTCTTAAGAATCACTAAAATCTATGAAAGACTTTGTAATTGTTTCAGCTTCAGCAGTAAAACTTCTCAACAATACACATCAACCACTTTAATAACCATCAAACTGTAGACTTTCAGACAGGCGAGTTAATATTTCCAATTTCAGCTAAATCTACACATAATACGATCATCAAATTTCATTATTGATGACTGTCTCATCTGTAAAACTCTTAAAGATGATTATATAGTGAACGGAAACAGAAGTGGGGACAACTATAACAACATTACAGAATATATTGGTAATATCTGATAAACATACAGTAAATACTTCATTGAAAAATATCTATTAGTAGTCTCAGACGTGATTGTTCCTTAATTTCCATTACCAATCATTCTCTGTGTTCTCGTTCTCTTCTCTTTAATTTTTTCAACCTTTTAATGCTAGGCATTCCACTTTCGATTGGTGACAAATACTACTTATATTTATCGACATCAGTAGCACACATCACAATAATACTTACATGAAAGCATCCCCAGTTAAACAGAAATTTATCCAATATAAATAACAAGCACATTTCTGAATTCAATTAGTGACAAATAAATGACATATCCATGGATCGAATTTCACTAAAGTGTATTGTTAGAATATACAATAGAAAAGAAATTTTGTCTTCATAATAGATGAATCCTGAGTGAATGTAAGACATCAAAGAGGAAAAATGATATTTCATTGATCTCCAAGATTGATGTTTACGTAAAATTCAACATTTTGATAGGTAATCTGATGTAAGTTTGGACCTTTATCAGCTCGCCGTCTCTAAATACTCTCACATGGCCACGTGCATACAACCAATACCACCGAAGTCCTACTCACTGCCTTCTCGCGGCGGGAGTGTTATTTACGAAATTGAGAGGACGAAAAGCGAATGCACAGCACTTTGACCGGGCTGATAGATACGGAGATTCCACCTATAGGAGTTGGAAAACATTGATTCCAAACCAATGGTGCATATGGATTCAACGACCCTAATGGAAAAAATAGCGTATTAATCTACTGTTGGTCACCGGCTACCATGATACTGCATCTTTTGACGTTGCTTCACTGCCTTGTGGATCAAACCTTTAGATTGAAAGCTCTGGCTGTGGCCCCCTAATAAAACCACCTGCTTCGGTCTTGGCACTCGGGTAGTATCTCAGCTATCACACAAATCGAATGATTTATATGGCGCATATATCTATTTGGTGCCTCGTTGTACCAATATTTATATGTTTTAATAAATAAATATAAGTCACTTATTGTCCTTAATATAGTATACTTTTACTAATCATTCTATTATTGATTTATTAAGATGGCTGAAACTTGGACAAATATACAAACTGATTTAGATCATCAACAAATTCGACCAATTACACCAGATAATGAATTATTATCATGTATATCTGAATGGTGTAAAAAACAAATCAATAATGTACAATGTAAAGAACAAGAAATATTAAATTCTACACAAACTTATGAATTAACTGAAGAACAAAAATACTATTCATCAGTAAGTAGATTCTTCTTCGTTTCTTTAATGAAGAATAAGTTCTTGAATTGTATTTAAAGTGCCTTAATGCATATTGATCCTTGATCTATCAGATAATGTAGCTAACAAATCTAGTTCTATGTTGTAACTAATTGACTGAAGCTAACAAACAGCTAACCTCTCTATTGTACAGTAGTGGTTCATCAGAACTTAAACACTCATGAATTTATATTACATAAATTATTATATGAAAATACACTAAGAAATAGAAAATTCATTTCAATAGTTGAGATCATAAGTCAATTGAAGTTAGACCATCACAATGAAAAACCTGGAAGTACTGAAAGGTTGTCAAGAGGTGGGATTGTGGATGCTCACTGATGAGAAGTCTTATACTAAGACGAAACGGCTGTCCAGTGATTTCAGGTTATTCATGATGATGGTCTAGCTTCAATTGACTCATGAATTCAACTATTAAATTACTATAATATCCACGAAACCACTCTCTGATTAAATTAGAAAAGTATGGTTTAAATACAAACAAGTCATAAGTGGGAGAGAATGCAACAAGGGTTGAATAAGAAGTTAGATATAGTTAAGGAACATCAAATCATGTAGCAACAATTAGTGACTACAATTCAATCCTACAATAAGTGGAAAACTGACATACAATAACCCACTTATTTATTAGGTAGATACAATAAAATAAATAATCTGTAAAATAGTTTCAAAATTCTAATCTTCTTCATTACTCGCACTCTTGCAAAACTTCTTTTCATATCATATTAATGAAATATCAAGTTTCACATCACAAACTACCTTTGGTTAAGATACTATTTTAAAAAGCAGAAAACACAGGAGACCTGTTTCATCCTGGTATGATGCTTTTTAGTGTCAGTGCGCTTTAACAACCTTATCAAACATTGAACCTAAGACTCACAGGACTCGTTGTCAAAACTTGATCATTTATATCATTAGGCTTGCATCCAATATTATAATTTCTAATACAGAATGATGATTATCTAATCCTACTGATGAGTAACTGCTTCACAATGACAAATAGTTCGACAATTACTTATAACTTATTTCAATAAATGAGATCATGAGTCAATTAAAGCTAGATCACCATGAAAAACTTGAAAGCACTGGATGGTCGTTTCATACTATTGTGAGACTCCTCAGCAGCGCACATCCACGATCACGTCTAGCGTGATTCGAACTCAGGACTTATCAATCTCGCGCGCGAACAAATTATTGTTATTATTATTAATTATTTTATCACTTCATTGAAATTTTATTATCTATTCCCGTTCCAATTAAGATAAGAAAAATCATACGTAATCAAGAATATGCCATGGAAAATTATAATGACTACATAGCAAGAACGTCGAATCATCAATACCTTAAAGAAGCTCGTATTAAACAATTATCTGCGATTAATGCATCACGTATTGGACGACTGAATGATATCAATAAATCATCAGATATCAATGTGGATATTCAAAAAAACCAATCGGAATCAAATCAGATCAAAGGTCAATTAAGTAAAGGTTCAAATCATGATAAAGGATCCAATATATATCATAAGACAGATATTGATAAGTTGAATGTGACAGTAAGTGATGTCGATTTCCTAGAAAATATATTTATTTGAAATTATATAACTCGAACGGCAGTCTGTATGTAGCCATTTCTAGGTCGAATAGATTATCGATAACTTCCTAAACTATGGAACTAGGTAATCAATGTTAGAACCTCAAAAAGTAGCATCAGTTACCTCAAGTCCCCCAACACCCCTTGATTATGAGTGATATCTAGGACGAAATCTGAATGGACAAAATTTTCTTGCTGACTACTTCCAACCACCTAACATATCAACATAACACATGCAATATCGAGTCATTTTGACCAATGACTGCATGGCAACTTGGTAGATAGAAATTGATTAACTTTAGAGGATTAGAAAAGCTTAGTATTGGTTAATACTCAATAAACTGTCACATTAACATCTGCCAGCCAACTGGTCGGAGAATGATTAAAATTGAGAATGAAAGCTATGAGTTTCTGAAAAATTGACTCAAAAGTATCGTGCTCACGGTGAGATTATAAGATCTTGAATTTAATTTTACGTGAAGCTGTGTTTGAATACAACGAAGAATTTCCCCTTTGTAGTTAGAATAACTGTTTGAAACCTTCTTTGTGATTTGTCAGCAAGGGAAATAATGATTAGTGATTTGTTTAGCAAGACTAGCATATAGTCTGACAGGTATTAAATAAGTCACATATTCTCTAACCCTTATTATTACTGTGATTGTTGCCGGTTTTTGGTGTGGAAATATATTTACTTTCCAGACAGGCTTATCACGTGTTCTTCATCTGAGCTGTGTTGAAGTCCTGTAGAATAGACACTGGAAGGCTATCTAGTGTAGATATTCGTCTAAGGTAAATTAACGTCCCAATCGTGTAGATGCGGAAACCGAGCATCATAAAACTTTGACGTTCAGATTTTCTCTAAGTGATACTAGTTGATGGAGAATTTAATATTAAAACTGAATTCGGTCGAAAGTAGTGAAAACTAGATAATTTATCATCTAAGTTCTATTATTGACCAGCGGAAGCTCGAATAACTCCACAGTAACATCTCAAATTATAAAAGTAAAATGAATTTAAATTCCATGTAAAGAATCCATTTTGTCAAAAATCCAACTCTACCTCGATAGTTCAAATATTCTTTATTAACCATAAATGCCCTGGTACAGTCGAGTCAAATCTCCCTCTCGAACTGCTCTCACATGGCCACGTGCATATAACCAATGCCAGGGAAGTTCTACTCACTGCCTTCTGGTAGCGGGAGTGTTATTTACGAAATTGAGGACAGAAAGTGAATATCCTACACTTTAACTGAGTTGATGGATACGGAGAGTTGGAAAACTCTGATTCCGAACCAATGATGCACATAGGCTCCATATGGAAATAACGGCGTATTAATCTACTGTTGTTCACCGGCTACCATGAAACTGCATCTCCTGAAATTGCTCCACTGATATGTGGATAAGACCTTTAGATCAAAGACATCAGGTGTGACCCCCTAAGAAAACCACTAACTTCGGTTTGAGCATCCGGGCAGTCTCCCAACCCTCACACAAATCGAATGACTTACGTGGCGAATATCTGTTTGGTGCTTCTTTGTACCAATGTTTATGTGTTTTAATAAATAAATAAATCTCCACCATAACATTTAACTAAAACATATAAAGTACCCTATCGATTAACAACTTAAAATACTAAAATCTTTCCTTTGTTTATTATATCATACTCTTCTTATATTTCTTGTTTTGTTTTTCATTTTCACCTTTCTATAGGCTTTCTGCTCACAAACTATTCATATTGATTCAACACCTAAACAACTATTTCAACATCCAAGTAAATTAGAAGATGAATTAATTAAATTAGTTGAAAGAAAAAATGAACAATTACCCTTGAATGATAGTGATATTAGTGATCATGAAATGAAAGATTAAATTTTATCTATTAAACAAACAATACCTTACATAATCTGTTTTTTTTCATCTTAAGAATGGTTTCAGTTTACAAAAACATTATTATAGGCAAAGATAGATGATGATTAGCAGTAGGATCTAGTATATCCAGTTGATGAATCCTAAAGAGGACGAAACGTGTGTCATGGATTCTATTACTAGTCATCACCTATGTCTGGGTATGATTATCAAAAATGATACCACGATTAGAGGAACCACGACAATCACATAGAAAAACAGCATAACCAAAATGACAAAATAATTGAGCATGAGCAAATCTATTTTTTTTAATGAATATAAAGTAAACAAATATCAGTTACAATCACTAAATTATCGATCATTATGAAATATTTCATTTCAACAACAAAAAACACATAAATCGAGAAATAAGATCAATAATATGAACTACAACAGTAAAAAGGGTACTCTTCAATTTGACATAGATTCGCTTAAAAGTACGAATATTCAATATCGGGTAGGTTGGTATAATAATAGTTGGGTTTTACTCATTATATATTAGCCTAAACAACGTTGCTTGATCTCTATGGATTATTTGAATCTTTCCATTGATGTTTAACATTGTGATTGATCGATCAGTCTCGTTCTTCATAACTAACAAAAATGAGTGTCAGTTAATAGGTATTTGGAAAAAAACTGGACTAGAAATGGTTTAGGTGAACTAGCAGACAATGGATATATGGACTCAGTAGCTAAGTGGACGAAGCAATGGCATTTGATGTGAACGGTACTGTGTTCGAGTGCTAGAGTGAACATTAACTCTGAGATGCAGGTACATAGAGATAGGACAAAACGCGCTTCCTGGATTCCACTGCTATTCAATATCCATCTTTGCTTATAATGCTTGTGAATTAAGATAATATCGAGGCAATACACACAGTATTTGCATATACTAATAACAGATTGATCAATTTCAGTCCTAAACATCAATGGGATGTATCACTTAAACAATACCAAGTGGATTTAAACTTAACCACATTGCACAAGTAAGTAGCTGAGTGGATAACGTGATGGCATTTGAAGTGAACGGTACTGGGTTCGAGTCCCAGAGTGGACATCAACTCTCAGATGCAGGTACATACAGATAGGACGAAACGTGCGTCCTGGATTCCACTGCTAGCCACTATTAATCGTTGCTTATAATGCTTGTGATTTAAGGCAATACGCACAGTATGCACATATGCCAATAAGAGACTGATCATTATATAGATTCAAACGAACAATACAAAAATGAAGTGTATTATTCTTAATAATATAATAAGATAGTATCAAGAAATAAAAATTCGTAGTGTAAGTCGCAAAGCTGTTATATTGTTCTATTTTAGAAAAGATTATGTCGATATATTTCAAACACAAATATCAGTATAACTAGGCATAAAAAAAAATATGAACACATTTTCTTCAGTTGTAGTCATCATAAAATTCGTGTAGGAGATGGGATATTTTCTGTTCGTCTAAACTAATCCAAGTGTTTTCATTGAGAGGAAAATTTCTCGAGACTTTCATTTAGAGGTCTAATCAACAAGATAACGTCAAAGAATTCATCCCAATGGTAACTAATATCCACAGATACGTTAATAAACTTTTGGATCCCTCAAAATCCCAAAGCCCATATGCACAACTGATTTGGAATCAGGATTTTCTAACTCCCTTCAGTAGAACCTCTGTATCCGTTTTCGTAAAAAAAAATTAACTACTCATGTAAATACGGTGAGTAGGACTTCCCAGGCATAAGTTATAATCTCGTGGTTGTATGATAGTATTTCGAGAGGAAAAGGGGACGCTCTCTCACTCCACCCTCAAACGTACCACGGCGTTTAAGGGTAGTTGTTTCTGCGAATATGGTTTTATTTATTTCATGTTATGAGCTGTGCTATGTTGAATGCACTACTCTATAGACTGTAAAATTGTAGAAGTAAAATAAAGTTCCACAGTTCTCATCAATTGTTCCTCTTTAATTAACTTAGAATCGATTAGCATTAAGATTAAATTACACAGAAATGAACTTGATTTAAAGTTCTAAATCTGACGTTGTTTTCTGGAGAGACAATAAAAACTTCATGATTAAATTAATCTATCAAAACAACACAACTTTACTAAAATCATCCACTTAAGGTGTAATAAATCTTTCATTTATTTCATCAGTCAGTAACAACGTGGAACTTCGTAAGTACGTACATCAGTTCGAGTTGCCATACCACATTAGCACAGAGATTCAGTTATCGTCTCAAATCCCATAGTGGTAGAGGTACTAAAAGTATAAGTAGTGATAGGGAACATTACGGTTTGATGATGTTATTTAAGGAGTATAGTCCAGTGGAATAGATTTGGAAAGAAAATAAAAGACATGAAGAATACAGAAGATTATAGTTTGAGAGAACACAAAGAGTGGATGCACATGCGCCATTGCAAACGATTTTCAGCCATGTCATTCAAGGTCTCTAACCATCGGTTGCTATCATCTCGCGGTCCCCAACCAGGTAGTCTACATCTACCAACATGGCTCAGTCCACTTGTCAGTGACTTCATGGATTTGTGCCATGTTTTGGTCTGGCCGCCCATAGCTTTCTTCCAACCTACTCCTACACCAGAAAACATAGCACGTCGGGGCAGTCGATGGTCGGGCATGCGCAACTAATGTCCCAGACATTTCAACTGATGAAGTTTCACTACTTCACCAATTGATTTGCCATCCTTACCTAGTACCCGTTTCATAACAACTGCATTACTTACTCAGTGGTCCCAGGATATACGAGTGATGTTTCGAAGACACCTATGGTCAAATACTAGTAACCTACGAATATCCTCTAGTCTTACAGGCCATGTTTCACTGCCATAAAGTAGGACGGAACGAACTGCTGCGCAGTAAACACGTCCTTTGGTTGATAGACGGATATCTCGCCTACGCCACAAATGACGCAAGTTGGCAAAAGCTAGTCGAGCCTTCTGTATCCGTGCTGAGTTTTCGTCACACACCAAACCACAAGGGCTGATGAGACTTCCGAGACAAGTGAAGCGGTCGACACGCTCAACTACTTCACTCTCTATCACTAGTTCGGGTGTCGACGTAACCCAATCCTGAAGCAACATTTTGCATTTCGAGGGAGAAAATCGCATGCGAACATGCCTGCATTGTTGCTATAAGATGAATCCCGATATTTAAAACAGTGTGATACACTGCATAAAATTCAATACTGTGATTAGTGCTGTTAGAAGTATGAAATGGGAGGTTGATTATGAATACAGTGATCTTGAGTGCTGTGAACCCTTGTTATATAATAATAACAATGTTAATGTAAAGACAGACTATCAACAAGTTAGCAAAATGAATGAAAACAACGACAGTCTCAGTAATGATAAGTTTCCAATTATGCAATCGACGCCAAAATAATTGAAACACTCGATTTCAAGATATGTCAACCAATCTTCTACATGAAATAGTAACCAAACTAACGTTCTCGAATTCATTGGTAATAATAAAAAAAAATTGTTCAAATGAATTAATCAATATAATATGACTTTGAAACAAGTATTCTTTATCAGAAGGGGTTTTGTGGAGATTGTAGCAATTTCCGAAGTTGAGATCGTGAGTCAATTAAAACTAGATCACAATAGAAAAGTTAGAAGCACTGGTTTCATTCTAGTATGGGGCTCCTCAGAAGTGCGCATCCACGATTCCGCCCCGCCAGATCCAAACTTAGGACCTATCAGTATCGCGAGCGAACGCTTAGAGGTTAAGCGTATGTATATCTAATGGTAGGCATCTTCTGTTCATCCCCTCATAATACTCTCATATGATCGGAAATTAGTTAGCCTATTATTACTAAAGAAGTCATATAATTGTACTAAAGTGTAAATGACAGGTTAATCAAAACACCAGATAAGTATTGTTTTTTTATTATTATTTACCACGTTATTATGAACTCACTTGAATGACAATTATTATTGAACAACGATAGGGTGAATAATCAAATCTTGACATACTTCCACATCAGTAAGGTGTGTATGTCGATATGACCAGTGACTGAGTATACGTACGTAACACATGTTCTAACCAATTCAATCGATGAAATTCCATAATTTCATCAAATGAGTAGTTATCATTTACCTAATACATTAACTCTAACATCAATATTACTACCTTAGTGATATCAATATACGAAAGAGAGAGAAATAGTTTCGAAGACATTTTTCGTCAAATACTAGTGACTAGTGACCTAATAGTAATCATCTAATTTACATGTTTCACAAAACATAAACCAGAGAAAACAATTAAGTAGTATATTTATCCTTTAATTGATCAACAACCAAAAAAACTAACCTGACAATCATAAATTCATGTGTCCAGATTTCATTAGACACAAATCCTCAACAGCAATAACAAAAATGAAGTTTACCATTTATATACATAATTCAAGAGAAATTATTTATAGTAATTAATTGTTTATAAATACTAAATAAGAAAAGGATCAATGATGTTATAACAGAATGAAAAGACAAATTAATCATTGACGAAAAACAAAAGCTAAATACTACTGAATACATTAGTTAAATCATTGAACATAAGTATACATATCTTTTCTTCATAATAAGTAGTATATATTTTGGTCTTTGAAGAAGAAAAAAAAGAAGGAAGCACATCAGCTGATCATCATCTTCACAAATATGAATCCTTGTTTTGTTTTGGATAAAGTGATGTATACAATGGGAAATTAAAAATAAATTCTAAATAATTCCATGAATTACCATGGTAAGGAGAGGGTGAGGTGTATATATATGTGTGTGTGCGTATGTATGGAGGGGGGTTGGGTTGGAAATATACATACATGACTATGATAATAAATTATACATAGAAGATGTGGAATGAATCGTCATATACTTTTTTTTTGCTTCATTTAACTAGATTTACAAAGAGTTTCTTCAAGAAAATTTAAAACTGTTGCTTCAACATGAGATTGATGCTTTAAACGATGTCGAGAATTTGGATAAAACTGTAATAGGAAAATGGGAAAATAGAAATAGCATCAGATGAAACAATATATAAGTTGACACTAGAATAAATTTACAGTAACTGATTGACTAGCTTTTTAGATGTTTTAAAAGTTAATCAAAATAATGATTCAATTGGATAACTCTAAATGATATCATAGGAAGATTTTCGATTTTGCAGGGAAACATGTCTCATTGATTAGGAGATAATATATATGAACTGGATGAAATAGTTGTTCAATTAGGTTCTAATATGACAGCTAGATCGGTTGGAGGAAGATAAGACAAAAAGTAGCTAATAGTACTGGACTGTGACGAAATTGAGATGTTTTTCTCAAACAATAAGAATTTTTAATGATGTGGCCTTCCTATAACGTCAAGAAGGAGTTAGAAAAAATCTGCCCTAAAAATAGCACTCACAGATTTCCTTCTACAGTAGTAAAGCCTTAAAAGTACAGAATTAAAAGATCAAGAACTACTCACAAAAACGCTGTGTATGAACGATCTCAAGTAGTTTTCCTTTGTGTTTTGCAGTCATCTATTTCAGGTTTTCAAGCTTACTAATAACCCAATCACTTTTCAAAATACTTTATTAAGGGAGGGAGGGTATCCTACCACGCTATGGGCGAACGGGAACTGGCAAATGTCCGTATAATTTTAACAGCACTGAAGATCGCCCAACATACCTATGCTTGTGACACACATGAAAGTAGACGGATAATGTTCTCACAATATTTTATTCAGTTAAATTATGAACAGTTGTTTAAAATGAAATCTAGTTCCTCAACTAAGAAACATATAATGTAGAAATTTTCAAAAATACAGTTTAAGGGATTAACTAAACTTAGGAAGTCAATTATGCAGATGATGGTTCCAGGTAATCAACAAGAAACCCTACCCGACCTAATTTTCGTGCTATCACGCACTCGTCAAAAAAGCCCCAGTCATCTTGAGAGAACTGATGCTCATTTACAGACTCATCATCATGTGACCTAGTTTCACAATCAGAGATGTTACCACCAAACTATTCGAGCCATGACTTACCTCTTCTGTAGAACTGAGATGTATTTACAAATGATTGATCAATGAGCAGTGACCAATACCAAGTATGTAACGTCCTTCTGAATGCTGATTGAATTCTATCGACAAATTTGCCGTACACCTTAACACAGTGCACGCTATGTCAAATCACAGTGTAACTCGATCAATAGAATTCGATCAGCACTGAGAAGGATTTAATATACATGACATTTGTCACTATTCAGGAATCGATCGATTCTAAACAATCAATTATCAATGTAAAATAACACAACGGTGTTGTTTTACATGTGGGGATGCGCTAATCGGTAATAATATTTAACGTAGTAACCTCAGGAATATTGTAGTCTACTAATATTAACTGTACCTCCCATAATAAACTGAATAAACAGAAAAAAGCTACATAACTTCTATTTAGAATTCACATTATGTTCTAGGATCATCTATATACAGTCAAAATAATTTTTCTAAGTCATTAAAAAGCTGATATTAAAACTAATAATTGAATTGGTTGTCAGTTTCATTTCCTTCCATTTATATTATTTCTAGTGTTTATTAACATTATATAGTACTAGCCAGACTGGGTAAAACAATAACACCGTCAGATGCTGGCTCAGTGAGAGCGAAGGTCCTGGGTTTGATTCCCAGTTACATGGTCGTGGATGCGCGTCGCTGTGGAGTGCCACACCCAGTGCTTCCAGGTTTTCAATACTGGTTTAATTTAAATCAGTTCATGGTATCAATTTAAAAATCATTGCTTATAAGAATATTATATATAGCATGGTTTACCGTACGAAGTTGTATTACTCATTTAACAAAATTTGACAAATATTTAAGTACAATAATGGTTAAAATATAGTTTAAATGTTGCCTATTTTGCGTCGTCTAATGTTACTACTACTTTTCATCAACATTGTTATACATAAAAAGATATAAATCAATAGGATTTTCTTCAACATAGATACACAACCTAACGAAAAGAGTGATCCAATTAAAGTACATTTATTTATTTATTCATACACACGAACATTGGTACAAGAAGGCACCGAATATATATATATATATATATATATATATATATATATATATATATATATATACATAGCAGGGTATTTGGAGGTAAAGTGCTCCTTCCAAGAAAGGGTTTCGTCAAACAAAACCTGCAAAGATCCAAAATTTTTTATAAATACTTGGTGTAAAAAATCTTAATATGATTGGTCACAAACTGACGTCGCTGGTTGCAGAAATGTTGACAAATCAGGGAATAAACAGACATGTCATCTTTACATGAGATTCATGTCAACAGTAAAAACATTTACAATTTGATCAACAGGATAGAGCAACACAGACAATCTAATAAATCGTCTAAGATGATAACAACATCAATTGAATTATTTAGCCATTTTAATATATGAATTTACCTGAAAATGATGTGGTTTACCGCATGCATCTAATTTTTCAATTAATGATGATGTATGCAAAAAATGTACATTTTCATCTTGACCACCATGGAATATAAATAAATGATATTTATTTGATGGCATATTTGAAACATAATTCATTACGTTACCTTTACTATTGAGAAAAAAAAAAGAAGAACAGGAGAAAAACGAACAAGCAAACAAACAAACGATGATTGTCAAATTTACACTTGAAGCGATGAATGTAGTTACCGATGAGTTGTAGAATTACAACACAAGAATAAGTCTAATCCCTAATGTAATTAGTTCATAAGCGAGTAAACGTATGATTTGAACCAAAATGCATATATCCAAGAATACTAAAAAACTGGATAAAATGTTCACTAGCAACGTCATATTAACAGTGTTAGACAACAACAGTTTACAGATTGTATATCTTCGCATTTTGCTATCTCGTGCTGCCTGATATTCAACGACACTCCTAAATGAAATCCAATGCAACCTATACATCAAACTAATCTTCATAGAACCCTTTAAACTAAATACGAGATTCTATTAACTGTTATAAAAGTAAACCTACCAATAAGCATCTGGATTATCTTTAGGTAGACCGATATATCGTTCTGTGTATGCGGTATCATATAACGTCCAATCAACTACCGGAGAAATAGCTATTGCAGCTTTATATACATCGTGATATAGCATTGCAGCCATCAATGACATATAGCCACCTAAAGACGAAAAACAAAAGAAGTTTCATCACCATTATAATCATAATCAAAACCGTAATACAACATTTTTTTATTTTAAAAAAATGATTAAATTTGCAATAAACAAATTTAACTGAACAGTTGATATATAATGGATGGAATGTGGCTAGTAGTGGAATCCAGGACGCGCATTTCATCCGAATTGGGAGTCGTCAGATGGATATAGCTACTGAAACGCGCTTCATGGATTAGACTGTTAGCCACATTTCATGTATTCCTATAATAACTGATGTCATAATTGACCATATCGAGGTGATCCACACCGGATGCCCAAATATGCCAACAACGAGATAATCTAAACCATTTCTAATTGAATTAATTGAATAGTAATAACAGGCAATTGATTTTATGTACATTATTTTTTGTACCATCTAACTCTTTAATATTTCATCTTTGATGTTAGCTACTTGAGATTTTTTTTTGAAGAGAAACGTTCAGTGACGATCTCAAACAAAACATTAATAAGTCACTTGACACATTAATAATTTATTCAATAACTATAGCATTGTGAGTTCTACATTGTCGATGATAAACGTATTGTTCAAATGATATGTCTGATAACCAATCGCTTGATCCGATTTCCTGGCCTCTTGCTCATAAACCCAGGCTAAATCTACACAGTAACTTGAACACAAGATAAAAAGTGAGAAGTTCGAACAAATCGCTTGGTTCCAATGTTAATTTAATTACAGAAAAGAAAGTATCTATAGAGTTACACGACCTTGAGTTCTAAACATTTCTGGAACAACACTAGATATAGTAATAACGTTGGCGATTATTCAATCAACACCGCAGCAGATGATTCTGCATTCTCCAGATGTCTCCGCAAAGATCCTTAAATACAGGATGAACAATTTCATAGGACATTTACAACGTATCACTGAACTAGTAGTAGTGAGTCACAGAATGAATGTTAACAGTATGAATCCATTTAACTGTGACTAAATTCTATAAGCCATTATAAGATTTCTTATCGATTTGCAGGTATTCTCTTATCAAATCAACATTTTTAAGCAAGTGTAATCAATAAGGTGCAATCTACGATAAACATTTCATCATATTTGAGACTCGTTGGCTGAATATACACCTGTACAAGTGTTTATGTTTGCGTTAAGATTAGAACCCAATACTTTTTGGCTCGAACACTCAAAGCATAATCGATTGAGCCACTATCGGATTTAGAAATAAAAAAAATCGCAATACAAAACTATACCGAAAAAATCCACTGAATATGTAAATATTGGCAGCATAGGCTGAATAAATTGCACACCAAAATGATTTATTATTTATTTAAAAGCATAAAGATGTGCGCTAGAGTTCATTATTCGATATGTGTGCGTGCTGAAATACTGCACGAGTACCCGAACCAAAGCATGTGGTTTTCTTAAGGGGACATTACTTGAACATCTAACCCAAAGGTCTAATCCACAAAGCAGTGAAGCAAAGTCAGAAGATTGGGTACCGTAAAAGCCGGTTCGTATGCCATTTGTTCCCGCAAGATTATAAACCTAATGCGCACAATTGGTGTGCAATTAAAGTTTCTCAACTCTCATTGTTGGATCCTTCGTTCTTATCAACTGGGTACAAGTGCCGGATATTTACTTTTCCTAATCTCAATTTCGTAAACAACACCCTGATTAGAGAAGGCAGTAGGACTTCACTGACAGTTGCTACATACGCATGGCCATATGAGAGCGTTTCAACAGAGAGAGCAGACTCCCCCCCCCCACTCTCAGTCTAATCAGGGCATTTAGGGGCTCCAATACCAAACAACGGGGAATTATAAACTATTACTAACAATAAAATATTACATATCGACATATGGTCAAATAGGAAAGTTGTTGACTCATAAAAGTCATATATCAAATGCCCTGGTACGGCCAAGAGTGAGGAGAGTCCGCTCTCCCTATCGAAATGCTCTCATATGGCCACGCGTATATAGCCTCTGCCAGGGAAGTCCTACTCATTGCCTTCTCGTGGCAGGGGTGTTGTTTACGAAAGTGAGAGGACCAAAATCGAATGTCCGGCGCTTTAACCGGGTTGGTCGACAGGGAGAATCGGCCTAGAGGAGTTGGAAAACCCTCATTCCAAACCAATAGTGCACATGGGCTGTCTCCAGTATCCTGAGCGAATAAATGGTGTATGAACCAATCGTTGGTCACCGGCTACCATGGGACTGCATCTCCTTGTGGACCAAATCTTTAGGTCGAAGGCTCAGGGTGTGGCCCCTAAGAAAACCAACTGCTTCGGTTTGGGCACCCGGGCAGTATCACAGCCCTCACACATATCAAATGAGATTTGTGTGGCGCATATGTATTTGGTGCCTTCTTGTACCGATATCTATGTGTTAAAATAAATAATATATATACATACATATATAAACACGATAGCCTGCTTACCAAAGGAATAGCCCATAATAGCAACCCGTGAAAGATCAATAAGTCCAGTGGTTTTTGCAGCATACTTTAAAAAGGCCACATGATCATCAAGTTCTACCTGGCCCTAAATTTGTTTTTAAGAAAATAGATTATGATATTTTAATGATGAAAGGAGAGAACATAAAAGATGTTAACCCTCGCAGATTGAAGGGATTTATAACTACCACTTACCTTTATGAGAGATGTTAGGTGGTTGAAGAGCAATTTGAAAAAGAATACCAGGGGTAGACAATGTCAAAGTGTGATACCAATAAATGACATCATTGACTGCTAGTCTGAGCTATGTTGGTAGGGATCTGAACTAGTTGTCTGAGATCCATGCAGTAACCCTAGTCAATGATTTTAGACGCCCAATGACAAAGCTGTGAATTGATCAAGATGGTGCAGACATATTTGCTATTTATTTTATTCTAGATCTTCAGTTACCTTCATATGTCACTTTTGAATTCTTTTTCTTGAACTATCTCCTCAACGTTCCTTCCTTTTCATTACCATTATTAAAACCATTGTTATTTCAAACCCGTTACTAACCACCTTGTCAATTTCATTGTGTTGTACTAATGTGGTTTGAGAACTTGAACTAACGTATATATATACATATATATGCCAGTCTCTAAGTCGTTTTATGACCAATTGATAGAATGAAGGTTGTATCAAAAGATCAATCTTTATTTTCGCCATTGTGTAAAATCATATTTCGAAAGGAAAACAATTCAAAGAGTTCACATTATATTCAAACGTATTATAAACAGTGTTTCCTGACGATGTCAAGACACTTAGATTGATGAACACATATTACTTGATTAACAGAATTTGAGATCTAGATAAATGTAACATTGGTCACTACCATTCAATGATCAGTTATTGTAAATATTTGTAAATGATTTTCAGTTTAGACGTACCTAAAAAGGAAATTAGACTAACAGAAGTTTTGGTGACCTGAAAGCATGATAAAAGACTATAAGGGACAACAAGTTAAGGTTAGTTATAGATATGTTAGCTTCTAACTTTAAAGGCTTTACAACTGATGATGTAGAACTGTAGGGTATGATGAGGTGAAATATTTTTAAGAATAACCATTTGTAACACCTTCCTTCCTCTGTAAGTATTAAGATAATGATTGTCTGAAAACAAAAACCTTACTATTGTCAAAATCTTTTACAATCAGCAATACGACTTGGATCCTACATCTTAAATTTGCGGCTTTTATTCGTAGAGTCAATCAGCTTGTCATGATAGGACTTAAAGGAATCAACTGGATCATCACAATATACAAACTAGACTAGCATATCAAGATGACAGTTAACATCATCAGATCAAAATGATTGTATTTGTTATAAAATGTACTTATAATAAAAATTAAATAATATTGGATCAACTTGATACATGTATAGTACATTAATTGAGGTTAGTGTTTTCCAAGTCTATATTCGAGGCGGCCTGCTTGAGTATCTGAGCTACCTGTTCCTGACATCTGGATATTGCAACAAGTTATCTGTTTTCTTATTTGTTTTAACACATCATTATGCCTATTACTCTCATAATCTATTCAGGTGCGTTTGTGAAATGTTTACGACATTTCGCTGTACAAGTTACAAAAGAGCTCAACCAGAGACATTATGGTTACTGGCAATATGCATCGAAAAGGATATACATTTATCAGATATCGATTCCTGAACCGCTAACATCTAACTGGCGACCACTCAATATTTATCGCAAGGAACTGATCAAGAAATAAGAAAGGGAAACTTGTTGAAATACTTTGTGCTGAGAATTCTATATTGTACCAAAAATAGAATATTGAATAAAGCCATTAATAATAATAATAATAATAATAATAATAATATATGAAGAGAGTAAATCAGATGATGTAATAATTGAAGCTAAAGTATATGTTGCAATACACAACATCCATTTTCAGTTAACACAAAAAGGAACAACTGAAAACAATACACATAAACTTAATTTAACATTTAGATTATGGAGAAGTTCAAGAATACACATTAAATAACTGAAATCAATGTTTCAATGGGATAAATTAATTTTAAACATCTACTTATTATTTCCTATTATGTATTTTCTGTATTGTGTAAACTGTTTAGTTCAAAATTTTATACCATGTCCACAAAATGACTTAACGGAAAATAAGAATGTAAACTATTGTAAAATCAATTCAGTCTACTAAAGATTAAGCGTTTGTTGTGAGGAATAAAGGTGCCAAGTTGTGAATACACATTATTGAAGAGTTCCATACTACAACAAAACAGCTATCTAATACTTTTTGGTTTTCAATAGCTGTTTAACTAGAATAACTTCATAATGTGAAATTATTAACATTACTATTTTAAAAATGTCCACCTATATACTAGGACTAAATGAGGGTTATAAACCTGTGTGAGGAATTAAGATTATGATTTATAGTTGATGGTTAGTATTAGGAAGGATTTGTATGTGACCAATTTGGTCTCATGTGTTGTTACGGGTATGATGGCTGATATCACTTCCCGGCTGTCCACACCGTGGAAGGGTATTTCTTGAGGAACCTGAAAAGGAAATCGGATTAGGGCTGATCTTAACGACCTGGGAACGTGACCTTGGAGCCCAAGAGACAACTGCTTGAGGCCGATCGTGCACGGCCTTTTCGTGGGAGGCCTTTAATGTGTTAGCTCCGTTCTTCAAAGCGCCTTGCCGCCGGAGACAGAAATCCGTGACGTATGGTGTGGTGTGACAATTTTTAGGGTCGATCTTTCCTAACCCCTCCGTTCCTTGTGAGAAGGCAGCATTGCTGTAGATGCTGGTTGTCCGAGGGAAACACATTACTGCTGTCACACCTCTCTACAGTCAGCAGTACGACTTCGCCCTCAGACCTTGAGTTGCTGCTTTTAGTCTTACCGTTCTCCAATCGACCTGCCTGGCATGGTAGAACCTTCAAGAACATATGTTCCAGCCAATATAGCTCGGTTGAGTCATCACGATAGGCAAGCCCGACTACCACGTCAAGGTAGCCGCTACGGTCGTGTTTAGTGTTAGGAACAAGAATTAGGGTTTTCATGATGAACTGACACCAGTTATATTACTAAAACGCTATCTAGCCAAATGTAATGGACACATAAATTCGGAAGGAAATTTCATCTACTCTGTATTTATCATCAGTAGAATTAGAAAAACGACACTGAAAGCTTACTGCTCCCATAGCATTTTAATGCGACAATGAATTTGGAATCTTTCATTCTTGTAATTTAGGACTTCCTTACAAATCTGTAAGACTTCACTCTATGAATCGGGCCCGGAATGCATAAATTTCACTGGATTTACATTGCCTACATACAAATTAGTTTTAAATTTGATTCAACTTCTGATATACATCTACTGTGATGATCACCACATATCATGAATTCTAAATGTTTTCAATACTTTTCTGATATAAGTAAAACATAATTAGAATGGAGGTTTGTGGAGATTGTAGTAATTTTTAATAGTTAAATTCATTAGTCGGTTTAAGCAAGACCACGATTATAAACCTGGAAGCACTGAACAGTTTTTTCGTACCAGTATGTGGGATCGTGCATACGCAATGCCACTGAGGAGTCCCATACTAAGACGGAACGGCCATCCAATGTTTCCAGGTTTTCAAAGATGGTCAAGCTTAAATCAACTCATGAATTCAACAGTCAAAATCTAATTGTAATTATTTGTCAACTTACTAATCGATCTTTAATATGACCATCAAAATTGATACCACGATTAGAGGAACCACGACAATCACATAGAAAAACAGCATAACCAAAATGACAAAATAATTGAGCATGAGCAAATCTATTTTTTTTTAATGAATATAAAGTAAACAAATATCAGTTACAATCACTAAATTATCGATCATTATGAAATATTTCATTTCAACAACAAAAAACACATAAATCGAGAAATAAGATCAATAATATGAACTACAACAGTAAAAAGGGTACTCTTCAATTTGACATAGATTCGCTTAAAAGTACGAATATTCAATATCGGGTAGGTTGGTATAATAATAGTTGGGTTTTACTCATTATATATTAGCCTAAACAACGTTGCTTGATCTCTATGGATTATTTGAATCTTTCCATTGATGTTTAACATTGTGATTGATTGATCAGTCTCGTTCTTCATAACTAACAAAAATGAGTGTCAGTTAATAGGTATTTGGAAAAAAACTAGACTAGAAATGGTTTAGGTGAACTAGCAGACAATGGGTATATGGACTCAGTAGCTAAGTGGACGAAGCAATGGCATTTGATGTGAACGGTTCTGTGTTCGAGTGATAGAGTGAACATTAACTCTGAGATGCAGGTACATAGAGATAGGACGAAACGTGCGTCCTGGATTCCACTGCTATTCAATATCCATCTTTGCTTATATGTCAACCACCATTATAATTCCAAAGAGATCGTGTTGGGATGAACGAATTAACATTTAAATCTTTGCGTAATAAAATCCTGAGTAATATTTGATGCCACTATTTTCAAACGCCGGCTTCAGTGACTTAGATATATTTTCCAAATGTCACCGCAGAGTCTTTTACAGCATCAGTCTATTGAACTACCGAATAACATACATAAATACCAATACATATATACAACATTTCTAACCCTCAGAAAATCAATCCATTCTTTAGCAAATGGTATACAGTTGTCCTTCAGGTTATTTCTGATTGTCATCAAGCGACCGTCTGACTTGGCTACTTCCGATTGGTTCACTATATCAGAAGGTACCCTACGAAGACAATGGAAAGTGGTTGTGCAATATCATGGGTTGATCGCAGTTAGACTTGTACATCATGAGATTCTGGATCGATGGTATAGACAGTAAGCATTCGGCGTTGAAACTTAAAGTCTTGAGTTTGAATTCCGGTTGCGAGGTTATGGATGAGCATTATTGGATAGTCCCATACTAAGGAGAAATAGTTGTTCCGTGTTTCCAGACTTTCATTGGCTGTCTAACTTGGGTTGATTCGTAGTTTAAATGAAATTCAACAGTCTTCACAGTCCAATACTGACACTAAGCATTATTAACGGAAATTGAGTAAACCCATGTACATATAAGTACTCCTCTATTTTCTTCACAATACTATCACTTCGTTTCAGTAGTCCATACTTCTGATGACTAGTTGTACTACAATTTATGTATATTAAGTTTTCAATTAACCATAATATAAACAACTAAAAACCAAGACTTACACAGATCTTGAATAACTCCCACGAACAAGTTGAATACCTGGACCACCATAGACAAAATGCAATGTTGGATAACTAACAACACTAACACCATCGACCGATGATACAGGTAACAGACGACTATGATTACAATTCGGCACAAATAACTGTCCATATAATATAGATTGTGAATTGCTAAACTCAATATAATTTGATGAGTATGTAACACTAATACTACTACTTATATGATCATTCATACATTCATCATTATTATTATTTTGTAATTTGAGCATTCGATCTAAATTATTAAATATATCACATCGAAGAACTAGCGGAGGATTAGTTGGATAAAATCCATTGAACGCATTATAATGCCATACTATTGAATTAGTTTATTGTTGACATAAAAAAAGGAAAAATGATTCCAGGGTGAATTTACCATGAACATTACAGGATATGCGGAATATTAGATAAATAAAACTGTGAATCTTAACAAATTATAACTTATATATCAAATACACCTTGTTTTATATATATAAGGCTTCAATTATGACATAAAGAATAACGGAGAAGATTTGGAAGATGTAAACTCCTTTACATATTTGGGCCATCATCCAGAAGAAACAGGTGTTTATTAACATTTGTCTACGCAAAATACTTCGGATCCGTTGGCCAGACACTATCAGCAACAATGTACTATAGAAGAGAACAAACCAGATTCCAGCCGAGGAAGAAATCAGGAAGAAGCGCTGGAAGTGGAGAGAACACACATTCAGGAAAGCACCGAACTGCACCACAAGACAAGCCCTTACATGGAATCCTCAAGTCCAAAGGAGAAGAGGATGATCAAAGAACACATTACACCGGGAAATAGAGATAGACATGAGAAAAATGGATAAGAATTGGATGGAACTAGAAAAGAAGGCCCAGGACAGAGTTGGTTGGAGAATGCTGGTCGGCGGTACCACAACACCCTAATAGGTTAGGGTAATCGGATAATCTGTCACACAGAGTGTGGCTCAAAACTGAATAGGAATTTGTAATTAGTAGGTGATTTACGTCATCTTTGGGAGAATTAAGTCTACGAATCAGATCTTAATATAATGAACAGCAACTACAAAGCTGATATCCTCCAATAGTGTTATTTTACTTCTAAACATTTGTATATTAGCAAATTATTTTATAAGATACCAAACCTATTCTTCTATCTAGTGGTCACAACCTTTGATATCAGCTCATTCAGAAGCTCGAATTGACAATTTCATCTTGTAGGCGGCCATAACTCAGTTAGATCAATCGGTATTCTATGTCTATATACTTTAATGAATTAAAACTCATTCAAAGCAATCCAATCTGAATTCATAGCAAAGTCACATCAATTATGTCACTTAGTGGGTGATAATACCCAGGTGATTAAACTCAAGTTGTTCATAGCTCGAAAAAGTGGTCCAAGAACTAAAAAAGAGTTTAGGAATGAACAACAAAACAGTGAACACAACATTAATTATTCATTAAGTTCACGCTACGTGCTATCATTTTCATCTATTTAATCCGTGAAACGTGTGTGGCATTAAACACTTGTTATTGAAGAGAAATCAGATTAACATCATTGAATTTTAGAAAAAAACTTAAGGGTAAATACAGTCAAATGTGTTTTTTGGATTACTGAAAACGTGATAAATTACCGCCTCATTAGAACTTATTATTCTTTACAGAAAAGATTAGTCACTTAGCCTGAATGATTGTTGGAACAAAATGACTAAATACCCTGAGACCGTTGAAGATGCTAAGATAGTAGAGGCCAACTAAAAGTTGTGATCGGGCTTACTCATCATTATTACTTTATCAAACTGTATTGGTGGGAGCGCTTGTTCCTTCAGGTATTATCATGCTAGGTAGGTTAGCTGAACAACAAGAAAACTGAAAGCAGAGAATGAAAAATCAGACAGTAAAGTCATGCTACCGACTGTACAGGGGTGTGACAGCAGTAAAGTGTTTGTTTCAGGAAACCAGTATCGGCAGCGATGGTTCCTCTTCATAACGAACCAAGTAGTTGTCCCTTAAGCTCCATCGTCACGCTCCCAGGAACTCAAACCACTCCTAGTTTAGGTTAATTTCCAGGGACTACAAGAAGAAGTATTCTTCCAAGATCTGGGGGTCACGTATCACGCATGCCCGACCACCGATTACAACGACGCACAATGCTGACTAGTGTTGGAGACGGTTGGAAGAATGGGCGGCCAAAACGTGTCATCAGTCCCTAAAGTCACGAACGTTTGGTCTGAGCGATGTTGGTAGATGCAGACAAATTGATTGGGGTCCACGTGACTATCGTAATTAAAGGTTGGAGACTCTGGGTGACGTGGCTCAGAATCGATCACAATGGCGTAAGTGTATACGCACTTTGTCTTCCTTCTTTTTACGAACTCATTCTTTCTTCATGTATATCATTCAAAAATGAAGAATATTTGAGCGAACAATTGTTTTCAATAACTTCATCATCAGGCTCTACAGTTATAAGTCCATAATTATGATATTGAAAACAATTGTTCGCTCAAACATTCTTCATTTTTGAATATATTATTATATGCAATCCTTTTTTGCCACCATTGAAGTAACTGCTTCTATGAATGTAGTGTTGTTGTGCAAATGAGGTATGGCAACATGGACCGATGCATATATGTGCCTGGTTCTACTTTGTAGCTGACTGATTGATTGACTGACTGACCTGCTCCACCTAGATTTCTCGTTATTTGTAAATAGTTGAAAGATAAGGATTTATAATTGACTGACAATTGAGTAGCAACTTATGTAATGTTTAGCAAGTCCTTTTACATGTTGACCAAGTTGCGATGATGCCACTAGTCTAAGTGACTAGACATTGTGTGAAATATACGAAGATTTCAGTTGGTAGGAAGTGGTTGATAGAAAACCCTGACGGACTTAGGTTTCATCCTAGATGCCACTTGTAAACAAGTTGTACCTGTAATATTACAAGAAACAATATTTCCTGGCGAACCTGGTTATTTGTCATCCAGTCTTACAGTCAAAGACACCCTTAGAGCCACAAATAACCTCCTGCAGGACTGGGTTATACTTACAATTAACTGATTATTGAGTAGTAACCAATGTCTTATTTATCAAATTCTTTTTAGTGCTGATGAATGCAGAGTTCCCTTTTGACTGTCTCTAACAATCTAACATCTCAGAAGAGTGTAGGTGATTTTAAGTCACTTGGACTTGAGGCCTTATTGCAACTTGATCAGTAGAATTCCATCAGCATTAAAAACAACTTGATAAGTATGATATTGGTCACTTATTATTCAGCAATTAATCAACTTTAAAGAACATATTCAGCTGTAAAAGAGACTAAACAAGCAACTGAATCTTAAAAACTTGTACAACCGGCCATCACACGATACAATAATAGTGTTACGAATCGTAGGATTCAATAATAAAGTGAGTGTAATCAGATTTCAGATGAAAATACATGGAGGATAATAACTTTAAAGGTTGTTACTAAGTTTGAATCCTTGTACAATCAAAATTTCTTACCATGTTTACGAAGCCATGCTATATGTTGTAGAATTGGTTTAGGATGTTTATTTACAGTAATACTAGTAGAATTATTTATTTTATTTTCATTATTCTCAATAATAACTTGACAAATTTGAATGCCAACAAGTTTATCTAAACTGCTTGACTCTAGGATCATAATACCAGATTGAATATTGAATGTATTCAATTCATAAGACAATGGATATGGTTCCATTAATAAACATGAATCATGAAACAATGGATCTAATGCACTTTCAATGTTAGTATTCACTGATAACGATGATGATGATGAATTGTGTGCATTTTGAATGGATTTCATTACATGAGTATCATTGTTGTCGATTGGAAGGTCTAAGGTTAAACAATTTACTTGACCTCGATCACTTTGATTTCCATAACTTACGGAATATCTACATATATTAAGAATAAGAATGGAATTAAGGTAAAATAGAGAAAGACATGAAATTGGTCATACGTTTGCCAAATATTTAAGCGTCTATGCATACAATAGATAGATTGTGGCTAGTAGAAGAAGAAACGATCCATGTTACATACCTATGTCGGACTTGTCAGAGGGACATGTAACGAACGAAAATACAGGTGGTGACAACCGAATGTAGTTGAACACGAACCTACAGAATGTCTTGGTAAAATATGGAAACACAATGAATAATTCATTCACGGATCGGTTGAAGTTAGACATTAACACCGTTGGATGCCGGTCCAGCGGTCTAGAGGTTAAGCGTTCGTGAGCGGGATCGTGGATGTGTGCTGCCGAGGAGTCCCAAATAGGACGAGACGGTCGTCCAGTGCTTCCAAGTTTTCAAAGGTGTTCTAACACCACTCGGTTCACGATCTCAATCAAAAACTTATTAAACTCCACAACAGTATACTGACAATTACCATGTGAACACTACTGACTGGCTTCGTGAAAGAATTCTCGGAGTTCTAGTGAGAAGCCGTGAACAGTGAAGCTAATCGGTGTCGAGTACAGACAGGTATCTTCTTCAGGAAAATGGAAGATCGTCGCGCAATTTTATGGATTGGTTGAGGTTAAACATTAACGCCGTTGGATGACGGCTCAGTGGTCTAGAGGTTAAGCGTTCACGCGCGAGACTGAAGGCCATGGGTTCGAATCCCGCGAGCAAGATCGTGGATGCGCACCACTGAGGAGTCCCACACTAGGACGAAACGGCATTCCAGTGCTTTCAGGTTTTTAATGGTGACCAAAAATCAATCGGTTCACAATCTCAGTCAAAAAGAATAATTCATTTGCAAATTTCCATCATTTGCCCTTCATATTATGTATGATTCTTTCAGTTCACAATTCCTTTTTATTTTCCCTTCCATCCACCACCGATTAGTGTTACATACTACTTATGTCGACATATATAAATAACGTATACCACAGATAAAGCTATCATCCCAGAATTGATATTCACTAAGGGACTTGAACCCAATATCTTTCGCCTCAGAATTATGAAATAAAGGAATAATTCAAACATTTATTTATTCATAGTAATATTTAAATATTCAATTTTTCAGCATCAAACATTGACAATTATTATTATAACAATTAATAAGCAGATTAATTGAATAAAAACTTACTTACATGTGTCTCAATAGAGGATGTTCCCTAAATCCTTCAAAATAAACAATTTTATTATCTTCGTCCAGCCAAATCTATGGGGAAAAAGTGGTGGGTTTAGGAATAGAAACTTCACAAATAAAATATGTATATACATGAATGTTTATTTATTTCGTTGAGATTACGAACCGATAAACGTTAAAACACTATTGAAAACTTGGAAGCATAGGAAAGCCATCTCATTTATTTATTTATTTATTTGAACACATAAATATTGGCACAGAGGGGCACCAAATATATATGCGCCACACAAAACAATGATAATTTGAAGAGAAAGAGAAAAGAGAAAAAAAAATGTAATGAACGTGGGGAATTATAAAAAAAAGGGGAGAGAGAGAGAACAATGGTGGGGGAAACGGAAAGGTACAATCAGAGAGATCTTTCAGTTAAGGAAGATATAAACACTTTTTATGAAGAAAGTAAGAGGTTACAGCACGATCGCCACTGGCTTCTATTCTGAGCCATATCTGATAACGTCTCTAGCCACTGCGTTACACCGTCTCTCGGACCCCAACCAGGGAGTCGTGAAGGACCAACAGAAGCTAGCCCTTTGCAGCTTTCTTTCATACCACGACACCGTGTCATATACTGACCACCTCTCCGCTTTTTCCAACCAGTCCCAGAGTCGGCAAATAATGCACGACGTGGAATTCTCTGGGACGACATTCGTAGAACATGTCCAAGCCACCGAAGTCGGTGTTTCAAGATGGTGACACCAATTTCATTATCGTCTCTGTGACCGAACACACGATGCCGAACCTCTGCATTACTGACATGGTGTTGCCACTGGATGCCAGCAATCCTTCGGAGACAACGATGATCGAACACAGAGAGTCGTCTGACATCCTCAACTCGGAGAGGCCAGGTTTCACAAGCATAGAGCAAAACTGCTCTCACCGTCGCGTTGTAGATCCGACCTTTTACAGCCAGACTAACATCACGAAGGCGCCAAAGGTGGCCCAGATTGGCATAAGCCGCTCTGGCTTTCACTATACGAGCATTGATCTCATCACTCACACCACCACCAGCACTTATGCAGCTACCTAGATACACGAACTCCTCGACTACTTCTATCTGCTCACCATCCAGAGTGAGTACAGGATTAGAATCCTGCCAGTCTTGTAGAAGTACTTTGCACTTCGAAGGTGCAAAGCACATACCATACCTACGGACATTGATTGCCAACTGATTAAGTGCGGATTGCATAGCTTGGGCATTCTCGCACAGTAAGACAATATCATCCGCATACTCAAGGTCGAGAAGTCTTTCCCCAGGCAACAGATCCACACCACCATTACTTACATCCATCAGAGCTGTTTCCAGAATGTCATCGATGGCAAAGTTGAAGAGGAATGGTGAGATTGGGCAACCCTGCCTAACCCCACTGCTTGAATGGAATAACGGAGAAAGGTGGTTGTATGCCCTCACTCTGCCTGAGGTGTTTGTGAATAGGACTTTTATGATGTTAACAAACTTCTCAGGCACACCCTTCTTCAATAGACAATCCCAGAGAACAGTTCTGTCCAACGAATCGAAGGCAGCCCTGATATCAAGAAACACTACGATTGTTGGCCTTTGATAAGTATGGCGGTGTTCTAACACTTGGCGGAGGGTGAAGATATGATCAATACATACTCGACCAGAACGAAACCCAGCCTGCTCCTCGAGAGTCAATCCTTCTCGGGTCCTGAACAACCTACGAAGTATGACGGAAGCCAATAGCTTGGACGAAATCGGAAGTAGACTTATCCCCCGATAGTTGTTACAGGAACAACGTGAACCCTTTTTAAAGATAGGGACAACTATCGACTCATTCCATGACGTTGGAACACTCTCTAGTTCCCAGATCTTTGTAAACAACGTCGTCAGTCCCTTAGTCAGAAAGTCACCACCATCTTTAAAAAGAGCCGGAGGTAAGTCGTCTAGGCCCGGTGATTTGTAACGTTTCAAGAGTTGGAGTTCCTTGCGGACTTCCGTCTCATTTGGTGGATCAGTCGTCACCGGCCATGGAGGGCAGGACAGTCTGACCGATGTTGCCGGAGCAGCAGGCCAGTTGAACTGCCCTTCAAAGAATTCTGCCCATCGTCCAAGACGTCGATGGATGTTAGTGATTGGCGTTCCGTCATCCTCGCAGATTGTTTCGCTCACACCAAACTTCTTGCTGCCAGTGGCTCGGATGAGTTGGAAGAGCTTCCGGTAATTACCAGATGCAGCTGCTGCTTCCAACTCACTGGCACGCTCCGACCACCAGGCTTCTCGGTCCTTACGCAAGCTTTTCCCGATTTCATTACGTAACATCCTTCGTCTGTGGTCAAACTCACGGTCACCCGGAGTAGACCGACGGGCTTCAATCAGTTGTAAGGAACCAGAAGAAACCCAGTGCTTGTAAGCGGGACGTTTCGCAAACCCACAACAGACTGTACCCGCCATTTTCATGGCGTCATGCAATTGCAACCAATGCTCATCTATACTTTACGGTGGAATGGTAGCTAGCCTAGAAGCTAGCTCGGTTCGGTACTTACTAGCAACAGAAGTTGCAGCCAGCTTGCTAACATCAATCCTTTGGTGGCGGTCACTTCGTTGTCCACTGAAAAGTAAGGTAAGATTGGCGCAGACCAGGGCATGATCAGATTCCAGATAGGTACTCCAAAAGGAGCGGCAGTCTTGTACACAACCGCGCCAGCGGTAGCTGATCGCGATGTGATCAATCTGAGTCCAGGCTTGAGATGCAGAAGGAGGACGCCAGGTGGCACATCGGCGATGACTGTGCCGAAAGTTAGTGCTAGCCAGAAACAGCTTGTGGTCTGTGCATAGTTGCAGTAGACGTTCCCCGTTATCTGTCCTGCGACCAACGAGTCCCCATCGGTCACCTAAACGACTCTCTTCTGTGCCTAGACGCCCGACATGAGCATTCAAGTCTCCAGCTAGTACTACAATATCTGTCGAACGCACTTTCTGGAGAAGAACAGTTAGCTGATGGTAGAACTCGTCCTTGATTGCATCCGGGCTGCAATCTGTCGGGGCATAGGCGGAGATGACGAAAAGACATCGTTTCTCACGCCGATTTCTTCTCACTTTGATGGAACTTTCTAATCTAACAGCACATAACCGACTGTTAATGGGGATCCAGTCGACTAGTGCTGCCTCAGCTCTTGCGCTTAGTGCGACACCAACGCCAGCAAGACCAGACGAAGATGCCACAGGGTCCCCGGATAAACGCACATAAAACAAGCTTTTTGAAGTGACAGATGGAGAGCGAACTTGTAGTACTTCACCAGAGTCTTGAATACGGGTCTCGGATAGACAACACACATTAAGACTTTCCAAAGACATAGCCAGTCCTATCTGTTGTCCGACCTGCATAAGTGTGCGAACGTTGAAGGTAGCCAGTTTGAATGGTGCACGCGGTTTCAGAAAAACTGCTTCAGTACTCATGTTCGGTAGTAACATACAATTTTCAACCAGGCAGTGACTCGGGAACGTTTAGATAAAGCTGAATTTTCACCATAGGTGAGCTGTTGTCTAGGTCGAAACGCATATATAAAGTAGGAATAAGAGAGGGTGAATAAATGACGTGGTAGAGTAATAATAATAATAATAATAATAATAATAATAATAATAATAATAATAATAATAATAATAATAATAATAATAATAACAATAATAACAATAATAATAATAATAGTACGAGTTATTTCAATGTTAATCAGATAGAAAGGAATATTTTCCATAAGCAAATTGTTCATCATAGTTTTAGTGAGTGGGCTGGGATACTGCCCGGGTGCCCAGACCGAAGCAGGTGGTTTTCTTAGGGGGCCACACCACGAGCCTTTGACCTAAAGGTCTAGTCCACAAGGCAGTGGAGCATCGTGAGAAGATGCAGTCCCATGGAAGCCGGTGACCAAAAGTTGGTTCATACGCCATTTGTTCCCGCAGGATACTGGAGCCCATGTGCACCATAGAATTGGGATCCGGTTATTTCGTTGAGATTACGAACCGATAAACGTTAAAACACTATTGAAAACTTGGAAGCATAGGAAAGCCATCTCATCACAATATGAGACGCTTCACGGGTGCGATTCCGCCACCCCTAACCCAAGACTCAAACACAGGACCTTCAGTTTCGTGCGCGAACATTAAACCTCTAGATTACTGAGTCAACATTTAACGGTGTTAATTCCTAACTTCAACCAATCCACGATATTGCACGACCATCTTCCATTGCTTTAAACGGGTAACGAAATGGACGTTCAGTGTTTTTAAGGTTTCAATAATGGCTTAACTTAGATCGTGATTTCAATGGATTTCAACGATCTTAACAACTCTAAACTGCCGTTTACTTATTTGTCCCTAGGATGCAAATGGAAGATGTAATACAGTGAACTAGAACTATCACTGGAATTTAGGACTCGTATGTCATTTGATTTGGAGCTCATCAGTTTGATGTACTTTTGTTACAGTTTGTTACCTGTAGTGAGATTCGAACGCGATATTTTTACTTCAAACACCAACGCACTGTTTACTGTATTGCTGAATGCAGATAGCCACTAACTCATTCAACGGGTCTGATGTTCATAGCACTATTAGTAAGAGTTTGAAATCATTCGAATTTTGGTACATAGGGCAGAATTTTGATCAGTCCTTGTTGGTGCATGTGTGTATTCCGTGTAGATTCTCTCGGTACACCTAATCTTTCATGTTCTCTTTTAAAAAAGTTAATTGTGATTTGCAGTGGAATCCTGGACAAGTGCTTTGTCCAATGTGTTCAAAAAAAGCTGGTTATAATGAGGCAATTCGAACAGGGTGCATATCACTCTCAATAAAAATTGATCGAAATTCAGTCTTGCATATCAATAACCGGACAATTCGAACTCCTACTAGGAATGATATAAAGATTTAATAAATTTCATCATGAAACTGTAAATGAAGTTTGATAAACACAAACGAATAGACGTTTCTCGTAGACAGTGTACGCAGTGTCGAGTCACATAGACTGGTGGCCACATTGCAACTTGATCAACAGCATTCGATCTGCACTAAGAAGGACTTGACACACACGACATTGATCACCACCCAGTGATCAATCAATTGTGGTTTCTCGTACACGTTTGAAATTTCTAGATAATCAACAATTCTTGACAAGGAATAAAGAAGTACCGCAAGGCTTTTGGATAATATAATCAACCAGAAAACAATATAGAATCTGTCAAACAGTTAATAATTTCATGAATTGATAACGCTGATACAACAATCCATTTTCACTCTCTATGCATTCACTTTTTAGCTTTACCTCGATTGTGAATTTCAGTATTTTTTTCAATACATACCTTTCCAATCATTTTTACTCAAACTATGTTTGCAAGGATTGGTCAGTCTTTTTACTATTCCTAATACATTGTTTTGACCTCTTTTGTTATTTGCATCTCATAGTGGTAGCCGGGTATGGCAACTAGAACGAACCACATCTTTTTCAAGCTATATGTTGATTATGTTAATCTGTTTAGCTAAAGTATCATGGCTTGATTACTCTTGACTAAAGAAGAGTTGGAATTACTACTATTTCACTACAATAGATATCCGCAATTACAATTTCTCATTAATCTTAACAAGATATTTAAATATTTCAATCTTAACTCGATCTTTATCATTGCATTTCTTAGTACAGATCGGTACTAGTGTAGTTGTGGTCAAGAAAAAGATTAGAAAACCTAAGTTGAATTCGAGTACCGAAGAATAATGATAAAAAGTTATTCAACTAACAAGTTATTAACTAAATACCAACTGAAATTCATTCGATCCTCAAGTATTAAAAATAAGTAAGAACACATACTATTGAGTGATTACTGAGTAAACATCAATCAACATCATGTTTATCAAGTCCGTTTTAGCGTTGATCGAACTCTATCAATTATGTCACAATATGGTCACTAGTTTTGTAGTGATGCACAGTGTCTGAGAGTTTCTATAAACAATCTTGAGCGGAAAGTTGGAGGGTGAAGAAGAAAGTTTACTTGGTTAAACTGAATTATATGTTTGCAAACTCATATTAAGCCTATCATTGGTTTATGTCTCATTTCCTGGTAAAAACGTCATTTCTTGGCCAATGATGCCCAATTATCCTTTGGCAATTTTTGACTGGCCTATTGTATCTACCTTTCCCTCCTGTAAAAAATAGGTCTGCTTGTCGAATCCAACTGAAGGCGTTGGAATCGGTGGCACAACTAAACGAAATGATTCAACATTATGTGTACGATGTTGAAATGGTAAATAATTGCAGATAGTTCAGCTTAACTTAGTTATCGTGCTAGTTAGCGCATGTCAGTCAGATGTAACTACCTGAAATCAAGAGATAACAAATAAGGCAAATTTCATAAATGAAAGTAATTAATTAACAATTTAGAAATACCTGATTACCAGTAACCTCCCAATCACCATCGGTTAACTGATCAACAAAGACCTGTTTAGCTTGAATAAGGGTTGCAGTTTGTTCATGTGTAAAGGTATTTCCAATATTATTATTATTATTATTATTATTATTATTATTATTATTACTTGAAGTTTTAGGCCATGAACATTGTATAAGATATAAATGTGTAAAACCAGATCTATGTGAAGCCCAAATAAATGTACAATAATTTTCATTTGTAAAATCTGATGATTTGTTAATTCCATTTGTTGGATGCCATGGATATTTCAAAAAAGTTAATAGGTCATGAACCTATAACAATATTTTACAAAAATATTTTTAAAAATGGAACAACACTTGTTAACATGATTTTAAGAATAAATAAGTATTAATTATGGATGAAGTGATTACACATGCCATTAGAGATAGGATGGTAGTTTTAACTGTTTAGTTGTCTGCAAAGTGGAAGAATTTTTTACTCTTGGAAGAACTGGAAAGGAAAATAGATGGGTATTGGTATTAATGACCTAAGACAATTGTTTGGGCCCGGTCACAGTCTTTTAATAGTAAATTTTAGATGTGTTAGTTTTATATTTTTAAAGGTTTTATCGCTAGAGATCTGTGGAGTAAAGAGAAGTGTATTGTTCTTCGCGTCGACCTTTTATGAACCTTTGGATCCGTTTTAAGAAGATAGCATTGCAGCAGATACTAGTTGTTTGAAGTAACAACCTTACTACTGTCCCACTCCTGTACGGTCGGCAGCATAACTTTGCTACTCCTAGTTTTTCCATCCTCCAACTAACCTATCAAATATGGTAGTGTAGCGAACGAGAACACAAGTGGGAACAATCGGATGCAATCGAACACAAAACTACAGAACATCTTAGTAAAATTTGAGAACCATACAGTAAATACTTAATTTGCAAAATATCAATCAACTGTCTCAAACTTGACTGTTCCCTCTGCAAATATCAGTCAATCATCACAAACTTCATTGTTCTTTCATTTTCATACCAACTGATTTCTGTTCCCGTTCTCCCCTTTTCAACCTTCTGCTGCCAGACATTCTAATCCTGACTATCGTTACATACTACTCATGTCGATATAGGTAGCACTCACCACAGTAGTACCTAGAAGGATAAGCGTTACGTCAATACAGTTTGATGGGGTAGTCACGATGATCAAACCCAACCACCCCTTATTGAATCCACCGTTCCCACCAACCCGGATTAAGTGCCGAATATTCACTTTTCCTCTTTTTAATTCCGTAAACAACACTCCGATTCGAGAAGGCAGTAGTTCTCTGTCAGCAGCTATATGGGCGTAACCATATGAGAGCATTTAGGGAGGGAGAGTGAACTCTTCTTTCACCCCCCTCAGTCTTACCATAGCATTTTGGGGCTAAGTTCAGTAAATATCTTACTGACGAGTGAAAACTAGCACGAAACTTGAGTCTAGCATTTCTTACCAACTTCATAAAACTATTTAACGTAAACATACTGAGGTAGACTAACCATCGAATGACAATTTCCTAACCCATTCCATTTAGTTTGGTTTCAACAGTTAAGCAGTTATTAACACTGGTACTCATATAATGTATACTTTAAAGTCGAGTACAAGTACTTCTATGTAATTAAAAGAGGACATGGCTCCTATGGGGCAAGACAGAATATACTATATAAAAAATGATTCATCAACTAATCAACAACTACCTTTAGAAAAGAAAAGAATTACCAAGTATATAAATCAGATGATTGAAACTATAACATACAATACTACATTGGTGATAAGATGACATTTACAAAAACACACAAAATCAATTATAACTTCGATAATTTAAGGAAAAAAACTGATTGACCATGCTAACCAAAAACTCACCAATACAAATATTTTTTCTACTTTTCATGAAATTTCTACCGGTGTTGTTATTGTTTAGGGATAAGACAGTAAGCATTATCATTACGAAACTATTTACCACAATACTTACAAAGACTTTTCACTTCATATGAAACAATTAGACTATAAACTGATAGAATACCGTTTACGACAGTACAGGGGGCACCAGATACATATACGCCACACAAATCTCATTTGATATGTATGAGGGCTGAGATACTGTTCGGATGACCAAACCGAAGTTGGTGGTTTTCGTAGGGAGCTACAACAGGAATCTTTGACCTAAAGGTCTGATCCACAAGACAGTGGAGCAACGTCAGGAGATGCAGTCACATGGTAGCCGGTGACCAACGATTGGTTCATACGCCATTTGTTCCCTCAAGATCACGGAGCCCATGTACACCAATGGTTTGGAATCAAGGTTGTCCAACTCCTCTAGGTGGATTCTCCCTGTCGACCAACCCGTCTAAAGTGTCGAACATTCTCTTTTCATCTTCTGAATTCCATAAACAACACCCCCATCACGAGAAGGCAGTGAGTATGACTTCCCTGGCAGAGGCTATATACGCGTGGCCATGTGAGAGCATTTCGAAAGAGAGAGAGAGTGAACTCTCCCCACTCCCGGCCGTACCATGGCATTTGGGGGAGTTTACGACAACCAGCATTTGTAGTGACATCGCGTTTTTTACAACGAAAGGAACGGGTTAGTAAAGGTCAACCGCATACATAACACACCTTCCCATAGCCTATCCAATTTCTACTGCTGACAATAAGGCTCTTAAAGAACAGCACTAGCACATCAAGAAATAAACACAATAAAGGCCATGTGTGACAGACTGATCACAGATAATTGACTAGTGGACTCTGCAGCTACGCTTCCAGTTGATCAGTATCATCTCACCCACAATCTAAACTAAACTTCACCAAATGTTAATTGCACAAAAAACAAGTATGGTTTATAGTAGAGTGTAACGCGAATTTGTACTTTGATCAATCAATTCCATTAAATCAAACAAAGAATTAACTAACTGACACTCATTAGCAATCCAAGTCCCGATTCTTCTATGATTACTAAAATTTGTTACACATAAAAATGTAAAAAATCTCTTCTAAGTAATTTTTTCTATCGAAAACACAATTTTATATACCTTAACCCAAAATTTCGACTCTACTTCAGTTACTAATTCTATACATGGTGAAGTGATGAATGAAGACGAATAATCTGTTAATGTGGATGTTGCCGATGAAAACGACGATGATAATGATGGTGATGACGATGATGGATCGGGATGATTAACAACATCAGAAATAGGTAAGAAATTATCAACTGGAATTAATATGAGTGAAAGACGTTGTTGTAGGCGAGTGATCAGTTGACACCATACACTAGAAATGAAATATATAAAAGAAAACAAATAAATTGTAAGAGATAAGAAAGCAACAAGAACTTATTGAGTTCTTCTTTTTAAAAAAATTGATTATAATTAAAAGAACACAGTACAACTGCTATTGTCTATATCATTCATATTACCTACATTTGACAGTGAGTAATGTCCACTTCCATGTATTTTTTTTCTTCGTTAAAGCGCATTTTTGAGAGAGGTTACATTGAATTTGGCTCGTGACTAACAGTAAAATATTCAATATAAACATCACATCATCTTCTTTGAAACTTATCAGACAGGTTAACACTAGACATTAAATAAGAAAGATTAGCTCAGCGAAGAGTTCACTTTTCGGCGAATTCATTTTCACAGCTGTACAAGCGCAAATATATATGCTTATTTTAACAGGATGATAATAATACTGATAATAAACTTCTGTTAGACATGGTGACAGTAAGGTAGAATAAGCAAAGGTATTAAAAAAAAATTTTTTTTAAAACAAGGAAAGTTTAATAATCATTTGATTGTTAATGGCTTAAGTATTCATCAAAAGATAGATAAGGAAACTATCATTGGGAAAGGATGGCTCAGCATGATAAGATAAAATGTTGGAATTGAGATTAAATGTAATCGGAATGATCGTGGAAATAAAAACAAAGCATTTGAGGGTAGAAGATTTAAGGGGAAGATGGAAAGTGAAAAAATATTACAAGACATTAAGACCATGGTAGAAGAAGAGGTTGTACCAGTCTCTTTTGCACGCACAATTCTGGTTTTTCCAGATGTATGGCTATTGCCTCGGCAATGCAAAGAAGATGCATTCTAATCGTCTCCGAGAGACCTATACTTACCTTATAGATGAATTTAAAAGCAGAGTATGTCTTGATTGAGTGACCTGTGTTCACAAGGTGTTCGATTATAGAACTTCTTATTGAGCCATTGCCTCCTCTTTTTAGCCACGCCGGACAATGTTCTTGAATTCTTTTGGATAAAGTACACATCGGACGATCTATATAGCTAGCTCCACAAGAGCAGGTAAATTGGTAAATGCACATTGAGTTTGTCAGATGCGATAATTTATCTTTCAGATTATTGGTGAACAATGATCGTCTGGAGAATAATATTCGCAATGTTGCTGCGAAGAATGTTCCTTTCAAGGAATCCGAAATTCTCCTCTTTAAGAAGTATGTGGCTCTATCACCCTTGAAGTTAATGTTCATGTATAAGGTTTTCTTTTCTACTGTAATTATTTGTGTTTTTGGCGTTTTCGGCCTCATGTTCTTATCAATGAATACCGAAGGATAACCGCTTTTGATAAGTATGTCCTTTAAGAGGCCCAATTCTTCATCTACGACTTCGGGGCTACAGATTCTTCGTATTCTTGTAGCGAGTGTTATTATTAAGTTTCTTTTTCGGCTGGTGGGAACCCAGCTGTGGAAACTTGACATTGACATTAACATTAGTAAATCCCAGTATTTTCATCTTGAGACTTTTAATACAGTGAAATCATTCATGTTACAAACGATTATCTATCTCTACAGTTAATTTCATTTTCTTGCATGAGATTATTTACCTCATTTTGTGAAAGTAAATTGAAACAATAAACCATACACACATACTAAATCCATGATATTTACCTATTTAGTTGTCTGAGCTATATATGGTTTAAATATTCGGAAGCTTTATATTGTCATTCTGGAAATCATCAGCGCCTACTTTATGCAGAGAAGTGAGCCATTTAGTCACTTTACAGGTACTAAGTCATTTTGTCTTAATGGCTTTAGTCATGATTTTAAGCAGAGATGAAAAGGAGCAAGTGAAGGAATCCAGGACATATGTTCAGTCCTATTTGAGACTCGACATCTAGACATACCTACATCCCATAGTGATTTGACAGACTACGGGACTTGAACTAAATATCGGTCGCTCAAAACATCATCGCGTTCTCTACTTGGCTATTGAATGCAGGTAACCACTGACTTACACGACCAGGTGAAGTATAATTTATTTAATTAAAATGATAACCATAAAACAATGAGCTACTTCCATTTATTGAGTCCCTAATTAAGATCCTACACCCACTACTTCACTTCGGGCAACCAGATAGTATCATTAGACCTCATACTTAAAGTTTGACATATATTAAAGTATCCAATGAATGATTTAATTCAATTAGAAATTTACTAACCACATTCATTTAGAATGAAACATATGAGAGGAGATCCTTCAAGTTTAGAAACCGAAAAAAAGACAAACAAAACGAAAGATTATTTCAAACGTTTGAAACACAATTTTTCTACTCATTGGAATATATTCTTATTATTAACTCTCTAGCCAATGTTCAATTTATTTGAAACAATTAAGTTCAACCTTGGATTTGATGCCTTATTTATTTATTTAAACACATAAAAATTGGTACAAGTAGGCACCAAATACATATGCGCCACATAAATCTCATTTGATATATGTGAGGGCTGTGATACTGCCCGGGTGCCCAAACCGAAGTTGGTGGTTTTCGTAGGGGGCCACATCCGGAGCCTTCAACCTAAGGGTCTGATCCACAAGACAGTGGAGCAGCGTCAGAAGATGCAGTCACATGGTAGCCGATGACAAATAATTGGTTCATACGCCATTTGTTCCTTCAGGATACTGGAACCAGCCTATGTACACCATTGGTTTGGAATCAAGGTTTTCCAAATCCTCTAGGTGGATCCTCCGTGTTCACCAACCCGGCTAAAGCGCCGGACATTCTTTTTCCGTCCTCTCAACTTCGTAAAGAAAACCCGTGGTGCGAAAAGGCAGTGAGTAGGACTTCACTGGCAGTGGTTGATACCTAGAAAGATTATTTCCTTATGAATATATACATAAATAAATGAAAACTATTGATATCAATAAATTGTAAGGATTAATATAGATCACTACATGTAAAATTGTCTAACTTAAAAAGTTGGTGCTCAATTAAAAGAGAGCTCACCTCCCTACAATATTTTAACTGAAATATCTAGTTTGTGTACATCACCAGAACATCTTTCAAAATTAGACTACCATTGTAGTTAAAACCTATAGAATATCCGAACTTCTGTGATCAAAGATGAATTACACCAACCTGATTAGACCACTAGACAACTCCTTTCACTCTCTCTCTCTCTCTTTCTCTACTGTGGTTAACATATCCTTTACGATAAGGTAGTTCGGTAGAGTTTCCCCACTAAATGAGAGAAATATATGGTCGCAAAATAGCACTTAGAAGAGAGAGAGAGAAAAGAGCGAATTCCTAACTACTGTTAGCCAGCTCTATATATATTTTAAACGCGTATACCTACCAAACAAAATAAAACAAACCCATTCTTAATAGAAACAGTATTTTGAACAATCGTTACTCTATAACTTAATAACCTACGCAATCATTCTTTTTAAAACTAATCTTATTACTAAATCAACCTGAATACATTGTCGTCAGCTATTAAAACAATAATTTAGTTGTAGCGATATGAAAATTTCCCATGAAAACCGACAAATTAAAGATGCAGACAAGTTAACTACCCGAAAAGAATAACGATTAGTATAAGGAGTCTGTAAAGATTATTGAATTTTATAGTTTACATTACGGATAAACATGTAGTGAACAAGAACACGAGTGGGGACTAATCGAATGTATTTGACACAAAATTACAGGACTTGTTAATAAAATCTAACAATCATATTAGTAAATGCTTAATTTGCAAAATGTGCATCAGTTGTCTCAAAATGACTCAGTCTTCATTGTTCTTTCATTTTCATACAAACTGCATTCTGTTTCCATTTTTTACTGTTCGATCCTCTTGTTTCTCTGCTGCCAGATATCCTGTTCACGAATAACGTCATATAAGTGGCACACACCACAACACCTTAGTTAAATAACCATTGAAAATCAGAAATCATTCAAAAGTTATTTCATTTTAGTGTAGGACCCCTCGGCAGTATGATGATATGATGAATTTATTAGTTAGGAATTTAAATCATCCAATGTTGACTCAGTGATATAAAAAATTATGGCACCTGACTTGGATTTCTTGATATCGATACCCGGTAAGTGGTAACAAAGATCTTTCCGTGATTTAAACTATCAAGAACAATCAATCACTGTAGAATTTCATCGACCAAAATTTCTCCAGTTAATTTTATTAAAAAAAAAACATTTACACAACTAAATGAATCTTCTTTATATAAATCTAATTGTTTTCTAATAATACAAACAGGTTATTAAAATTACTTACTAATTCCCATCTGGTGTCCAACCAGCACGAACTAAATATTCAAAATTCGGTAAATATTGTTTTAAGGGTGAACGTAGTGCAAGAGTTTGTACATTGGAGATCTGATAAAAGAAAGTAATAAGAGATAGGAACCCTTTTTTACAGAAAACTTTGATTCATTTGTTGATAACGTTGAAAAAAACAAGGAACAATAATTGAGATCATGAACCGAATGATGTTAGACCACTGTTGGAAACCTGGAATCATTGGACGACCGTTTCGTTTTATTGTGAGACTCCTTAGCAGTGCACATCCACGATCCCGTTGGCGGGATTCAAACCCAGGGCCCCTCGGTCTCGCGCGCGAACGCTTAACCTACTGGACCACTGAGCCGGCATCCAATGGTGTTAGTGTCTAACACTAACCAATCCACGACATTGCGCGACCACCTTCCATTGTACTGAGGTAGATACATGTCTCTACCCAACACGGATTAGCTCCACTGGTTACGGCTTCTTACTAGAACTCCGAGAATTCCCTCACGAAGCTAGTCACTACTGAGTACATGTTAATTATCAGTATTAGGGTTGTGGAAATAATTATGTTTTTGGTTGAGATTATGAACCGATTGGTGTTAGATCAGTAGCATTGGAGGATGACTAAGCAGCATTATAAAATCGATTAGTCTATTTTATGACTCTTCACAGTTTAAAGTAACAACAATAAGTAGCTAAAATGACTTTAAAAGTCTTTTCAACTACGTTGATTGAATATTTAATGTTTACATATATTTGAGAAAGTAGGTATTAACTTAGGACTGAGAAAAAGCCTTCATAATAATTTCTGAATATATTTCCCTGAATCCTTAAAAGGAAGAAAATCGTCTACAAGTGTATGATCGTTATACACTTAATGAATGATGTAAACAAATGGGATATCTTCAAAAGGATTAAAAATGATTGACAAACAAAAAACATTACATTTGTATTTTGCACCATTAACGATGTTGCCATCAAATGTCTGGCTACTGATTCATTTAAACAAAGAAGGGAAGTAAGAAAAACCTGTTTTTTTGCTCTAATAAAAAATAACTATCTCATGTAATTTCGTTTTTACTGATCTATAAACCCCTACTCTTTAAGTTGCTTTTATCCTCAGTGTATGTCATTTCATTTTATAATCAGCTACTTTCATTATGAGCATTATTGTTTGTCATATCAGCACCCCAACTTTATATGACAAGATTTCTTGACATCTAACGACCACTACTACTCAACAACTTCAATCAAAAGGATGTCTATTCATAATGTTATTCTGCAGAAATGCTGTTCTATTTTTTGAACGGTGAACACAGCTGCGTCAATCAAAGTATATATATATATATATATATATATATATATATATATATATATATATATATATATATTATTTATTTTAACACATAGGTATAGGTACAAGGAGGCACCAAGTACACATGCGCCACACGAATCTCAATTGATTTGTGTGAGGGCTGTGATACTACCCGGGTGCCCAAACCGAAGCAGTTGGTTTTCTTAGGGGCCACACCCTGAGCCTTCGACCTGAACGTCTAACCCATAAGGCAGTGGAGCATCGTGAGGAGATGCAGTCCCATGGTAGCCGGTGACCAACTATTGGTTCATACGCCATTTGATCCTTCAGGATACTGGAACCCATGTGCACCATTGATTTGGGATCCGGTTAAAGCGCCGGACATTCGCTTTTCGTCCTCTCATTTCCGTAAACAACACCCCTGCCACGAGAAGGAAGTGAGTAGGACTTCCCTGGTAGAGGCTATATACGCGTGGCCATGTGAGAGCATTTCGAGAGGGAGAGAGGACTCTCCTCACCCTCGGTCGTACCAGGGCATTTGGGGGCATATATATATATATATATATATATATATATATATGTTCTGTTTTGTTTCTGAAATTGAAGGACGCTTGGTCAATTGATATAATGCGTGACAACTCGAGTTGTATGAAGATAACCTCTAACGTTAAACAAAGGTGTAACATCTAGTGTTTCCGAACATTCTTCCGTCCATTTGGCGGGCAAGCACTGAATATAAAAGCATAAATTTCACTGAGGACTTCAATCTAATCATTTAAAATAATCTATGCATGTCTTCTGTGAACACTCTACTGTAGCGCGCATCCAAACTGGCCAGATGGAAAAACAAATAAAGCAAAAGTTAGGGCTTGAAATGAAGTCCTCAGTGAAAATCACACTGTTTTATGCAGGATTCACTCAATAAACGCTAGATATTTCACATAGATTGAACAATGGGGAAGCCGGTAGGCTACAAATTCACAAGTACATGTACTATTCCCTCGAGTCGGTTGATTTCAATTTCATGTTGACGCTTATTGTATCATCAGAAATGACAAAGAAAGCTCTATAATTTAATCATCTAGATAAAAGGATGAAACATCATCTGACCATCAAAAGCATTCACTCGAGCGATAAATCTTCATTTAGCCCTTTACAATATGATTAACTAAATAAAAATCATCGATTGATGGATTCAATCAATCGGTTTCAAAGGAAAGGCTTTCTAACTACTGCAATTCAATGACAAGACAGTCTTCAGAATGTAAACCTAATTATAATGAACGTTTAACAGTTAATAATAATAATAATAATAATAATAATAATAATAATAATCAGAGGAAGAAGAGGAACTATTTGGAAAAAGCTCATTCATCTATAATTAACTGAACAAAAAAACAGTCAGTCATACTCACTTTACCCATTGAATCCAGTTTAAACTGGCATATTTTCAAATTACTACTTGCATTTTCAGTGCCTGAATGGAAGAGAAAGAAATATAAGATTAAATAAACATACAGTAAATGAACATTGGACAATTTATTTCTAAACAAACAGCATTACATAAAGATAACATTGAAAATTTTTCAGCAATGAGCTCACTGCTGGCTAACTTTAAGATGTAACACTTCTGGAATTATGGTGAGAATCTATGAAGTACAACCACATCAGGTGTGAAATAGTTATCCACTGCAGACAATGGGTTAGGGTTGCATAGTATGGTGAAATGAATGAAGCCATACATTAAAATCATTGGATTCCGTCTCAGCAGTTTAGAGATTGTGTTTGCGAGCATGACTGAAAGTTTAGGGTTCGACCACTGGGTGCAAGTTTGTAGATATGCAGTGCTGAAGAGTCCCGTGCCTAGAGGAAACAGGTCCACAGTGACTTCACGCTTTTAGTGGTGGTCTAACTAAGATCATTTCGTGGCTTAAACTTTGAGAGTATAAAAAGTGTTCAAAATCGTTTCACACCTCCATTTATCGTCAATGAAAATTGAGGAAAATTTTAAAATTACAACCGTTTTTCTTATAGTGGTTTCATTATTGTAAACTTTGAAAATACAATATAGAATACAGTATAGAGAAGATATTGAAACAACCACGACAAATTTCCAGTTAGTTGTTAGCCAAACAGGCAATAGTTTTCGTGTAAATGGATCGTTTATGAAAAGGGAAACAATCATATATCAAAGTATAAACAGATTTTACATGATTAATAAAACTACTGTCCCCTATAATGAGGTTACTCTGCCTGTATATTCAAAAAAAGAACAAAGACACATAAACTTGTCCTCTCGGACATAGATTCTTTACCTGATTGAACTTTAATAAGGATCTAAACATATTTTTAGGATCCCCTTTATTGTTCCTAGTTAGGAATGGGTATTTTGTGTATGAGATTGAAGGTTTATGATTAGGCTTTTCCATCGCCAATTGACATCAGTTATAATATGAAAATGCCCTGTAACCATATAGATGAATGAATTTGCTCAAAAGAAAAGAAAAGAAATACAAGAGGCGCTATCTGATCACTTCGTCCGTAAAATAGAGTGCCAATATGTTAAGGTTTGTTTCAGGATTATTTATTATTATTATTTTATTTCAACACATAGATATTGGTACAAGGAGGCACCAAATACATATGCGCCACACGAATCTCAATTGACTTGTATGAGGGCTGTGATACTACCCGGGTGCCCAAACCGAAGCAGGTGGTTTTCTTAGGGGGCCACACCCCGAGCCTTCGACCTGAATGTCTGACCCATAAGGCAGTGGAGCATCGTAAGGAGATGCAGTCCCATGGTAGCCGGTGACCAACTATTGGTTCATACGCCATTTGATCCTTCAGGATACTGGAGCCCATGTGCACCATTGGTTTGGGATCCGGTTATAGCGCCGGACATTCGCTTTTCGTCCTCTCATTTTCGTAGACAACACCCCAGCCACGTGAAGGCAGTGAGTAGGACTTCCCTGGCAGAGGCTATATACGCGTGGGTGAGCGGACTCTCCCCACTCTCGGCCGTACCAGGGCATTTGGGGGCAGGATTAAGGGTTAAAAATTAAGATTTAAGGATAGTGTTGATTTACCTATTCTATACAACTGACAGAGATAAAATTGAACATTTAGTACGTTTAAAATCGTCACTTTTACGTTATCGTTTGCAAAAAATAATTTGCCGTTATCATTTTGAATATTTTGACCAGTAAACTAACGTATTTGTACTGCTCGTTATACGTGCTATTTGAATTTCGCTCAAAAAAAAAACAGAACAGTTGTATTCTTGACTCAGATTAGCTCAACCCTAAAGTAAACTTTAACCAAATTAACGACTACAATTATAGTAATGTATTTTTTGTTTTTTATGAATTAGACTGGATTTGAAATTAAAACTTAAGATTGTAATCAGTCAGTAATGTTTAAGGTATCGTGGGATGCTACCACATCACAGTTGTGCGCACCAATGAAAGACAATTCCTATAAAGGAGACTGGGTTAGTATAGGTCTTAGCAACCTGGGTAGATGACCACACATCACAAGCAACAACAACTTAAGATTAGTCTCACACGAGCTTTTTGTGGGCAGTTTTGATGTATTAACTCAGTGCTTTGAAGACATCACCACATGAACATAAATCTGTGGAACAAAGTGAGCTGTGCTCATTTCACAAATGATATTTTCTAATCCTCTTGTTTGTTGTGGAGTGTTCGTTCAACTATTTCTCTGATCAACATCCAACCCACATAATTTTACGAAATAAGATATGAGCAACCTTTAAAATTGGCCACCTTAATAAACGCGTCAGTTACTATTAATGATCAAGTTGATATTGGGGTCAGGAAACAAAGTCATTGTTGCCCTAAAGGAATTTTTATTTACCTGCAATTGGATAACGTTGATTTTCCCAACCACCACCAAATTCCCCATGAAACAATCTCGTCACAGCCACATTACGTTCATCCACTTCTTCATATAACAACTGATAATAATGATCTATAAAAACACAAAACAATAACCAGACAAAATTCACATTAGACTAACCCTATTATACCTACACATAATAAAATTCCTATGTATAAACATTTTAGCTATTGTATTCAAGTCGACTGAAAAACACTTTGGACGTTAGGCTAAAGTGATATAAAGCACAAAGATATAGATTCGAATCCTGGTTCATTTATACAGGTTTGGACAACCAACTATCAAGCAGTAAATAATATGCAATAGTAGTATCGCTATTTCTCACGTAAAATATTGTGACTTGAATCCCATAAGTAAACATGTACTTGATAAGTAGCAGTTAGCAGGATATAGATTGGATTAAAGCATGTTCCATGCAGTATTGTGTTTGGGCATGGAGACTGGCTATTACTTAATCAATCAGCGCTAGCCAGTACTTGAAGGCGACTCTAGAATCTCCTTACGTAAAAATTTATCAATATACGAACGTTTTTCTTATTGTGATTCCTACTTCCATTTGGAATATAATTACATTTCTATTTAACCGTGTTCTGATTTGGGGACCTGTCGAGTGAAGTAATAGTCAAAGAATACAAAGCAATAAGAGTAGCTGGGCTTTAATAAGAAAATTCATAGCAGTAGCTTAAACTAACTAAACAATACACTCCAATGTTATGCCCAACTAATGATCAGATCCATGTAAAGAAATGAAATAATGGCTTGATTATTAATCGTATGAAAAAAATCTTTATATAATTGAGTAGCAAAGAAACGTTCTAACAGTGCAAATATAATATAAAAAGAAGTCGATCAGAACATACAAGATGGATTCCAGTTCTCTACACGAGAAGTAAAAAACACGAACGACTTTTATTCTACATGACATAAGAAGGGTAGTAAGAATAACTTTCTATGACGCTCGAAACGTTGAAACGTTTTGGTATTAAAATAACATTTCTATGAAAATTAACCGAGCATTAACTGGAAAATGTATTTGGGTGACATTTACAATTATTTACAAAGTAGTAAACAATACCATGTTCGTTTAGTTCTTTAGCGCTGACCGAGTTCTATAGATCAAGTTACAAGACAGCTCCCACTAGTCTAAATGCTCCGATATTACACGCGCACTATGTTGAGATGTTAGGTGATTGAAGGTCGTTGGCAAGACAAACATAATATTGATCACTACTCAGTGATCAGTCCTAACATGTCATTTACAACACAAATTGCTGGATAAAAACGTCTCAGATTGTGACACCAGATGACCGAGGTTAGATTCACCAGAGAGAATTAGTTTCCCCAAGAGTGAAGATATTCCTCGTTTGTGGAGACTGGGTAGGATCCAGATTTTAAGATAGTGAAGATTCGTGGCTCAGGTAGATGATTTAGGTGGAGTTTTGTTCTCTGAACTGGATGGTTTGATCGTGGAGCTTTCATTGTTCTTCAGAAAAACATCATCAGCACAAACTTCAAGTAGAAGAATTCAGACTACCTCCAACCACTTAAAGTAAAAGTTATTTTTATTTTCAAAGGGAAATCCCAATTAAATTTTTGAACAAAGTAGTAATAGTGAGGTGTATTAAGTATTCTAAATTAATTTAAGAGGTATAGAGTTATTCATCGAGTAAGACGTCAGAATATAACATATAGTAGTCAGAGTACCACTATTGCAGATCACATGTATTCTGTAAATTGTAAGATAAGATAGATAAACCTTCTTGGTACATAAGTATCAAACATATCATGTTACCATCTGTCATGGTTGGTCTCCACCAATAACCAATATATCGGTCAAATTCTTCCTGGACGACGAACGGCGGGAAACCTGCAGAATAACCACCTAAAATGAGAATTACACAATATAAGAACATAAAGAAATGGAAAATAATTACAGATCGAAACTCCAACATTTTGATGCCATGTTCTTAGAATAATTATATTATGGCGTCAAGCGACAACATTTCAGATATATCAAAGTGAAATGTGCAACAGATGGAATTCAATCATGTCAGGAGTGTAAGTTAAGAGTATCATCAAAAACATTGGATGATCGTCAAGTTATATAGCGAATTAATTGAAGTTGACAATATGAACAGCTATTGGATTCCAACTAATTGGTAAAAATTAATTGTATCTAATCAATGTACAATAACTAAAGGTCCTGAATTCAACAGTTGATGAGTTTAACCAGAAAATATTACTGAACAGTTAATCCTAAACTGAATTGAATCAATTATCTAACGTTAAACCACCACTGAAAACGTGAAAGTACTGAACGGCCGTTTCGTCCTAATATGGGACTCCTCAGTAATACGTATCCAAGATCTCGCACGTGAGATTCAAACCAAGAACCTTCAGTTTAGCGCGCGAACATTTCACCTTATTGGTGGTATAACATTGATCGATTCATTATCTCAATTACAACTTAACAATCTTCATAACCCTATACTGATAATTATTCAATGCTTTACAATTTCCAATGAACAACTAATTTAAATGAATTCATAGATGAAAGTCAATCATAAAAATATTAAATAATTATTTTATATTTCGATGGTTGAGATCATGAGTCAGTTGAAGCTAGACCATCATGGAGAACCTGGAAGCACTGAAAGGCCATCTCGTCCTATTGTGGGACTCCTCAGCAGTGCGCATCCACGATCTCCACAAAACTTCTGATACTAATTATTTAATAATTTATAAAACTTACTATTATTTGTATGATTTGTTACTGGTATCCATGTATTTGTTGGTATATAACCAATAAAAATATTTTCATTTGATAAACATACAATTAAATCTGAATTGAATGGACACATGATTGGTTGAATTGCACTAGACAATGGAGCTTTGATTAGTTCCAAATAATTAGGTTGTTTCTAATGGATTAGAATAGATCATTTATTAATTATAGAAATTTATTCGAAACTAAAAATAACCTAATATAAGTGAAGTCTCATTCTAGGATAAAACAACTGTTTAGAATGCTTCTGGATCTACTTGAACAGGTATCTAAGTAAGATTAGCTCATGATGTAAACTTTACAAATTATATAACCTTTACGAAGTTTCACTATATTAATAACAATCATATAATTATTAGTGACTAGATTTCAGAAGCAATTTTAGTTCTTATGAGAAATTGTGAATAGTAGGATCCAACCATGCCAGCTATGAAATAGTTATCGAAGTTAAGCATGTACATCATTATTGCCGAATCAATAGTATAGATATTAAGCGTTCGTCGACAGACTGAAGGTTCAGAGTTTGATCTTTGATAGAGTTGTGAATGGAAACTGTTAATGAGTTCAATAATAGAACAAGATAGTTGTCCAATCCTTCCTGATTTTTAACCGTTGTTTACCCAAGATCAGTTAGTGATGTAAACATAGAGAAATCCTAAAAGATTTTATTAATACACATTACATTACTTAATGTTACACTTTATCACTTTCAATGTATGCTATGAATCTTACTCTGATAAACACGTTTAGTATACTTAATCAGAAATATAAGCTAAGATAATAATTGAAGCGGAACAACTTAACCCTTAATAAAATTCATTTGCCGATATGCGAAAATTCCTTTGATATCATCAATCGTCTTATAGTGTACGCAAACAATTGCTAGATGTATAATGTTACGTAAATATGAAAAACCCATCATGAATCTTCAATCAAGGTGGCTAGAATGTGTTAAGCATACCCAATAATCATCATCTAGCTTGATGAGTGTTACTCATCCTTTTTTTGCTATAATTGATATTGCTATTATTACGACTGCTTTCGGCATATATCTTATTAATTCTATCTCTTAGTGCTACAATATGGTAACGAGCTAATCCATATTTGGTTCAAAAATACAAGGCTTGTATTTCATGGGAACATTGGACCTCACATTTTCAGACATTATTTCAAATTGACGTTTCACCATGAAAAATAACTAGTCGCCCACAAATGCCCTGGTACGGACGTGAGTGGTGAGAGTCCACTCTCCCTCTCGAAATGCTCTCATATGGCCACGCGTATATAGCCTCTACCAGGGAAGTCCTACTCATTGCCTTCTCGTGGCAGGGGTGTTGTTTACGAAAATGAGAGGACCAAAATCGAATGTCCGGCGCTTTAACTGGGTTGGTCGACAGGGAGAATCCACCTAGAGGAGTTGGAAAACCCTCATTCCAAACCAATAGTGCACATGGGCTGTCTCCAGTATCCTGAGGGAACAAATGGCGTATGAACCAATCGTTGGTCACCGGCTACCATGGGACTGCACCTCCTGACATTGCTCCACTGTCTTGTGGATCAGATTTTCAGGTCGAAGGCTCAGGGTGTGGTCCCCTAAGAAAACCACCTGCTTCGGTTTGGGCACCCGAGCAGTATCAAAGCGCTCATAAATATCAAATGGGATTTGTGTGGCGCATATGTATTTAGTGCTTTCTTGTACCAATATCTATGTGTTAAAATAAATAAAATAAATAGGGGGAAATATTAGGTGGTTTTCTTGCCTATTGTTCTGAGAGACTAGACTTAAACTTCACCTGAAATATATATATATATATATATATATATATATATATATATATATATATATATATATATATATATATATATAAACATCTTATTTATACACAATAGAAAAAACATAACTGACTCCAAAACATGTATTGTCTTCAGTAGTATAAATTTCACTTGATGCACAAATAATAAGTTTACCACAATCGGATAAACAATAATTGCTAACACCCGATACAGAAACACGCATACGTTCATGGATTAAGAAGTCGGTTAATGCAAGTGAATTTCTTTTTTGGAATAATAAATAAACAAATAAAGCAAATTTAAAACCAAAATAAAATATAAACCAATCAAACAAAAGAAACATAGTTTAATAATAAATAGAATAAATTAATTTAATTTCTAGTTTATATTATGAATTGATCTTAGCCAAACAACCATGGAAACTAGAAAGGACTGGACAATTATTTTATTCCAGTATAGAACTCTTCGGTAATACGCATAAATAAACCTTGCAGGGATCGGATACAGGACTTTCAAGCCTCAAAGTGAGACCCTGACCTTCAAATCAATGATCTCGCATACAATGGTACAAATTGCGACATGGTGAAACTCTAGTGGTCACATCTCACTAGAAACTTCAGCACTTCTCTTAAATCTAATCACTGATGAACACATGATTATTATTAGCATATGACGTTAGGTAGATTGTTTTCACATCATACGAACGAATCTAATAATCATTTATGCCAAACATGTAAATTTCACAGAATATTTCAACAGAAAAACATGATTTTTGAATAGAACTGTGACATAATGATCTAGACACTTATATCCCAAGGATGTGGTTAAGGTATTCATTTTGAAAAAACTGAATAACCATGAAGATTTCAAAAACTACTTTCGTTTCTAATGTTGTGCCACCGCAGAACACAGTTAAATCTTTAATAAATAGTTTATAATGATACCTAGTAAGTTGAAACATTCTATAAACAGAATCTTAAATAATACACGAAAGTGATAAGTTGCAAAGTTGGTGTACTTCGTTATTTCAACTTAACAGAATATATGGTAATGAGATACTAACCATTGTCTTAGCTATTTTAAGGTGTACTAATCACAATGACTTAGAAATAATATACAACCTTGAAACACTGTTAAACACAGCATCGAACGGTTTGATTAAAATATTTACAAAAATAAGTCTTGACATATTCCTGTCTAGTCATGTAATTTATAGTCTATGCTGAGATTTTTATAAATTTTCTTTGAAATCAACAAAAACAAACATCCATTAAAGTTGCTGCAGTAACACCATTCATCATATCATCTTGCAAAGATTATAATAATAATGCTTACTTATAGTCTAAAAATTCATTAGGCAACAATGGATACCATATTAATTGATCATCGGAAGAATTCTGCCGGATTAAATCAGCGAAAAACAATGAAGGTTTAGTACCAGGTTGAAAACTAGTCGACGGATAAGAAATGAAGTAAATTCGACAGCCGAGCTAAAATTATGAAAAATAAATGGTATAAATATATCACAAAGGTAATAAGTGAATTCAGAAAACACTCGCAGAGAAATGAAAAGAAAATTAGCTTCATTTTATCGCTAATCTCAGAATAAATGGAATAACTTTAGTTTTAAATAACAAATGACTGTAATATTTAGAACGTGTATTAATTAGTTAGCTGTTATGCCAAAACTGACTACCTTTTTTTAATTGAGAAATAATCAGTTAGCGAATTCACTTCTCATACTAATAACAGAGATTCTATCGTCAGGACAACAATGATATTTGTTCAATATTTGTTTATAGACGACTGTAAACAGTACAATAACCAAACATCTCTGGGATATAAAACATGAAGTAGATACCTTGAAATCTTTCAAGGTAATTAATAAACATCCAGGCTCTAGTCTTATGAACTTTGCTGATTCTGTTGCTACCAGGCATCATAAACCTGATTTGTGTGTTTAAAGTCAGTCAATCAGCTACAACGAAAGACCAGGCACATATATGCATCGGTTCAAGTTGCCACACCTCATTAGCACAACAAAATGAACAGCATATTCATATAAGTGATTACTTCAATAGCGTAATATAAAATAAGTATTATTGTTACTATTATTTTAACACATAGATATTGGTACAAGAAGGCACAAAATACATATGCGCCACACAAATCTCATTTGATATATGTGAGGGCTGTGATACTGCCCGGGTGCCCAAACCGAAGCAGGTGGTTTTCTTAGGGGGCCACACCCCGATATAAAAGAAGGATTAAATATAATGATATAATACATGGAGGAAGAATTAGTTTGTAGAAAGGTATAAAGCAATTTTAATTTCACGGTTTAAAGGAAGACAAGGAGTGTGTACACCTACGCCATTTTGGTCGATTCTAAGCCATGTCACCAAGAGTCTTCAACCATTAGTTACGATAGTCACGCGGACCCCAACCAAGTAGTCTGCATCTACAAACATGGCTCAGACTACAAGTTAGTGACTTCAAGCACTGATGCCACTTTTTGGTTTGGCCGCCCCTAACTTTCTTCCAATCATCCCCAACACCAGTTAGCATTGCGCGTCGTGGTAATCGGTGTTCAGGCATACGCAGCACGTAGCCCAACCATTTCAGCCTATGTAGATTCACAACCTCACCAACTGATTTACCATCATTACCTAATACCCTGCGTCTAAACTCACTATTACTTACCCGGTGATTCCAACAGATGCGAGCAATATTTCTAAGACATCTGTGATCAAATACTAGTAACTTACGAGTATCTCCCACTCCTAATGACCATGTTTCGCAGCCGTATAGTAGAACGGAACGAACTGCCGCGCAGTATACTCGTCCCTTAATTGATAGACGGATATCTCGCCTTCGCCATAGATGACGTAAGTTGGCGAAGGCCAAGCGAGCTTTTCGAATCCGTGCTGAGATTTTGTCAGACACCAACCCATTAGAGCTGATCAGACTTCCAAGATAAGTGAAATTGTCAACGCGTTCGACTACTTCACTCCCTATCCTTGGTTCAGGTGTTGACGCAGACCAGTCCTGAAGCAACAACTTGCATTTAGAGGGAGAGAAGCGCATCCCAAACATTCTAGCATTGTTGCTCAGTGCTATTAAAAGACTCTGCATTTTATCACCGTCTTCGCCAAACAAGGCTATGTCATCTGCGTATTCTAAGTCAATAAGTGAACCTCCTGGTAGGAGTTCAACACCCGAGAATACAGTCGACAAGAGCATTATTTCCATCTGCATGTATATGATGAAGTTAAAAAAATGAGAAAATGGACAACCTTGACGGACACCACTTGAGGTTGCAAAAACAGATGAGAGTTCGCCATAAGCTCTGACTCGACTAGTAGTATTCGAGTAAAGATCCTTCACAAGGTTTATGTACTTCTGAGGTGCGCCTTTCAATGACAGACACTGCCACAGAATCTCACGGTCTACAAAGTCAAATGCTGCTTTTAAGTCAAAAAAATTATCATTGTCGGACGCTGACAAACACGCCTGTGTTCTAGAACCTGACGAATGGTGAACATGTGGTCGATGCAGCCACGACCAGGTCTGAAGCCAGCCTGATTTTCTCGTGTCTGTAGTTCGCAAGTCTTTGTCAGGGGCCCAATAATTATTGAGGCTAGTATTTTAGATGCCATATTAGTCAAACTAATTCCTCTATCGTTGTCACAGAATGATTTTTACCCCTTATATATTGAGAAAACCAGTGATTTCTACCAGTCAGGTAGGATTACGTTCAACTCCCAGATTTTAGCTAAAATATTAGTCAACCTAACTGTTAAAACTGGACCACCATACCTAAAGACCTCTGGACCCAGTCCATCCGAACCAGCTACTCGTCCTTGTTTCAGATTAGCTATAGCTTTTTGAACTTAAGCAAGTCGTGAGGCTCACTTCAATGTTCCATTCAGGTTGTTTGGGAATAGTAGGTAGCTGAACTGCTCCTTAGTGTTCGACCGATCGTTCTAAACGTCTAAATTGAGAGCAGATAAAAGTGTTGTCCTTTTCGACAACTGTCTTACTTACACTTGACTTCTTAATTCCAGTTTCTTTTATTAGTCTGAAAGACTATCTGGTGTTACCTATAACCGCTGCCTTTCCCATCTCTTTTGCTTTTATTGCCCACCACTGACCACGGTCTTTCCTTAGACTTTAGGTTAACCTAGATTTGACTTGGTTTCGTTCATCATAGTGTTTAGAGCCGATGGGATGAGTCTACGAGAGTCTATCAGCGCAATAAATGTAGCAGAAATCTAATTTTTCGCGCCCCTGTGGTTTAACTCAGTAACAGACGTTTTCAAAAGTAGATGGTTGTTAATCGTTCTTTACCCTGGTGCAAATATTCTTTCATTGCGTCATAAGATTTCCGTACAACTCTTTCCTTCAACTAATTGCATAACTACGGCGTTTTTTGTTTCCACTGTCTTCTAAATCAATAATCTTATTTTATTAACTGAGCTTTACGCATTTCGTTCTTATCAGCGTTTACTCATTATATAATCACTTGTTTATAGCCCTTTGAACTCTTATTACAATCAATTTTGTAGAATTTCCTCATACACAAGGTATATTTTCACTATATTTTACTATTAAATTTATTTACACTAATACTATACTAATGTGTCTTAAAAATCACTTCAACTAAACTCCTTGCAAGTAATTTAAACCCATTTTGTAATTATGATTTTATATATCGCAGGTTGTACGTAGTTGACGAGAACCAAACGAAACAAAGCGGATCCACGACATTCTACAATCTTTGTTTTTGCTCCCTTCAGGATGGTAAAGGGAATGATGTGTAATAAAAAAACCCCATCTGGGTAAAGTTGGCTGTTTAAGTTGGTAATCCTTCATCGAGTGATTGTGCAATGTTCAGTGCTTATAGTTGACACAGACTTTCGACCTCGATTTATGAACAAGAGTTTGTTTACTAAATTCCAAGACTCAGTCCATTAGACATCAGATAATTTACTTTCCACACGAGCTAAATTCGTTCCCCAAAAGGGTCTCAAATGTCAGTTTATCTAGTCAATTTTAAAAGTTATCAACAAGGAATGCCATCTAAGAATTCTACCTGATCGGCTAAACTGATACTCCATTAATGAATACACTGCTTTGATTTCACATTTACAAAGAAGCACATAAAAACATACTTTGTCTTTAGAATCAGAAAAATTTCGGATTTTGATCACGGTTGGGATGGAAAATGTATGCAATCCAAATCCGTATGATGAGGCTATATGATAGAAGTGTTCAAATGTACTGGTAACTTTATTCGAACTGTCTGACTCCGACATTATTGCCTGTAAACAGATGGAAGAATTTAAGTAATTTTGACCTGATAAAATTACTTGATTTAAAAAAAAAACATTTCTAGGTGCGAAGAAATGTAACGAACGTCAGACACATTTTTAAAGTCGATATCTATGTATGCAATTTTAACACGATACAAAGATCGTTTGGTGCATGAAGTATTGTCTTTTAAAGTCAAACTGATGAAGTTGTATAATGCATCGAAATATTTCAAAACAGCGTCCACAAAACAATTAGATTTAGGGTTTTCATCACGAACTGACATCAGATATAATGCCGAGATAGTATTTAGCCAGGTGAGCGTATGAATTTTGCGCTAAAATCCGAAACATATTGTTTCGAATCTAATTAGTTCATCAATAAATTATAGTCTCAACAACTCCTTTAGTCTAAAGTTGTTTTAATTTGACTCAGAAGCTGCATTATTAACATGTAAACACCGACAAAAAAAGTTCGCAGACATGTTCGAGTCACTTAGTTTAATGACAATATGTAGCTAATTAGACTGAAATATGACGTCTATCTAGTACCAAACACGAAACATCAATATCATTCATTATGTGGTACTTAAGCAACGAGTGTGCACGCACCGAAATTCACTGTATATATTCAAAACTGACTAACTGTGAAGCAGGTATAAGTATTAGCTATAGCTAGGAAATATATTTCCTGCACCTTATAACGTGCAATTTATTTTGGCATGAAAAAGGCTCATTCAAAAGCATACTCATTCTAAAAAAATACCAATGAGAGTTTATAGTGAGATAATATGGAAAAGACTTTACACATTCAGTAAAACTGTGCAGTTAAGGTCAAACAACCGGGCGTAGCGCACACAGTTGAAAGTGCGACTACAGCTTAAATGTTTCAATGTATAACAATTTGATTTCCCACACGCTCTCAAATATAATTGCCCGAATCACACTTCTTCAGCAAAAAATACACTACTTTGTTATTCTTCATGAATGTAGAGGGTAAGTACCGGTGGAAGTTTATTCATTTCTGCGATGACTAACAAATTTACTTATATTTGTGCATGAAGCTATGCCATTCATAATAATATCAATGAATATTGGCCTTTCCCTTCATTTCGCTTACTGCAGTATCACTTGCAAAATTGAATAACGAGCTAGAACTAGGTGAAAACTTATTTGTGACATCCGTATTATAGCACAACCTTGAAATAATTTAACCAATAATATGTGACCCACTCACATCGTTTCTAACTTTGACCTACATCATTTACGTAGTTAAATATTGTACTAGCCTCCTCAAATGAGACATAACACAATGTCCCAATATTAAAACACAAAGCAATCCATGTCTTACTACTTATTGACTAATATTTCTGTACCTCAACAGAACTAAGAAAGTGATTTTTTGTCAACTTTTGGTCCTTCGAAGTTGATAAATTCAATAGATCTGAATTATATTGTTGCAATATAAATCAAAAGTAAGAAGAATAAACTTACTAATAAGGCCTAATTTTTCAACGTTGTATACTCATTCCGCAGCAACTGTTTCCCTTCTTACAACTGTAATGTAGTGAATTCTCTGTTACAGTGTCTACGTGTTATTGTTCTGGCTTAAAGACGTAGCATAAATTCGATGGGGACAAAGGAAAACACGCCATCTATAGTTTGAGTAGTAGGTAAGTCAAAAGCCTAATTATATAATAGCGGCTAACCTGAAATATGATTATGAAGCGAGACGTTTTCAATATACTAATGAAAACATACATGGAGTTTCTAAATACCAAATCAAATAACAATTAGGATGAATTAGGCAGAGTTGTTTGATTTCAGAAAGACATAAGAAAAAAGATATTATTTACCAATCATATATAAATAGACTACACTTACGCCTTCAATAAGCAAATATGAAATATACGATCCATAATTAAGAATATTTTCGTAGATCAATATAGTATATATATATATATATATATATATATATATATATATATTTCATGGTCAGTTGCAACAAACACTCAAGGCTTTAAAGAATTGTAATAACTGTAGTGGTACTGGTTTCTAACCACAAGATTCTTGAAGTGGAACACATAATTACTGAGAAGATTGACATTCAACATATCGCTCTTGAAGGAGATCGATACCGGTGAACGAGGGATGATTCATTGAAGATGGTATGGCTCGGCCATGCAGACTTGGTCACAATATGTAAAATTTATTGAATCATATATCAAACATATTGCTTTCCACTGAGTCTAAATGTGTTATTCAAAAATAATGGACGTTATACAGTTGATTCTTATGATCCGAGTCAAAATAGATAATAATGTGACTTCCACGTGAGATCTTATAGATTAGATTTTCACATCATGAATAATCTACAATTTTCGGATTAGATCTATTATCATACTACCAGTAATACCGAACTTGAAAATAATTCTACATAAATATTCTGGTTGTTCACTGGTAGTGGATGTTACTGAGTGTTTTGAGCCAGATGATTTTCTTCAATCGGTCAACTAACCAGTTCAAATTGATGTGATGACTAAGAACTTTTAAAATATTGCGATTTAAGACAAGTTAAACGAGATGAGCATAAATGGACGTGTTATAATGTGTAACAATAATCCAAAATTATAAGTAGTTAATGATTTCAATCGTAATTGTTATAGTTCGAAAAGTACATTAGGATAAGGCATATAATGAAAATATTACGGTGATCTGTAAATGTAGATAGCAAATATGCTGGAGTTCTGTTATAATAACAACAATTAATCGTGAACAAGAAGTATATGTGTGCAGCAGTGTATTTATGAGCGATAATCGATGTGTTATGCTATGGGGAATTCATAACGAAGACGGAAGATTCAAAGTCATGCGTTTTTATACAACAATTTTACAGTCAATCTTAGAAATTGCACCACTTATGAGCGTTAGTGAAAAAAAGCAAATAGCAGTACAAACTGGTTACAAAATAAATCTGTTCTAATTATCTCCACAGAATGATCAGTCATTACAAATTCCACACAGAACTCATAACTAAATAGAGTTTCCTGGGTGCAAACTATCAATGGGTAAAAACACCTGAAGTGTTACATAAGGTCATTCTGAGGTTTCGAAACCCAATTTATTAACAACTAGTGATGTCAGATAGCTGAGACAGCTGAAAATCGCTCGGTAGCAATTTTACTGTCAAGACCATCTGTTCTGCAGGTTTCTTAGCGCTATGTGTGACTATTGTTTAAAAGAATCAAGCAGACAAGCATTTTGCGCCCAACTGAATAGACCACCGAGCGTTAGTATGTTGCTAGTACCTCTCACCACTCTATTTTTGAGATGACCCACTGTCATCGAACTGTTAGTGAATGGATTCGCTTTATTTACTGATGTCTTTTAAATACAGGTTACATTTATTTCGTTTTCTTAAAGTGCCTATAGCCAAATTTATTCATAATTTGGGTTGGAACTGTCGCCAGAGTCTAAAATGTAAATTTTCATTAAGCATCAAAACTCAAAGTAGTTTGGGAACACAGAATACCGTCTCAAATGAATCAGTTAGTCTCGTTTCCAGACCTTTATTAGCTGATATAGATGTCATTTTAGTTTAGTTTTTGGTTTCAATCGTATGATTCCAGGCAGTGTATTCGTAATGTGTGGTACTTGAATTTTACGTTTATTAATAATATGTCAATTAGATGCAAACAAAGCACAACAAGTAGGAGTTAAATTAAATTTTCCAAATTAGCTTAAAGGCAGATTGAATGAATATTACACGAGCACAGATAAGTAATGATGAAACAAATAAACTCGAAATAAAGTAAAGTGGTTTTTTGTCACATATCTTTTGTATCAGAAGTCTGTAGCGAGGTGTCGAGTTGAGCTTGACTATGAACACCTCTACAAGACTACGTGCCAATAGACCAATAAGATTCCGGTAGGCCAATATCAGAAGACAGATGATGGCTGTAGTCGAGATGTATTTGTTGGCGATCTCGTGGTATCGAAAGAATACCGAGATCGTGCCAAAGGAGTACAAGCGTGGTTACTGAGCGTAACCGAATTCGTACAAGTTCAAAGTTAACGGGAGAGTAAGTGAGTATAATGGCTGTCATTAGCACAGTTAAACAAACGAGCACAGTAAAACAGTCACTGGTACAATTGGTTATAATAATAATTGTTTTCATTGAACTTATCGCGTTCTGTTGACAAAAGTAGGTCACTACAAGTCATCGTTACCTAAGTGTAAGTCCTTGCAAACATGGAGAAAGCAATTTCAAACATAAGTCAACATGCCTCAATCCGAACATTCAAGCTTTTGCGAGCGTCAAAGCGTTTCCTTAGAAAATGTGACTAGAAATATCGTTCGGTTGATTATTATGCTCATCCATGATTTCACTTATATACATACTAATTATAACATCTGATAGTATTGTAGGTCATTAAAGTCATAGAAACACTTATATATACTCAAAATAATATTCTAATACATAAGATTGGTTTATTTCCTGAAAGCTGAAATCTGTGAACAGAAACAAATATGATACTATAAGATATGAATAGGGCATTAATCTCACATAAATCATTTATCACTTAATACAAGTTCTGCAAACATAAATGTGAGAGAAATAAATAAAACATAATGGTAGGCTTTATCATCCCCCAATTTATTTGTTAAAATTCTAACCTAGATATAATGTTGGCAGGGATTACGTGGGTTTGTGTTAATTTAGCCTCGGCGAATGATACAGCACCCAATTCAGAAACCCTAATGACCCTACAGTGAGAGTCCTAGGCTTGCTCATGTGAGACATAATGAAACCTGAACTGGTCTCAAATAAGCGTAGGTCTCAGTTTGTGTGAAATGTGGCAGGTACATCTAGCTGACAAGTCCCAGAGTGGACGTACTGGCCTGATGGATTCCACTGTTAGCCACATTTCTTCTTCACTACAAAGGATCATTCGACATACAAAGCTTAATAAACTCAGATCAACTCCATTATTCTACTGTCATTTTATTGTTATGTATTGTTAATTGTTTTATAAGCAGGCAGCGTTTCCTGATTAACTGATAAGTTGTTTATGGTTGTCAGCAGGTTATACTTTTACTAACTATTCTCAAACAATAATGAGAAAACTACAATCAACAAACCCATGTTCTTCACACACAATAGTAACTCTTCTTACAATGCTTTAAAAAAGAAGCATATATTTGAATAGGATGAGATTTATTAATATAATTTATGCATAAGAGAAGAATATAGTGATTAGTAGTTTGTTTAGTCAGACTTGTAGATAGTCTGATAGGTATTAGAAGAGTTATATATTCTCTTATCCTTATGATTACTGTGATTGTTGTCAGTTTATGATGTGGAAATATAATTACGTTCTAGTTAGGCTAGTCACGTATTCTTGATGTCCTTTAGAATAGACAGACACTGGAAGGGTATCTAGTATAAATATTCGTCTAAGACAAATTAGCGTCCCATTCGTGTAGATGGGGAAAACCGAGTGTTAAACTATTATTACATAAAATTCATTCGTATGGAAGCTAATGATGGCGGACAAAAACTCATTGGCTGATTATTGACCTTCAGTATCTGTAACTCACGATCTTCTGCATTCTATGCTGCATTAGTTGTCCTGTCTTTTCATATCCGTTAATTGCGAAGAGAAGAGAAGAATATGTGTCAACAAATAGATTCGCTTACAGAGAATCATCACTTCATTGTAATATTTACATTTAATGAGACCAGCTATCACAAAATCCAACTGCATAAAGTCCATGCAATTTTGATATAATATACTAGCTGTATAAATGATCTTTTGAATATTCCAGACAGCTCACCGTCACAAGAGTGAACAAAAACAAATGAAATCCAAATGTGATTGGATATATATACAAATTTATATAGTGAAACATAACTGAAAAACATTAAAGCAATAATTGACTACCAAATAATCTAGTTATCAATTATCATTCATGTTCTTAAACTCAAAGCATTATCGTTGTTTCACTGAACAAGTAATAAATCCAATGAATTAGACGGTTGAATGTAGTAAACAAAAACATATGGGCCTACGTTTCATGCTATTTAACATTCGTAAGTGAGGTGTGAATACAATCATTAAGGGACTGAGACTTCCTAAAAGATTAGAATTTATGTCACCTAATTTCACAGTCTAATATGATTGAAGCATGATCAGTTTAATATAAATAGTAATAGTAAATGTAGTGAACAAACATGTAATATAAGATTGTTTTAAGTTTACTAGTTCAAAAATTGTTTAAGTAGTACAATTATGCCATGTGTTACAGTAATGAAATGTATCAGCCAAGAAGTTGTAATTCTTCTTAAATGAACATCATTTTGATTTATGAAAGGTGCATTTAAAATCATTTTTTGTGCCATAACGAATTAATGATAATCATCTACAACTAGAGAATGTAAAATGGAAACAGAGAGCACGGATGCCGGCTCAGTGGTCTAGTTGGTTAAGCGCCTGGCGCGCGACTGATAGGTCCTGTGTTCGAATCTCGCAGGGGGGTCATGGATGCGCACTGCTGAGGAGCTACATACTAGGGCGAAGCGGCCGTCCAGTGCTCCCAGGTTTTCCATGGTGGTCTAGCTTCAATCGACTCATGATTTCAACTATTGAAAGTAACAATTATCAGAAGAGAGTTTTGTCGAGATTTCAGTAATTTAATAGTTGAATTCATGAGTCAATTGAAGCCAGACCATCATGAGAAACGTGAAAGTACTGGATGACCGTTTTGTCCCAGTATGAGACTCGTCAGCTATGCGCATCCACGATCCTACTTGTGACATTCGAACCCAGGACCTACCGGACGCTTGATTTCTAGACCACTGAGCCAGTATCCAACGGTATTAATGTCTAGCTTCAACTAATCTATGAAATCATACCATCATCTACCATTGTCTTCAATAAGTTACTATCTCACAACAGACTCCGGTTGAATTTCAATGATCACTACAATAATTACTAAAATATGTCAATCAAGTCTACCATAACTCAGCGATATACTGTTCAGATTAAATATTATTCAAATTAGTTAGAGTTGCCAGGGACAATTTTAACATAAAGTAATAGCAGATAAGTAGTTTTACTTAATAAATTCAATAATAAGAATAATCCCACTTCTTAAACACAGCCCTCTAATTTTTGGCATTGAATTCATCCTGTTTTTTAGGGGGGGGGGTTGTTTTTGTTTTTTTGAGACAGACATTAAAAATTTCTATCTCAACTAGTTTGTCTATTCTATAACCTTATTATTGAACTATCCTATCTACATTTAACTAAGCAAAATAACCAGAAAAAATATGATTGGTTAATAAAATCTGAGAAAATAATAATCAATTAACCAATCATAATTGAGTATAATAAATAAATCGGTTATTCGTTTATTTTTTTTATTTTTTCTTTCTTCGATTAACCATTTTGCCTATTTATTGATTTAAGAGTCTGTTTTAATACAGTTTATGAAGAGAACAATAACAAGAACAACGGCGACAATAAAAGAAAACACAAATAAACAATGATCTATAATTGAAAACTTCATTATCCTATTAGAGATTGATCCATTCCTGTGAACAACTTCCATTGGAATTATTGATATTTATCATTATTATTATTATTATTATTATTATTATGTATGAAAATCTGAGTGATTGGCTTGTTAAACAACTTTTACCATCTAGACCTGATCCAAGATTATCAAATTATCCATTAATGTCTACATGGACACCAACTGCAGTTATCTCATTCACTTATTGTATCATTGTATATATATGGCGTAAAAAATTAATACAAAAATACAATAAACAAAAGATTGAATCAAATTTAAATGGAACTATTTATAAAAGAATAAATAGAAAACAATCGATTAATTATTATATGGCATTATATAATTTTAGTATGGTTATATTCTCTACATATTTATCAATATCTAGTTTAATCTTAATACGTCAACTTGATTATGGTTTAGGTTGTATTGAATTACCAGATCCTAATGATAAACGTACTGATTATTTAGTTTATTATGGTTATTTATATTTTTTTTCAAAATTTATAGAAATGTTAGATACAATATTCTTTTTATATCGTGGTAAAGTTGATCAAGTTACATTTTTACATGTATTTCATCATGCATCCATGCCACCATCAGTATGGTGGGGTTTAAAATATGCACCTGGTAAGTTATACAGGATTGGTCTTTACTAATGGTTAAATAGGTTGTGTTTTTGTTTTCCTTCAATATATGCTGATAACTGTTCTATATGTATAGGTAGATTGAAAAAGAGTTTGATGAGACAACTTGAATGTTAACTTATTACTATTGAAATGATACAAACAAGAAATATTTGTTATTGACGAATAAATCATTCAACTGGAACCATTTATGATTGAGATCATGAATTCATTAATTTCAAACCATTATTGAAACCTGGAAGTACTGGATGGCCGTTCCTTCTTAGTATGAGACTCTTCAGCAGTGAGCATCCAAGACACAAACACCGTTGGATGACGACCAGAGACCAAAGGCAGTTTGCTGGATGGTGGATGTGCACTGCTGAGAAGTTTCATACTGGGACGAAACGGTCGTCCAGTACTTCAAGATTTTTACTGAAGGTCTAACATCGATCGACTCAGGATCTCAATCAAAAACTAAACAATAATCACAACCCCATACTGGTAACGGAACTATTTATCCAAGCTACCATATTTAATTTGATTCAAATCTCATATCATTATAACCTATACAAATTCAACTATATCTTTAAGCATAACAAATATCACATTTTCCACATTCACTAACATTCACACAAATACACGAACATCTCGGAGTTATGGATGTACACTGCTGATTGAGGTGTCCTGTACCAGGGCGAAATAGCCATTTATTGTTTCCAGGTTATTAACATTGGTCTATCAAAGATCAAATCATGAATCAAACTGCAAAAATTAGGCGATCTTCACAAATCCCCATATGTTAATCTAATTTATTTATTTATTTGCTGATAAGTAGCTCACACTGAGTGACGAAACGCCAGAAAATGTAATTTTCTATTCATTGAGAAATTAAAAATATGTTCTTTTTATAATAAACACTATACCTACTGTACAATTTATTTGAAATCATCAAGTCTTGGTAACGATATATTACTTATATTAAGTGGTGCTCTGGTTGTTAGAAGGGGCATCGGTATCGTGACTACAGAAGAATGTCGGCTTTCATCATAAAGCGTCATAATTCTTCCTTCAACTTCCTGTGTGCAGAATTTAAATGATTTAATTTGGTTAGTCTTTTTTAGCAAGATTTTTTTACGAGATGGGGTCGCCGATCCTATACTCAACCCTCCTCCTATGTGTGGGCTTGGGATCAGCAGTAACTCTATAGGAGCTACATCTGGAGTTGTAATGATGTATAATGATCAAACAAATCTGTAGTATGTTACATTTTTGAAATTTCTACTCCTCTAGTATTATTAAATTAATTTTTAACAAATCACATCGACTTTGTAATTTGATCAGTTTTAAAAATTTTAGACAAATATGACATTATTCAATCATTAGTGATTAATCAATTGTAGGTAACTTAATCTTACAGAAGAATAATCTCTACCCAGATAGTTCGGCGGCAACTACTTTCAGACTATGAAGCTAAGTGATATGGGTCCGAATCCTCAAATGAACATCATTTCCCTCGAAATAAAAAGTATATCTTATTGATGAGTACTAATTACCACATAATCTAGGTCAAGAAGAATTTCTTTTCGATCACAACTAACTACCTAACACTTCAATATAGTTTACTTATTGTCGAATAATTTAAACTAATGGCTAAATTGTAATTTGACCGATAAATACTAAACAAATAATGACATTAATCATTATATTCTGAATAATCGGTTCATCAGTTTCAAAGATACTTTTATCAACTTGGAATAAATTGACCGATAATGAAATCTGTTGAAATCACTAGTAAATAAGTAGGATCAGATGTGATTAGCATCTTTATTCTTAATACTAATGGATTATATGATCCGAGATGTATGTAAACTTTGAGAATTGGATAAGTGAAATGTTCATCTTATAGATGAATTTTACACTTACATAATGTTTTCTTCAATGCTTAAACGTTAAACAAATGTAAACATTACAAATTCTTGAAACCATTTCACGGTTAACATATAGTATGAGGATGTGCTAATCATTAAAACAAGAAAACTACTTTAAGGATTTAGTTATCTCAAGATTCGAAAAATCCAATGACATTTATCTTTCATTGGATCACGTTTATGGTAAGAGTTGATGCTGATGATGTCTTTCAGAAGAACGATGAAAGCTCCACGACCAAACCATCCAGCTTAAAGAACAAAACTCCATCAATAAAAATATCTTTGCATGATGCCTAACAAAACGTTCTAAATTGTTAGGAAAAATTGTTTGTCTCCTCATACAAGAAGAAACAACTGTCCAGTGTTTCTTGCTTTTCAATGGTCGTCTAACTAGTGTCAGTTTGTGATCTCAATGAAATAGATTAGTTTATTAAAAGGTAAGTATGTAGAAAAGAAACATTCGAAAATTGTATTGGTTTCAAGTGTACAAACATGGGGGTTGTATTTCATTTAATCGGAATACTGCTTTTTACTGGTTTCCATTTATGAATATGTACACACATCGTTGTTGCATATGATCACTGAAATAGTTACGGTTGACCTGATTAGTTTTAAAGAAAAAATAAATTATATGGATCAGTTTACTTACGAATGTTAACATTATTAAATCGTTTACCAGTAATAGATTAGTCTACTTGATGTTGAGTCATATTCATTGTGAGATCTAATCACACTACCTTATTGTCCATACTAAACTAGGCTGAGCTGGGTTCGAACCTTCAACTTAATTATTGAAGTTCAGATATCTTAAAATCTGAGTAATCAGTCTATAAACCAAGTTTGAACATGTTGTTTTAGGTCCTATTAATTAGTATCACTGAAAATAACCCGGTGATTAAATTTTAATCGATAATGTGAATTAAAACACATGTTACTTTATTAGCAGTCTGAGACTGATTGTTATAAGTATGTTTATATGAATTAGACAGAAATAATAACCGTATTATTCAAATGTTGATAAATTTGCCTTAAAACTAAGCGAGTTTATTGAGAAATTCCATTGGCTTATGATTCTTTTAACTACTGATTCCTTACTATTTATGATATATTGAAACAATCAGAAATTGACCAAATGATTAGTCTATATAGTAGACTAAGAAATGCCTTACATTACTTAGAAATGAGACACTATTAGAGCAATAAAATCTTACCTCCCACTATAGGTTTTCTTACTTGTATAAGCTTGGGTATCAGTATCGATATCCAACACTCATATCATAACAGTTTATATATCTTGTTAAGAACATCTGTAACGACCGAACTACCAGTATTCGGTTTGAACACAGGACCGACGAACCAAAACGTAATCGAATAGGCCAGACTACGTTCTTCTGTATAGATTACCAAGCGTTTTTGAGACACTTGTATTAAATTATATCAAAACACAAACTCTGTGCTCAATTTAAACGGTTCTAATTTAGGAAATAGAACAAATTATATCAAAAATACAAAATACCTCAAACGGTACAGCCTGTGCTATACAGTCAAAAGTTTCTCTAACGCAAAGTAGTGCGCTAAAAAATAAAAGAAACAATTAATACCAAAGGGTTTGATACCTGAGAATCAATGAAAATATTTCCAACAAGACGGAATCAAATATCTATCTTCAGGGATTCCAGCAATCCTCGCAAGCAGACAGTCAAAAGGTTAACAGTCACACACTGAATCACGCCGTCACCTCAGTCAAACACGACCTTACTGTCAATAGTCCGGCAACATGCAATAGAAAATTAGGTAACAAAAGATAAGCCTTTAATCGAAATCACGTAATAAAAGCTAAGACGAAGAGGACTGAAGAACAAAAGGTGTGGTTAAACGAGATCTGAACAAAGGTTAAAATACACTACAGCGAGAAGAAACAAATAAATGACAGTACTGTACAACAAAAAAGCTGCGGAGAGATTTTCACCATTCTCTTTCCGTTACAACATCTATATCCAATGAAATAAAGATGCATACAGGTAAGATGTACCGAAGGTACTAAAAATATATATTGCAGCTCACGTTCAATTGAGTTTGTTCACATTTGATTCGGTTCAGTCCTTTTGTTAACGTATTTAACAGATAGGGTCATCCGTACAATAACAGCTTATTGTACGGCGAGACTATAATTTATGGACGAACCGATCAGATTTACGATAATAGGTCTGAGATTTCGGCGCGAAATTCATTCATCCATTTGACTAAATAAAGTCTTGTCATTATAGCTTATGTTAGTTCGTGATGAAAACAATAAATCTGATTGCCAACCCTAACCATCAACCGTAAATCATAATCCCTATTCTTTAAAATGCTTTATAACCCTTATTTAACCATGGTAAGTAGGTAGACACTCTCAAGATCACTTCAGCGTCACTCAACGATCGTTCATAAATTATAGTCTCTTCTATAGCAAACGCAACACCAAATTCAAGAAAAGATTACCAGTGTAGCAGCAGCCTCAGAAGCAATAGGTCTCAACATACACAAAGGGAAAAGCAAGATTCTCCGATACAACACAACATGCACCAATCCAATCACAATTGACGGAGAAGATTTGGAAGATGTTAAATCCTTTACACATTCGGGCAGCATCATTGGTGAACACGGTGGATCCGATGCAGATGTGAAGGCGCGATTCGGCAAAGCAAGAGCAGCATATTTACAACTGAAAAACATCTGAAACTCAAAACAATTGTCAACCGATACTAAAGTCAGAATTTTCAATACAAATGTCGAGATAGTTCCACTGTGTTGGGTGGAAATATGGAGAACTACGACAACCATTATCTAGAAGATACAGATGTTTATTAACATTTGTCTACGCAAAATACTTCGGATCCGTTGACCAGACACTATTAGCAACAGCCTATTGTGGAGTGGAGGACGAAATCAGGAAGAAGCGTTGAAAGTGGATAGGACATACATTGAAGAAAACAACGAACTGCGTCACAAGACAAGCCCCCACATGGAATGCTCAAGATCGAAGGAGGAGAGGAAGACCAAAGAACACATTATGCTGGGAAATGGAGATAGATATGAGAAAAATGAACAAGAATTGGATGGAACTAGAAAATAAGGTCCAGGACAGAGTTGGTTGGAGAATGCTGATCGGTGGCCTATGCTCCATTTGGAGTAACAGGCGTAAGCAAAATAAAAGCCATCGTACCTTTATTATTGCTGCGCTTATATAAATATATATGCTTGAGCATTGCTTACTGCATATATTCATTCTGTTAGGTTTAATGTTAGTCACTTAACTGATTCGATGATTCATTCATTTGCCTATATATAAATATATATTTACATTTTAATCTTGTTCATTAACTTACTCATTCGACTTGCGAACTTGTATGATAGCTCATTAACTCACTCACTGCTATACCCATCGACATTAGCCTTTCATTCTTGTTTCGCGTATCTATAATGTTAGTTATCTGTGAGTCGTGATGTAATAATAAATGTAATCAATACAATTCATATTCACCTATTGATTAAAATACACCATTCAATCATTATCTAATGACGATTATCATGACAAATTATATAAGAAGTTCAAAAATTTTATACTGAATATCAACCACCACATATATATATATATATATATAACATACTTTTTTCACTTTTTTTGTTTCTCTTTTTTTCTTTTCTTTTCTTTTCTCTTTTTTTTGTTTCTTTTTTAGGTGGTTTATTATATATGTTTCCATTAATCAATAGTTTTGTTCATATTATTATGTATACATATTATGGTTTAGCATCAATTGGTTATTATCAATTATTATGGTGGAAAAATTATGTTACATTAATACAATTAATACAATTTTTATGGTTTATAATACATCAAGGACAATTTCTATTATATAATAATAATTGTAATTTCCCAAAAATATTCCCTATTATTGTATGTTTATATTCTTTTTTATTTTTTATATTATTTTTAAATTTTTATATAAAAGCTTATTGGAAAAAAGAACGTTTAGTTAAAATATTAAAAAATGAATAAGAAAAAGAAAACAAAAAAGAAAACAAAAACAAAAACAAAAACATAAAAGAAAAGAAAAGAAACATGATCCATAATCAATAATTTAAATAAAAATTTTTAAAAAAACAACAGTAATATGATATATTACGTAATGAAAGAAATCGATTGAATGATTTAATAAATACAAAAAAAAAATTTAAAAAATAAACAAAAAATAAATAAAAACAAAAATTATTCCATTCAATTATGAATTTAATGAGATAATTGAATTTTATCATTATTTAATAACTAATTGTAATCCTTGTATTCTTCTTATTTATAAAGAATATATATATATATAGTTTACGTACATTGTGAATTCATGTATTATTATTATTGTTATTGTTATAACTTGTGATGTTGTGCCCCTATCAATATTTATTTATTTGAAGGGGTTTTTCTGGATATTATAGTAATTGTAATTATTAAGATCATGAGTCAGTTGAAGTTAGTCTACCATGGAAAACCTGGAAGCACCAGACCATTGAGTTCGAATCTCGCGGAGAGGAGAGTCCTACAATAGCACAAAACGGCCGTCCAATGCTTCCAGGTTTTCCATGGTTGTCTAACTTCAATTGACTCATGATCTTAATCATTGAAATCATTATAATATTTCACTGGTTGAATTGATGAATTCATTGAAGCTAGACCACCATGGAAATCCTGGAAGCACTGGACGGCCGTTTCGTCCTAGTATGGGACTCCTCAACAGTGCGCATCCACGATCCCGCTCCTCGCGAGGAGTCCCATACTAGGACGAAACGGCCGTCCAGTGCTTTCAGGTCTAGCTTCAATGGATTCATGATTTCAACCAGTGAAATTTCTAAAATCTCCACACAATCCCTTCTCATTATAATATTTACAAAACCCTTCTGATATTAGTTAATTTAACTTGAAAATCTTTACTATATTTTTATACATAATCGATAAATGTCATTAACCAAACTATTGAAATTTTCAACTCATCAGATGATGTACTATTTTGCTTGACCTGAATTCGATAAATAAAGAAAAAAAATTTTTTTTTCAATAAAAAAAACAACAAAACAATCACTGATTCAAATTTAATTCAATATGTGTCGAACATGTAGAAAGCTAGTAATCAATGTTCACACGTACATACACTCAGCCACACGTACACACACACACACACCTGTACCTCCTATTATATATATATATATATATACACAAACAAGTACAAACGATTGTGTCATTAGAAGATGGAATTGATTTGATAAATGTGATATATTTTCATGATACATTTTGAATAAAAAATAATTAATTAGTTACTAGTTAGTAATCATGATAAACCATGACAACTGTAAGTTCAAATTGTCAACGAGTGACTATATGAAAAGATAATAATAATAATAATAATAATAATAATAATAATAATGAATTACATAATATGAATTAACATATTTAACGGATTATCTTGTATTTCTATAAACTAAATAAGATTTAATTAATATTTACAAATGAATTAAATAGTGGTATAGTATGAAATTGAAACAATACTGATTATAGATAAATTATATTATATGTAGTAATTTAAATAATTAAATTGATAAGAACTTACAATCATTAAATGATTGTTTCGTTCGGATATAAGACTCCTAATGAACAGAGAGCGTTCACGGACATTCATGGGAGAGTTGAACTTAGAAGTTTCAGTCTCGTAACAGAATACTTCATCTTTAGACCAATGAATCAATAAACCATGGTGTTAATGTCTAACTTTAATCGATCCATGACCTTGCTTAATCCATTCATCTATTATATAAGATGGATAATTATCTCTATACGACACGGATTAAACATAACTGGTTACTATGTCTCATTATAACTCAAGGAAATCCATTTGGAAGCTAGTCACTAGTGAGCTTATGATTATTTGTACTTGTAAACTGTCTTTTGATAGATAATAAATGTGTTTTCATTTATACATTTAGTATGGTAAATATTAGTAGACTTAAATGTATTCCATTTGTAAAAGTTAGTAAGGTATAAAACATCATAAAAATTTCCCTTGTCAATATATTTGACTAAAGTATGAATAATAGACGTGGAACCAGTCAGTAAGTCAATTACAACGTAGAACCTGTGCATATGTCCATGTGTTGAAGTTTCAATATCCCTTTAATTTAGACAGATCAAATTGTCAGGTGAAATCTCAGAAAAGTAGAGGTAGTAACAGTATCCGAGGTTATATGAAAGATTAAGCATCAAAGATACAATTCAAAACCTATAGATCACTAGGCTAATAAACAACGGTGTTAATGTCCAACTTCAATCGATCCATGACCTTGCTCAACCCATTCATCCATTATTTCAGATGGGTAACTATCTCCACCTGACACGTAATTAATGAAATAAACATACAATAAAGGTTGTGATAAATTCAGAAGCTTATGTATATCTATTTTTAGCTTTCTTACTGAATCATTTGACATTTAATACAAGTATTCACTAGCATACATTAGAATTGTCTCCATCGAAGTATTGTCTAAATCTAGGAGGATTACTAACAAACGATGATCGATCATAGCTACCTAAGACATACTTCTACTCATTATAAATTAATATTCATAAGAGAAAAACAAACTTAATTGATGTAATGTATTCAACTAACTAACGTAATAACTTACAACATATACTCAGATGTCTGTAATACTAACTATGCACCAATTGCACATTTTGAATATACAGAAACCACACATGGAATACATAGATAGTTGTTTCTTAAATGGGTTTTTTACTTATTTATTTGTTTGAACAAATAAATTTTGGTAAAAAGGGGCACCAAATAGATATGCGCGACATAAATCATTCGATTTGATACTGCCTGGATACTCAGACTGAAGCAGGTCGTTTTCATAGAGGGCCACTTCACAAGCCCTTGACCGAATAGTCTAATCTACAAGACAGGAGCAACATTAGGATGATGCAGTTCCATAGTAGCTGATGACCAACAGTAGATTCATACTCTATTTGTTCCATCAGGATCGTGAAATCTATGTACACCATTGATTTGGAATCAGAATTTCCAACTCCCCTATTTAAATCCTCTATATCCACCACTCATCGTGTCCACCAAACCGGTTAAAGTACTGGACATTCGCTTTTTGTCCTCTTAATTTCGTAAATAACACCTATGGTGCGAGAAGGCAATGAGTAAGACTTCCCTGACAGTAACTGTATATGCGTGTCTATGTGAGAGCGTTTCGAGTAACAAGAAGCGGTCGTCTAGTGATTTCACGTCTAACATTAATCGACTCATGAATTCAACCATTAAAAGTAAATACATGCTTTTCATAATTATGGTTATTTTAAACAAAATTACACATCTGCTTAACATGTAATAATAACATTCATAATAATAATAATAATAATAATAATAATAATAATAATACATGACTTCATCATTTCACACAAATAGTAAAACATGAACTACTTATCTGGAACAAAGGAAAATAGTCTTACATGTAGAGTTACACAAATGGATACGTAGACAGATAGATTCTTTACTAACATACACAGAAATGTGACATAATTTGTGGTTTTAATAAATAGAAAAACGAAAAAGAATATGATGAAGTGAACAGTTCAACCTTTGGACTTAATATCAAATAAATCAACGAACAATTATGAGATTAATATAGTAATCTATGTTAGTTCCATACACACTTAGATAATAAAAGATATATATGTATTTTCAATAGTTGAGATCATGTATCAATTAAAGCTAAACCAATATGCAAAACCTGGAAACACTGGATGACCTGTTTCGTCCCATTTGTGGGACTTCTTGGCAGGGCTCATTTACAATCCCGCCTTGTGAGATTCGAACCCAGGACCTATATAATAGATAGGTCAAATTACAAGATATATAATTAAAGTAGTCCGCTGTGTCATTGAAAAAATAATAAAGGTGATTCATTGAAGAGAATTATCTTTTGGACGACCCAATAATTCAAGCCGGGACTCTATGTACAAAAGCAGTACGTCGAATCTCTTATCCTTCCTTAGCCCTAATTCCCTTCTTCAATGTTCTTTGATCTTGTTTTACATCTGTTATTATTATTATTATGTATTCTGTTAAATCATAATCAGTTATTATTATCTGCTAACAATTTCCCATGATTATTATGACCATCACGTTTTCTATTTCTTCTACATATCTGTTAAGTGGACAATTATCTTTCATATTTCTGATCCATAAATTATTTTCATCCACCTATTCTTCTCTAACCTCCTTATTATTACGCAATCTACCTTAGATATTTGATATCACAAATTGTATTATGATCCTGATGTGTGGGTGAGTATGATAATGATTGGTTGTTTATTTAGTCAGACTTGTAGATAGTTCGACGGGCGTTAGATCAGTTATAAATTTTCCTATCCTTATTATTGATTATTGATTGTTATTGGATTGTGTCGGTTTGCTTTCGGATTTTGATGTGGAAATGTATTTACGTTCTAGTCGGACTAATCATGTGTCCTTGATCTGAGTCGTGATAAAGTCTTGTAGAATAGACACTAGGAGGGTATCTAATGTAGATATTCGTTTAAGGTAAATCAATGTCTCATTCGTGTAGACAAAGAAAAATAGAGTTACAACAGATCCAATCTCTTATACCCTTCTATTAAGTTATATATTTACCAAACAACTATAAATACAAATGTACAACTTAAGTAAAATGATGTCGTCGTTAAAAAATCTCTTTATTTTCATTCACTAGTACAGTTTTCATTCTCCAGTCTAACATTTTAAAGTTTCTCCACACCTGCTATTACTCTACTTAGCTTTATATGATATAAAGTAGTCTGTACATTGATCGTAAATAATGATTACTATCGGCTAATTAGACTGAGTAGCTAATTGGATAACGGGATGTCGTTTGAAGCGAACAGTAATGGGTTTGAGTCTCAGAGTGAACATGCAATCACATCCAACTGACGAGTCCCAACTAGAACAAAACATGGGTCCTGAATTCCATCACTAGCCACCGTCCACCTTTATTTACAATGTTCGTGAGTAAATACAATAAATGAGTTCAATAATTACTATTATTTCAAACAAATAACACAAATCTATCAAATAAATAAATTTACCTTATTCTACTACATTTGTTTAGTTTGCTTCAGTCAAATTAAGGTTTGCAACTGATCAGTCTTCATTGGTGTATTCACATTCTAAGAGGATTCCTTCAATATTTTTATTCAATCACAAAATTTGATCGTGATTAGTAGTGAACTGTTGAATGTAGTAGTTCAGTGGTTCATGGCTAATAGGGAAGGTAACATTGTCTAGTCCTAATGTAAACATCAATGGTAGAATTCTGGTACATCTAACTGACGAGTTCCCAATAGGACTAAACATACGTTCTCCATTTCATTGTTAGCTATTTTTCAACTTTAGTTGAAACTTAACTGTGTGGAAATAACTTTTTTCTATGTTTTTCTAGAAGGAAATGTTCAATGTATTAACTAGATATTATCTATTTTTAAGAGTTGATTGATAAAGCATTTTCCGATATAACATGCAGTTGTGAAAAATCATCTAATGATTCATTGTATAAGCTTCTACCGAACATCTAACCCTTAAAAATGTTATTTTAAAAGTTGAGATCATTGATCAATTGAAGCTAGATCACCATGAAAAATCTGGAAGCACTGGATGGCCATCTCGTCCTATTGCGGGACTCCTTAGTAGTGCACATTCACTATGCCGCTCTCAGAGTTCGAACCCAGGGCTTTCGGTTTCGCGATTAACCTCTAGATCGTGGATATGCAATGCTGAAGAGTTTCGCAATAGGACGAAACGAATATCCAGTGCTTCCAAGTTTTCAATGGTGGTTTAACATCAATCAGTTCATGATCTTAATCAAAAACTTAATAATCTCCACAACCCCACACTGAAAATTATCATGTGCTCACTAGTGACCAGTTTCGTGAGTAAATTCTCGGATTTCTAGTGAGAAGCTGTGACCAGTGGAGCTAATCCGTGTCAGGTAGAGTCAGGTATCTACCTCGTGGATTGGTTGAAGTTAGACATCAACACCATTGAATGGTGGCTCAGTTGTCTAGAGTTTAAGCGTTCGTGCGCAAACCGAAGGCCCTGGGTTGGATTCCTGAAAGTTGGATCGTGGATGCACACTGCCGAGGATTTCCAATTTCGTTCAATTCCCAGTATTGTTTTTAAGATATCCGATACTATCAATGATATTTAACTCATTCTAATATGGCTACAATTCACTGGTCATGATTAAAATTACTGAACTTCCTATGTTACATGCCTTAATAACCCACATTTTGTTATTGAAGTTGTCTGAAAATCAATAATATCAATCTATTAGTCACTTTTAAAGAAATTCTAACACTTCACTTCTTTCTGAAGCATGTGCTGATGATATTGCCTAGGAGTACAATGACAACTATTTAACTCAGAGAAGACAACGTTCCTAATATTCCTATTTTGAGCTATAAAAAGTTTCTCCGTTATCTCATAATTAGATATTGAATTTGAAACACTAATTAATCTGCTAGTTAAACCATAAACCACATGCCTTACGTACTACTAGTACATGTATTCTATAATGAAACATTCCGGGTTAATCGAAACGATCACTTTCAGACAAGTGAACATATAACGTCTGACTTCGATCATCAGTTAATAATACCACTATGGATTATATCTATATGATATTTATCAGAAAATTCTCATTACTCTTCATATATTCAGTAGGATTGATTGTCAAGTTGTTAGTGGAATTCAGAATGAACATTTCATCTTATTTCTTTGTACTTCTATCTCATTTGTTGATATTCGTACTGAGACTATTAAGCTAGTTATCCGTATGATAAAATCATACGTCAGAGATAATAAATACAATAGAAAAGTAGAATTAAAAGTAAGATAGTATGATTTACTTTAATCACAACAAATATGATATTCTCCTATATTCTCATGAGAAAATAATGCTGACAACTAAATGTTATTATCATCACCGTTTCATAAACTACTAACTAACTACTTGGTAACATGATTTACCAATATAAAATAAATGAGATCATCCATAGATCATTGTCAGACCATTATTAAAGAATTGGAGGACCATTACGTTCCGGTAAGGGACTCTTTAACAGTGCATATCCATGATCCAACTTGTGGGATCTGAACCCAGGACCCAGGAACTCAATTAAAATTGAACAATATTCACAACTCCATAATGATAAAATCGCAATTTTTCATACATCATTTTGTAATAAGCTCAAAAACAACAAAGAATATACTTTTTAGTTATATCCCACTGGGTAGGAAAAATTGTATTTCTGATGTTTCGTAACTTCATGTAAGCACTTCCTCAGTGCAAATAAATAGTGATCGATTATTTATTTACTCTAAAGAAATGGCTCCTATCAAGTTACGAAACGTCAGAAATACAATTTTTCCTACTCATTAGGATATAGCAAGAATTATATTTATCATAAACTTTGTACGATCAAGCTCGACCCTGGCAATGATACCTACAAAACACCTGTAGTGCGAGAAGGTGTCTATATACGCGTAGCCATGGGAGTGCAGACTCTCCTCACTCTCGGATGAACCAGGGCATTTGGGGGCCATATATATCATAACTATCATGAACAGACCTTCCAAACAACACTGTGCTCAATTAGCAAGGGAAAACATTTCTTAAAAGTTTCATTGCATAAATCATCAAGATTATGTAAAAAGTTGACTTGACATTCTATGTATGTATATACCTATATGTATTTAGATGGTAATCACTATGGCAGTTCTGTAAAGATTCACTTCATTAAAATTAGGTTATAAGTTCTTTAATACTAAATATATATATAATGAAATAGATTTCCATTAAAAATATTGTAATTCTATTCTTTTCACTTTCAAACGATTAATTAAGTTCTTGGTATATATGATCATTGGGCAAGACTATAGACAATCAGATATCGAGGTCTTCATAATCTAGTTAACGACCAGAAGAAAGAGGAAGAAGGAGAGATAGTATTGTCTAACTCCGGTCCTTACTCGTAATGTATCTTTCAGCTGTCCTCCATGCACGATTTTGCAGTGTAGTCCGTCGTATGAGTTCCGGACAATGTTGAGAATCTTCTCAGGTACTCACTCCATAGTGTCGAAGAAGTTCCCATATTTTTCTTCTATACATACTGTCAAACGCCTTCTCATAGTCAAGGAAGTTGATTTATAGGGTTGAGTTCCGCTCAAATGATTGTTCGACGATGATCCGTAGTGTCGCAATTCGGTCTGTACACGACCGATCCTTACGGAATCCAGCCTGTTGATATCGAAGTTGAGCGTCAACTGCGTCTTTCATCTGGTTCGGCAACACTCTGTTGATGACTTTTCGGGGAGACTATAATTTATGGACGAAGCAATCAAATTTGCGATAACAGGTCTTTGGATTTTGGCGCGAAATTTACTCATCCATTTGTTTAAATAGAATTTTAGCATTATAACTGATGTCAGTTCGTAATGAAAACTCTAAATCTAATTCCTGACCCTAATCATCAACTGTAAATCATAATCTTTATTCTTCACACTGATTTATAATCAACATTTAGCTCTAGTATGTAAGTGAATATTCTCATGGTCATTTTAGTGTCACTCGAATGTCGTCCATAAATTATAGGCTCAAAGATAATTATTCTAGAATATTTGGAAGTTTCAAAGTCAGTTTATAGCTCTATGTTACTAAGATTAGAAATTCATTATCATTCTACTGAACAAAGCATTTACTTACTGAAACAAAATAATTCATATGATTACTAAAAAACTTAGAATTTAACTTACAGGTGGTATTTGTCACATATTAACCTTAATTGGGATGCCTATAAAAGAAGGAAGCATTGAACAACAATTTCATCTCTTAGTAACGTGGGACACTCTAACAATACAATCCACAGTATTGTCCGACCAATATCCATTGACATTTGTAATATGTGTCTAAAACACCTCGATATAATGGAACCTTACCAAGCACACTATCCTACTCGAACTCGGAAAACTACCTTCTAGGAACTAATCAGCATTGAAGGATATGTGTGCATATTATTCAATTCTAAATATACTAAACGGATTGATGTTTATTTTCAAAGTGTTCTATATTAAGACAAAATAACACTCTAATACTTACTGGTTTTTCATTGGCTATCTGATTAATACCAGTCACTAATATAAAGTATAAACTGAACAATCTCCACAGAACTTCCGCACCACAAATATTGAACATATGGAAATAATAATATGATTCATTGTATTCTGATTCTATCTCTTCACAGCTACATGGAGACAAATATGGTTAGTTCATTTGAGATTTTAATTAAATATTAACTCGTAGGGAGAACGTACAATCGATTGACAGTTTAAACCAAAGACTGAATTTTTTCTTAGCAACAACTGTAAAGCAAATTGTTTATAATATTTATTCCCTCATAATATAGGTATCATTTATTGTAGACATCTCCCACCTCACCTAAAATAGACTCCAGGACATTTAGGTAGCACGCTAGCTACATCATAGTGTGCTATACATTTTATACCATACAATCATAACAGTAGATATTAAAAGAGAAGATTGAATAAATAATTATGTTACTGTGGTTTAGATATAAGTAGTATGTAGCATCAATCGAAAGTGAAATGCCTGAAAGCAGAAGGTTAAGATTGAAGAGAAGAGAAAGAGAACGGAGAATGAATGATGAGGAAAAGAAGAAACAATCAAATTTGAGACAATAGATTGACATTTTGCAAGTGAAGCATTTAACGTACGGTTCTCAGATTTTACAAAGACTTTCTGTAATGTTGTATACAAGTATATTCGATTGTCCCGACTTGTGTCCTTGTTAACTATACTATCTATTGTTTTTAAAAAGACAATAACCCAACTCTATTTAAAATAAAAATCTTTCTAAAGAAACATTTGTAGTGAAAAAGAACACGAGCGGGGACAAACGAATGTACTTGTATAGATAATTACAGAATACCCTACGAAAATCTGAGGACCAAACAGTAAATACTTAATTTGCAAAATATCAATCAATTGTTGCAAACTTGATTGTTCCCTTTGCAAATATGTTAGTCGTCTCAGATTTCATTGTTCTTGCATTCTCATACCAACTGCTTTTCGTTCCGCTCTTTCTTTTTCAATCTTCTACTGAAATAAATTTTATTCTTGACTATCGTTGTATACTACTTATGTGAATATAAGTAGCTCACACCACACCTTTGCAATGATTAGGTAGCTTACCAATGTTTATTCTTAGTTCATGATATACATCAAACAGTATTTATGATTCTGTAGTATCCACGGTTGTTCAATATTCAAGTGTATTATTTTAATGGCTGAGATCATGAGTCAATTGAAGTTAGACCACCATAGAAAACTTCAATGCACTGGACGGCCGTTTCGTCCTAATGTGAGAATCCTGAGCAGTACACATCCACGATCCCGTCTGGCAAGATTCGAACCCAAGACCTATCAGTCTCATATGCGAGTGCTTAACCACTAGACTACTGAGCCGGTATCCAACGGTATTAATGTCTAATTTAAACTAATCCACGAAAATGAGCGACAAATTCACCATTATCTTCAGTCAGTTACTATCTCACAACAAGAAAAACTGAATAAAATCTATAACTTTTATTCACAGAAATCAAAACTTTAAAAACGCTTCAATAGTTTAAATTTATAAACTCGCCAATAAATTTACTACTATAATGAAATAAAATACAAATGTTAGGTTTAAAGCTATTATGAGTTCACTTAGTATGCGAATGGAACAAAGACTTTTGACCGTAGAACAATAAGCTAGCTATTTGATGCATCCCATCGCCGCAAACTAGAAGAAAAAGTCCAAGCTTGGAACGGGAATGTATATCCTGTAATCCAGAAGCACGAGTGAATAATAACAGACACAAATCAAACGTATATATACAGCATAAAACTGTCCTTGGGAAGCGTAGCAAAAATAGCATACTAAAAAATACACAACGAACCAAAAGTGTTAAAGATTCTCCCATGTGGGAAATATGATATGTAGGTGAAAAATGCGCGTTTGGCGCGTAAACAGGGAAATATAAATTTCCAAAATAAAATTATAAAATTAAGGCATTTACTGAGTTATGAGGATCTAACATCCCCAATAACAATAAAAAAGAATATTTTTATTCAACTATTGTTTCTTCTCATCAGATGGACATCAAGAAAAAGAGATTAACTAATCTCACTCCTTCTCTCGCTCTCTTTCTCTTTCTAACATAAAGTCTATAAAAGGATATAAGAATACAAACATGGAATGATCAGCTAATCAACCTTCAAAACCAAAAATCTATTCAATGTACAATCTATTCATGAAATTTGTTTATCTGGATATAATAGATTAAATTGATGAATAAATTTTGTTAAAATTTCAATTTTCTTAATTGTAATGGACTATGATACCGTGAATTTAAGATCATACATGATTGATTGATTATTCTAGTTGTTATGTAATCAAACAAAATTCAAAATAAAATGGAACTTTTTTTAGGGAACCATCATTCTCCTTCTCATCAAATGCATATGGAGAATAGAGATTGACTACTTTCACTCACTCTCACTCTCTCTCTCTCTCTATTTCTAACATAAAGTCTATAAAAGAGTAGTATATATATATATATGGAAGAAGTGTAACAATACAAACATCATATAATGGTGATCTGATCAATTTGTATAGTTCGAATACCTTCAAAAACCAAAAATCTAATCAATGTACAATCTATTCATGAAATTTGTTTATCTGGATATAATAGATTAAATTGATGAATAAATTTTGTTAAAATTTCAATTTTCTTAATTGTAATGGACTATGATACCGTGAATTTAAGATCATACATGATTGATTGATTATTCTAGTTGTTATGTAATCAAACAAAATTCAAAATAAAATGGAACTTTTTTTAGGGAACCATCATTCTCCTTCTCATCAAATGCATATGGAGAATAGAGATTGACTACTTTCACTCACTCTCACTCTCTCTCTCTCTCTATTTCTAACATAAAGTCTATAAAAGAGTAGTATATATATATATATGGAAGAAGTGTAACAATACAAACATCATATAATGGTGATCTGATCAATTTGTATAGTTCGAATACCTTCAAAAACCAAAAATCTATTCAATGTACAATCTATTCATGAAATTTGTTTATCTGGATATAATAGATTAAATTGATGAATAAATTTTGTTAAAATTTCAATTTTTTTTAATATTAATTTTCTTAATTGTAATGGACTATGATACCATGAATTTAAGATCATATATGATTGATTTATTATTTTATTTATTATATCATTATTATTGAAATATAATAAATTACTTTCAGGACTTGTTATTGATAATAATTTTTTATTGAATAATATATGAATCATTTTTTTTAATAAATCATTTATAAATTCATAGAAATATTGATATTGCCAATTATATATTGATTTTTTATTTAGATTATTTAATTGATTTTGATCTGAATTATTAATTGATTGATTGAATTGTTCATTAATTAATTGTAAATATAATTCAATTATATTTTTTATATTAAATAATTTTAATAAATTTGTATGATATAATAAATCATTGAATTGTAATAAATTTAATAAAATTCTTATTGATTTATAATGTAAATAAGAATGAAAGAAATTAATTTTTTGTAAAATATAATCTTGTTTAATAGAATTACATATTGACCATAATGGTAAATCAGGATTTAATTGATTATTGATTAATTCTAATGAAGGAATATATTTTAAAAAATTCTGTTTCCAATATATAGATATATATCGATTTGTTGTAGTTGCTAATTGAGTTTTTGAGAGATGATTATTCATATTAGTATTAGTATTAGTATTATTATTGATTAAATCATTAAATGAAAAAACTGGATGAAAATTAATATACATAATTAAAATATTTGGCATAGTAACTGATGAATGATAACTTCGTTCTGATTTATTATTATTATTATTATTATTATGATCAATAATTGATGTTGATAATAAATGATTACTTTTATTCAATTGTATTTTACGTGTTAATTGTTGAGTTTTCCATAATTCCGATTTATAATAAAATGAATTAACACCTATACTATTTAAATCAAATACAACCTTGAAATCAAAAGAAAAAAAAAAACAAGAAAAAAAGAATCATTTATAGATTTTTGTTAGAAAAAAAAGAGGGGTTGGGGGGAGATTGTAATAAGTAAAATAGTTGAATTTCTGAGTTGATTAAAACTAGATCATTGTGAAAAACCTGTAAGTACTGAACAGCTGTTTTGACATAGTATCGAAATCCTCCGTGTCAGTGAGTATCTATGATTTATCATGTGGAATTTCAGTCTATTCTGGAATGAAATGGCTGTTCAGTGCTTCTAGATTTTTCATGATGGTCTAGCCTTAATTAATTCATCAAATCAATTATTAAATCTATAGATTTGTTGAAATTGAAATGAATCGTATTCAAGGAGATCATAGAAATGGAAACAAATCAGTTTGACGGGAGGTTAAACGTCTTGACATCCTAATCCCCTTACTATTCTATAGTAAAAAATGATTAGCAGATCTGTATAATGGATGTTAAATACCGCCTGCCGTGAGCAAGGAGTAAATCATATAAGCCAGTAGATTAGTCAGAGCATTTTAATCTCATGATATTCTAAAACATTATTGATGAATTAATGTTTAGAACTACCTTGTTGAATCTATTCATATTAGACTATTGATCAGCTAAGTATATCAAATAGATAACTTAATGTATTTTGGGTATAATTTAAAGATTTATTTTAATTGCATCGTAAACTTTCATCTATAGCCTTTGAATACATCTTTTATAACAGATCAAAACAGTTGTTATTTGGTTGATTCGACTATCACACAATATCATAGTATAGTTCACACCATATCGAGTCATTTAAATTAGTAGTGGCTACATCTAAACGTGATCTATAGAATTCAACCAACGTCAAGTCATGGGAATGAAATATATTAGTCACTACTCAATGCTCAATTAGTCAAATCTCCAAACGTGTATAACTAGGACATTTTCAAATCATAACTGATTAACAGATTCCAAATATTAGTATACTGTAATTTATGAATCAAAAATAATTTTAAATCACATATCCACTAGTGTTAATAGTGTATTACTAATGTTTGAAATGAAGGTTTGTAAAGGTTAGAAGTTTCATAACTTTACGATTCTGTGAGCAATACTTTAGAGGTAATAGTGATATATATAACAAATGAAACCAAGAGAATCAAACTTTACTAGTGTTATTTGAGTAAAAAAATATTAACAGTGAAGATTTCTGTTGAGTTGCTTCATATTACATAAATACTGAAGCTCCTAGGTTCGAATCCCGAGAGCGAGATCGTGGATGAGCAACGCTGAGGAGTCCCACAGTAGGACGGAACTGCCATCCAGTGCTTTCAGGTTTCCAACGGTGGTCCAACAACAATCGATTCATGATCTCACTCAAAAAAAATAAATACAATTGTTATGCAAGGAGGTTAATCGATATCTAAAGAAGTTAACGCTTTGAATTTCAAGATTATTAGTGAGTTAAAAACAGCATATTCTTAATTCTTATTGACACTCCGATACAGACGCCTTCTTCTACTACCGGTCTGAACGAGACAAAATAGTAGGCCAGCTTTTATTATCTATATTTGAAACACCCAATATATTTTAAGATGGTATGGATGATGGATAACAGTGGGATCAATGACATGAGTTACGTTCTATTTGGGGCTCGTCAGTTAGATGTACCTGCATCCCAGATTTGATATTCACTCCGGGACTTGGACCCAGTGCCGTTCGTCATCACATCATCTACTCAGCTACTGAATCCAAATAAACACTAGCTTGTGTGATAGGGTGAAGTTGAATTCATTTTTGTATTGGTTGCTTCAATCTTCTCATATGCTAAAATAAGACTGATCAATTGAAGACTTAAACATCAGTGGGAAGATTAAAGCAACCACTACAAAAATGACTCAATACATTTATTTCAAACATTCATTAGTTCATTCATGTATGTGAATTGTTAAAACACGACGCACCTCGAATAAAAAACAAAACTATAAAGTCGTTTATAACAATATGCGGTAGAGAAAGAAGTAAACGATACATAAATAAATAACAATAATCATAGAATAATAGAATGTATAAAAATATTTCATAGGTCCAACAGAAGCTGACAATTTGAAGAATATAGAAATACATTAATTCAATTATGTAATAATGATACAATAACAATGTAAACAATCATAGTTCGTATATTAGTTTCGTAAGTCATAGCATTCCCAGTATTAGCTCCTTTAAAATAGCAATACATGTAAAACAAACTAATTTAACTAGTTAGGATTTAGACTCTTATTATTACTTGATACGAATGATTGGATCAAAGCAGTCAATAAGAAAAATGGATTCAAATCCCGTGAACGGGATCGTGGATGCTCACTTCTGAGGAGTGCCACAATAGGACGAAACGTCCGTCCAGTGTTTCCAGGTTTTCAATGGTGGTCTAACATTAATCAGTTCATGATATCAATTAAAAATGGGTTTCACAGATTAACAATAATCGACATTCAACACGATGTCTCATTGAATAGTAGTTAATATCAAGAGAAGATATCATCCTTGTCACTTAACAAAAATAAGACATTTTGTATATCTTTTAAGACAAATCAATATACGCTGACTGATTCAAATACAGAATTGTTTATCCAATATGTGTTTATTTACACCATATGGAAAGTACTCAACCAACTATGAAGTAATAAAACTGTTACGTTGTACAATATCATGGAATGTTAATTTCTAATGTAAACAGTACCTATAGTTATTTGAAACTTAAACAAATAAAATACACAAACCAACTACTACTACTACTACTACTCAATAAATATCAAACGCTTGAGATAAAGAATTACAAATGATAAACCTATTCTTTATTATACAACGGAATTGTCAGTAATAGAGGGTTGTAAATTTTGTTGAATTTCGTAGATTTCTTCATCTCGAAATCCTATTGGTTGCACAGGAAAACTGCTTTGTCCAAATATAAAGCATTCTTGGTAGTTTACATTTACAACTCTATCAGAGATTGAAACCCGGGGACCTTTAGGCCTCATAATGAATGCATGACTTTTGAACCGAAATTCTACGATACTATCAGTGGATATATATGCTTGTAAAATTATTCCAAAATTATTCCCCGAATACCTTGGTATGAACGAGAGAAGAATGAGTCAACTCTTTATCACGAAATGATCTCACATGACAACGAGTATACAACTATTGCCAGGGAAGTCCTATTCACTACCTTACTGCATTACTGTTGTTTACGAAATTAAGAGAACGGAAATCAAATATCCGACACTTTAACTAAGTTGGTGGATATAAAGGATCCATCTAGAGAAGTTAGGAAATCCTCAATCCAAACCAATGATATATATGGGCTGTCTCCAGTATCCTGAAGGAACAAATGATGTATGAACCAATTGTTGGTTACCAGTTATCACGGGACTGCATCTCTTTACATTGCTCTATTGTCTTATACATTAGACCTTTAAATCAAAGATCCCATAACAAAATCACCTGCTTCTGTTTAATTACCCAGGCAGTATCCTAACCCTCATACAAATTGAATGATTTATATGACACATATCTCTTTGATACTTCTTTGTATCATCTCAGTGTATATTACCTAGAAATAAACATATTTCTAATAATCATAACTTACTTCAATTGGATAATAACCTTGTTCAATTACTTTATTAATATCATTATCATTAAATAAACATTTCCAACTAATTACTTTTAAACTATTCTGATTTAAATCATTTATTAATGTTGCATTTAAACATTCCGGTAATATTATTGTAAATAATAATTGACATATTTTTTGAGGTGAAATTAAATCCCATTGATCCAATTGATCAATCAATGTAAAATGATCAGAAATACGAAATAATTCATATGGATCATTGATTTCTTGTTTTTTATAGGATTCAATAGATGATTCCATTTTCTCTATATTCATTGATGGTATAGTTAGATAATAATAATTTGGTATATAATTCATAATAGATTGTTTATTATTATTATGATTATTATTATTATTATTATTATTATTATTAAATAAATATGGTCTTAATTGATATTGATTAGGTTTATGTAATATAATATACATATCCCATTGAAAATTGATTTTTTGATTTCGATATGGATCATTATGTGTTGTTATTATATCTTCTATAGAATATAACATTAAACTTCTTTGTAAATAACTATGCCATAAACATGTTACAGGGAGAATATCATCAATATTTAAATGAATAGTACAATTTTTATTAGATTTTAAAAGAATTTGTCCAAATTCAGTTAATATATCTAAATAGTTTTGTAACCATTCTATTGTCCATAGTTTAGTATCATCATTAAATAATGAAAATGTATTTTTATTCAATAAATAATCAATAATTTGTTTTTGATCAAGTAATTGATCCAGTAATAATAATTCAGACTGTAATGATGTCATATTATTATTATTATTATTATTATTGATTAATGATGTTTTATGTTGTGCAATAGAATGTAATCCTTGTCGTTGAGTAGTTTTATGAATGGTACTCATCTTGTCTTGTTTTTTTTTTTGGTAGGTATAAAAGAGAAATGAAGTCAATAAGGAAGATGATGAGATTTGTTTGAGTTAACAACAACAACAACAACTAGAAAAAGAAAAATGATAACGTACTATTTGTTATAAAGATAACAACATGTGATATTCAATTTATAAAGAAAATAGATTATTGGTGTAAATAGAAAAGTACATCAAAGTTTATTGTTGTTGTTGTTGTTGCTGTGTTTTTTTTAAAGTATATTTTGGTAATAAAAATTTATATGATATTGTTTGATTGTAATTATCCCATTGTTGTTTTAAGACTGTAATTGATTAGTCTTTGATTAGCATATATGCATTTTAGTATGGATTATTTTAATATTGATTTAAGTCATAAGAAGGTACATCATAAATAGGACAAAATGTGAATCCTATATTTCATTGCTAATCAACATTTTTTCTTTGCTCATAAAGCTAGCGAATTAAGAGAATATTGAGGAAGTTTGTACAGGATGAACATATATCAATAAGACACTGATCAATTACAATCTAAAAACAACAATTATTTATTTATTTATTTGAACATATAAATATTGGTACAAGGGGGCACCAAATATATATGCGCCACACAAAACAATGAGAATTTAAGAAGGGAAAAAAGAAGTAAGGAGCGTAGGGGATTATAAAATTTAAAAAAAAAGAACAATAATGGGGGGAGACGAAAAAGTACAATCAAAAGAAATCTTACATTTAAGGAGGATACAACCACTTTTTATGAAGAAAGTAAGAGGTTACAGCACGATCGCCACTGGCTTCTATTCTGAGCCATATCTGATAACGTCTCTAGCCACTGCGTTACACCATCTCTCGGACCCCAACCAGGGAGTCGTGAAGGACCAACAGAAGCTAGCCCTTTGCAGCTTTCTTTCATACCACGACACCATGTCATATACTGACCACCTCTCCGCTTTTTCCAACCAGTCCCAGAGTCGGCAAATAATGCACGACGAGGAATTCTCTGGGACGACATACGTAGAACATGTCCAGGCCAACGAAGTCGGTGTTTCAAGATGGTGACACCAATTTCATTATCGTCTCTGTGACCGAACACACGATGCCGAACCTCTGCATTACTAACATGGTGTTGCCACTGGATGTCAGCAATCCGTCGGAGACAGCGATGATCGAACACAGAGAGTCGTCTAACATCCTCAACTCGGAGAGGCCAGGTTTCACAAGCATAGAGCAGAACTGCTCTCACCGACGCATTGTAGATCCGATCTTTTACAGCCAGACTAACATCACGAAGGCGCCAAAGATGCCCCAGATTGGCATAAGCCGCTCTGGCTTTCACTATACGTGGATTGATCTCATCACTCACACCACCACCAGCACTTATGCAGCTACCTAGATACACGAACTTCTCGACTACTTCTATCTGCTCACCATCCAGAGTGAGTACAGGATTAGAATCCTGCCAGTCTTGTAGAAGTACTTTGCACTTCGAAGGTGCAAAGCACATACCATACCTACGGACACTGATTGCCAACTGATTAAGTGAGGATTGCATAGCTTGAGCATTCTCGCACAGTAAGACAATATCATCCGCATACTCAAGGTCGAGAAGTCTTTCTCCAGGCAACAGATCCACACCACCATTACTTACATCCATCAGAGCTGTTTCCAGAATGTCATCGATGGCAAAGTTGAAGAGGAATGGTGAGATTGGGCAACTCTGCCTAACCCCACTGCTTGAATGGAACAATAATACAAGGAGGCACAAACTATATATCAACCAAATTAATCATTCGGTTTGTGTGAGGGATAGGATACTGTGCGGGTGCCCGAATAGAAGCAAGTGGTTTTGTTAGGGGGGAAACTTGAAGCCTTTGACCTAAAAGTCTAATCCACAAGAGAGTGGAGTAGTGTCAGGAAATGCTTTCCCATGGTAGCCGGTGACCAATAATTGGTTTCTACGCCATTTGTTCCTTCAGGATACTGGAGCCAGCCAATGTGCACCATTACTTTTGAATGAGGGTTTTCCAACTCCCTTATTGGATCATCCATACCCACGAACCCTCTTACAACGCCGGACATTCGATTTTCGTCCTCTTAATTTCGTAAACAACACCCCCTCCACGACAAGGTAGTGAGTAGGATTTCTCTGATAGTGGTTGTATGCACGTGGCCATGTGAGAGCATTTCGTGATGGAGAGCTGACACTCCCCACTCTTGGCCGTACCAAGGGAGTTAGGGGCAAAAAAATAACATTGGGAAGATACAAGCAAACAATACCATGTAAATTTAAACTTCACTCCATTGCACATGCTAGTGGCAATAGGGACTCAGTAGCTAAGTGGATAACGTGATGGCGTTTGAAGTGAATGGTACTGGGTTCGAGTTCCGGAGTGAATATCAACACTTGGATGCAGATACATCTAAATGACGAGTCAGGAAAGCGACGAAACTCGCGTCCTGGGTTCCATTGTTAACCACCATTCATCTTTGCTTAAATATATTGTAGTTATTTTTTACAATAATACTCAATATTGAAGTATAAATGAGACCATCTACTCACTTACCAGATTATCTAACATTGAAAACTATTAACTGTTAGTAGTTTTCAACAGTTTCCATGAATATATTTAAGTAAAATTCTTAAAACAACACTAGTTACTTAATTTCATGTTTTTGTAGTTCTTGTCTATCGATAAAATATCAATATGATTACTAGTCCTAACAACTCTTTATCTCGTAAACTATGTTTTGATGGAAGGGCAGTCTACAGGAAACACAGGACGTAAATTATATTCTAGTTGGTACTCATTAGAAAGAAATACCTGTAACATTGGTAGAATTGATCATTCGTGTAGGATTTCAACCAGTGTCACAGTTTGATGCGTTATCAGTGACCTATATAGGTTATGAGACTAACCTCCTATAGAACTATGATATTAATAGTCGATCATTCAACGAGTAAATCATTAATCCAATATTATCAATCATAAATGATAGGTCTTCAGATAAGATTTTCTGGTTGTTTACAACTATTGAAGAGTAGCATGAAATGTGACGACCAACTTAATTTTTGGAAAATTTCTTATATATGCTTATTCAAATCTTTAGAAATGGTGACAATATTCAGTAAGGATGTATATGTTAGCAATACGACTAACAGGAGAACTATGAATAATGTTTTCTTAAGTCATTTATACAATAACCAAGAACTAGGCCTATTAATTAAATATTAATTTATTGGAGAAAGTAAGCAACAAAATAATTTTCTTCAATCGGCTGTGGTATTTCATTATGTTTGCATCATGTTACTATTTTACATATAAGTATGCTTACTCATTACATAAAAAAGGTTAATTGTTCTGAGGTCTCAATCAATAAACCGGGTTTCTCACTTTCATTAGACTGGTGAGAAGAATGTAATAATCTCGTTTATTGTATTGACTGATGTTAGAGTTTTAAAATAGTTAGCTAATGACAAACCTGTCAACCACTAAATTAAAGTTCTGCCAAGTTATCATTACATAAGTACTCAAACTTCTCTACAAGTATCAAGTATAATAGTTACCTCCAAAGTTCTTATTACGAAATCACGTTAAATTTGATAATTTCGGAATAGTTTTTGTCAAAAATCAATATTAGGTAAACAATAAGTGGTAAACAAAATCCGATCGGTTCCGTACTTGAATGGATGATACTAGTAACCTAAATGTTTCATAGTCCTTAAGGAATCTCATACAGTCGGACCCGAACAGAATACGAAACGATAGAACTATGGAAAGAAAACTTATTCCCATGGTTAATTTTGTCTCAGAAAAAATTCATAATCGTAACCTCAATGTTTTAAAAGCATCAAGACACATGTCGAAACTGATAGCCAAATCGGTGACTATTCAATCAAAACATGGTACGTAAACCATAGTCTTTTTAAAATTCTCAGAGAAGTTCCTATTAAAAGCGTATTAGACGAGATTCTTTCACTATTTTTCCAGCATCACACCACTAATTAACCCATGTTATCCCAATAAGAAACTTAACAATCTTGAATATTAGGAGATATCTTTATATAATATATGAACTGAAGGAATTACAGGAAGTTAACTAAAAATAAAATTGTGCCATATATCTTGCATCAAACAGTGGAGTAGGCAAAGCCAGCATTGCTCCCTTACGTTAGAACCAGTGAATAAATAAGGTTAGGTAAAATTTAGGGTGATCGGTAAAGATGGCAAATCAATAGATGGCGTTATAAATACCTATCTGCCGAGGTAGTTGATCAAATAAGGGACGAGTATACTGAGCAGCATTTATTTCTGTTCTAATTTACAGCTGCTACTAGTATTTGACTACAGATGTCATAGAAATATTGCTCGCATCTGCTGGGATTACCGGGTAAGTAATAGTGAGGTTAGATGCAGGGTATTAGGGAATGATGGTAAATCAGTTGAGGAAGTTGTGAATCTACATAGGCTAAGATGGTTAGGCCACATGGTATGTATGCCTGAACATCGATTACCACGACGCGCAGTGTTGACTACTGTTGAAGACTGGTGGGAAGTTATGGGCGGCCAAATCAAAACGTGGCATTAGTCCTTAAAGTCACTAACTTCTAGTCAGCCATGTTGGTAGATGCAGACTACTTGGTTAAGGTCCACGCGACTATCGTAACCAGTGGTTAGACACGGGATGACATGGCTCATGATCGACCACAATGGCGTAGTTGTGTACACTCTCTGTCTTCCCTTAAACTATGAGATTAAAATCCCTTCATATCTTTCTTTCTACCAACTGATTGTTTCTTCCTGTAGTATACCCCTATACGCAATCTTTCTTTCATATACTACTATCATTGAAGTAACTACTTCAATGAATTTGGTGTTCATCTTATTGCACAAATGGGGTGTGGCAACTTGGACTGATGCATATATGTGCCTGGTCCCACGTTGTAGCTGACTGACTGTATCTGAGGTAGTTGAGACATATATTACTTATTAGTAACCACACTCTACTTCGACAGGTGACGTCAACCGGTGTAAAGTTACTGGAGTAGTCAAACCACAATGTGATATCTGTACAAAGAGTCATTAATTGTTAGTTTGAGCTACATTAATAAACTCAGGTTACCTGATCGGGATCCACGATACAACCGCGATCAATCGTTGGAAACACTAGACAACATAGCTCAGAAATAATGGTCGCAATGCCACAGATGCATTCATTCACTTGTCATCTTTTCTTGGATTCTGAGATTCAAAATTATTATCCAACTTTTATTCCACGAATTCATTTTTTTTTGTTTTTGAATCAAATCCTTTACAGTGAATACTTTTTACTAATATTGAGACTATCACGATTTTTACAACCTTGGAACTTATCTCACTAAACTGATGCAATGTAGTATTTCGAACCGACACACATATGTTCCAAGGATCTCGAGTTCGCGCGCGAGACTGAAGACCCTGGGTTCGAATCCCATGAGCGGGATCATGGATGCGCAATGCTGAGGAGTGCCACAATAGGACGGAACGGCCATCCAGTGCTTCCAGGTTTCCAACGGTAGTCTAACATCAATCGGCTCATGATCTCAATCAAAGACTAACTGATTGATATCATATTGAACCACTTAATTGAAAATCTTCATTCCTATGATACCGACGAGAATTGAACGCTTAACTAATTCATATTTTCAACTTTTAAACTATCCTATAGTTTGAAAATAGAGAAATTTATAAAAATGAAGAAGTATTCTATATTCTCTGCTACTCGTAATATATTTATGTATAGAAAGAGAGTTGGTTGAACAAGACAAAGAGAAGATAATTTTGAAAAGAGTTGAGAAGCACACACACACATAAAAACTTTCTGAAGTAAATGGTCACTGTTGTTGTGAAAGGGACGAAGAAACTAGGAGAAAGGTTTTAATTTGATAATATTCATTTATATATAAACAGTAATCATGAAAGAAATAAACAGTATAGATCATTATTACTATTATTATTAACATGGAATACTGGATTCAGCTTTAGGTGGTTCGTTTAATTCTATACCATATTTAGCAAATCGAGCTTCCAGTTCAGGACGAAAATGTCGAACAAGACCCTGAATAGAGACGAAAATGAAAGAAAGAAAAACAAGATTATCAGAAAAGTGTTCATAAAAATTAATTAATAAGATGTTGAATATGTGTGCTTCATACAATGCGGCTGTACATGTTTATCGACGTCGAATGTTGGCTATAATAGGAATGGAACAGAAAAATACTAGGGTCGTAGAGATTTATTTATTTAAACACACAAACATTGGTACAAGGAGGCACCAAATATATATGCTTCACATAAATCATTCGATTTGTGTGAAGGCTGAGATACTGCCTGGGTGCCCAAACCAAAGCAGGTGGTTTTATTAAGGAGGCACACCCGGAGCCTTTGACCTTGAGGTCCAATCCACAGGGCAGTGGAGCAACGTCAGGAGATGCACTCCCATGGTGGCCGGTGACCAACAGTAGATTCATACGCCATTTTACCAACAAGGTCGTTGAGCCCATGTACACTATTGGTTTGGAATGAGGGTTTTCCAACTCCCCTAGTTGGGTCCGCCATATCTATCAACTCAGTTAAAGTGTCGGACATTAGAGTTTCGTCCTCTTAATTTTGTTAACACCTGTTGTAGTGAGTAGGATTTCCCTGAAAGTGTTTGTATGCACTTGGCCATATGAGAGCATTTCGTGATGGAGAGCTGACACTCCCCATTCTCGGCCGTACTAGAGTATTTGTGGGCCAAGTGAAGGGGGCACCCGGGAGATGAAGACATGCAACCAGTATATGATATCACTTAGTTTCGGTCTGAATCGCATTGGTTATTGCAGATATTCTGATCGATGCCGAAAACAATACCTATAATCAAGGATTAGAAATGTTAAGATAATGTGACACAAAATACTTTGAAGTAGAACAGTTGCATTTATTCTCTGTCTTTTCTCAAATCTTCAGTTTTTATATTATTCCATACCGTCTAATAATCTCATTTCATTGCTTCGTTTCCAACCATATTCTCTAAATCTATTTATACTAATACTATTGGCTTGACCTCTTTTACCATTCATCATCTTACCGTTATTTATTTATTTTAACACATAGATATTGGTACAAGGAGGCACCAAATACATATGCGCCACATAAATCTCATTTGATATATGTGAGGGCTGTGATACTGCCCGGGTGCTAATGTGGCACAACAGGTCGGGGCCAATCGCTAATTGTGCTACATTGGTGACTGACTGTCCTGTTATTATTACCATCACTAATACTAATGATAGTGTTTCGAGCCTTTTGGTATATCTCTTTTGAATTTCGTTCCGTTGTACTGACTGATAAGACATGTCAACTTGAATTAACAGAAACCTCTCCTAGATCCTACGTTTATCATGATTAACTTACATTTTAAGAATTTAATATGAAGTTGTTGTTGGTCGATTACCACAGACCATATAGACTACGATCTACTAGGACAAATGACTGAGGATTATCAAAATTTGATGCACCATAATGGAAAATACCACTGAATATCATCAAGTGGACTTAAATCCACAAATTCAGATGGTACGTAATGAGGGAACGTTATATTTCAAGGAATATTTCAAAATCTGGACAATGTTTAGACATTAATGGGACATAATTTTATTATGTTTATCAGTTGGAAGAAAAGTAAAGAAGAAAGAAATAGTCCAACCTACTTGAACAGGCCATGCAGCTCCATCGGCTAAAGCACAAATTGTACGTCCTTCCATTTGTTTAGAAATTTCCCATATCATATCGATTTCATCCTTATTAGCGTTACCTTTAACTAGGAAATGCAAAAAATTCATATAAACACACACACAGAGGCCGTGAAGGCATAATTGCTCTTGAGAGAAAAAATCACAGCAAAATTTACCAGGTACACGTTGACTTACCTACCTTTGAGAAACACGTTTATTTTATGAGGAATATTCAATTGTCCACTGAAATCATGAAAAAGTTCAAGCTAGACAACTACTGAACACCTAAACGCACTGGAAGATCATTTCTTCACAATATAGGACCCGTAAGTAGTGGGCATCCATGACCCTGCGACTGGAAATCGAACCCAGAACTTTCATTTTCAAAGATCAAATCTTAACGTCTAGACCACTGAGTAGGAATCCCATGATGAACAAGTCTCACCTCAATCGAGTCAGAACATTTTGAAAATATCTCTCATTGTATTCAGAGGGATGTCTTCTTCACACTCGACATAGATGAACTTCACTGATTACGACTTCTCTCTGGATCTGGGAATCTCTCCAAGCTAGTCGGTAGTCAGCATATGAAAAATGTCAGTATGGAGTTGTGGAAATTGATGAATTTCATTGAATTCACGAAATAAAACAGTCGCCCAGTCCTTCCAAGATTTCAATTATCGTCCAACTTAGATCGGTTTGTGATCTCAATGAAATTAGACCGTCTCCACAACATCATATTGGTAGAAACGCGTTTGAGATTTGTTTATTATATAATTGCATTACTCATGAGTAACTAGTCCACCAATGTATAATTTCATGTATTTCACTTGCAAAACTTCACTTAATTTATCATCTTGAATGTAAGACTTCTTTTAACCTAAGCTAATTATTTCTAAATGCAGAACCACTCATATATATAAATTCCAAGTGGCCAAGAAAGTCTCTTTTGACTTTAATCGACTTCGGATGCGTCATTTTAAGTAATCTAACAAAGAACTTGAATTCTTGCGATCGAGTTCAAACCGAACTCATCTAAGCTAGGTAAAGCCGCTTACAATACTATAGTGGGATGTGTCTGAGAATAAGAATTACTATGAATTTACAGAATTGTTGAGGGTTTTGAATGTACGTATACATACTTACTTACCAAATCTAGTCATAATTTGACCTAACCAACGACATCCTTCACGACATGGAGTACATTGACCACAACTTTCATGTTCATAGAATTTAATAAGACGTGAAATACAATTCACAACATCAGCTGATCGATTCATTACAATTAATGCTGCTGTACCTAAACCAGAATTAACTTGTACAAGAGCATCGAAATCCATTAGGACAGTACTACAAATACTGAAATATATGATAATAAATAAACAAATAGTAAATCAAGTAATTAGTGAAAATATTGAAAATATAAAACTATTTTTCTAAAAAAGAAAAATCTATGAAGAAAGCCAGTATTCATAACCAACATGAACCTCGGGTACAAGTGTGCAATTTTCTCAAATTAGTTTGTCATACTGAATTACCATGAAGTGAGCCTAACAAAATCGATGGCTATGAGACAAATCAAGAGTGGCAAAGCAGCAGGACTAGACAGCATTCCAGCAGAGGCACTGAAAGCAGACGTAGCGGCAACTGCAAGGATACTCCACATTCTCTTCAGAAAGATCTGGGATGAGGAACAGGTACCAAAAGACTGGAAAGAAGGACTTCTAGTCAAAATACCAAAGAAAGGCGATCTCAGCAACTGTGACAACTACAGGGGAATCACTCTTCTTTCAATACCAGGAAAAGTCTTCAACAGGGTATTGTTAAACAGGATGAAGGACTCCGTAGACGCCCAACTTCGAGACCAACAGGCAGGATTCCGTAAGGATAGATCGTGCACAGACCAAATCGCAACTCTACGGATCATTGTGGAACAATCAATTGAATGGAATTCATCACTCTATATCAACTTCATCGACTATGAAAAAGCATTTGATAGCGTGGACAGAACAACACTATGGAAGCTTCTTCGACACTACGGCGTGCCTCAGAAGACAGTCAATATCATACAGAATTCCTATGATGGATTAAACTGCAAAATCTTTCATGAAGGACAGTTGACAAAGTCGTTCGAAGTAAAGACCGGTGTCAGGCAAGGTTGCTTACTCTCACCCTTTCTCTTTCTCCTGGTGATCGACTGGATCATGAAGACATCAACATCTGAAGGGAAGCACGGGATACAGTGGACATCTAGGATGCAATTGGATGATCTAGACTTTGCAGATGATCTGGCTCTTCTATCGCATACACAACAACAAATGCAGGAGAAGACAACCAGTGAAGCTGCAGCCTCAGCAGCAATAGGTCTCAATATACACAAAGGGAAAAGCAAGATTCTTCGATACAACACAACATGTACCAATCCAATCACAATTGACGGAGAAGCTTTGGAAGATGTAAAAACCTTTACATATTTGGGCAGTATCATCGATGAACACGGTGGATCTGATGCAGATGTGAAGGCACGGATTGGCAAAGCAAGAGCAGCATATTTACAACTGAAGAATATCTGGAACTCAAAACAATTGGCAACCAACACCAAAGTCAGAATTTTCAACACAAATGTGAAAACAGTTCTACTGTATGGGGCGGAAACCTGGAAAACTACGAAATCCATCGTCCAAAAGATACAGGTGTTTATTAACAGTTGTCTACGCAAAATACTTCAGATCCGCTGGCCGGACACTATAAGCAACAACCTACTATGGGAGAGAACAAATCAGATCCCAGTGGAGGAAGAAATCAGGAAGAAGCGCTGGAAGTGGATAGGACACACATTGAGGAAAACACCCAACTGCGTCACAAGACAAGCCCTCATATGGAATCCTCAAGGTCGAAGGAGGAGAGGAAGACCAAAGAATACATTACGCCGGGAAATGGAGATAGATATGAGAAAAATGAACAAGAATTGGATGGAACTAGAAAAGAAGGCCCAGGACAGAGTGGGTTGGAGAATGCTGGTCGGCGGCCTATGCTCCATTGGGAGTAACAGGCGTAAGTAAGTAAGTAAGTAATGTAGTAGTAATGATCAAAAGAAACACCAGGCACTGAAAATAATGTCCCAGAAAAAAAACAGTGAAAAGTGATCTATGAAGGAAAATTAGAATTCAAGAACTAGAGCAAGATAAGGAGTGGATGCATCTGTTTCACTGTGATTAATTCTAAAACACGTAATTCTAAGGCTACAACCAATGACCATAACTAAGTAGTTTGCATCTACCTACATGACTTAGATCAACAGTCAATGGGTTAATGAACTAATTATAAGTTTTCGTTTGTCCGCATCTAATTTCCTTTTAGCTTACTTTTACATAAACCAGTTAACACTACATATTGACGTAGACAGTGGTTATACATATGTATAAAATGTCCCAACCACCTAGGTTGATCAAAGTTGATAATTCTATCAACCGATTTACAATTTTTGCCAAGTATCCTATGCCTAAACCAAAGGATTCCTCATTCAGTTGTTCTATATTCATCATATCTGAAGAAAAAGGTTTTCACAACATAAATAGATAGTTTAATAAGTTATATAAACACCATGTAATGTTTAGATCAGGAAGAAAATCCCATTATTTTAATTAAAAAATATATATGCATATAATCTCCCTCAACAAATATCTGAACTGAGCAACTAAGAATACAAATTGAGAACAGAATTAAATAAACAATTAATCCCATTAACTCCAATGACTTGTTTAACTGATAAGAGCTTGAATTCTACTATAAGTAACTAATCTGTTAAATAATTACGCGACAATTCTCATTAATATTCATTCAGCAGTGTTAGTCCGCAAATTTCCAACTCATAGTAACAGTAATAGTAATTGTAGAAAAGATCAGGCATCCAAGATACGACTCAAAAGGAAAATATGAATTAGCGAAATAAAAACACAAAAAAGGTTATGATGAATTCAAAAACTCACAATTTGAATTCAGACAAATAATGGATGCACCTACACGATTGCAAACAATTGTGAGCCATGTCATCCAAAGTCACTAATCACGTTGAATTCAACCAGGTAGTCTACACCTATTAATATGGCCAAGTCCAATTGTCAATGACATGGACTGATGACATGTGTAGACACGTGACTTCAATCATTGTAATCAAGTTATAACATTGATGTTTTTTTTTTTTGTAAATTTCACAAAATTAAGACTACTAACTTGACACCCGAATGCTTTACATATCTAACTTCAATCAATTCAAAATACCCGACAATTGGTTTACAATTTATTAGTAAATAACTTACTCTTTAGGTAATAATGGAGTAGAACTACCACCGGGAATAACAGCTAATAGATTATCCCAACCACCGATTACACCGCCAGCATGTCGTTCAATTAAATCACGCATCGGTATGGACATTTCTTCTTCAACGGTGCATGGATTATTCACATGCCCTATCAAGAAAAACATGTATAATAAAATCTAAATTAGTCAGATAATGTAAAATTAAAAATTCCATTCAGTAGCTAGAAATCCATAGTTAAATTAGACGAACAAAGATAACACTGAACAGTAGGCATCCAAGATCTAGGATGTTGAGAAATTTGTTAAGAAGACAATCATGTCACACAGAGTGTGTGTATTCATTTTTCGGATCCATGAGTCCCATCATCAGAAGAATTATTACTTCTAAATCCTCACTTTAAGATGAAAAGTAATTTTATTACAGATATCAGAAAATTAGAGATATATGAACAAAGAAAATTCTTTTTAATCACTTTCTGTCAACATGGAAACAGACATCCAAAGGGCGAATAGCAACTAGAAACAACTGGAAAGGATTGCCCAAGACAGAATTCGATGGAGAATGCTGGTGGGTGGGTTATGCCCTTCCACGAGGGGTAACAGGCGTAAGAAAGTCACCAAATATCAGATCGATCTTCGACCTCAGATCAATAGCATATGAACATCTTTCAACTCAAATCTAATTAATTGTTGCTATCATAGTGGTAAATAAAACTACCGATGTTTTTTTAAATAAAATAACACAAGGAGACGAAAACCTGAGTATTACGCAAACTAGATAAAGGAACTGGAACTGTCCTACTTGACAAAAAAAACTACTTTGACAAAATGAATATCATTGTAAAGAATAATCGGAAATTTGAAAAACTGAATGACTAAAAAGATCTTAATAAAAAGATGGAGAATGATCTGACCAGATCTTTTTTAAAGAAGCTCAGAGGTCAACAGATAGTATCATCAAATATGTACGGAACAATTAAGCTGGTAAGAACTGATCTATCAAGGCTACATAGATTGACAATATGTACATAAATCAGGTGTCCTATTAAAACTGATTTCAGACAGGTATAACTCTCGTAATCATACCACAATAAGGTGGTTCGCAACTAGTTTGAAACTACTCCAGAGACAGTTGATAGAGCACAGTATTTAGGATATATTTCAATTCTTCAGCAGAATCAAAGATATAAACAATAATGAGCCAACTATGATGCCCTTAGTTGTAATGTTATGATTTACAAATGTCCCATTTATGTAGATGGTGGAATATATTTGTGAAAAACTCGAAAAACATGAAATAGGAACTGTGATTCTAGTTAGAATCATAGTAGGGTGAACTTCATATTTAATGATGAAATATATTATAACAAACAGATAGTGTCACAATGAGTTCATCACCAGGTCCCATGTTAGCGAACAATTTTCTAGAAAACAGTCCACTGCTACAGCTTATTCATAAGTCCCCAGTTTATTACCGATATATAGATAATAAGTTTATGATTTGTAAGGACCATACTGACTCGGAAGAGACTCACTCTCAAGAGATTTAATGAAGTTCATCCGTCTTCTAAATTCACATTTGAGAAAGGAAATGGAGGCAGAATAGCCTTTCTAAATGTTTTCCTTTCAAAGAGAGTAGATGGGTTACAAAAAAGGAGCCAAAAAAAGAAAAACACTAAGACGGGTCAACAGAAGAACTTTTCTTTTTTCTTAGTAAATTGGATGAAATTCGTTAGTTTCGCCCCTCCTCAATGTCAAGATACTCCATTATAGGAATAAAGACCACATGCTCTCTGTAAACAGATGGAGAAAAAATAAATGCAATGATTGGTACTCTAAAAGAAAATGGGTTCCCGGAGAAATTTATAAACAAACACAACGAGTACAAAAAGAAATCCTAACGATAAGTAAAGAGCTGCTGTTTATGCTTAAAGGTAACCCATTCAGGTTGGTTGACATAATCCTATTTACCTGACTACAAAAAAACACTTAATTAATTATTCAATGAATCACCTGAAATATTGAATAATTTAGTGCCACGATTTCTTTCACGGCCAAAGCTTGCAAACCAATCACCACCACGACGACAAATTGTAGGTGAAACAGCTACAGTTTCAACATTTGTCACAGTTGTTGGACAACCGAATAATCCAATATCCGCTGGAAAAGGTGGTTTTAAACGGGGTTTTCCCTAATAAGAGTGTGTAAAAGGAACAAAAATATTTCTTAAAATAACCATGAAGGATTTAATTTCTAGAAAGCATTTTGTCAATGTATCAAACAGATAATACATCGGATGAATACAAATGATTTGAAGATCGAAAGAATGACAAATCCAAATAAATTTCAACTACATTTTGATATCATGAACAATGAATAAGTCGATTAGAGTGCAAATGACATATGAGATTGATTTTTTTACAACCGTCTGTGAAAGTTATTCATCACATCTTGAGAAAGAGTAATTATATGATTTAGCCAAGGATAAACTTACACTTTAGGCTACATCGATATGAAACTATAAATTTACTTGATTTTGTGGGGAAGGTCACGTTGGCCACACAAAGCGATTACTTTCCAAACGCATCTCAGAACATCAGTCGGTATGGTTTTTAAAAGGAGAATGCAAAACAATCACCAGTTCAATAAAGGAGCACCTAATCAACTCTGGACATATCGCTCCAGAGAAATCTTCCTTTAAAATAATCTACACAACCAAGGAAACTACATCGAACGGAGGTCAAATCAAAAATTTATGCACTGATGAGACGTTTGACGATCCACTAATTCAAGCCGGGACCCCGTGTACAAAAACAATACGTCCAACCTCTCATCATTCCTTGACCCTAATTTCATTCCCCAGTATGCTTTGATCTTGTTTTGTATCTATTATTATTATGTACTTTGTTAAACCATTGTGGTGAACGAGAACACAAGTGTAAATAAATCATATAAACAGTGGTGTATTCATAGATCATTTCAATTTATTTTCGGGGTCAAATAAATTCATATCACAAGTTTTGGTGATCTCACTATGCGTCGTCAGACTCAAACTTTTCAGTAACAAGCACAAATCAGTAAAGCATTCAGGAAACACAACAAGTGGCAGATATAACAAAGTTCTCACACAAAAAAGACATACAATGATAGAGTAAAAAAACACTATACCTGTTTTCCTTCAATAGATTCAATTAGAGCGGTTTCTTCACCACATATATATGCTCCAGCCCCACGATGAATATAAACATCGAAATTAAACCCAGTGCCACATGCATTTTTCCCCACGAGACCAGCTTCATAAGCCTGTATAAAAAGTTCAATATATATATATATATATACCGTTGTACAGCTTCAAAGACAAACTCGTTGGTAAAAAATACCTCCAATGAATTATCTCATAACTTAATGGGTATGTTTAAAATTATATAATTACATTTTCTACAACTGTCAACTACTCACTGATTACCACAAAGTGAAGTCTACCAAACCACTCACTAAAATAGCTGATTGGGAGTACAAAGATGATACAACATTTTTTTCCTCCCGTGTCTAAAGGATGAAAATTAATAGTAAGAAAATCGAAGTAGTCAACACTTAGTTAGTCGGTCAATCAGTCATCACGCAACGTCTCCAGTCACTGATAGTAATTATTACATACACCCTAACCAGATAGAGGTCTATATATACCAATACGACTCAAATCAACGGTCAATGACTGACTTCGTGGACTAACCTCGTCTTCGCTTCGCCAGCAGAAGTATAATTTAGTGATGAGTCAATTATAGTGGCTGTTAGGTTTTTGAAAAAAATTCAAATATCACGTCTAACGAACAGTAGAAATACCTCATTTTACTGCTCAAAACATTTCAAATGATAGCAGAAAATTATTTCTTTGCAACGATAGAATAAAAATGACGATGCTAAATGTATCAAATGCTTAATTCTGTCTCTGTAGATTGTAAATCGATGCTACCCTTAAATCCTAACCTTAAACCCCTAGTCCTGAAATACCTTAATCTGAAGGAACTAGATTTATGAACGAACTAATCAGATCAGTTAGTCAGCTACAACGTAGGACCAGGCACATAGTTGCATCGGTCTATTAAATTTTTATGCGAAATCAATTCATTTATATTCCTACAGAACACTGTTACACTGTACCTAACGTCAATTTATGATGAAAACTCTAACTCTTACCCTGAATACCCAGCCATGATGAAGGACATTTTGAGAAATTTTAGGCTTCTTTATAAGAAGTGTTTAAAAAGATGGAAAATCTATATTCATAAGGACGAGTTTATATGTTGTTGTTTTTCAGGGGGGGGGTAGACAGACAGAGTAACCTGAGGAGGAAATTAGCAATATATTTAATAATTACGTGAGATCGGTTCACAATACGCCATTTTATTGTTTTCTTTCCTATATATTATACACTAATAAAAGCTAGGATTTTTTATTGGCTAGAAACTAGCTGGAAATTTGTTGTGGTTGTTTTCAGCTCTTCTACAAAGTATACTTTTGTTGGAGTTTTGTTCTCTGAGCTGGACCAAACCATCCAGCTCAGAGAACAAAACTCCATCAAAATCATCCACCTGAGCTACAAATCTTCTCCACCATCACAAAGTATACTTTTATTGATTCACCTCTCTTATTTAGTTTCAGTCAGTCAGTCAGTCAGTAACAACGTGGAACTTCGTACGTACGTACATCAGTTCGAGTTGCCATACCACATTAGCACAGAGATTCAGTTATCGTCTCAAATCCCATAGTGGTAGAGGTACTGAAAGTATAAGTAGAGATAGGGGACATGAAGGTTTGATGATGTTATTAGAGGAGTATAGTCCAGTGGAATAAATTGGGAAAGAAAATAAAGGACATGAAGAATTCAGAAGATTAGAGTTTGAGAGAACACAAAGAGTGGATGCACCTGCGCCATTGCAAACGATTTTGAGCCATGTCATTCAAGGTCTCTAACCATCGGTTGCTATCATCTCGCGGTCCCCAACCAGGTAGTCTACACCTACCAATATGACTCAGTCCACTTGTCAGTGACCTCATGGATTTGTGCCATGTTTTGGTCTGGCCGCCCCTAGCTTTCTTCCAACCTACTCCTACACCAGAAAACATAGCACGTCGGGGCAGTCGGTGGTCGGGCATGCGCAGCACATGTTCCAGCCATCTCAACTGATGAAGTTTCACTACTTCACCAATTGATTTGCCATCCTTACCTAGTACCCGTTTCATAACAACTGCATTACTTACTCGGTGGTCCCAGGATATGCGAGCAATGTTTCGAAGACACCTATGATCAAATACTAGTAACCTACGAATATCCTCTACTCTTACAGGCCATGTTTCACTGCCATAAAGTAGGACGGAACGAACTGCTGCGCAGTAAACACGTCCTTTGGTTGATAGACGGATATCTCGCCTACGCCACAAATGACGCAAGTTGGCAAAAGCTAGTCGAGCCTTTTGTATCCGTGCTGAGATTTCGTCACACACCAAACCACAAGGGCTGATGAGACTTCCGAGATAAGTGAAGCGATCGACACGCTCAACTACTTCACTCCCTATCACTAGTTCGGGTGTCGACGCAACCCAATCCTGAAGCAACATTTTGCATTTCGAGGGAGAAAATCGCATGCCGAACATGCTTGCATTGTTGCTTAGAGTGGTCAGTAGATTCTGCATTCTGTCAGCGTCTTCACCAAATAGAACTATGTCATCGGCATATTCTAAGTCAACAAGTGGATCTCCCGGTAGAAGTTCAACTCCTGGAAATTTAGATGAGGAAAGTGTCATCTCTAAAAGGACGTCAACGACAAAGTTAAACAAGAATGGAGAGAGTGGACAGTCCTGACGAACACCACTTGAGGTAATCAATTCTGATGACAGTTAGTTTCAGCAAGAAATGAAAGCAAACGAATGACAACCACTACCGAATCAAAGTGGAAATGATGATTTACCTCTTTGATGGCTAATTGCATATTTGACGCTTCATTATAAAATTCACCACGAATATAAATGTACGCTGCATTGGCACCCATCGCTTTTCCAGCTATAAGACAACCTTCAATAAGTGTATGTGGATCGTGACGCATAATTTCTCTATCTTTACATGTACCAGGTTCACCTTCATCAGCGTTAATTACCAAATATTTAGGTCTAGACAAATTATAATAGTTACAATAACAGTAAACAGTAAAGAATAGATCAGTGGTGTAAAAAAACATATTAAATTTAAAGAGAGAGTGGTACGGAGTAGGATATGTGGCGATAATTCTTACTGCAATTGTGACACTGTAAAACAACAGCTCTATTATATTTTAGCCGCCAGCCACCCTGAAAGAATCCTGTTAAGACTTATTAGAAAATACCAAAGAAGATTAAGATTTACACTCAGGTTAATTTATTTACATATATCAATTCAATTATCGTTAACTATAGAATTTTATCGAACTAATCAGCTATCATTGAACAAAACATCAGTATTGAAATCACTAATACAAGGGGAAATGCATCGAGAACCAAATAACTGATAACAACTGAAACACACAGTTAGTGCATAGAATTTACTCTGAATAATGTAATAGAACAAATGCATTGAAGTTGACTGGATGAAAATCACCTTTAATTCACATGAGGAATTAAGATTGATTTTTCTCTTCGTTCAGAGGATATAGCATCCCCAACACGTAATCAATAAATTTAGAGAAAAATCAGTACGAATATCAAGGAGACGAAAAGTCGGTCAAAAAAGAAATAGATTACCGGCACATACACACACATGCTTGCGTACATAGAACAATTATTAACCAAAACTTAAAATGAGAAAATCTTTAAAGTGACAAGATGTACATTATGTAGCATTTAATGAAGAAATGATTCCATTGATTTTTAAAGATAATGAATGAACAGTTAACTCGTTGACAAATTACATAACACAATAAGAAACCAGTAACTTGTGAATTTACAATAAAGCCAAAAGGCTATGCTGTCACATGGCCAAGTGCATACAACCACTGCCAGAGAAGTCCTACTCACTGTCTGCTCGTACCACAGGTATTGTTTACGAAACTGAGAGGACGAAAAGCGAATGTCCGACATTTTAACCGGGTCGGTGGATATGGAGGATCCAACTAGAGGAGTTGGAAAACTCTGATTCCAAACCAGTGATCCAAAATTCTGAATGAATAAATGGCGTACGAACTAATTATAGGTCACCGGCTACCATGGGACTGCGTCTCCTGACGTTGCTCCACTGTCCTGTAGACCAAACCTTTAGGTCGAAGGCTCTGGGCGTGGCCCTCTAGGAAAACCACCTACTTTGGTCTGGGCACCCGAGTAGTATCACAACCCACACACAAATCAAGTGACTTATGTGGCGCATATGTATTCGGTGCTCCTTTGTACCAATATTTAAGTGTTCAATTAAATAAATAACAGGGCTATAGAGTAAATCTCAAGTGTTAAATCAAAATATTACTGAGGTTTATTACTTTGTTGAGAAGTTTCAACTAACATTAAATCTAGGTCAACAGTTTATTACCAGTTGGATTCGACCATCTAACATGAAGACATATTGCAAGTGATGTCTAATCATGCAGACTAGTAGTCATATTGCAACTTGATTGATAGAATTTAGTCAGTACTAGAAACTATATAAGTACAAAACTGATTAAAAATCAGTATTTACGGTAAATATCTGTTTTGTAGGATGTTAACTGAGACCTGAATAGCTAAGTGGCAGCGTCACTGACTGTGACACTAAGTAGCATCAGTTCAAAACCCATGAGACCATCGATTCTCTGAAGATTATAGATGTCCCTTGTCGACGAGTGTGAGAACAACCATAAAACCTAGGTCCGAGGCTTCGTTTATATTTCTTTCAATCAAACATGTGTTATTACGACAAATAGAATATCTGGATGATAAAACATATCAATAAAACTAATAGTCCTCCAAAATTCGATCCCTAGTTAGTACATTTGCTTGACGATAAGATTTAAAACAGCTGTTATTCGTCTTTTTTTCTGGACATTACGTACCCAAGACATTAGGCGACATGTACACAAACGGAAACACAAGCATCTACCTAAGAATCACAACAGTCTCTAGTATGCACAACTTTAGGTCATGAAATGATACTATCTTTTATTTTAAAAACAGCCATAGACCGTAATTAGCTATAAATTGACAATCAGCTTACTCGGACACTTTTCTTGCTAACGACTAGGCAAAAAAATGTGAAACTAACTCATAAACATTTTGTCGATCTAAAATCATTACGCAGAGACACAGAAACAGTAATTTAGGCTCCTTTTCATTTGGAAAAAAGTGATATTCACTTCCTATATTTCTAAGCATCTTGGCGATTAATAAATTTAAGAAATGAGATGCGTTTTAGTCATACATTACGAACAATCTAGTCACATATACAATTTTGAAGGCACATATATGAAAACTAATGGTCAATTAAATAAGAGATCAAATTAATATAAAATAACGACTGGAAATGAGAAAGCAAAAATAATATGAAAGGAATGAGAATTAATCGCACTACCTTAGACCTTTGAAAATGTTGGAGATTATCAGAGCAGATGTTTAAGGTTTTACGTATATAAAGAATGTCTGAGGCATCGAACAGCCAAAGCATCCGTAAATTTATAAATGGCCTTTTGAGAATTTCTATACAAAGCTTTGAAAGTTGTTTTAAGGTCAACCCAGTGGCCTATTGAAATTATGTGTATTGCTGTTTATGGCGTAAGTACATCACATACTTCAAATAAACTCGGTCTTCGCATTATACTATAGGGGTTTATGAAGGGGATTAATTGCTTTAAATACGAATATCGACTGTCTCTTTGTTTTTGCTGGCATTAGTTAGACGATTGACTAATGATTCCACCTCTGTAGCATCGAGAAAGGATGAACAGCGGCAGTATAGGATGATTCTTGTTTTCAGAGAAAAAATTTACTTCCAATCAGTTTGAATTCCACATCTAAGACGAGAAACTGATAAATACCGGCTTTAACAGCAAGGTCGATGGCCTGTCTATCATGTATAAAACAAAGTTTAATTCATTATCGTTTCATTTCCCTTTTGCTATACCACGTGGTTGTCTGTGAATATATAAAGATCTTGGAACAAACAATGAGTGGGTGTACCCACGCCACGAATACTAATTTTCAGTCGTTTTAATTAATATGTTCAACAATTAATTCGTGCTTCTTTTCATCTAATTTATACGCTAATAGCACAAAAACAAACAATGTTCCTAAATGGAATAAAAAAGTTGGTTAAGTGTGAAAAGTTTCCATACAGTTTTACTATTTATTGGTCAAGACAAACAACGATTCATTAAATTGTACCTGCCATCACTTGGTTTGTTCATAAAACTCCATTTCATGCCCGAAGGGAAACCAGCGCCACCACGACCACGTAGTCCAGATTTTTTAATTTCTTCAATGATCCAATCACTACCTTTTAGGATAATCTCTTTTGTTTTATACCAGTGGCCCTGTTATTAAAATAACCAATGTTGAAAGGAACTCAACGATAATAATCTTACACGCTGCATGGCACCTTTAAGACGCCAATCATGTCGACCGTATAAATTAGTGAATATTCGATCTTCATCAGATAGTGGCCCATAAGTAGTCTAAATCATAGAAGCATAAAGAGACGAAAACTAACCTTGGTGGTCTGAGTAGTGCTGGTTGGGCTAGCAGTAGAAAAGAATTTAATAACCACGGAATTCCTCCCTGTAATTCATAAAATACTGAAAGTGAAACAAACGTTTGGTATGAATTAATGCAATGGAAAAATGATGCCGTAGGTGTCACTCACCCTTAGTCAAGCTGAAAGAGACACCAAATACACATGCACCACACAACGAAAATGAGGTTGTGGAGATAGAGAATGAAAGGTGGGTATAATAAAAAAGAGCAACAATGAACAGAAATTAGTGTATGAGAGTGAAATAATAACAATAATAACGGAAAGTGCAGTTAATTTAGGGAAAATATAACCAGAAAGAATTCTTTGAGTTGAAGAAGTTACGTCATCTTTTATGAAGAAAGTAAAAGTTACGGCAGGATCGCTACTGACTTCTAGTCTGAGCCATGTCTGATAACGACTCAAGCCACTGTGTAGCACCATTTCCATAAACCCAACCAGGGAGTCGTGAAAGATCGACAGAAGTCAGTCCTGTAAAGCTTTCTTTCACACTACATGATCAAACACAAAGAGTCGTCTAACAACCTCAACACAGAGAGGCTATGTTTTGCAAGCATAGAAGAAAACTACTCTCACAAACGCGTCGCAGATCCAACCCTTTACAGCGAGACTAACGTCAAGGTGCCAAAGATGGCCCAGATTGGCAGAAGCCGCTCTGGTTTTCACTATACATTAATTGATCTGATCCCTCACGCCACCACCAGCACTTACGCAGCTACCTTGATACACGAACTTCTCGACTACTTCTATCTGCTCACTACTCAGAGTGCAGGTTCAAGGTCCTGTCAGTCTTGAAGTTGAAAAGACTACATTCAAATTAAAGTGAGGGTAAGCATTAGCAGTTGATGGGTAAATCCAAAGACCGAAACACCATGAAAAGATTATAGATTAAGTTGTACTGATTAGTTCAATAACCAAGAAAATATGCCCGCATAGCATGACAAGCTATGATTAGAACCAGATAAACTTTGACATTTGTTCAACAAGTAAAGTTAGCTTTTTTCACTTTAGCCATTTTATAAAGGCTCTATTTTTCCTGTTTTAGATCTACAGATCTACAGTAGATAGCAGACTTAGGTCTTTGTTGACGTCATCAAGTACAGTGAGTTGTAATGCAATTACAGGTAAATTTACTTGGTTTGATGCAGCTTTGTAACTAAGAATAATACCAAAATTTAAGTAAGGACACAGTTTTCACAGGATGAATAATACCACCCCATTTCCTCAAATCAAACAAGACAATGTGTTCTAAGCCAGCAATCCAGATACAAGAAGTCATGTTTTAGTTACTGAACTGAGTCTTCACAACTGCTGTCGCTGTTCTTTGTGTGCTGAGCCTATTTGCAGTCTTAAATAATTTCAATGAGTTCGGTTTGAAAAATATACCTTCACACAACTGTACCAGACTTACGGAAAGACTTGTTAAGAACTGAACAAAAATATAGAAGTTTAAGTTCATGCTGTTCTTTCTGCCATAGGTTTTGTTAAAGTTAATCATTAGTGGTAGAAAATTCCTGGCAGATTCAACTATGAATACGACTTCGATTCTTGCACCAAATGGTTTGTCGATCTACAGACCGGGTTCAAGTAGATATGCTTAAAGAACTGATTTTTTTTTCATCGTGTTCTTTAACGACAAAACTGTGACAAAATCCATATGTATGAAGTGTGAATTTCACTACAAATTAAACTTATTAAGTATGAGTGCTCAAGTATTTAAATACTGGAAACGACATGAAACTAAATACTCAAAAATACTAAAAGCATCTCTGCTGAGCAATTAAAATTAATTTGCGAATGAGAGCCGACGAACCATCTTAAATACACCATATAATAAGAGCAACTGAATGGGTTTCGATCGGTACATTACTAACGAAGAGTAGTCTAGTGGGATAACCTAATATCTACTGAACTGACTTAATGAGGCAACAATACAAAATGTGATCGAAATCTGATATGAGCAGTACAAACATTTGAAAATGTTGTTAGAAAGTTGTAATTGTTATTTTAGTCATGAATTATAAGAACAATACCGAATGTATCCATAAAATTGAGGTTACATGTTCGAATCCTTCTTTCCCTAGTTTGATTAGGGCAGTTCATTTAGTATCGCTAACTTTCAGAACCCATATTGGGTTCAAAAAGCAAGTAATTAAGCCCACAATTGACCAACCACATGTTTCTATACATCACTATGGTGAGTTATATTGATTGTGCTTATTGCTTTGTATTTGAATCACACATCACAAACCAGAAAAGGTTCTTCCCGAGACAAGGTCTCGGAAGTCAGAGCTTTTCTACAGCATATCACAACACTGGTGTTCGTAGGGAGTACTTTTAATCTTTCGGATATACGAAAAAATCATAATTGTGTCACACTAGTTAAACGATAATGCCTAGCATTTATCGGTGAAAAATTAATATTTCAAACAGGCACTAGTTATGATTCTTATTCTAAATTTAACCACAGTTACAAAACCCGAAGCAAGAACCATGCGAGTTCAATGATGGCACGAATATGCCAGGTGTCAAGTTAGCTTACCAACACTCAAAGGTAAAACCTTCGTGTATCTCAGCATTTCCACATTGGCGCCATTCGAGGTTCAACCGAAAACTTTGACATCCATCGCAGATTATAAAAGAAGAACATTAAAAAGCCTATTCTTCTCTCAGTGACTAGACTATCTATCTTGAATCTACAAGGTATTGACTTATAAGGCACTGTTGAATACATTTTAGACGGCAGAAATCACCATGGTGTTTCGCAAGTCGTCAGGTTGAATGCCCTAGGCTGTAGTCATGTTGGAACGTCCACTGGAGGCTCATCAATGAAAAACATGAGTTTTAAGGGGCCTAAGATTCATAACATGTGGTTCTGTTGATTTAGCGATCAATAAACAAAACGATTTTCTCAGACTTTCAGTCTGATTTGTCAAAATATTTGGCGATTTCCAGTGGGCGGTAGTCTAAAGATTCGACTTCGATAGTTCTGGTTAGTATTTTTTAACAGTAAGTTTCTATACCTTGCCAAATGAGTTGGTGCGTTTACCTCGGAGCAACAATATTCCTGGAATCGCCAGTTATCGCACAAACAGGCAGGAAGTATGTTGGTCTCATTGTAAGACAATAATCAAGGGAAAAAACTGAAACGCGTAATAGCTAAGAAAATACGACTGCCTAAAAGAGAAATTGGGTCAATTAATTAGATCATATTACGTATGATGTTGGCAGAAGTGTAAGAATAACAGTAGGAGTAGATGAACCCCTAAACTCCTCTTAGTGTGTATTTATATCTTTCTGAACTATGCAACCCGCCATGTTTCAATCTGAACCTGGCTTTTTACTCTTACAACTAACTTAACTGTTGGCCGTTCTTATAGTAGCATTACGTTATGGGGTTCTTTCTTCAGGGAAATCATAAATGCATAACTGAGCCGATGGCTTCGCATATATAAATTTCTCTGCACTTCAAGAGAACGATTATACAATTGCCACGTTAATCCATCCTACATATGGGTCACTTGAGATCACATACATACTGATTTGATCGAAATTAAAGCACCCTTGTACACTCAAAGAAATCTACTATTTTTGATATTATCCTTATCCTTTCCACATAATCTTCAACAGTTTTATTCGTTCCCATTTAGAGTACGGAAACATAGTATTTCCTCCCTCACTCCAAAAGGATAAGGAGCTAGTCCAAGCAACTTCTCAGGAGTCCTTTAAGAAACAATTTGATCTATTCTTAAGGAGTAAGGATAGTGTCATACCATGATTTACCAATTTCTTTTTTCTTTTTTATCGTTAATATACCTAGGTTCCTGCCTGGAGATATTGATTATCCCTTGCTACTAGGCACAGAAGCCTGTTAAACGAAAGCTTCCTCTATTTCGTCCACAACCATTTGCACCATACGTGCCCCATCAGGAAAAACGTACGAGCCACATAGATCTATACGAAATAACAATGAATCCCTGCCAAATAATCATTCAAACTGAATTTATTATAGGACAAATCAGTAAATATCGAATGTCGAGTAAAAACATCTGAAGGTCAAGGGAGCTAAATACTGGAAGAATCGGGAGACTGATTAGCTTTATCTTACTTTATCGTTATCCTTAACATAATATTTTATCGGCCAGACTGTTTTTAGATCTTGCCAATATTGTTGTCTCAGTGAATGAACTTGCTGTAGTCGTTGAGTAAACGGATCCTTGTGTCACTGTTCGTCCACAAGTTCTGGTTTGGCAGTTGAGTATAAATAATCACCACATTTCATTCTCGATAAGGTTCAAAATACTCCAATCGTGACAGTGTTTTATAATTATCATACGGCGATTAGATTTTTTATTATTGACCTAGGTCCCAAAGGCTTTTCCAAACATCTGAAGTCAACAATTATAAAAGTAATTCCGAACATTAAGGGATATCCCGTGACGTTCACATACCCCTCGTCTCTTTTCAGTGGTCGTTTCAGGTACAAATACTTGTAGCTAAAAGTGGGCCAGAATTTATTGATTAAAAGATATCCAACTTTATACATTAGAACGATCCTGAGGATTTTATTGTCAGCTCAGTGTTGTTATTAGATAGATAAATTTGATTTCTGTTTAAACTTGTCATAATCAGTCTTAATTTCACATGGATTTTATTACTGACTATCAACCACCTCAGTCCACAGAGTGGACAATTAGCATAATAAATAGCAGTAGGAATCTAAATATTCGTTCGTGAGAAAACGCCGGCAAAATACGCTAAAATGTTTGTTTAATTGTCTCCCTAAGACAAACTCAGAACTGTCCTATAATGTAATTTGACCACATCAGTATTGGCTGTTGTGAATGGAAAATGAACAGAGAATGGGCCGTTTTCGCGATGTGTCGATTTTTTACAACTGGCGCCAATGTTTTGTACTCCCATAGACAAAATCTTGACAACATGATCAAAAAGTTTACACGATTACGTATTTATAACTTACACGGCCAAAAGTATTGTGGTTCAAACAAGGGTCATTCAATTCGTCTTCGTGATACAAATAATTTTATGGCTTCTCACTTGTCAGGAGTCTGTTTAATTTCGACACTTATTAGATGAAGTGTTTCATGATGTCTGCATATCATCAAAAATTTAATGATGTACTTTTTAGAATAGTGAAGATGCCACAGGTGTTCGGAGTTTGACAACTCTTCAACCAGTAACACCTTCTAACATGAAACGTACCCACCAAGTGAAATCAAAAGACAGAAGCGAGGAGATCGATGATATATTTGATAAGCTATCGATATATCGAGGATCGTTTGAACTAATCTGGCTAGTGATTGTGACAGATGTTGAGCATGGCGTTCCCACACGTGATCTGGTGCGGACGCTTGACCGAGTACCTTCAGCTAGATCAGTCCACTAAAACTGTGGTCAACATCAAATGTCGAAAACTTACAAAGCTATTTATTTTGAGGAATTATTTACCGCGACAATAGGTTTAGGGACTTTGTAGTGTACTCCATTATTATCTAAAAGAATAAAATCACAGTTCTAGTATAGACTTAAAGTAACACATAGCTTTATATCGTTATTAAAAAAAGTTCAAAAGACATTGTTTTTATTGTGTCTTGTTATATGTTGAAGGGCGCAAATTTGCTTTGAAGGCCGTAGACCTGGTCGTGGTTTACGGATTTATTTGTCAGGTAGTACTTAAGTATTTAAGTATGAAATGTTTTTAATCTAAAGTTCAACTGTACGGTTATTGTGATATTCTCATTCAAGTGTCTAGTTCTATCCCAATTGTTGTTTATGTACAAATTGAGACGATCAGTACGTTCATTGCGGCTCTTACAATGATCAACATCTAATAGACTTATTTTTGCGGTATATAATAACTTAATATTGTCATCTTAGTATGTTACACTTGGGCGCAGTTTCTTTTGAATGTAATAGGAGAACACTCTCAAAATTTTAAGACCAACTTGTCTAAAGTATATTGCTGTGTATTCACGATACTTCTGTTTAGCTTCTTGGTTTTCTCACCCCGGCCTTCCCAGTTCTGTTTATATTTTGCGGTTCGACTTCATAGTTCGTCAAGTAATAAATGACTAACGGAGTGAAAAACGTCAATAAATACCTAAATTTTGTTAAAAAATTGTTTTATAACCAGACCTCATGAGGATGAGGGACTGGATGATGTACATTAGTTTTGAGATTTTCAACACCATGGATGATGTAAACAAAATACTATCATCATGTTCTTTTTTAGTAAATTCTTAGTTAAGGACCAGGTACGCATGAATCTGTCCACACCATAACATTTTACAGGTAACACTTATTCCCAATCTGTATATATTTTTCTTTTCTTTGGAAGTAGCTGGGACCCTACTAGGACCACCTTACTTAGTTTGACAAATTACTGATCCCCAGTACTTTCCTAGATAATCTTTAGTAAGCAGTATATATTAGTGCACTTCTAATGATTCATCACTAACGAACCCAGGCAAATCCATTAAAAGTCTAAAGCTCCAACTAGATCCGGAATAATCGCTTCATTCATACCTTCTCCACTAGATGATGAAATTTCGGTGAAATTCTTTTGTAATAAGAAAAAGAACCGTGAGAATCAAAAGAAGCTAAGTAGCCAAATGGGAAAACGTCTTTTGTTACAATTGGAAAATAATCTTTTAAAGACCCCTATTTTCCACTTGATATTTTTTAACTCATGTCAGTAAGAGAAATTAAATTTGATTATAGTTGGAGATCGATAAAAAGTCAATTATATTAGTGAGGTGACTTTTTGCTGCTATTTCTACATGTCTTCAAATTTGTAGTGCTATTTTTTAAATTTACCAATAAAAGTTATTTATTTTTTGAACTTCACACCGTTCAATTTTTTTTTATTCGTGATAAGAAGTTTGGTTGATTGTAAACTTATCGTTCATATATGTTGACACCAGTCATTGCCATGCTGTACTTTTAATCCAGCAAGCCAAAATACCGTTAAAGATCATCTCGCGATACAAATGAATAATGATATTTTTGGAAATACTCAATAGAGCGGTTGAGGAATCTCTTCTATATCGATTTGAGAATGCAAAGAATGGGTAGGAAATCTTTTCTTGAGTTGTTAATTATCCAATAATTACCGGCAGTTTAAAATTCGAGAAATTCAACCAAACACTAGCTGATTTTGATGGTGCTATTTATCATTTAAGAAGTGTCCCAAATGACCGATCAAAAATTCTTGTCAGTATTACACTAAACTTTTTTCAAGAATTACAAGAACATGGAGCAAACGAGGTTTGTCAATATTTATGGTTTTATACATTCATTTCAATATTACAAAAATAACAGGTATTGAGAAGAGAATACGGTCAGTATTTATTAAATAAACCTGAAGATGGTTGCAGTGTCTCATTGTTATATGATCTGGAGCATTTACCAGAAGATTATGCCTCAATAGCACAGAAAGCTGCGTTATTAAAAAGAAATTGTTTTGCTGCTGTGTTTGAGAAATTTTTTGAATTTCATGCTTCTATGAGTGAAGAGGCTGTTGGTTGTAAAAAAGCTGTCATACATTATAGACCAGATGAAACACTGTAAGTGCTAGTATTTACTAGTAAATTTTTTCGATGTCACACATGGTGTGAATTTGTAAAATTTTTAACTATTTTTGACCATTATATGACACATGACTACATATCGACTCAGTTGTATGAAATGTGAGATATACACCACAAAAATCTCAACTGTGCTACTAACCCGTCCATATGGAAGCAAATAGATTGATTTCAAATTTATCCTATTTACTGATAGTGGTGTAACTCTTTGACACAATATTATATTAGTTCAAGATATACTTTTCGTCTGTACAGTGACGTAAAATATCAGTACGGATTACCCAAAGGACATAAATGAACTAATGATAAGTAGATGCTTAAAAATCCGTGGCCGATCAAGATATTTTTGCGTAAAACAGGGGTTTGTTTTTTTACAGCTCTCGAATATCAACGAGTGGATTACAAACGCTGAACAGCAAGGCGAAATCACGCATTAAAAATGTAACTAAAATCGAGCACATAAACACCTGTGCTTAATTACAGAGTTTCATTCATCAACGTTTCCGACAAATAATCACCATCACAAAGGGAACTTTAACCAGAAAAATTCAAGTTATTCACCAGTCTCATCGATTGTTGGTTACTTTATGGCGTAGTCTAACGATACCATTTTTGAGCGCCTCTCATATCGCGTCAGTGTCTGTTTAAACCCCCTCAAGTTGGAATTTTGACTAAATGCGAGTACATCTAACCACTAACTAATGGATATTAGTTGGATTTTCAGTTTATACTCTCAATTAATTGACAGAACTACTTAAATACTGACTTGTGTTATGTATATATAGCTATAGCTTAGTGCTCGAGTTACCAACCAACCAACTGATTCTAAACTTCCATTTTGATCGGTGATATAGGTTTCTGCAAACCTAAATGTTTTCAGTGCGAATTATTTCATCTATATTTGTTACAGTCTTTCGAATTAGAAGTTATGAAGCATTTTTAGTGTTCTACTCAGAGATAAATAATTTTAAATCATGTTAACTTTATTCCTACTGTTTTTACTGACTTTTAGCACTACTGATCAGGCAAACTGTCTTTAATAGAATCCAGCTGTAATATGTTCCATCTAGTAGAGTGAGACTTGGATACAGTCGTCTAAAATATATGTGCACCTAATCTATCCTACCGCCACTCCACTACAGCACTTCAACCGTCTTCATGTTAAACACCCAAATCCCTAAGAGTGGGGAGAGTCAGTTCTCTCTCACGAAATGCTCTCACATGACCAAGTGCATATAACCACTGCCAGGGAAGTCCTACTCAATGCCTTCTCTCAGCGGAGGTATTTTTTTTACGAAATTGAGAGGACGGAAATCGAATGTCCGACATTTTAACTGGGTCGATGGATATGGCGGACCCAACTAGGGGAGTTGGAAAACCCTCATTCCAAACCAATAGTGTACATGGGCTCAACGACCTTGTTGGTAAAATGGCGTATGAATCTACTGTTGGTCACCGGCCACCATGGGAGTGCATCTCCTGACGTTGCTCCACTGCCCTGTGGATTGGACCTCTAGGTCAAAGGCTCCGGGTGTGCCTCCTTAATAAAACCACCTGCTTCGGTTTGGGCACCCAGGCAGTATCCCAGCCTTCACACAAATCGAATGATTTATGTGGCGCATATACATTTGGTGCCTCCATGTACCAATGTTTGTGTGTTTAAATAAATAAATAAAACGCAATAGCGAAAACAGGAGAATAAGCCTCCTGAAAATAAAAGTTTATTTCAACCTAGACGTCAATACCAACAGCATCTAACGCGTCACTGCACGTGCTCCGGTGGCAAGGTAAACCGATTGGAGTGAATTCCTTGTTGGTAACAAGGAAGTAGCTAAGTTCATTAACCTCCTCGTCTAGGAAAACTTCATGATATCCGGATGCTAATAACAACGACCTAAAACTTCACACACTTCTCCCAACACAACCGTAGCTGCTACCTTGATATGTTATTCGGGCTTTTTGTTCTCTGAGCTGGATGGCTTGGCCGTGGAGCTTTCATCACCAGACCAATGGGAGATACAAAAAAACAAAAAAGTAAACAATGACAGGTTTAAGATCAACAAGAACTAACCAATATTGAGGTCTACAGGACAGGCTGTGAACCAACCCCCAAATGCCCTGGTACGGCCGAGAGTAGGGAGAGTCCGCTCTCCCACTCGAAATGCTCTCACATGGCCACGCGTATATAGCCTCTGCCAGGGAAGTCCTACTCACTGCCTTCTCGTGGCGGGGGTGTTGTTTACGAAAATGAGAGGACGAATAGCGAATGTCCGGCGCTTTAACCGGATCCCAAATCAATGGTGCACGTGGGCTCCAGTATCCTGAAGGAAAAATGGCATATGAACCATTCGTTGGTCACCGGCTACCATGGGACTGCATCTCCTTGCGATGCTCCACTGCCTTGTGGGTCAGACGTTCAGGTCGAAGGCTCGGGGTGTGGCCCCCTAAGAAAACCACCTGTTTCGGTTTGGGCACCCGAGCAGTACCACAGCCCTCATACAAGTCAATTGAGATTCGTGTGGCGCATATGTATTTGGTGCTTCCTTATGCCAATACCTATGTGTTAAAATAAAATAAATAAATAATAGTGAACCATATGTGGATAGATTCGAACACTTCACTTCTACCTGAAGCTTATGCTGATGATGTCGTTCAGAAGAACGATGAAAGCTTCGCGACCAAACCATCGAGCTCAGAGAACGAAACCACATCAAAATCATCCACCTGAGTTAGTCGGGTTTGCATATCTTTATGGTTAAATCAAGTTACATTTTCCGTAACACTTATCCCCTTAGGCTCTAATATACCAGGCAAATCGGTTGGAGAACGGTAAGACTAAAGGGAGCAACTTGAGGTTTAAGGGCGTAGTCTCACTGCTGACTGCGTAGGGCTTGCCACTGCATCATCTACACCGATGCTGTCTCCTCATAATGGAAGGAATAGGCTGGAAACAGTCGACGTTAAAATGACACACTTTGCTCCACAAGTCGCCTCTAGCGCCAAGGCCTTTTGAAGTATAGAGCCAATTCATTAAAAACTCGCCACAAAAAGACCATGTGACCGTCCCCAAGAAGTTGTCCTTAGGACTGCGGTGACGCCCCCAGGTCGACAAAATCACCATTAATCCGTTTCCTTTCACGAGTCCCCCAAAAAGTAAGTGTCTTTCTAGGGTGTAGACAACCGAGAAGTGACAAATGCTTTCGTACATTTAAGGCGAAGTAAGGTAATCTCGTTTTGCAATTAGAGCCAGTTTTCATCATTAAATATTACTTCTAATCCCGCTATCAATCCTCATCTGTATTTGAGCTCTCCAACTTGTACCACCACTAACCAACAAAAGGTTAGGAAAGACCAGTAAATTTTGGTGCTACCCACTGAATGCACCGAGGCTCCAAAACTCATACCGATAGTTTCGGAGAACGATAAAGAGCTACGTCAACTCAAAAATAAACTAGAAAAGTTTAGGCAAGAAAATCAAAAGAGACGAAACAGGCAGTGACTGTAGGTAACACTAGACAACTTTATCGATGTACCAAGGAAATAGATAATAAAAAGGCAGTTGTTAGTGAAGCTATTTAGAGAGGAACGAAACTGTTATTCCATTTTAACCTGGGAGATTAGACAGATAGGCAGAACAATTTAGGCAGCAGTTCAACTGACCTGCAGCTATTCTGAAGTTACCATCATCTTCAATCAACATAAATGATAAATCGATACAAGTTCTCCCTTAATGAGGTTGGAAAGACCATAAGTAATCTAAAACTATAGAAAGCAACAGGTACTAATGACTTAACCCCAGAGATCTTTAAGAATGGTGGTTTAGTTTTAGCAGTTAACTACGATATTGTCTAGAGCCTGGGAATAGGATGTAATCCTATCTGACTAGCCCTGATCTATGATCGTTCCAGTCTACAAGAAAGGACAAATTTTTCCCTATAATAACCGTGAGGGAATTAGACCAATGAGGTGTCGAAAATATTAGCCTCAATCGTAATCCAACGTTTGCCTAGAGTTCATGAAAAACACTCGAAAACACCAGGCTCGTTTCAGACATGGAATTGGATGTATTGACCAAACACCCACTCTTCGCCATGTTTTAGATTATTGGCATAACTACTGACGCCCGATTATGCTTTATTCGCTGACCTTAAGACAGAATTCAATTTTTTTTGGCCGGAAGGTTCGGTGGTTATAATTGTCATTGTAAGTTGTACCGAAGAATCTTATAAAAGCTCTCCATCCAGACATTATTGGTCGAGCCAAAGCTTATAGAGAACTGTCATCAGAATCATCACCCTCAATTAGCGTTTATTAGGGTTACCACTTTCCCCATTTTTATTGGATTTTGCCACCGATTTTCACCTCAAAATAACGTTTCGTTCGGTTAACTTTTCAGGGGGATTTGTTTTATCAAGAGGTCCGCTTATCGACTTAGATACGCAGATGACATACTTCTGTTTGGCGAGGATGCCGACAAAGTTCAGTCTTTTGACCGCCTCGGAATGAGATTCCTTTTAAACACAAAGTGCCGTTCATAACCGTGCATTAATCTCTCAACTAATAATAGGCAGTGAAGTAGTTGAATTTTGGCATCCTTTCATAAATATCTTTCCACTTTGTCTTCTCAAAACATAGTCTCAAAGTTTAGTCTTCGTTTTTATTATTGCTACTACATTAATTTGATTTCGTTTGTCATCTTTTCGTCGGGCTTATCAGGTACGGTAACTTGGGTCAGGTACATCTGTACCAGGCACAATATTGATGATATCTGTCTGATTCATGTCTAATTTCTGATACTCAAAAAACGGGAATTGAAATCATTAAAGGAGGAAACAGAATTTAAACTAGTGATCATGCTGTCAAATTGTTTTGTCAAGATTGTAGTGCACAACCATTTACGCAAAGTTTCTCCTACATTTACTCCACCACAATTTGTTCCTATTTAAAATCTTTACACTGTTTCATTTTCTTGTGACCATCGAAATTCACATAATCGATTTTATTACCAAATCATTAAAAACAATCGGAGATGGTCACGCATTATAGTAAATCGATTGAATTTAAACCTGCACACCATTACATACAGGCTCAGTGTTATTGAGGTGCGAGACTAAAGGTCCTAGATTTGATTCTCAGTTGCGAAGTCGTGGATGCTCACCATTTAGGAGCTCCATACTAAAACAAAACGACTGGCCAATGCTTCCAGTTTTCAGCCATTATCCAACTTAAATCTGTTCGTGACATAAATATGAATCATATTAGTTGCTTAACTTATTCCTTAGTTGACTTTTATAATACTGCTATACACCAGTTCACCTATTTGTATATATATATATATATATATATATATATATATATATATATATATATATATATATATATATATATATATATATATATATATATGACTTAGTGAAATAGAAATCTTTTCTCTTTCAAATAAACTGTCTAATCAATAATCAAGTGTTAGGTCAATGTTACAAGATCACCTTTTGTCAAGGTGATTTGTTATAATTTATTCGCTATTTCGCTAGGTGAAAAAATGAACTATGAATTTAGGCGTTCGTCTATCTTAGACTTTGCAATATATATATATATATATATATATATATATATATATATATACTGTTTAAAATTTAATATTCGATAGGGATGTGACTAGTATACTCAGAATCCTATATTGTAATGACTTTTTTTGGATAAATCTCTCTACTCTTTACTTTGTAAAAGTTAAACCTACCCGTATCAGTCCATTTTTGAACTTCTTATTCTAGTTCATCTTCTTTTTATCCATTTGCTGTCCACTTAAAAAGTGCCTTAATTTGAGCCAATATTTTTGCTTTTAGTTCAGTCCTTATTCTAAACACTTGTCAAACAGTTGAATCTATATTTTTTCATTTGTAGTAAAAAAAGATTATCTCTGGATTAATAGTGTATTTGTAAAATGGTTACTAATGTATGTTATCTGCTAAAGGAATCGATTGTTTTCTAATGCGTTATCTCCCGTCAATACCCTTTAACATTTCATGAATTTCTTGGAAGTATTTCTTAAGCGTCATTAATAATTTAATGTTGTGCAATTGTTCCATCTGATCATCAATGTCCACCGACATTAAAAGCAGACAAATCACATCAAAACCCCCTTTGATAAGATCGTTAAGGGTTCCTGAAAGCTTAATCTCTTTCTAAAATAAATTAATGTAAATAATACAATTCATTGTGTACTTACTGATCAGACTACATACATATATGTATGTCATTTAACAAAGCAACTGGTACCATACAAGTGACGTTTTCATGAAGAATTGTAGTTGATCTCTTTTTCTCTAACTAAACAGACTACGATTATTAGTAATCAATACTGATTCGGGATTTATCTTGGTAGTTTTATTTCGATGTGCTCATATTGTATAGCAACTTGAATCAATGCACATGTTTCAGGTTTTGCATTGTATATAACTGACTAACAAATCAAACATCATTAGACTATCTTTTCAATCATTAATTTCCAACTGTACCTTGGATTGGGGAAGTTTACAAATATAAGCTTGAAAAATAATTCTCATTAAAGAATATGAAACATTAATCATTTCACTATATGACAAGTTAAATATAGTTAGAAATGTAATTATAGGAGTTACACACTTCATTCTCTTAGGATATAATGTGAGGGCGTCTCAAGGAGACGAAGTTGTCGTTTACTTAAATTTTTTGTTGTCCTGTTGTTTTTTGTTACGTCAAGTGGATTACCGTGTTTTTCATCGTTCCGCCCTTACCATCTATACAAACTGAAAATTTATCTTCTCTAAACCAATATTTAAAAATATTGAGTTAAAGTAAGTATTTTTTTATACCAAATTGTATGAGTTGACGGTGCATTAATTGTTGTACGGTGTGGTGTTCATTTAGGTTGATTCACTAGTCAAGTCAATCTAGACGAAGTAAACACCAATTCATATTCTACTGGAAAACATCTACAGAACTTGGGTCAAGCAGAGTTTTGTATCGAGTACCTCCAATCGTCTAACTTTCTTTTTTCATCAGAATATAACACGTGTATGTATATTACATCTCCGATCTACACGTACAGTCTTGTTTACTTTTCATGTACCAATATCAAACTACTCGTAATTTATCATAGTAGTATTGTGTGTAGGTTCTCTACGGATACATTTATATTTTCCAATTACATCAATTTAGCATACATTTTTTTGACTATTTATTTAAACACGTAAATATTTGTACAGAGGTACCAAAATGTGTATGTGTATGGTCTGAGTGCCCAAACCGAAGCCGGTGGCTTTATTAGTGAGCCACTCCACGATCCCTTGACCTGCAGCTTTAATCCGCAAGGCATTGCAGCAACATTAGTGAATGCTGTATCACGGTAGCCAGTGACAAACAATAGGTTCATACGCCATTCGTTCCATCAGGGTCGTTGAGCCGGTGTGCGCTATTGGTTTGGAATAAGGGTTTTCCAACTCCCCTAGTTGGATCCTCCATATCCACCAACCCAGTTAAATGTATCGGACATTCGATTTTTGTTCTCTCTATTTCGTGCGTAACACCACGAGAACGTAGTGAGTAGGACATCCCTGGTAGTGACTGTATACTCGTGACCATATGAGAACATTTTGACATGGAGAGAGAGAACTCTTTTCACCTTTGGCCGTATTTGGGGGCTAATTAGCATACGAAATCGTTTTTACATAAATTTATGAAATGTATACTCAATAAACTGAACCAACGTAACTAATCATAAGTTCTGATTGAATGTTTCTCTTGTTGTTGTTGTTATTATTATTGAAAAATGAACCCATTATATTTATGTATTCATGATAAAGTCTTATCTTTCCTAATTATTATTATGTCGTATATTTTTTCTATTCCTAGTCAAATTGTTTGTAAGTTACATTAGTTTATTAAATGATCTATTTCATTATTTCTATCTTCTTATTCACTAACGTGTGGCGCATATATATTTGGTGCCCCCTTATACCAATATTTATGTGTTCAAATAAATATTCACTAACAGTATTATTTTTGCTTAATTTATCTTATTCATTATTATTCAGATCAGTTTAATAACATTTTTCAAAAGGTTTAAGTTTGATTGTTTGTAAATCACCTTGAAGGACTTCAGTGTATCAACTTTGTGTCCTGTGTCAAGGAGATGTCTTGCGATAGCACTGCTGACTAATAACATTTTCTTCTGATTTCATTTAAAGTATTAACATTATATATATATCATTTAACTGCGAAACGTGGCCATTAGGATAGAAGATACTCATAAGTTACTAGTATTTGACCACAGGTGCCTTAGAAATATTGCTGGTATCACCGGGTAAGTAATAGTGAGGTTAGACGCAGGGTATTAGGAAATGATGGTAAATCAGTTGATGAGGTTATGAATCTTCATCGACTGAGATGGTTGGTCCACGTGCTGCGTATGCCTGAACACCGATTACCACGACGCGCAATGTTAACCGGTGTTAGGGATGATTGGAAGAAAGTTACGGGCGGCCAAACCAAAAAGTGGCATCAGTGCTTGAAGTCACTAACTTGTAGTCTGAGCCATGTTTGTAGATGCCGACTACTTGGTTGGGGTCCGCGTGACTATCGTAACCAATGGTTGGAGACTTGGTGACATGGCTCAGAATCGACCAAAATGGCGTAGGTGTATACACTCTCTATCTTCCCTTAAACTATGAGACTAAAATTATTTCATGTCTTTCTTTCTACCAACTAACTTTCTTCCTTTACCATATCCTTATATGCAATCTTTCTTTTATATATTACACCATTCAGTTGATTGCTTCTATGAATTTGGTGTCCATCTTGCTGTGCTAATGAGGCGCGGCAACTTGGACCGATGCACCTACCTGCCTGGTCCTACGTTGTAACTGACTGACTGATATATCATGTAAAAACAATATATTACTGAATTTAACAAGTACATTATCAGTTGATCATTGGTTAATCTGTGTTATGTTTCTCTTGTCTGTTATTAATATTGATCAAGTTGAGATGTGAGTTCTAATGCTACAGGGACTAACTGTTCCTTTAGGATTTCAGGCATGACCTACTGATAATCGCCAACTACTGAGAAACATAGGTCCAGGGTTTCCTGTCAACTATTTTCAACAACATAACAATGTAATAAGAGTTAGGTACTTGAATGTATAAGCATGCTATTTTTGTATCTCGGAATGGTATGAAATAAATTAAGCTTATTGAAAAGGTTTCAATTCATCAACACTTTATTCTAAACTACAGAATAGTCTTATTATCCATCACTGAATAAGTATGTAGCTAAAAGTCATTTATGTAGTATAACTGTTACTGTATCGAAAATTTTAGAGCGAAATTGTCTGTAGTACTGTCTTATTGTAGGTGGTTTTGGTACGTACGTTAAGGCCGTTAGAGTAGTGATTTCAGTTCCCGTTATCCAGAGCAATATACATATAACTTGTCTCAGTCTCTACTTCGAATTAGTAAAATGAAAATCACTTCTGATTAGTTTGTTTGGTTGACCAACACACATTATAACAAACGTCACTGTTAATTCATTTTTGTATTGGTTGTTTGGGTTTTCCCATTATTGTCTAGGATTGCAATTGATCAGTCTCAAATTGGCATATGTACATTCTGTATATTGCCTCAAGTCACAAACATTATAAGCAAAAATGGATAGTAGCTAACAGTAGAATCCAGGATGCATGTTTCTTCCTATTTGGAACTCGTCAAATGGATGTACCTGAATTCAAGAGTTGATATTCACTCCGGGACTCGAACCCACTATTTATCCTTTCACTTTCGTAGAGAACACTCCCTTCACGAGCTGGTATTATTATTATTTATTATTTTAACACATAAGTATAGGTACAGAGAGGCACCAAGTACATATGCGCCACACAGGTCTCAATTGATTTGTGTGAGGGCTGTGATACTGCTCGGGTGCCCAAACCGAAACAGGTGGTTTTCTTAGGGGGCCACACCCCGAGCCTTCGACCTGAACGTCTGACCCATAAGGCAGTGGAGCATCGCAAGGAGATGCAGTCCCATGGAAGCCGGTGACCAACGATTGGTTCATACGCCATTTGTTCTCGCAGGATACTGGAGCCCATGTGCACCATTGATTTGGGGTCCGGTTAAAGCGCCGGACATTCGCTTTTCGTCCTCTCATTTTTGTAAACAACACCCCCGTCACGAGAAGGGGCTTCCATGACAGTGGGTGTGAATGCATTTGAAGAGGAAGAGCTGACTATCTCCACCCTCGGTCGTACCAGAGCAAAGAAACATAAAATAAAATGATTTTCTATTCAAATGTAGGCTGATAAAAAGTATAATTCAGAAGCAAAGCCTAACTATATCATAGGTTCAATTCATTGGTCATAAATTTACCCTACTTGAGAAGATTTACAATTGAGGATAAACAAAGAACTGATCAATTCTCTTTAACTTTCAATAGTTTTTCAACTAATAAATCTCTACTTTAAATCATCTAACTAAATAATAAAAATGATTTGTTTAATAAAAATCTTCAACACCATTTTAAAATTTAGTAATTCTATGTGTGGAATAGATCAATATGTAGGTATAATTTACAGTTTGTTTCCTATAATTCTTTCATTGTCTAGTTATTTGACAATTAACTTAGGCAAAAGAAAAGTAAACAAGACAAGTGTCTTGTTTTTAGTGTAAAGTATAATTAAGTTGAATTTTTTCTTTATTGTCGTCTATGGTTCATATTTGGCCAATTTAATTGATTAGTAGTTTTTTTTTATTTTCCTGTTTATTGTTGTTTTCAGTGATGATAAATATTTTTTTTGTGTTTTGAAATTTCCATCTACCAAAGAAGTACATTAACCTTGTAAAGGCTCTCTACTCGAACACAACTGATCGAGTGAGAACTTATGGCGAACTGTCATCAGAATTGATTACCTCAAAGGGGGTTTGTCAGGTCTCTTCATTCTTGTTTAACTTGGTCGTTGATGTGCTTTTAGAGATCATACTTTCATCATCTAAATTTCCAGGAGTTGATCTTCTACTGAGTGATTCACTTTTTGACTTAGAATATGCCGATGACACTGACTGCCTCGACGTGCAATGTTTTATGGTGTAGGCGTAAGTTGGAAGAAAGCTAGGGGTGGCTAGACCAAAACATGACACAAATCCATGAAGTCACTGACAAGTCCACTAAGCCATGTTGGTAGGTGTAGACTATTTAGTTGGGATCCGCGAGACGATAGCAACCAATGGTTAGAGATCTTGAATGACATGGCTCAAAATCGTTTGCAATGGCGCATGTGCATCCACTCTTTGTGTTATCTCAAATTCTAATCTTCTGAATATTTCATGTCCCTTTTTTCTTCTTTCCAAATATATTTTCCTTGAATAACATCTTCAAACTAATTTTTCCCATTACTGCTTATACTCTTACTACCTCTACTACTACGGGATTTGAATCGACAGTTGTATGTCTGTGCTAATGTGGTATGGCAATTCGAAGTGATGTACGTACGTACGAAGTTCTACGTTGTTACTGACTGACTGACTGGATTTTCTTTTCTTCATATGAATTAAGTAATTTCATTTTGACCGTATTTTATGTTCCATGATTATTAGTTGTTTCGTTTACTGATCTATAATCTTTTTGATATGTTTTTCTAAAAGTTTCACAAACAGATCATCTAGGTCATTGTTATTCTAGAGAATATTGTCAGTGCCTACTGTATGTGGAAGGCTTCTATATGGAGTCAGTTATAACCAACATAGGCCTCGACGTATATGTATATATATATATATATATATATATATATATATATATATATATATATATATATATATATATATGTATATATATATATCCCTAACTTCATCGTCGTTCACTTGGTAGTCTCACTCGTTTGACAGCAATAGATCTGATAAATCGAAAGTTAAGTACTGACAACTTTTATATGTCCTCAACCTTTAGGGATCATATTTCAGAACTGTAAAGTGAGTGATGTTAAATGACTGTTCAGTGTACTCATTGTGTGATAGAGAGATAAACATTTGGTTGAAGTTAGACATTCAGGCCGTTGAATGTCGCCTCAGTGGTCTAGAGGTTAAGCGCTCGCGCGCGAGACCGATAGGTCCTAGGTTCGGATCTTGCGATGCGGAATCGTGGATGCACACTACTAAGGAGTCCCACAATGGGGTGAAACGGCCATCCAGTGCTCCCAGGTTTTCCATGATAGTCTAGCTTCAATTAACTAATGATCTCAACTATTAAAATACATAAACATTTCGCCTAAAACCAGGTTCATGGTGCTTCTAAAGTTACAGAATTTCAAAAGTAATTATAATAGTGGTAAAATTTATCTATTCCCTCTCTCTATAGTTTACATCTGTAAGCTTATTACATCAATATCCACTTAAAATTTTAATTTATTTCCTGTTATTTTCCAATCCTTAACAATAGATCTTCCTTTATTCTCTTTAATTCTTCTCATTTAATCATCATAATCACCGGTGATCATTACCTAATTGATTAACCTTACATTTCACTAATCAAACCTTCATAGTTATATCACACTTCTCATTTTGGTGTGTTTCATTTGTGATTAATATTACACAAAATACTTTTGCTTATTGATTTTCTAACGTTCTTCGGTATTTTTTTTCTATCTTTTTGACTGACCATATGTTAACGAATTAATTAAGTGCTTTGATTTAGTTTTCGGGCGAAATTTATTTGGTAAATTAACGTATAACTGATTATTGATTGATGATCTTGCGTTTAATTTACTGATAAGTCACCGAAATTTCACCATTCATTGACACTTCTCAGTTGACTGATAATTTGAAAGCTTGGACCAAACAATCTCAAGCATATTATTCCCTCCTCTTTTTTTCCCCAAAAATATTAAATGAAATACCCTGTATACATGTATTAGCATGGAATAAGATACATACGATATGGTTTTCTAACTTGAAATACTACCCGAAGATCAATAAAAATCTATTTATTAGTATAGGAGGTCCATAACCAATACTGAATTTTATGATTTATATCACGGAATGATGTTGCTCAGACCAGCTATCATTGAAAATCAGGAAACATTGGAATGCAAATCAGCTATATCCATATAAAAATTCCACAATGGGCTTAACGCAGGATTTTTATATCCGATTGCGAACGCTTACTCTTTAAAATATGAAGTCGTCAGTCAATGGTTTACATCTCTAACTTCAGTCAATTTGTGATATTTCATAAACGTCGTCTTATGTCATCGGTGTTTGCCTACCTCACACGCTAGTGGAGTTCATCCATGTTGGATATGAAGCAGTTAATCACTGTTACATTGGAAGATGGTCGCAAAGCATCACGGATTAATTAAAGCTAAAAATGTAAACCATTAGATACCAACTCAGTAATTTTTGTGTTAAGTGTTCACCACAATATATGAAGAACCTGGGTCTGATCCTCTGTGGGATTGTAAATGCCCATCACTGAGGAAGAGTCTCATACTATACCGAAATCGCTGTCTAATTCTTCCTGATTGTCAATAGCGGGAAATCTAATTTATAGTGAACCTTGATCAAGTAAGTCATGTGAATGAATAACCATCAAAGAAATACTGACTGCTTATTACGTAACGTTGGAAATAACTGGAATATTGTCAATATTGTTTTCGTTTGTCTAAAGTATTATCTTAACATTAGTTTGTGTACACAGATCTCATCATAAAGAAAGTAAGGAGAATAGGCATATTGTATTTAATTATTCAAGCGTACTGCAATATGTGTTCCTTATTAATTTTTCATTCTCTTCAAACTGTTACATAAATGAATGATTTCAAATAGATTGTAAAAAAACTAATAAAACTGTAATTTAATGACTAAAGCACTTAACTTTCTATTAATAAGTTTAAAAGTTCAGTTTTCGGGCACCCAAACAGTTGCGATACCAAGACCCTACAAAAAAGTGTGTCTACTAACTCAATGTGTTTGATAAATGATTTAGTTATATTGCATATCATTACTATAGTGAATTTCGTTTAATCTCTGTTTGTGTGTGTGTTCGTATTCTAACGATTGATTTATTTGTATTCACAATCTATCTGATTTGCATTTTTTTCATAACACTCCTTTCACTATTCATATGTAATAAGTAGTATGTTTTAACGATATATGTGTTGTAGCTGCTGAATTCGTAAAAGAAACTTCGAGAGGATCTCTATTCTAGTGACAGTTGTTGGTGGGTATATAAAAGAAAATCGTTATGCTTTTCATAATACCTACTCTTGTAGGCTAAAAAACTATGTAATGTAGTAAAACAATGCGGTATATATGTTTGCTTCTCAATAACCTGATAAGTTTGAGGGTCCCTTCTTTATCTCGACACCCTCTCAAATTGCCGTACATTTATAGCCTCTCCCAGCGTTATCTTGCTCTGTATCTCCTCGTAATGGAGGCGCTGTTTACGAAAGTGACACGACAAAAAGCGAACACACCTACATTCTAAACAAATTCAATATAAAATGACCTAATCTGTTGTGTATATTTTCACAGTGGAAACGAAATTATACACCCATAACTCTTTTCTTTATGTATATTGTTTTCGATTGTTTCCCTTTTTTACTACTATACTTACTAACTAACAAAAGACTCTGGAAATGTTAACCATGAGATGATAACCTTTTCATTACTTACTTTTTCTGGTTAGTGTTTTTTTAGCGAGTTATTTTGCTACGGGATAGGGTTGCTAACCCCATGCCTATCCCTCCTCCTTTATCCGAGCTTGGGACCAGCAATAGCCCCAGAGGGGCTCCATGCGGAATTGATAACCTTTTCATGTAATATATTTTTTCATATATTGTTCGATTTATAATTGAATACAGTAAAGTTTGTTCTATCTACGATTAAGGGCACCATTTATCTATATTAGATATAGACAAATTATTTTGAGAAAGATGATCCTTTCTGAAATTACTCTATGGCGAATGATTATGTATGCTTTATATATTTAATTAAATACTTAGTTGTATGGTATTTAATTCATTGCTCTAATTGTAAACATTCATTAACTGTTCATATGTATTTGATCATTTGTAAATTATTGTTAATTAATTATACATCTATTACTTAATTTTGTATCAATTCTGGCATAGTTATTTACACATTATAAGTTCTCATATGTTATACTTCTTAGTTGTGTAATTAATTCACCTAATCCTATAGGCCTTCGAAGCATTAATAACAACAACCATACAATAATTAAATGTATATCTGTCCCATGCTTTACGTTGATTATAATCAACTAACTGATTGACTCATAATAATCGAAAATTAATCAGGTGACTATTGTAATTTGATAATTGGTTATTGTGAATAGAGGAAGTTGCATAGATCAATAGACGAGAGGTGATCCAAGTGTTATTAATTGTTTATTTATTTATTCATTTAAACATATAAACATTGGTACATGGAGACACCGAATAGATATACGCCATATAAATCATTCGATTTGTATGAGGGCTGGAATGCTGTCTGGGCGCACAAACCGAAGCAGGTGGTTTTCTTAAGAAGTCACTCCACGCGCTCTTAACCTGAAAGTATAATGTACAAAACAGGAGCAATGTTAGGAGATGCAATCCCATAGTAACCGGTGAACAACATTAGGTTTACACACCTTTTATTCCTTTAGGATCCTGTAGCTCGTGTGCACCAGTAGTGTGAAACGAGGGTCTTCCAACTCCCCTAGTTAGATCCTCCATATCTATTTACCCGGTCAAAGCTCCAAACATCCCATGGATGCTGGCTCAGTGGTCTAGTGGTTAAGCGCTTGCGCGCGAGACTGATAGCTCCTGGGTTCGAATCTGGCGGGGGGATCGTGAATGCGCACTTTTGGGAAGTCCCATACTAGAACAAAATGGCCGTCCAGTGCTTCCAGCTTTTCATGGTGGTCTAGTCTCAATTAACTCGTGATTTCAACTAGTGAAGTTTCTAAAAACTCCGCAAAACCCCTTCTGATAATGTCTATTTGTTAAAGTGTATTATGTTCTAGTTGTCGTTATTGATTTGCACAATAATATTTGTTTGTATTAGAATAATTCAATTGTTCTTTAATTTACAAGTATCTTACACATGTACCGAATCTCAAATGTCAAGATTGTTTTGTTTTTTTTTGCTTTCGCGAAACAGTAACAACTAACATTACAAAATGAAGTGAATTCATTTGATTTCATGTGCAATAAAAGCCTTTCATTTACAAGCAATGATTTTTATAATTAAATTATTTGTATTATAAATGTAATTTGGTGCGTAACACATGGAAAACGAGCTATATAGGGGAATATATATATATATATATATATATATACTTAAGTATTCCACTTTATAGAATGAATCACTAATTGATCTTAGTTAGACTACCAGTAAAAACCAGAAATCATTGAACGGTTACTGTTTCCCATTATGAAAAACTCTTCTGCAATGCGTATCCATCAAGATTCTGGGTTTGATGCCCTATTGTTATTTTGTGGATGCACACTGTCGACAAATCTCATACTATCGTAATGAACAGAACACGAGTGAGGACAATCGAATGTCTTTGACACGAAATTACAGGGCAACTCAATAAAATCTGAGAACCATATAGTAAATCGTTAGTTTGCAAAATATCAATCCATCATATCAAACTTGATTGTTCTTGTTGCAAACATTAATCTATTGTCTCAGATTTCATTGTTCATGCGTTTTCATATTAAATGCGTTCCGTTCCCGTTCTTTCCTTATAGACCTTCTAATGAAATACATTCTATGCCTGACCACCGTTACACACTACTTATGTGGATATAAGTAGCCCACACCACACTATGACTAAACAGCTTTCTAGTGGTCCTAATATTTAATGATGGTTTAATTAAAATCAATCTATGATTTAACAATCTCAACAAAGTTTCATATACTGATAATATCCCATTTCAATATGTTAATTGTCTATGTTAGTGTTTTCATGTTGTTGTTGTTGTAGTTACATCAGTGCACTTGCCGATCGTGTTACGGTTATATTCAGTACTGTCTTTAAAGAATCGGATGATCTAATTATTGCTAAAGTATTTTTACAGGTAAATATAGATATTCTTTTTTCAATGATGATCATTATTATTATATGATTGTATGTCAGGAAAAAAATTTTTTCCAGTCTATCGATTAATCCCTCATTATTTGATCATGTGAAAATATCAGATCAGATGTTCATGATCTGTAATTTGTATGCTGATTTTTTCTCTCGTCTGTCTAATACGATAGTATTTCTTTTTCCAAAGAAACCACTAATTACTTACAATGATCCATTGTTAAAATCGTCATTAAACTTATTTTTGATGTTTTATTGTTCTATATTTATACTACACTTTGCAATTTGGAAATCGAATACAATATAACACAAACGATTCAGAACATAAGTATTCACTATTTCCATTAATAAAACTTACTTACCCAAGTTCCAGATTAATGAAAGGATAATACCTGGTTATTCACAATGAATGTTGATGTGTTCTTAAAATTCAGATACTGAGGATATGAGTTTCAGCAGTTGAATTTAAATTTGCACACCGATTGTTTGAAAATTTCAATATGATGTTCTGTATTGATTCAGATTGAATGTTTGGGAAGTATTGTTTTACTTCTCAACATTCAATGATTCAATTGAATAACCAAATACAAATTTGTGTTCTCTGATTCGAACTGTACTTTGTGTGTATGTATGTGGGTATTTGAAACAGTTAGTGGTACTATCGAGTTTTGTCTAGAACAAAGCATGTAAATCAGTGTTGAAGTCTGCAACCCATTAGTTGGGAGTTGAGCGGTAGTGTATCCACTATTCTATCCCTTTAGTTTATGAAACGGGGTAGAAATTTATTTTAAATAAAAGGTCATTCGGTGTAATGTAGTTAGAATGTTTATATACATATTACATGTGTATGTTCAGAGTCACCCAGTTGGCTATATCCAGTTCATGTAATCATCATCTTGATGTTGGATAATTCACACATAATGTTACTGAACTATGTGATTCATTTACCATTATATATAGAATAATTAGTTAGATTCTGAACCTCGATCTAATTTAATATAATCACATGAACATTTATAGACAAGATCAAACTTTTGAATCAATAAGACTTCTCAACACTGTGCCATTTATCTACCCTCTTAGCCATGTGTACATAAAAGATGAACTCAAGAATTGTTTTCTCTCAAAAGTTCAATAATTCCATCTAATTGTGTAATGAACACGAACACCAACAGGGACAATCGAATGTAGTTGGCAACAAATTATACAACTTGTTAATAAAATCTAACAACCATATAGTAAATGCCCAATTTGCAAAATGTTCATCAATTCTCTCAAAATGACTCAGATTTTATTGTTCTTACATTTTCATACCCATTGCATTCTATTTTCATTCTTTACTGTTCGATCTTCTTGTCTCTCTGCTGCCAGACATTCTGTTCATGACTAACATCATATACTACTTATGTCTACATAAGTAGCACACACCATAGTTGTAATTAATCATTCACATGTGTATGATTTTGAACAATTAACTAGGTCACAAACAAATTAGTATTAACTATATTATACACTACTCAGTTTATTTATATATTGGGAATAATAGTTCAATATATATTCCCTTGTATAAAATTGTCTATCTACATAGAAATAGATAGATACAAGTACTTGTTTGTTTCATCTTATATATCTCTTACTCACTCGTGAATCATGTTGTTTTCTTTTCAATAACGTATTTTCTCTTCATATATCAACGTCTCAACAGGTTTTTGTACAACTTTCAGGCTTTTCTAGATTTCTCATATCTCTGTATGTGTATATAAACATATATATGTATGTGTGTGTGTGTGTTTGTAGATGTATAATAAATTAATTTAATATTGTGAATGATGATTGATTGGTAATTTACATGGTTCATGTATCCTTAAATTGAAAACAATCATACATAATGATAGTAGTAGTATATACAGTAAGGCAAGTTATACATGTGTTTATCATATATCACATGTGTAACAATGATATTTAATACTATTTCATAGTTCATGAAAACAGTTGTTTTCAATTAAAATATGGACCAGAATAAGTTTTATTAATCAATCATGAATATCTGTATATAAATGTACATTTTCATGTACTTGGTTATTAAGTTATACTGAACTAAAGACTCATTCATCCATAATCAACATAAAACCTGGTACATATGTTCCTTAACCTAATATGTCATGTTGCATCAATATACTAAGACGAAGTGAAAATGGAATAGTAGTAACATAGTCTAGATAATTTAGTAGCAAAATAAACTAAACATTGAAAATACAAAATAAGGAAATATATATGAAGGAATACTGAAACTCAAGAACTATGACAAGACAATGAATGGATACCTCTGTACTAGTATGATCAATGTCTCCAACCACTGATTATGAATATCACTCTGTCATCAACCAGGTAGTTCTCATGTATCAACATAACTCAGACCATTAGTCATTGACTTCATAGACTGATGTCAAGTCTTGATTTGGTCTTTTCTAGCTTCTGACTTCTATACGATAACTAAAGATACGTAGCTACCTAGTTGAAGTCCGTGTGATTATCGCAACTAATAATTAGAGAATTTAGGTGACGTGACTCCAAATTGTTCAAAACGTCCCAGGTGCATTTAAATCGTGATTCACAAAATCCTTCTACACCTTTTCTCTTTATTCTATATTTAATTTTGTCTAACACTACTACTTCTGATACTTTATTACTGGTCTTGAAATAGTTTTGTTATGATTTAATGCCCGGATTTCGGTCACGTGACTTATCCACCAATCAGAACACGACTTATACAAATCTTCGCACTATGACAAAACCAATGACGTTCGACCGGTATGAGCAGCCTAGGGTCTTTATTGATCCGATGTTCGCCTAACCCGTCCACTTGAGTCCAAAACACCAATACCAGCTCCCATTATGCGAATCGAATCATTTGCTTCAGACATACTGGGTTTATATACCAACCAAACAGACTGCAACGTACCATAAAATAGGAAATAACATTTGTACACAATAAAGCCAAAAAGTGGTTGTGAACGTGAGAGGCAGTAGTCAGTAGACTGAACAGTAAATCGTACAATAATAAATTATAGGTCAAAATAAGGCTTATAATAAAGGGAATATAGATATACATAATCTATTTACTGAACAGTTATATGATAGGAATATATATATAATATTAGTCCATTAATAGGTCTGAGAAGTTACCCGTAATTTAATCTTCACTAGGATATAACAAGTTTTATATTCCTGTGTTGGTGTGTGTTTTGGCAACTTGAACCAAAGAAATGTATCAGGTTTTACGTTACGTGTGACTGAATAAATAGAACTAGTTCTATATTTATTGTCTTTATCAAAGAATGACTGGACTGATTGTTTCGATCTTAAAGTTGGACTTCTGAGAAACCACGACCTTCAACTCTAGCGGTAATCTTATTATCTTAGGGTTATAATCCAGTGTTTTTTTATTTCCTTTGCTTCTGCTAATGACCTATTCGGAGGGAGGATCACTCAATGCTTTTGATGCTTCGCATCTGTTTCACTCAACAAAGTTGCGTCAAATTAGACTGTTGAGTTCTGACTAACTAACCTACATGAAGGCTCACTACTTTCGACTTCATACGGAATATTGGGTAACCAACACTCAGATAAAACAGCTATATAGCACCCTCTGCTTTCGAATCATCAGTTGAGGTGGTTGATACGGATATTACGTCTATCCAACCATTTATATCAATCCACGAAGCTTTTGACTGTATGTCTAAGATACGTGAATAGGTATAGACTATGTGCTTAGTATCTGCGCGGTAACCCTGATCAGTGTTTGGAGATGTTAGCTGACATGCTTCAAAACCAGTCACAAGAAGCGAGGTGTAACTCATTAGTTTTCCAGTTGACTATGATTAAAACTCGTTCCAATATTTCAGTAATAATAGATTTAATTTGAACAAAGTTGAGTTACAGCAGCAGATAAAGAATCATTTTATTGATATAATAATCAATTATCACTTTGTAACCAATGTCGATTATATTGTTAACTAAAATATCTAAGCTTTTCTTAATATATGAATGTCGAAATATTCATCAAGTGTTTTTACGCTTTAGGAATTAACTGAAGTCCGACGACGTTTTGATCGAGCGCCTCAAGTTCTATATTCTCAGTCAGTACCTCCTAGTGAATTAGCTGGGACAGATGCAGCTGTCGGTGAAAATGTGGCGTATATTACATTTGGTAAGTTAGTTAAACGTGGATATATATATATATATATATATATATATATATATATATATATATATATATATAATGACAAAGCTATGTTGCATTATAACTGACGTCATCTGGTCAAGAAAACCCTACAGGGTTATAACCTTAACTCATAACACTTGCCCGTCTCCTAATATGCAAATAGATACGGTGGACCAATCAAAACTCAGCAAAAGTGTATATCACGTTGCACCAATCAGTTTACTGCTAATAACAAGTGTATACGATTGATCAAAAAACGGGTTCATTTTCTAAGAAACTGATACGTATTTATAAATGAGTGCTAATACATGTGGGTCAGAATAGCCCAACAAACTTCCTTCTTGCATTCTTAGCCTTTTTTTGTATAAAAAGTTTGTGTGTCAATATCAGTTGTATTTACCATGGTTCATAAGACAAACTTGGCCTTTTTCCTTTTACTGTAATGAGTAATTCAGCATGTTAAGGGTTAATGAGACATACCAAAACTATTATTCTATTGTAATCCTGTTGCTTTTTGTTGTCAATTGTTTTAGAATTGAACAGTGTTTCCTGATTGACCTAAAAATTCCCTTGAGGTCGTAAGTATAATATACTTTTACTCATAAATATACACATACGAATTATGATTTATGGCCACTAACTATCGGCAGCACGTGACAAAGCCATCAATCAGAGTTCTGATTTCTAGGACTTAGTTTTCCTGGGTTGACGATATACGCGTCCAATCACGATTAGTAACCCTAAGTCAACTGTTGATTTGTTATTGGTCCACTATTCTACAGCTTCTCTCTCTTTCTTGCCTTTAAGTCCACAAACTAGTAACTAACCTCCAGTTTTTATGTATTTCAAACAGATGTAGTTTATACACAAGCAGATCAGAGCGCATCATACAATAACGTAAATAACCATCATACATGATCAAACTGAAAAGTGGCTGTAAGTAGGGTAGACTGTAATGAACAATAGTAAATCGTATAATAGTAGTTAATGGATCAGATGAAAGCTTATGATAATAATAATTATTATACCATATGAACATATATATAATATTAGTCCTGGAAGTTGACATACCTTTAGCTGCCGTATTGATATAAAAATACGTCCATACATATGCATATACAAAAAGTGAATAAGATTAACACGTGAATACTTGGCAAGGATAAATACAAGTGTACAAAATAAATTCATGTAGGCGTCATAAACAGGAATCTATACAAGTCACTAAAAATTGTTTCCAAATATTTACAGGAAATCTACACAATTTATCTCTGTTATCAGATAAAGATTTAATAGTCTCCTTAAGCGATTTTAATTTATCTAACCCAGCTAATCTATGTAACATTCCTTTCAAGTATTTAGTATCTTGGGTTCGAAACCCTTAATCCACTTGATTTGGCTTAAGTAGAAAGATAGCATTTTCAGCCTTAAAAGTTTGGCAAATCTTTAATGATTTAAATAGTAATCATTTAAGTTTTATCTTCTCATGTGTTCTTTATTTATCGCTCTCTTTCTACAGTTCTATTTCCTCGACATCTTACACCACAAGCATCTCAACGTACCATCAATCTTATCCATATATTACGCAATTATTTACATTATCATATAAAATGTTCCAAAGGCTATATTCACCGAAGAATGCGTGCTAAAACATTTGAATTTATTAAAATTTTAAATCGTGCTAGACCACAATTTTATTGTTTAAATCCTGTTATACAAACTGGCACTTCTATGATGACAACAACAACATCGATGAAGTCAATTTCTTCAAATTCATTCATCACAGATAATAGCATTACAGACGGTGAAAATGGTATTGATAATCATAATAATAGTAGTAATGGTATTGATATTATTAATAATAATAATACCAATGGTAGTATTAATCCAACTATGCAGACATATCAAAAAAGTACAATGTCAGCAATGAAAGATACTGGATCAATGTCACAACAACATCAGCATTTATCAACAACATCAGTTCAACAAACACCACCATCCTCCTCCTCATCATCATCATATACAACTCCTCCTCCTCCTCAATCTTCAGATTTCATGCTCAATAATGGTTATATATAAAGTATTTTGAAAAAAAAGATGTATTTTAAATTTGTTTCCCACTCATTTTGTGTGAATGTATGTGTTTGTTCCTTCATTTTTACTTGTGCCAAACAATCTGAATACATTTACTAATACTATTAATACTAAGTAATATGTATACTGGGCTATTCATTATAGAACAAACTAAAAAATGACTTCCTAATATCAATTTATTAATAATAGTATCATATGCATAGAAAGAAAAGAACAGAGTTATTTCATCTCTTTCTCTCTCTCTGTTTATGTGGCTTAGTTAGATCAACTTCTTCCATAAACAATCACCATCATCTTTTTTGTTTTTTCTGATTGTGCATATGTGATAGGTAGTGTAATTGTGAATAGTTTCATTTTAATAATAACTCGACAAGGAAAAGACCTGTGATTTTATCTTAGTTACAACTTCATTTTCTACATTTGGATGTGTATGCCTAGATTGATTATGCATGTAAGTAATCTAAGATATATATATATATATACCTATGTATTTGAAAAATCCTTCCTTCATTCTCTTATCCATAAATCATATCTTCTGCATGGTATCATTCTTCATACTACATTATTACCGGTTTATTTTTTATTTATCCTTAGGGTTTACTGTATTGTAATATGTTTATCCGTCGTCGTCATCATCGTCTTTGTTGTTGTTGTTGTTGTTGTTACTGTGTTCTCTTCTTTAATCAAAAAAAAATATTGAAATACAAATGTTTGCTTTGTTTTGTTTTTCTTTACTCTATTCTTATTTACTTTTTAAATGTATTCACATTTTCTTTATCCAATTATCAATAGACGTTTGTTTATTTCTTGTTAATAAAACATATAATGAACATTATTAATTGTTATGAATAAGAAATGAATATGTATCAACATTGTACTTTATCTGCGGGATACAGTTGTTTCCTCTTCTTCTTCTTCTTCTTCTTCTTCTTCTTCTTGTTTCTATAATTGTCCTTATTATTATTATTATTATCTTGTAAAAGGTGTAGATGATTGTTTCTTAGTAACAGAATTTCCTACAATCCCTCCTATAAGAAAGAAATCAATTGAATTTTTGTAATATTGAATAATAGTATAGTAGTATAAAGCATTTATTAATGTTATTGTAAACATATACATTATTTACTATTATTATTATTATTATTATCAATAATGATATTACTTTATAATGATTATTAAATAAATGACTATTCATCTTAAATATTTCTCCTATGGAATTGTTTCTGATTGTTATATAATCTATTATTTTCTATGACCAGTATAGTTAACCGGATCAGTGATTTATTGAGGGGCTCCAGCTGGAGTCAATCATAGTAAAAAAGGTAAAAAATAAAATATTTTGAAACTAGCTACACAAAAATTTATTAATAGATATACTTACTTACTTATTTATGCCTGTTACTCCCAATGGAGCGTAGGCCGCCGACCAACATTCTCCAACCCACTCTGTCCTTGGCCTTCCTTTCTATTTCTATCTAATTTTTCTTCATTCCTCTCATGTATGTCTCCATTTCCCGGTGTAATGTGTTCTTTGATCTTCCTCTCCTCCTTTGGCCTTCAGGATTCCAAGTGATGAGGGCTTGACTTTTGACCCATTTGGGTGCTTTCCTTAATATGTGTCCTATCCACTTCCTGATTTATTCCTCCACTCAAATCTGGTTTGTTCTCTCCCATAGTAGGTTGTTGCTAATGGTGTCCGCCCAACGGATCCGAAGTATTTTGCGTATACAACCGTTAATAAACACTTATATCTTCTGAATGATGGCTTTCGTACTTCTCCAACTTTCCACCCCATACAGTAGAACTGTCTTGATATTTGTATTGAAAATTCTGATCTTGGTGTTGGTTGACAGACAGTGGTTTTGAGTTCCAGATGTTCAGTTGTAAATATGCTGCTCTCGCTCTGCCGATCCGTGCCTTCACATCTGCATCAGATCCACCGTGTTCATCAATGATGCTGCACAAATATGTAAAGGTTTGTAAATCTTCCAAATCTTCTCCGTCAATTGTGATTGGATTGGTGCATGCTGTGTTGTCTCGGAGAATCTTGCTTTTCCCTATGTGCATATTGAGACCTATTGCTGCTGAAGCTGCAGCTACACTGGTCGTCTTCTCCTGCATTTGTTGTTGTGTATGCGATAGAAGAGCCAGATCATCTGCGAAGTCTAGATCATCCAACTGCATCCTAGATGTCCACTGTATCCCGTGCTTCCTTTTAGATGTTGACGTCTTCATGATCCAGTCGGTCACCAACCAGGAGAAAGAGAAAGGGTGAGAGTAAACAACCTTGCCTGACACCGGTCTTTACTTCGAACGACTTTGTCAACTGTCCTCCATGAACGATTTTGCAGTTTAATGCATCGTAGGAATTCCGTATGATATTGACTATCTTCTCAGGCAAGCCGTAGTGTCGAAGAAGCTTCCATAGTGTTGTTCTGTCCACGCTATCAAATGCTTTTTCGTGGTCATTGATGTTGATGTAGAGTGATGAATTCCATTCAATTGATTGTTCCACAATGATCCGTAGAGTTGAGATTTGGTCTGTACACGATCTATCTTTACGGAATCCTACCTGTTGGTCTCGAAGTTGGGTGTTTACAGAGTCCTTCATCCTGTTTAACAATACCCTGTTAAAGACTGAGTATAACTGAACAACAGTAAATCGTACAATAATAATCTATAGATGAAAATGAAGCTTATAATAAGGATAATATAGATATATATAATCTAATTACTGAATAATTATATCATAAGAATATATAGATAATATGAATCCATTAATAGGTCTCAGAAGTTACTCGTAATGTAATCTTCACTAGGATATAACAATTGATAAGATCATTTTTACGTTAATAAAGTCAATAATCTGTATAATGTAGTCCAAGATATCTTAATAACTGATTTGATTCATATAATAGTTTCTATGATCCTTAATAATCAATTAGAATACTAGAACTATTCACTAAATTACTTTCTTATATTTTCATTAGTTATTATAATTCGAAGATTTATATGATATAATATACAACAGTTAAGAAACATTCTACAAATAAGAAACTACTATGTACATAACTAAATTAGTTATGATATAAAACTGATCTTACAATTACCATCCCTAGGACAACTCTGTCCTAGGCTTCCTCTTTAGGTTGTTGCCAAATGCTATTCATTCGTTTGATGTCTCCCTCCAATTCTTGGCACAATCTGTTCTTTAGTCTGGGTTTTTCTGTGTGAAATGGAGTTGTTAACACCATACCTTTATTCAGGCTTGGGATAGGAAGTAACTCTAGAAGGGTTACAGGCAGAGTGATGATATAAAACGGTAATTTTTGAACAGTAAATTCTCTATCAACAGTGAATGTATTCAAATGAAAGTTCAGAATTACTGCAATATAGAGAATAAAAAAAAATAGATATAATTATTTATCACAGGATGCTTCTTAAAGTTCCTTTTTAATCTTCTCTCCAGTCTCTGTGCTTGTCTGGCAACTTCTAAAGATATTCATCCATGTAATCTAAATTAACGATATCTGTTCATTGTGTATTCATTACATGTTATAATTATTAGTATAATTAATTGCCATTGTAGTGAACGAGAACTGAGGTAGGGAAGATCAATTTATTGGTTAGTGCAAAATTACAATGTCCTCATAAGTTATGAAAACCATACATTAAATACTTCATTTGCACATCTTCCATCAGTTGTCTATTAAAGAATTCATTGTTCCTACATTCCTGTTTTTATTACAATTATTCAGTTTTCTTCAATTTGAGCTCAATCTTCTGCTACCTGACATTCTACTTCAGATTGGTGTTATATACTACATATATCTGTCAACATAAGTAGCATACACTACACTGCCTATTGAATTGACTGAAGTAATATTCTCTTCAAAACAAATAATCTACCATAAAATTCTAAATGATGACATGTTTTATAAAACGAAACTACTCATTACCTGATTGCCATTTACTTACAAATTACTATACTAAAGTAGTATGATCAAGTTATTGATCAGATAAATGACTGGTCAATAATACAAATAAGTGTCAGATGGGAATCAAATGTTTGTTCAGTTCTCTCGTCATGATACTACATACTCGATTATTATAGCGTTGTCTTTTACCCCTGTCAATTATCACGTGACAGAATCGCCGATCAGAATACCGACTTATATGACTTTGTTCCTATGCTAAACCAGTAACACGTCAATCAGTACTAGCTATCTTCTGTCAACTCAGAATCTGTATTGTTCCTTCTCGCCTAGCCCTGCCCATTTAATCCAGAACACGATCTCAGCCTCCACTGTATGAATAATATATTTCAGATTATGTAGTTAATATACAAGCAAACCAGACTGTATCACACCATAAAATGAAAAATAATACTTATACAAGATCAGTCCGAAAGTGGTTGTGAATGTGAGGGACTGTAACTAATAAATTGGGAATAACTTGAAAATAATAAATCGTATACTAGTGGTCAATAGGTCAAATGAACGTTTATAATAAAAGGAATATGAATATATATAATAACAGTCTATAAACAGTTCCCGGGAGTTACCAATAATTTAATCTTCGGACACAACAATAGTGCATTAGGCATGTGCAACATTGCTCTCAAAATGGTAACATTGAATCTAATGTAAACTTTTGTGTCTAGGAAAAAATAAGTTCAGTGATCGTTATAAATTTTATCTACACTTGATGATATAAGTCAAGAGACCATTTCACAAAGACACTTCAACGATGACAACTGTATATAAGTGAAACTAAAAAAAAATTGAACTTCTGAAGAAAGGTTTACCGATTGTCAAGAAGCTACATCAATCTAAGGGTATATTTCATTTCACATAATGTTCTTATTGAAATACTAATTTATGCAAACCAGACACATTATTCAATGTTTACTTTTTATCAATGTCAACTATAGAGTTATTGCAAGTGACTGTCGAGTCTATATAAAACTGTAATTTCTTATGAATTATTTGTCTAAACTTTCATAGTTCTTAGTCTTGACTATAACAGTTTCATTTTCAATGAACCAAATTCAAAATGTTCTGATATCATTCAAAAGTGTAAATAAACGATGATTCCTTATCCAAAATGTAAATAAAAGATATCTACCTTTTCACTGGTTGAAATCATGAATCCATTGAAGCTAGACCACCATGGAAAACCTGGAAGCACTGGACGGCCGTTTCGTCCTAGTATGGGACTCCTCAGCAGTGCGCATCCACGATCCCGCTCCTCGCGAGATTCGAACCCAGGATCTATCAGTCTCGCGCCAGGCGCTTAACCAACTAGACCACTGAGCCGGCCGGCATCCAACGGTGTTAATGTCTAACTTCAACCAATCCACGAAGTTGCGCCACCGTACACCATTGTCTTCAGTGAGCTGATATCTCAATGCTTCCAGGTTTTCCATGGTGGTCTAGCTTCAATGGATTCATGATTTCAACCAGTGAAATTTCTAAAATCTCCACACAATCCCTTCTGATAATATCTACCTTTTATCTGAATGAATAGTTCTTTACTTATTATTGTGATCTGCTTAAAATTTCATTACTCATAATATTTTCTAACAGTATAAGTTATCTCACGTACAAAATTAACACAAAAATTATTATTCATTTGACCTTATAATCATTACAATAAATAACAATTTACTGTGAATCAATACTAATGTGTATAGAATATATGGTTTAATCATGAATTATTGTACTAAACTATGATAAAATGAAGTCTGTTATAAATTACAATACTGTACATTAAAACATAAAGAGATAGCACAGTGAATAGAGTTCTCGTTTATAAACCACTAGGTGATAATTCTAATCTACTTATTTCAGTTTTAGAAACTGGATAATCTTAATAAAGACTGCACTTAAAGTATAATCTCAAAGCCCCTAATACATGATTTTGTATTGATTATATGAACAACATCGAAATATGTAATAGGAAGAAAACAATACTAATAATAGTATAAATTCACTAGTTAAAGACTAAAGAAACACATAATAAAAATTTCACTAGTTGAAATCATGAGTCAATTGAAGCTAGACCACCATGGAAAACCTAGAAGTACTAAAAATCTCCACAAAACCCCTTCAGATAATAATCATCTGTGCACTAGTGACTTAATTCATATGGCATTTCCTGGAATTCTAATGAGAAGCTGTTACCAGTCTGTTATGAGATATCAGCTCACTGAAGACAACGATGTACGGTGGCACAACTTCGTGGATTGGTTGAAGTTAGACACTAACACCGTTGGATGTCGGCTTAGTGGTCTAATGGTTAAGCACTCATGCGCGAGACTGATAGGTCCTGGGTTCGAATCTGGTGAGGGGGAGCGGGACCGTGGATGTGTACTGCTGAATAGTCTCAAACTAAGACGGAACAGCCGTCCAGTGCTCCCAGGTTTTCCATGGTGTTCTAGCTTCAATTGACTCATGATTTCAACCAGTGAAATTTCTAAAATCTCCACACAATCCCTTCTGAACATAACAGAAATGCTAGAAATTTGCCTGTATTACAGATTAATCAAAATCTAAGTCATCTGTACTGATTTTTTTAGAAAATAATATCAATCTCCAAGTTAGTATGTTGACTATTTTTTATAGTCATTAAGAAAGTCTACAATTCACGTGATAGTTAAGAAAGAGTTACTGATGTTTTCTATAAGTTGATTTCACATCTTCATAGGATAGGTGATACAGTTTTCACTGTTAAGTATATCTTGGACATTACACATCTGCCAATATTATTTAGGAACATATGTCTCGTTAAACTCCAGTAACGTAATATACTGTTGCTATAACGTGCGATGTCCACCTGAGCTAGAAATCTCCGCCTGAACAACTGGTACTGATACACGCTTCTTATATGAAAATCGCCAACAGGCTATTTAATGGGGAGACTCAAAGTGGGAGCTTATTGGACTAATCTGGTTCACATGCATGAACATTCATTTATACATTATTGGTCAACCACTTGTATTTGTCATTAGGAGAGTTTTGATTAGCGCAGCATCGTTTTCTCATTTAGTGACTTTTGATTGGCCCAATGTGTCAACAGTAATATACAGCTTACGAAAAAAGCTTATAGTATATTACCGATACATACATTACAACTGATTGGGTGGAAATGGATAAGTTAGCGTAATTCGCTTTGACCCTGGCCCAATTGTCAGAAATATATTTTACTAAGAACAGACTTAACCTTTCCCAACTAACATCTTTTGTGAAGATTATCAAGCATCTGATGGATTCATACGTAAAACACTTTAATTAGAACAGATTATCAACCCTAAGGACAATTATTTATTTAAGTTGAAAGTGTAGTGTAGAGCGAATCAATCAGAACCGAAACTTTACTTCAGTTTTTGCACAAAACTCAATAATGGATTACTTTTATCGCTCATTGCATAAAATCCCAAATACAAATGCCTTTCTAAGATATTGAGGAGGTTTAAAGTTGATAGAAACATCTTTTAGTCGTCATACATTAAAAAAGGCAAATTGGTGAGGCCATAATTGGTGGACGACCTTTGAGCGATGTTTAGGTGTTCTTGATGATGTTCACCTACTTACTAGTGTTAAACGAGGTTTGTAAATTGACATGGATAATTAGGATTTACAACTGAATGACAGGGCTAGGAGTTAGAGTCAGGGTTTTCATCATGAACTGACATCAACTATAATAACAAAATGCTATATATATATATATATATATATATATATATATATATATATATATATATATATGAGATTAAAATTATTTCATATCTTTCTTTCCTTTATTTATTACACCGTTGAGTTAACTGCTTCTATGAATCCGGTGTTCATCTTGCTGTGCTAATGAAGTATAGCAACTTGGACCGATACATATATGTGTCTGGTGCTATGTTGTAGCTGACTGACTCTTAATCATGAAACAAACTTTAACTTAGTGACATTACATTTTATGAATGAACGAATCAAACAAGATCTCACAGATTTTTGAACGAAATCCATTTAGCCGAATTCCCATGGAACATTTCTTTTATTGTAGCTGATAATATTAATTTGTAATGAAGATCTTAGCACTTAAACAGTTAATTCTAATCTTAACTAGGAACAATATGAAAACTCTTAAGATATTCAACATAAAGGATAAATATCAGAAGGGGTTTTGGGGAGATTGTAGTGATTTCAATCATTAAGATCATGAGTCAGTTGAAGCTAGACCACCATGGAAAACCTGGAAGCACTGGACGACCGTTTCGTCCTATTGTGGGACTGTATATTCCATTTGGGAGACTTTATGTCATTATCATTTTTATTTGTAAAGAGATTCATGATGTGAAATCTGTTTAAATTTTTGTAATATTATTATTTTCTTTTCTTTATTTTTGTGTATCTGTATGTGTGTGTGTGATTGACTAAAGAAACTAGGTACTACTCTTACCATCGACTATGTATTACGTCATAGAGGAACAGTTGGAATTCATCAATACAAAAGCAAACAAAAAAATTATATATAAAATCATATAAAAACAAATTGATGCATTTTATATAAATGGTAGTATAGAAAACAAAAGGCACTAGAGATATACTGGCAGAGATTACAATAATATTAGTAAAGACAGACACACACACATACACACAGAGAGAGAGACAAGAAACTAATATTAATCGTTGACAAACTGTAGTCCAACCTCGTTATAGATAAAACAAAAATCAGCATATATCCATCTAGAGAGATGGATAGAAAGACAATAAAAAAACGTTTTCATTGTAAAGAAAACAAAACTAACAAGATAATCACATACAGAGTAAAAGTCATGGTTATTTATTGAGAACAAAAAAAAAAAAAGAAAAGAATAAAGATGATACAGAATAATACAATTGGCAAGATTCATTTACTGTAATATCGTTATCATCACCGGATGATCAACCAAAGACAAGTATGTGTGTGTGTGTGTATAGATAGTTGTTTTTCAAGCACCATTTATTTGTTGTATATGTGGAAATTCATTTATTAATATAGTTAACAAATAATACTAAAATAGGTGTGTATGGAATGAAGCCTTTAACTGTTATACTCAATTAAGTAATTGAAAATTAATCCCCATTTAGCTATTCAATGTAATGTTTAACAAGATGAGATTACAAAGAAAAACAAAACAGTCACAAAATAATTGTAAACATCTCTCTCACTTTCTCTCTCTACATATATATATACTTGTTATAGGCAGGAATGATGAGCAATCAGAGGAATGTGTTTCTTCTCGATAGAAAAAAAACGATGGTGGTATACAGTGTGAAACGAGCAAGTGAATTGAAATTATTAAATGATAATACGACAAACAAAAAAAGAATATAACAGGCATGTTGTGCTCTATGTCTCATTTTTTTTGTCTTCCAGTTTTTCATCAACTTTCACATATTGCTTACTCATGGTATTCGTTCTATATCAATGATAGAATGAACTATGACAATGATTAATGAAGAGAATGAAACAACAACAACAATAATAATAACGAAATATCACCAACTGGAAGGAATGTGTCAAAAAGATTTTTTTTAAAAAAAAGAGTACCGAACAAGCAAGCAAGCGCATACGAGAGAGAGAGAGAGAACACCCCCCCTTGGATGGAAGAACAATTAAAGCCAGTAAGATATTTAAAGTAATCAAAGAGAAAAAAATAGGAAGTGGGGGGAGGAAGGTGGCAACAAAAATATAGACATATAACTTGAAAAAAGTATATAATATTTGTATATATATATAAAATAAAGTATTCATTATTATTATTATTATGATTATGATTTCAAAATATCGTTGTTGTAACTATTCTTCTAATATCAATGAATTAATTAATAAACATCTATCATTGATATTAACAATTAAGAAAATTTCTATTCTTAAAAAATATAATAAAATATCAAAATGAATAAAATAGAGAATAACAAGAAAAAGAATAATAATACAAATAATAAAAGAAATTAACGTTGAAAGAATTTTTCTTTTTTTTTGTGTGTGTGTTTTTCTTCTCCTATAATCAATAAATTTATTGATTGATTGATTGAAAATATTAACCTGTACGCATTGTTCGACTCCTAAAAGAAAGAAAGAAAGAAAGAAATTAAATATGAATTAATTACTAGAATTTGTTGTTGTTTGAATGTTCCCATTGATGTTTAAGACTGAGATTGATCAGTACATATTGCCTCACTATTGCTTGTCAATTAAGGATATATCGAGGCAATACGCAGCACAGTATGCATATATGCCAGTAACACACTGATTAATTGCATTCCTAAACATAAATGGGAAAATTCAAGTAAAATAATACCAAGTGAATTTAAACTTCGCTCTATTGCACAAGCAAGTGGCTATCAGGATTCAGTAGTTCAGTGGATAACGCGATGGAGTTTGAAGCGAATTGTACTGGGTTCGAGTCCCAGAGTGAACATCAACTCTGCGATGCAACTACATTCAGCTGAGGAGTCTTAAATAGAACAAAGTGGCGCGCGTCCTGAATTCCACTGCTAACCACTATCAATCATTGCTTACAATGCTTATGATTTAAGGCGATACGCATAGTATGCACATATACCAATGAGAGACTGATCGATGGGTAGATTCAAACGAACAATACAAAAATAAAGTATATTATTCTTATTATGTAGTAAGATAGTATCCAGAAATAAACATTCATAGTATATATATCAGCAAAGGTTTGAGTTTTCCCTTTATTAGCCAGTCTTTATTGATAATAAACGCATTCTGAGCGAACTGCTTCGATATTGACTTTTATACATAAGTTTAATATTGGTTGATAGTGAAGTTCAGCGCTCATGGTTCATCCTATATAGAACACGTCAGATGAGTGTATTTGCATTTCAGTGCTGATATCTACACTGGAACCAGTTTTTCTTGTTTCAAAAAAGGGTAAAAACGAACTCATACAAATGAAATTTATACTTGTTATATAAAACAATGATTATTTGGACTTAACAGCTCAATGGATAATGCATTGACATTAGAAGTAAGACGTACTAGGCTCGAGTCCCGAAGTGTACACAAAACCTTGGATATGGCATGTATATCCACATGACAAGCCTCAACTAGATCTAAACTAGATCTGAACTTCAATGTTAACCGCTATTCAAATTTAAGAAAAATATACATATACAAGGAAAAATATGATAACTATTCTACCCTTCATTCACCATCACAACTAACTAACCCTAGAAATTGGATGTTCAGAATGCTAAGATTAGGCATAGAAATATATTTTGTTGAACTAATTAACCATATCACATCAGAACAATCAAATCAAGAATTCTCTTAGCAATTATTGTGCATACCACTTTAGTGTTAATCAATAAACACTAATAATAGTAATAATGGTAATAATAATGATAATAATGAAAGTTGGTGAATTTCTTCAGAATTAAACATTCAAATAAAGTACATTTCAAAGTTTTCTAGCACATAACTACTAATCAGTTATTCCAATATTTTATGCTTAAATTTAAATCAAAATGAAATTTAGCGCAAACAATGAAGTTACTCAGGTGATTGGAAGCAGGCTGAACAAAAAACCTGGTTTTGTACTAGTTCATACTCATCACACTAAAACGTGTCTGCACGTTTGAGAGATTTGATGCTTCCTATGAGGTTCGAACTTTTACCACCCAGATTCATAATCTAGAGAGTTATAACTGAGCTATTCGGGTTGGGATTGACTTCCTTTAAAACTAAGGTATTTACAATCGATTGATCACTCTGAGTATTGACGAACCTAACACTTGTTTACTATTTTAGTGCTGCTCAAATCCTATAGATCAAATACTCAGGAATGACCTAAATGCTGAATAGAGTGAAAAACTATTAAAAAGATATGAAATATTGCTAGACAACTGTTTTGTTTTTCAATTTCACACAATTAAACAATATATGAAACTTAGATGGGATCAAATAATGCAAAACCTTTTATGTTTTTATTCAAAGAATACAAAAACCGATCAGTCACATAATCGCGAAAAGAATATGGGCTGGGATACTGCTCGGGTGCCCAAACTGAAGCAGGTGGTTTTCTTAGGGGGCCACACCCCGAGCCTTTGACCTGAAGATCTGATCCACAAGGCAGTGGAACATCGTAAGGAGATGCAGTCCCATGGTAGCCGGTGACCAACGATTGGTTCATACGCCATTTGTTCCCGCAGGATACTGGAGCCCATGTGCACCATTGGTTCGGGATCCGGTTATAGCGCCGGACGTTCGCTTTCCGTCCTGCCATTTTCGTAAACAACACCTCCGTCACGAGAAGGCAGTGAGTAGGACTTTCCTGGCAGAGGCTATATACGCGTGGCCGTGTGAAAGTATTTCGAGAGGGAGGGAGAACCCACCCCATTCTCGGCCATACCAGGGCATTTGGGGGCTCACATAATCGCAATTGAATGTGATTTTAGTCAATTCATTATGTAAACATATACGTAAACAATACATAGTCTAGCACAAATATATACATATTGAAGCCTAGGAAGTCACCACATCACATCAACACAGAAACAGATGAATCAGAAAAAGGAAAACTAATGTCAGTACAGTGATGATGGATCCATATTGCACAAAGCTTTCAAGTACTTCAAGAACTCCACAGAACCAAGAAACTTAAATATTTACTTACACCGTATTCACACTAACGGTTAATTGCTTCATGGTCCAATCCTATATCTCAGCCTAGTGGTCATACTAAGCCTTTAGTCCTGACTCTCCCTACCTTCTTGTCTTATATCCTGGGAAGTATAGACAGCTGAGTTATAAATGATTAAGTATATAGAATTTTTCAAACTACTCAGTGAATAAAGCAACTATGTGTGACGTAACTTATTTATTTGCCAAATATAAGTGTGTTTATGTAGTCGACATGTTATAACGTGTGATCCGCCTATTAGAGAGCAGCCTATTATCGATCGAAACAGTGACGCATAAAACACGAGCGAGCAGCCTAGAGTCCTGATTGGTCCTGCTTCCCTGTCTAGCCCAGCCAATTGAGTCCAGAACACAAGTCTCAGCCTCAGAGATATGAATCGTTATATTCCAAACATACACTGTTTATATAGCAATCAAACAGACTACATCGTACCATAAAATAGAAAGTAACATTTGTACAAGATTTAACCTTCAGGAAATGACGCAAATAAATATTGACCAATAGGGAAACGACACGTTGGAAGAATGTTGACCAATGGGGAAATGACACTACTTCTCATTCAGGAATAGCATTAGATAATTTCTGGGGTATTTTCTGAATACCCCAACACGACATTAAGCTACGACGTTTGTATAATGGCTATTTGACATCAGCCCCCAAATGCCCTGGTATGGCCGAGAGTGGGGTGGGTTCGCCTTTCCTCTCGAAATACTTTCACACGGCCACGCGTATATAGCCTCTGCCAGGGAAGTCCTACTCACTGCCTTCTCGTGACGGAGGTGTTGTTTACGAAAATGAGAGGACGAAAAGCGAACTTCTGGCGCTATAACCGGATCCCGAACCAATGGTGCACATGGGCTCCAGTATCCTGCGGGAACAAATGGCGTATGAACCAATCGTTGGTCACCGGCTACCATGGGACTGCATCTCCTTACGATGTTCCACTGCCTTGTGGATCAGATCTTCAGGTCAAAGGCTCGGGGTGTGGCCCCCTAAGAAAACCACCTGCTTCGGTCTGGAAACCCGGGCAGTATCCCAGCCTACACACAAATATAATGATAATGAAAATTATGATATTCACTGAAAACTATTCTCGCTGCGATTTACTGTCAAACAATTCACATTATCATTATTATTATGTTATTATTATTATTATTATTATTATTATTATTATTATTATTATTATTATTATTATTATTATTATTATTTACCACGTCATTTACTCACTCTCCTTCATTCCCACTCTGTCTATCCTTATTTTCGACTTATACAGCAGCTCACCTATGGTGGACATTCGGACTCTATCTAAACGTTCTCGTGTCACTGCCCGGTTGAAAATTGTATGTTACCATCGAATACGAGTACTGAAGCAGTCTTTCTGAAACCACGCGCACCATTCAAACTGGCTGCCTTTAACGTTCGCACACTTATGCAGGTCGGACAACAGATAGGGCTGGCAATGTCTTTGGAAAGTCTTAATATTGACGTTTATTGTCTATCCGAGACCCATATTCAAGACTCTGGTGAAGTATTACAAATTCGTTCTCCATCTGTCACTTCAAAAAGCTTGTTCTACGTGCGTTTATCCGGGGACCCTGTGGCATCTTCGTTTGGTCTTGCTGGCGTTGATGTCGCACTAAGCGCTAGAGCTGAGGCAGCACTAATCGATTGTATCCCCATTAACAGTCGGTTATGTGCTGTTAGATTAGAAATTTCCATCAAAGTGAGAAGAATTCGGCGTGAGAAACGATGTCTTTTCGTCATCTCCGCCTATGCCCCGACAGATTGCAGCCCGGATGCAATCAAGGATGAGTTCTACCACCAGTTAACTGTTCTTCTCCAGAAAGTGCGTTCGACAGATATTGTAGTACTAGCCGGAGACTTGAATGCTCAGGTCGGGCGTCTAGGCACAGAAGAGAGTCACTTAGGTGGCCGATGGGGACTCGTTGGTCGCAAGACAGAAAACGGGGAACGTCTACTGCAACTATGCACAGACCACAACCTGTTTCTGGCAAGCACTAACTTTCGGCACAGTCATCGCCGATGTGCCACCTGGCGTCCCCCTTCTGCATCTTAAGCCTGGACTCAGATTGATCACATCGCGATCAGCTACCGCTGGCGTGGTTGTGTACAAGACTGCCGCTCCTTTTGGAGTACCTATCTGGAATCTGATCATGCCCTAGTCTGCGCCAATCTTACCTTACTTTTTAGTGGACAACGAAATGACCGCCACCAAAGGATTGATGTTAGCAAGCTGGCTGCAACTTCTGTTGCTAGTAAGTACCGAACCGAGCTAGCTTCTAGGCTAGCTAGCATTCCACCGAAAAGTATAGATGAGCATTGGTTGCAATTGCATGACGCCATGAAAATGGCGGGTACAGTCTATTGTGGGTTCGCGAAACGTCCCACTTATAAGCATTGGGTTTCTTCTGGTTCCTTACAACTGATTGAAGCCCGTCGGTCTACTCCGGGTGACCGTGAGTATGACCACAAACGAAGAATGTTACGTAATGAAATTGGGCAAAGCTTGCGTAAGGACCGTGAAGCCTGGTGGTCGGAGCGTGCCAGTGAGTTGGAAGCAGCAGCTGCATCTGGTAATTACCGGAAGCTCTTCCAACTCATCCGAGCCACTGGCAGCAAGAAGTCTGGTGTGAGCGAAACAATCTGCGAGAATGACGGAACGCCAATCACTAACATCTATCGACGTCTTGGACGATGCGCAGAATTTTTCGAAGGGCAGTTCAACTGGCCTGCTGCTCCGGCAACATCGGTCAGACTGTCTTGCCCTCCATGGCCGGTGACGACTGATCCACCAAATGAGGCGGAAGTCCGCAAGGAACTCCAACTCTTGAAACGTTACAAATCACCGGGCCCAGACGACTTACCTCCGGCTCTTTTTAAAGATGGTGGTGACTTTCTGACTAAGGGACTGACGACGTTGTTTACAAAGGTCTGAGAACTAGAGTGTGTACCAACGTCATGGAATGAGTCGATAGTTGTCCCTATCTTTAAAAAGGGTTCACGTCGTTCCTGTAACAACTATCGTGGGATAAGTCTACTTCCAATTGCGTCCAAGCTATTGGCTTCCGTCATACTTCGTAGGTTGTTCAGAACCCGAGAAAGATTGACTCGCGAGGAGCAGGCTGGGTTTCGTTCTGGTCGAGTATGTATTGATCATATCTTCACCCTCCGCCAAATATTGGAACACCGTCATACTTATCAAATGCCAACAATCGTAGTGTTTCTTGACATCAAGGCTGCTTTCGATTCGTTGGACAGAACTGTTCTCTGGGATTGTCTATTGAAGAAGGGTGTGCCTGAGAAGTTTATTAACATCCTAAAAGCCCTATACACAAACACCTCAGGCAGAGTGAGGGCATACAACCACCTTTCTCCACTATTCCATTCGAGCAGTGGGGTTAGGCAGGGTTGCCCAATCTCACCATTCCTCTTCAACTTTGCCATCGATGACATTCTGGAAACAGCTCTGATGAATGTAAGTAATGGTGGTGTAGATCTGTTGCCTGGAGAAAGACTTCTCGACCTTGAGTATGCGGATGATATTGTCTTACTGTGCGAGAATGCCCAAGCTATGCAATCCGCACTTAATCAGTTGGCAATCAATGTCCGTAGGTATGGTATGTGCTTTGCACCTTCGAAGTGCAAAGTACTTCTACAAGATTGGCAGGATTGTAATCCTGTACTCACTCTGGACGGTGAGCAGATAGAAGTAGTCGAGAAGTTCGTGTATCTAGGTAGCTGTATAAGTGCTGGTAGTGGCGCGAGTGATGAGATCAATGCACGTATACTGAAAGCCAGAGCGGCTTATGCCAATCTGGGCCATCTTTGGCGCCTTCGTGATGTTAGTCTGGCTGTGAAAGGTCGGATCTACAATGCGTCGGTGAGAGCAGTTCTGCTCTATGCTTGTGAAACCTGGCCTCTCCGAGTTGAGGATGTTAGACGACTCTCTGTGTTCGATCATCGCTGTCTCCGAAGGATTGCTGACATTCAGTGGCAACATCATGTTAGTAATGCAGAGGTTCGGCATCGTGTGTTCGGGCACAGAGACGATAATGCAATTGGTGTCACCATCTTGAAACACCGACTTCGGTGGCTTGGACATGTTCTACGAATGTCGTCCCAGAGAAGTCCTCGTCGTGCATTATTTGCCGACTCTGGGACCGGTTGGAAAAAGCGGAGAGGTGGTCAGTATATGACATGGTGTCGTGGTATGAAAGAAAGCTGCAAAGGGCTGGCTTCTGTTGGTCCTTCACGACTCCCTGGCTGGGGTCCTAGAGATGGTGTAACACAGTGGCTAGAGACGTTATCAGATATGGCTCAGAATAGAAGTCAGTGGCGATCCTGCTGTAACCTTCTTTTAATTTCTTCGTAAAGAGTGGTTGCTTCTCCCTTAACTGTAAGATTTCTTCTGATTGTACCTTTTCGTTTCCCCCATTTTTGTTCTTTTTTTTATATAGATATTCCCTACGTTCCTTACCGTTCTTTTTCCATTCTCCTTAAATTCTCATTGTTTTGTGTGGCGCATATATATTTGGTGCCCCCCTGTACCAATATTTATGTGTTTAAATAAAAAATAAAAATAAAATACTTGACATTAGAATTGACTATCAAAATCAAATGAGGTGAAAATGAGTTCGAAGCTTTGAACACCTGTTGGCGTTTAAAGTCAAAAACTTCAACCAGAACTACACTACTGAGCTACTACTAATCGATGAAGAGTCACAATTTCATTCATAGAGACATCTTTGTTAGTATTTTAGAGACCTAACAAAAACAAACTGATTTAGCACTTAAACAAACACATAGACACAAAGACAAAAAACATAATAACATACATATTATCACTTTGTATACCACCGACTTTGTTCACTGATGGTGAAATAGGTATGAGTTCACCAGAAGCAGCCGTAATATTGGTATTAATCACAGTATTTGTTGGATGTTCAATATGAGCACGGTTGAGTACTTTCAAGAATTCCACTGTTTTAGCACGCATACGCATTTGCATATAAGCTTTGGAACATTTAATATGGTAGTGTAAATAGTTTCTTAATGTTTGTATTAGATCGATGGTAGAATTACGCGCAGATTCAGTTGATAAATGACGCGGAAAAAGCACTAGGATTTAGAAATATGTACATAACAGGATAAGTAAAACTAATGACTATTATCAATATCAAAAATATAGAGAGGAATTATAAAATGGATGTTTTCCCAATTCATGTATACCGATAGGTATATTACAACAGGCGGTACCTTAGTAATTTACAAACACAAGCTTCCAAAGTTGAGTCATTCACTGATTTTATGACAGTCTGAAAAGCTGAATAGTATTTGTAGCCCTAAAAGCTCCAATGTACAATTCTATGCGTGATTAATGGAAATAATGCAGACAACCAGGAATGCATCCATCGGTCAATAATATAAAACAGACATGGTAAGTATGCTGTTTCATTTTGAAGACTACATAAAAATATTATTGAAACCATGAAAAGATCCAAGTTAGACAATCATCGGAAACTTGGGGTCACTTGACGGCTATTCCGTCCCAGTATAGGAGACTTGAGCAGTTCGTATCCGAAACCTTAAAACTGGGGATCGAACCCGGGACTTTCGGTCTTGCACAAGAACGCCTCACCTCTAGACCACTAAGCACAAGGATTCAATGACACAAGTCCAAATCCAATCGATTCAAGATGTCGCGCGACCGTCTTTCATTGCCTTCGGTAGGTACCTTACACGTGACACGGTTGAACTACACTGGAGTCAATAGTAAGCAATGGATAACTTTGAGTATGGAGTTTTGGGGATTATTCAGTTTCATCATTAAGATCAAGAACCGATACAAAGAGGAGTCCTATACTAGAACAGAACGGTCGTCCAGTACTTCCAAGTCTTCAATGGTTGTCGAACTTAGGTCGGTTTGTGATTTTATTAAAATTTAACAATCTCCACAACTCTATAATGGCAATATGTACTTTTTAATTTTAAAAACAAACCCAATTTTTTTACTGACTGATGGGAGCCCTTAAGATTCATTTAAAATCTAGAAAAAAAACTGAAAAGATTTCGTCCAATTAACGTTCTTAGAGTTCTAAAGAAACAATAGATTATGTAACGTCCTGTTTGATTTAATAGCTGCCTTTGTTACCAAATTTAGAATTTCCCCTGAAGCTTCTAGAATATCACGCTCGAACAAAACCTAAATCAGCCTTCGGTGTTAAACTTTTTCATACTCTCCGGCCTTTAGTCTTTAGTTCGGAGTTCGAATGTCAGGGATAATATTATTTTTATTTTATTTTAACACATAAGTATAGGTACAGGGAGGCACCAAATACATATGTGCCACACAAATCTCAATTGATTTGTGTGAGGGCTGTGATACTGCCCGGGTGCCCAAACCGAAGCAGGTGGTTTTCTTAGGGGGCAACACCCCGAGCCTTTGACCTGAACGTCTGACCCACAATGCAGTGGAGCATCGTGAGGAGATGCAGTCCCATGGTAGCCGGTGACCAACGATTGGTTCATACGCCATTTGTTCCCGCAGGATACTGGAGCCCATGTGCACCATAGATAATAGGGAATTGGCGAACGGTTAATAAGTCAGTATCAAGTCTTTAAGTATTAGAAGTATCATTAACATAAATACTGTTTATATGATGTTTCATTTTTTGTAAAAGGTGAGCGACTGAATGTTCATTCTAAGGTGTACACACCTTTATAGTACTATTGGTTTTTGCGGTAGATTATCTGTAACTCAAAGGTATCCATACCAAGGTTGAACTTGATAGTTTCAAATAAATCGAGCATTGGGAAGAGAATTAATAATAAATATATTTTTGTTATATCCCAATGAGTAGAAATATTGTATATCTGGCGTTTTGTGACTGAATGTAAGCTACTTCTTCAGAGTAAATAAATAACCGACATTCAGAGAACTATACTGGGAAATAAAAAGAGGCATTCAGTGCTTCCAGATTTTCAATAGTGGTCTAACTTAGATCAGGTTGTGATTAAATTTCGGATTCAATAATCATCACAATCCCATACTGAAAATACAGTTTTCATGCATAGACATATATATATGCAATGAAAGACAGAAATTGTACCATTAACCAGTTTTCAACTAGAATCAATTTCGATTTCTAAAAAATAGTTGTATCTATGAAATTATAATAATATTTATAATGAATATTACCTCGAAAAAAATACTTATAAACTATGAATTGTTACTAAATTATTGATTTGTAATTAATTTATTTATTAATTATGCACACATAAACAAAATGATACACGTTCAGTATGTACAAATTGTAAAAGTTATACTTTGATGGTGAACTACTACTACTATTATTATTACTACTAATTATTATTATTATTACCATCATCATCATAAGATTTCATTTAGTTAGTTAGCTATAAGAAACGTAGAACCTGATACATAATTACACCGGTTCAAGTTTACGCACTACATTAGCACACAAAGATATAAAATCATTTCAAGACAAATGGCTGTAGTAGAAATAGTAACAGTATTATTGATAGTAGAAAATATTAGGCATAGACAGATTGATTCGAGATGAAACAATGAATTTGAGGAATAAAAGTTATAAGGTTGTTTTTAAACTTATGATCAAAGAGAAGAGTGAATGCATCATTGAACTGTTGTGAATGAATCTGAACTATGTCACTTAACCTCTTTAACTATTGGTTACTATAATCCCGAGGACACTAACCAGGTACTTTGCATCTAATAACATGTCTTAATCCAAAAGTCAATGATATCGCGGACCAATAACATGTCTCGGTTTGCTAGCCCTAAGCTTTTTTCTCAGCCTACTCCACCTTATACCAGAGAGAGATGGTGTCGGGGTCCGGGAGATGGTGCCACACAGAGGCTAGAGACGTTATCAGATATGGCTCATAATAGAAGCCAGTGGCGATCCTGTTGTAATCTTCTTTTACTTTCTTCATAAAAAGCGGTTGTATCTTCCTTAACTGAAAGATTTCTTTTGGTCATACCTTTCCGTTTCCCCCATTATTATTGTTGTTATTATTATTACACTACCTTACACTAATCTGGTCGTTATTGTTCTTTTCTATTTTACTCTCCTTACCTTTTTTTTCTCTCCCCATTCTCATTGTTTTGTGTGGCGCATATATATTTGGGGCCCTCTTGTACCAATATTTATGTGTTCAAATAAATAAATAATAACAAATAACCCTATACCAGTCAACATAGGATAATAATTTATAAAACAGAATTACAACTAGACTATGAGCGCAGAAGACAAATAACCTGACAGACTTACCAAAAGTAATGTACGCAACCGAATCACTGATAACTGCATCAGTCCCCTGTAATTCTTTTGGTGGAACGCGATGAGAATACAATACTTGAGGTGCTCGATCAAGACGTCTTCTTACCTCAGTGAACTCCTGTGATGTACATATTTGAATATAAAAATCCAAACAGTTTAAAAAAGCATCCCAATACATAATTCATAAACTGAAGTCAAAAAGGTCATCTAAGTTTAATTATAAATAGATTGTTACTAGAAATCACCGCTATTTTAATGTTATATATTGAACCTCTTGTATTTCTGGTCAGTAGCTTCAGAAATGACTCATGATACTAGGTACAGATGTATCATTGACCAGAATTCGAAAGACTATCCTCATTTATCCTTAAAGATATAGTTAAGTAATTAAAATAACACATCGTGCCACCACATAAAAATAAAGAGAATTCGGAAAGAAAAATTTTTTCGACGAAAACGATATGTCCAACCTATTATCTTTCCTTTGCCCTAATTCCCTTTTGTAGTATGTTTTAGTTGCTTTTTAAAAAATGAGTGTTTTGTAATTTTAAACCATAATTAGTTATTATTATCCTTTTTGTCTTCCTATAGGCATATATTTAGACATGCCTGTTATCGCTCGTGGAAGAGCATAGGTCGCCCACCATCACTCTCCATCGAACTATGTTCTGGGCAATTCTTTTCAGATGCTATTCATTTTTTTATGTCTGCTTCCAATTCTCGATGCAGTGTGTTCCTTGGTCTTCCCCTTTTCCATTTCCCTTCAGGATTCCAAGTTAGCGCTTGCCTCGTGAGGCAGTTTGGTGATTTCCGTAATGTATATCCTATCCACCTCCAGCGTCTTAATTTCCTCTTCAGCTGAAAACTGGTTTGTTCTACCCCCAAAGTAGGCTGTTGCTGATGGTGTATCCGGCCAACAGACATTGAGTATCTTCCGTAGACAATTGTTCATAGACACATATTTACCATACAACTATAAATACGAATATATAACTTAAGTAAATGATTTCGTTGAAAACTTCCTTCGCTGAATTCTATTTATATAGTTAAATGACATAGCTAACACTGATAGCAATGATTCGGTTATATTTAATCTTTACCTTTCTCTGAATTTGAAGCTTCGTATAAATTACCTCATACTTTTGATTGTTCGGTCTCATGTTACTTTTAAACTACGGTTTTTACGCTTCACTTTTCAATGTAGTTGAGATAGTATTTACCTCCATACACTAATCTAGTAAATTCCCTTATTCCATAAATCTAGAACAATACTTACCGACTAGATTCCATCTACCAAATACTATTATCACTACTTATAACCAATATTACTAAGAATAAATTTGTTGATGAAATCTTATTTTTAAAAGCTACTACTTCCCAACATTTTAGTACAAAGTGAAACTAATGAACTGCGAAGAAAAAAAATAAATATCAAACAGATTTACACATACTTGCATAAAAACTTTTCCAATTAACAAATCATCTGGATCTTTAAATGTTGTACTAAAGATAACTGTAACTCGATCAGCTAATGCTTGTACATACCTATTGGGAAAAAGATGAACAATAAATACAAGAAAACATGTAAGTTTAATGCATATAACTGTGTAACGCGGAAAAACAGGAGTGGCTAGATTAGTGGTTAAAAAGACTTGGATTTTAACCAGTAAGTTACATGTTCAAACGGTGAGTTTCACCCTCTTTTTGACCTTGGAAAGCTGTATACTGTCACTAACCCTCACGCATCCAAGCACAAATATAACAACTTACTTATTATTTATTTATTTTAACACATAAGTATAGGTACAGGGGGGCACCAAAATACATATGCGCCACACAAATCTCAATTGATTTGTGTGAGGGCTGTGATACTGCCCGGGTGCCCAAACCGAAGCAGGTGGTTGTCTTAGGGGGCAACACCCCGAGCCTTTGACCTGAACGTCTGACCCACAATGCAGTGGAGCATCGTGAGGAGATGCAGTCCCATGGTAGCCGGTGACCAACGATTGGTTCATACGCCATTTGTTCCCGCAGGATACTGGAGCCCATGTGCACCATTGGTTTGGGGTCCGGTTAAAGCGCCAGACATTCGCTTTTCGTCCTCTCATTTTTGTAAACAACACCCCCGCCACGAGAAGGCAGTGAGTAGGACTTCCCTGGCAGGGGCTATGTACGCATGGCCATGTGAGAGCATTTCGAGAGGGAGAGCGGACTCTCCCCACTCTCGGCCGTACCAGGGCATTTGGGGGCATAACAACTTACACAAGAGTATGGAGTGTCAGATTAACGAATTTAAGTTAAACACAATTATAACTAAATTTTTTGCCGCAAAACAATAAAACACTTTGATTATCATAAGTAATTAAGAATGCTAAACATACTACTCACTCCGTTAGTTAACAGAAACAGACACAACCAATAAAATAACTTACATTGTCTCATCGTCTCTATAATGTATCACCGCCCTCTTAGAACCCGAATCCACGTTAGATTTAATTTGATATTCGAAAAACTTCTCAAAAACAGCTGCCATACAATTTCTTTTTAAAAGACCACATTTGTGAGCTAATTGATTATGATCTGGAGGTAGTTTTTCTAAATCTATGCATAAGGTTACACTCTGATTGGGCTCTGCTGAAGAGAGAAAATCACCGTACTCGCGAGACAAGACCTTGAGAAAAAACGGTCAAGATTGAAACAAAGCATACTATTACTTTTTATAAGACCGATAAATGCTATGCTGAAAATATATAACCTACAAAGGGCTGTAATAAATGATGACGATGACGACAGAGGTTTGTACGATGACTAGAAAATACTTCTTATGTATTAGAAATCACAAATGTATGGCACAGTTTGGTGATCAACATGAATTTCTGCTGATAACCTAAAAAAGCAAGCCACTTTGTTGTTACGACGAACTCAACCACGAATCCTGATATGACAAGCCCTTAAATTGACCAAAATTTCAAGTTTTGTGGAGTTCAATTATATAGCTAGACTTATAATCCACTCAATTTATTTTGTCACATACAATTTCATCCTATTTTACCTTCAAAGAGTGAGATGGTCAGGACATATGTTACAGATGCTTGACTACTGTCTACAACAACGGGCGGTCTACTAGTGCAAAAGTAGGTTGGAAGAAAGTTGCGAGTATCCAAACCAAGATATGGCATTAGTCCATCAGGTCACTGACCGTTGGATATTCAAAAGAATATTTTGCTTAGTAATTGAAAGCTTTTACAGATCAAACTATCACTAATTTCATAATCGGTGACATACATCGCTAAGCTAATGACTTTCATATGCAATACCTGGGCATAATGAAAAGGTGTCTACAAATATCGACATCATCCCTATTGAGGTTAATTTCTTAAAATGTCCGGTATCCAATATTATACGCAAGCCATTGGTTGTGGATATGAGTCGTTTGTTCATGTTAGATTGGTCGAGGGATTATATGAAGTGACAAAATGCTCTATCAATAATAATTACGATTTGCTACGAGTTATTTAAAAGGCCGATAGTTTCATCGTTTGATTGTAGATCAAGCATGGAGAATCTATATTCTACTGAGTTTTGAAGCTGTAGAATTTGCTTTAACTGATTTTGCGTATGAGACTAACGAAGATAAAATTATCACACACGGTCTGTCTAATATGTATTGTTGAGTGTTTAAAGCAGCCAGTCTTTGTGGTCTGGTATGTGACGAAATCTCAGGACGGATACAGAAAGCTCGACCAGCTTTTGCCAACTTGCGTCATATATGGCGTAGGCAAGATGCCAGTGAAACATGACCGGTAAGAGTAGAAGGTATTCGTAGGTTACTAGTATTCGATCATAGGTGTCTTCAAAGCATTGTTCGTACAACCTGGGACCACCAAATAAGTAACGCAGTTGTTAGGGAACAGGTACTAGGTAAGGATGGCAAATCAATCGATGAAGTAGTGAAACTTCATCAGTTGAGATGGCTGGGACATGTGGTACGTATGCCTAAACACCTACTGCTCCGACGTGCGATGTTTTATGGTGTAGGAGTAGGTTGGAAGAAAGCTAGAGGAGGCTAGACCAAAACATGGCACGAATCCATGAAGTCACTGACAAGTGGACTGAGCCATGTTGGTAGGTGTAGACTATCTGGTCGAGATCGGCGAGATGATAGCAAGCGATGGTTAGAGACCTTGAATGACATGGCCTAAAATCGTTTGCAATGGAGCTCTGTGTTCTCGCAAATTCTAATCTTCCGAATTCTTCATGTCCCTTATTTTTTGTCTTTCCAAATTTATTTCACTAGATTATACTCTTTGAATAACATCTTCAAACCCTAATGTTTCGGATTACCACTTATACTTTTACTACCTTTCCCACTACGGGATTTGAATCGACTATTGTATATCCGTGCTAATGTCGTATGACAATTTGAACCGATGTACGTACGTACGAAGTTCTACATTGTTGCTGACTGACTGACTGAAAGCAGACAAAACTTACAGCATAAATTTTATAAATGATTGTCCTTGATAGGTAGTCCTGAGACATGTGCAACACGTTTAATCGATTTTAGAAACAGTGGTATCAACAGTTATCTGAAGTGCTATGTGTTAAAGTCAACGTTTTTTATTTTTCAGAGAGGAAGAACAGGGTGAAAGGTAGACCAAGCAAATTTCATACCATTGAAAATTTGCTCCTGAAGACTTCGTGACACTTTAGCTTACGATGCACATGTTTCAATCTACTGAAGGGTTACTTTATGTCGTTACTCTGGAGAGTTAGTTTTAAACGTAAAATGTTCAGACCACTACGTTATCTAAGAAAATTTACGTTTTTTAAATGTCCATTAAACTGTAACTAGAGGAAAAGACAATTGACCAGTTAAAATCTGCCTTCCTGCAACCAATATAACAATACTGAAGGTGACAAATCACTAACTAATCCTACTTTAAAGGTAAAGTACGCGTGACGTTTTTGCAGTGTCAGATAAATTATGCAACTTTCTTGATAAACTATTATTAAAATCTTAAGGAAATGTCAGATAGATATTATCGGCGGAAACTAATTTCAATGGGATATCCCGCATAACTTTGTATCACTAGACGACCACAAGACCATCCGATAGCGTAACGGAAAAAGATTTTTATTATCGGAATAAGTGGTGAACATATGAAATCTGGGGCAAAAAATGTATCATGAAGGTCAATTTCTTAACGAACTATGATATTTGCACACTAAATTAATGTTAACAAATGAAGAATGCACAAAAACTAATCATATGGGAATTTATAAGCATATAATGCATATTTTGCAAGCTAGTTACTTACCTCATTTACACCATGTTCATTTAATTCATGAAAGAATTTAATGAATATACTGACAAGTATCTTTTTCTTATCATTATTTGGATTACTTATGGTGTAAACAATACTATCGAAGTCCGCAACGGTGTAATCAATTTTATCATATCTGGATCTAAACGTGTAAAAGCTTTAAGTTAATTGTGATTTTACTCCTCCTTTGCCTGTTCAAATCTGGTGACTAGAATCTCTTCTACAGCTCGGTTACAAACTTCCAAAATAATCATCGGTAGCAATTGCTCTAATAATCCCGCTGAGTTTTAACGTAAAATAATTTAAATAGTTCCAATCGTACTTGGATGGAATAAAAGATAGGTTGTTGTTTTTTCCGTACTGATTCGTATCTCAGATTAATTCTGGTCCCTGAATATTTAATATCTTTATATGAACTGGTAAAATAATGAATATCTTTGCCTTCTAGCTTATAAGCTCCAAATGTTATGCCTCATAGCTCGTTTTTCTTTATATGACTCCAGTTAAGAAGGAGAGATATCCAAATCCTCAGGAAAGTAAATCATCAGAATAATTAGATAGTAAATTATCTGAGAGACCTAGAATGAGTACTTTGTATTACTAGTCCTCAGGAGACATTCATTCGTGTTGAGAATAAGTTGAAAAATCCCTCTCTAGCCTCCATACAACTCTAAAATCTTTTTCTGTGAGTCTGACAGAAGTGCATTCTACACGATATGATTTATTATCTTTTTTCTCGTGGTAGGTATGAGGTGAAAACAGAAACGTTCCACTAATTCCACATTTGTTGACATCTTTGAGTCCAGCCTAAAAGTCCCCCACTTTACAGCCCTTTATCATCAAATAAAACCCACACTTGTTTGCTCTAAGATCTTCGTACTACGTCATCGGACAATGTGTCTAAGCGACATTTCAAACTAGAACTTAGAAATTATCCGTTAGGAAATGGGTGGAAGTATACAATCTTGGACGTCTCGGTCAGAACCCTAGCAACAAGAGGGAATTGAATTTTGTCCTCTTATATTTTGAGGACAGTCTAAACACTGACTGATGCTAATACTCATCGGACTTTCCGTGACTCTTCTAGGCCCAAACTCCACATTGCTCCTATTACCAGTGAATTTGTGTGAACTGTATTTAAAGGTTACGTCACTCGTTGGTTAGAATATTAGGTCCGAAATTGGTACCCCGCGGTTTGACAGCCTCATTGTGAGAACTAATTATGGTTTTTGAGTGCCGACCAAGTTTTTACCGGTGTTCCCGTTCATTGACTTATTAAGTCGATATCTCACACAGACTTTTCCAATCGAGTTCGATAAATTGTTCTGCCGTGACACATCTAACTCGTGAGAAATACAGATTCCAATTAACCCTGTATATTTACCTATATTCAACTTTTGGGTAATAAATAAACCTACAACGAAATTTGGTAAGTGTAATACGAAATTTATAGTGGATGCATATATTTCTTGTGTGCCTATCGACATTAAAGATCAACAGAGGTGACCAAAGGTTGGATTGTTACCGATATCAACCACTATGTGAACCATTGCACGAGTTTGTGTAGTCGCAAAATGATTCAGACAGATGGCAAATTGACGCCTTAAATACGAACAAGCGCATAGATACATAAAACGCCAAGTGTATGAAAGTGCCACGAAAACGTTTAGCAGCATTAGTGGGATTAGCAATTACGTAAGTACTAGTCTGCTTTTTCTTATTTAAGTAGGAATGAATGGGAAGAGGCTACTATTTGCAGCTTGCCAGTATCGCGGTGAACTATTCTTTCTGGGTTTCACATTTCTGACAATTTCCAGCGATAGATTCAAACAAAAGCTTAAGGTTTTACTGATTAGTAATGCATATGGAAAACGGATGATTTTAACTAACAGGCAGTGTTCTTATTTGAGCCCAACTGACCTTCCGGTTTGTAAGGGCCACTAACTCTCGGCTTCAAGACATTTCTTGAGTCACGCCCACCTTCTTCATTGTTAGTTCTATGACAGTTATTGTGATGATTTCTTCTACAATATGATCTAGGATAAACATACTAAGCTATATATGTGAAAGTTTCCAAAAACATAGAGAAAAGACCGTTGGGATTTAAATGGTTCACTGAACTTCTATAAGATGGTGAATGAATAACGCAGAGTGGTATGCCACCCAAATGATTTGGTCTGTAGCGTGGAGTCGAGTCTGGCTTGACTATGAACACCTCTACAAGAAGACTAAGTGCCAGTTAACCAATAAGATCCCCGTAGGTCAATATCAGAAGGCGGATGATGGCTGTAGTCGAAATGTATTTGCTGGCGATCTCGTGGTATCGAAAGAATACCGAAATCGTGCCAAAGGAGTACAAGCGTAAGTGCTAAGCGTAATCGAATTCGTACAAGTTCACAATCAACGGGAGAGTGAGTGTAATGGCTGTCATTAGTACAGTTAAATAAACGAGCACAGTAAGACAATCACTGATACAATTGGTTATAATAATAATTGTTTTCATTGAACCAATCGCGTTCTGTTGACAAAAGTAAGTCACTACAGGAGCCCCCCGCTAGAAAGGGTTTACACTTTTGATAGGTAGCGTTTCGGTTCGTGGGACTGATCGGCAAAAGTGCGATTGTAGGACGGAAGAATTGGCGAAACAAGAAGAGATCGTTGATCCTCGAGTTGCCAACGAAAGTCTTATACAAAGAACGGTACCAGGAGAAGTGTTCTGTATTTGTCGCACGAGCTAGCATACCACACCAGAGTGGTTTGTATTCAGGATCTGAAGATTGCGTTCGTAGGGATGCGGACCAGGGAACGTTGCAGACGTAGGACGAAACCACGTTGAGCCAAGAAACCGGAGGCGACCATAACGACCAAACGCGAAACCAAGCGTATGCCAGGCGAATTCGAAACCAGATTATCGACTGAGTGTGTTGACAAGAGAGTGGGTGATCAGGCCAGCTTTCTCCAAGGCTGACTGAAATCAACGTTACCAAACGGGCGATGGCCGGAGGCGTGGGCTCAGGATACAAAAAAATCAAAAAAAGAAAAGTGTAGCATGCGTGTAGTAAAAGAATAGTCCCACACCGTATCTGTTATTGACTGTGCGGTTAGTCGTGAAAGCGTACGGGTAATCGTACTCGGCGACCGGAACGTGAGATGGTAGTCTCGTTCGTACTTTGTGGGCCTGCGATCTCATCCGAGGTCAAGGGCGGCGTGGTCTGCCGATCTGGACGTGAGACGGAAGTCTCGTCCGTAGATGGTGCAGATGACACGTGCTGTTGACTGGGACGTGAGAATGAGGTCTCTGATGTATCTAGCGTGGGACCTGAAGTAGATGTAAGGATCCCGCTAGTAGGTTTCGTAGGTCTAGCATTGAGTCTCAAGTTATATGGTGGGGCACTGTCATCGACGTGTGCTGATTTGAGACGATCAATGCTGACGATCTCGACGCGGCCATGTCGATCAACCTTGACGGTCTTTTCGTGACGAGAGATCACGTGAAAACGTCCTTCGTAAGGCTGTTGTAGAGGTTTCCGTACCGACTCTACTCGTATGAAAACATGTGAACAGGTAGATAACTCTCAAGGGAGTGCGACCTGTCGATGTTGTATTCGAGTTGACACCGGAGACAGCATTCGCATAAATAAAGACAGTCGATGGACGTAGTCTGATTTACCGAAATCATTACTGCTCCGTGGTGTGAAGAATTCCCCAGGCAGACGCAGTGTCGTGCCGTATACAAGTTCAGCGGCGGAACATTGGATATCTGCCTTCAAACTCGTTCTGATGCCTAAGAGAACGAGCGGTAAGGTTTCGTACCAATTGTCGTTTTCGTGTGCTCGGAGAGCACTTTTAAGTTGGCGATGAAACCGTTCGACTAAACCATTCGATGCTGGATGGTAGGCGGTAGTGCGTATGCGTTCCGTACCAAGCAGCCGGGCCAATAATGAGAATAATACGGACTCGAACTGTTGTCCTCGGTCAGTCGTGACAGTCGAGGGACAACCGTACAGTGCTATCCATCGTTCTGCGAAGCAGTGAGCAACTGTCTCCGCCGTAATAGACGTGATGGGAATAGCTTCGGGCCATCTTGTAAAACGGTCAATGCACGTGAGTATGTGATCATACCCATGCGATGGTGGCAATGGTCCTACAATGTCTATATGAACGTGATCGAAGCGAGCATCAGGCGTAGCGAACGTGCCAAGGGGGGCCAGCTACGTGTCTGTGCACTTTTGATCGTTGACACTGTAAGCATTGCTTTACCCACATACGAACATCTTTATTCATGGACGGCCAGACGTATCGTGCAGCGATGAAACGTAATGTGGCTGCGATACCTCGATGAGACAATCCATGAAGGGCATCGAAGACTAGACGGCGATAGGCAGAGGGTACGATGGGTCGAGGAAGACCGGTAGAAATATCACATAGGATAGTACCTGAGCTAGTAGCTAGGGGTACTTCCTGACACTGAAGGGATGAAGATTGTGGTGCTTCTGTACAGACAGGATCGTTTGATTGTGCGGCGGCCATAGCAGGAAGATCGAGCACCGGTAAGGTAACTGCATTCGTCTGGATACGTGATAGAGCATCGTCAACATAGTTCGACTCGCCTTTAATGTGACGAAGGTCTGTCGTGAACTGGGAGATATAGTCCAAATGTCTGCACTCTCGTGGTGAGTAGCGGTCAGACTTGGTATGCATTGCAAACGTTAAGGGCTATTGGTCGGTGAATAAGTTGAATTGGCGTCCATCTACTGCGTGCCGGAAATGTTTGGTGGCACAGTAGGCTGCTAGCGGTTCGCGACCAAAAGCGCTATATCTCGTCTCCGTGGGAGTAAGGCGTCGCGAGAAAAATTCAAGCGGTTGCCAACTACCGGAGATATTCTGTTGCATAACGGCTCCTATAGCAAAATCCGATGCATCAACCGCTATACTAAGCGTGGCTGATAGGTCAGGATGAGCGAGAAGTGTAACTTAAGCAAGAACCGTTTTGATCTCTCAAAATGCAGTACGTGCGGTATCGTTCAATTCTAATTTGCGTGGATTACCGCGTAGTAAATCGGCTAATGGTCGTAACCGTTCTGCCGCGTGAGGGATGAAACGTCGGTAGAAGTTAACCAAATCGAGAAAAGCCTTCAGTTCCTTGATTGAGAACGGCACGTTGTACTCCTTGATTGCTAGAACTTTGTCCTCGCAAGGCAGAATACCCTCTTGTCTGATGATCTGACCCAGAAATATTATTTCTGATTTGCTCAATTCACATTTCTGTGGGTTGACTACTATTCCATTATCCGAAAGACGTTGGAATAATAGCGTAAGGTGTTGATAATGTTCATCTACTTTTGATGATGCGATCAGCAGGTCATCAATATAGACGTGAACAGAATCCAAGTCTTGTACTATGCTATCGATAAACCTTTGGAAAATTTGAGCAGCATTCCGTAATCCAAATGGCATTCGTAGGAACTCAAACAGACCGAAAGCAGTCGTGAAGGCGGTTTTTTCGATGTCTTCAAGAGCGACTGGTATCTGGTGATATGCTCGTACCAGATCGATTTTAGAAAAGATAGTCGTGCCCTTGAGCGATGCCGTGATGTCGTGTATGTGGGGGATGGGGTAGCTATCGAAGCGCGTAACTACGTTTAATGCTCGGTAGTCGCCGCATGGTCTCCAACTAACCCCATCCTTTTTGAGCACCATATGAAGAGGAGAGGCCCAGGGAATGTGAGGAGGACGAATAATATCAGTAGATAGTAAATTGTCAAACTCACGTTTAGCGAAGGCTAATTTGTCTGGTGCCAGTCGGTGTGGTCTTGCAGTGACTGGTGGTCCGCGGGTGACTATGCGGTGTACCACATGATTGGTCACCGATTAAATCCCTTCAAGTGGTTTAGTTATTCTGGGGAATTTATCGCCACACGAATAAAAAGTGCCGAGGATTCGGTACGCGTACATCGGAGTCTATTATATTAATACTATTCTTATCGTTATCCGTCATGCCGAGTATATTATATATTATATATGTATATATATTCATTGAACCAATCGCGTTCTGTTGACAAAAGTAAGTCACTACAGGTCTATGCAGTAATCGTCATACTCTGTACTTCATTTTCCTCTGTCTCGAATAAACTATCTTTATGGTATGATCATAGCTATTCCTTGATTGCAGGATAGCTTGATTACTAAAAGTTGTAGGCTAGACATACATCGATGTTGTAACTTTGAAATAAGACTCTGTTATTCAGACAGATTCATCAACATCTATAAAATTTTATTTTCCAACAATTAAAAATGGTACTTTATGTCTCAGCTTACAACTGACATCAAATTTGTCGGAAGAATAATTTAACATGTTGCCCATATTTGTTCCAATTGCTTTATTATATTCATTACCGTTTGTGACCTTTCAACTCTAAAAAAAGACCGTTCACTCCAAAAGCTTGCAGAAGCGACTCAAAATAACAAACATTCAGCTAAGAGAACGAAACTTCACTAAATTCTTACTTATAATCACATTGAGGTACCTGAGTAACTAAGAAACTCACAACAAAAGGTCTTATCTAGCCATAAATACAAACATAAGAGAGATGACATGGATGTGACAACTGAAATACCGATATTCGGTTTTAGGGCAGAATTAACGTACCAGAGTTTATTCAATGAAACCAGACTACGTTCTTCTGTATAGCGTACGAGGGATTTTCCAGTGACGTGTATCAAATTATATTAAAAACCCTATGTTCAGATTAATGGTTCTAATTTAAGAAAGAGAACAAATTATACCAAAAATACGAAATGTCTCAAACGGTACAACCTGCGCTATAGAGTCAAGAGTTTCTCAAACACAAACTGGCGTGCTAAATTACAAAAGGAGTAATTAATAAAAATGGGTTCGATACCTGAGAATCAATAAAACTATCCCCATCAAGATAGGGCCAGATATCTATTTGAAGGAATTTCAGCAATGTCCCTAAGCAGATGGTCAAAGGTTAATAATCATACAATGGACCACGCCAATGACGTTGAATATGGTCAAACACGATCCTGTTGTCGATAGTCTGGTGACGTGTAACAGTAAAATTCGGTAACAGGCGGTAAGTCATTAACCAAGTCCATATAACAAAATTCAGACGAAAAAGACTGAAGATCATAAAGGGCAATTAAATGAGACCTGAATATAGGTTGAAATGCAAGACAGGGAGAAGTTCAAATATAGAGACTCTAACTTTCCGATCATTCTTATGAAACTCTTACCTCACTCTCCATTCAAAACTAGCACACTTCACATGACTAAGTAGTAATTCTCAGAGATTCGTTTGACAATGTAAAAGCCCCTGTAATCACCGAAAGCTTACTGTTAATATATGATAATCATGAAAGAAATTATTCGAAAAGTAGTGATCCATTTTAAGGCAAATAATCCTTTAGAATGATATTTCTCTAAACTTTGAGTTGTGGGCAATGTGATAAGCTCCAAGATATTTTCAATGGCTTTTGGATAAAATGGTGTAATTCATACAAATTATTGATCGGTGGCAGAGTATTAGGATGTGCCGAACTAATCCTATCAGTCAGTCAGTCAGCTGCAACGTAGGACCAGGCACGTATATGCATCGGTCCAAGTTGCCATACCGCATTAGCACAACAAGATGAACACCGGATTCATAGTAGTTAATTCAGTGGTGGTAATCTATAGAAGAAAGATTGTGTATAAGGAGATAGTAAAGGAAGAAAGAATTAGTTCCTAGACAGATATGAAGCGACTTTAATCTCTTAATTTAAGGAAGACAGAGAGTGTATATACCGACGCCATTGTGATCGATTCTGAGCCATGTCACCAAGAGTCTCCAACCATTGGTTACGATAGTCACGCGGACCCCAACCAGGCAGTCTGAATCTCCCAACATGGCTCAGACTACAAGTTAGTGACTTCAAGCACTGATGCCACGTTTTGGTTTGGCCGCCCCTAACTTTCTTCCAATTATCCTCTGCACTAGTCAGCATTGCGCGTCGTGGTAATCGGTGTTCAGGCATACGCAACACGTGGCCCAACCATCTCAGTCGATGAAGATTCATAACCTCATCAACTGATTTACCATCATTCCCTAATACCCTGCGTCTAACCTCACTATTACTTACCCGGTGATCCCAGCAGATACCCGCAATATTTCTAAGGCACCTGTGGTCAAATACTAGTAACTTACGAATATCTTCCACTCTTAAAGGCCATGTTTCGCAGCCGTATAGAAGGACGGAACGAACTGCCGCGCAGTATACTCGTCCCTTAATTGATAGACGGATACCTCGCCTTCGCCATAGGTGACGTAAGTTGGCAAAGGCCAAGCGAGCTTTTCGAATCCGTGCTGAGATTTCGTCAGACACCAACCCATTAGGGCTGATCAGACTTCCAAGATAAGTGAAGTTGTCAATGCGTTCGACTACTTCACCCCCTATCCTTAGTTCAGGTGTTGATGCAGACCAGTCCTGAAGCAACAACTTGCATTTAGAGGGAGAAAAACGCATCCCAAACATTCTAGCATTGTTGCTCAGTGCTACCAAAAGACTCTGCATTTCATCACCGTCTTCACCAAACAGGACTATGTCATCTGCGTATTCTAAGTCAATAAGTGGACCTCCTGGTAGGAGATCAATACCCGAGAAGTCAGTCGATGAGAGCGTTATTTCCATCAGGATGTCTATGATAAAGTTAAACAAAAAAGGAGAAAGTGGACAGCCTTGACGGACACCACTTGAGGTTGCAAAAGCAGATGACAGTTCGCTACCTTGACGTGGTGGTCGGGCTTGCCTATCGTGATGAAGCAACTGAGCTATACTGGCTGGAACAACCGTTTCTCAAGGTCCTACCATGCCAGATAGGTCGGTTGAAGAGCGATAAGACTAAAAGCAACAAAACCAAGGTCCGAAGGCGAAGTCGTACTGCTGACTGTACAGAGGTGTGACAGCAGTAAGGTGTTTCCTTCAGACAACCAGCATAACAGCGATGCTGCCTTCCCACAAGGAGGGGTGGGGTTAGAAAAGGTCGACCCGAAAAATGCACATCTCGCCCTATCCCACGGATATCCGTCTCCGGCGGTAAGGACTCAACAAGTACGGAGCTAACACAAAAATCACTCATAAAAAGGTCGTGTGTGACCGACCTCAAGCAGCTGTCCCTTGGGCACTGCGGTCACGCTCTTAGGTCACTATGACCAACTCTAATCCAATTTCCTTTTCAGGTACCTCTAGCAGAACCCTTCCACGGTGTGGGCAACCGGGAAGTGATAACCGCCCTCATACCTCTAACAGCACTCAAGACCACTGTATTCATAGTCAACCTCCCTCTTCAATTCCTATTATTCCTCCTACATCGACTTTATACACTAAACTTCCTCTTTTAGCTTCCTCCTCAAGTGTCACCACAGCCAACGATTCTAGTGCGCAAAACACTGTCCCAGGTCTACTGAAACCTCGCTCCAAACTACAGATTGGAGCCTTCAACGTACGCACACTATGCCAAATCGGTCAGCAGGCTTCCTTGGCTAAAACCTTAGAATCTCGTACCATTGATGTATGCTGTGTCTCCGAAACACGCATACAGGATCCTAGTGTGGTCATTCACCTGACCTCACCTCGGCAAAACGGAGAGCCAACGAGATACACCCTCCGTGTATCTGGCGACCCGATGGCTAGTTCTCGTCGACTTGCAGGTGTAGGCATAGCACTAAGCATGAGGGCGGAATAAGCGCTATTAGAGTGGATCCCCGTTAACAGTCGTCTATGCGCTGTTCGGCTAAACGGCTCCGTAAGAACTCGGAAGGATGGGGACACACGTCGTTGCCTTTTCGTCGTTTCTGCCTACGCTCCCACTGACTGCAGTTCGGACGAAGTGAAAGATGAATTTTACAGAAAGCTGTCTGAACTTCTTCAGAAAGCTAAACGTTCAGACATAGTACTCGTAGGAGGTGACTTTAATGCCCAGGTAGGTAGCTTAAACAAAACAGAAAGACATTTAGGTGGGTATTTTAGTATTCCGGCACAGCGAACAGATAATGGTGATCGTCTGCTGCAACTGTGCTCAGACAATCGTTTATTTTTAGCAAACACAAATTTTAAGCATAAGGAGAGACATCGTAACTAATCCTATACATTAAAATAAACTACCATAATCTTATACATGATGAAAACAATCCCAACTAGTACCAACCCTTAATTCTTAATGTCTATTAAGTCTATTATTGAATACAATGAAGGTCCATCCATTTTCTGAACCTAAGTATAGCCTCTAATTAGATTTTTTTAAAGCTTCAACCGCGGCAAATCTAGAGTTTAAGTTCGTGAAATGGTTAAATAAAGCAAATGATTACCTTCATAATTTTTTTCATACTCAAAACCTTACGGATAATTAACGTTACGAAACCTTACTTACATACCTACACCTGTTATCTCTCACGGAGATAAATAGGACGCCCACTAGCACTATCTACCCAACTCTGTTCTGGGCAATCCTTTCCAGTTCTTCCAGTTGCTATTCATCCTATTGATGTCTACTCCCAATTCCCGAAGCATTGTCTACTTTGGTCTTTCTTTTTCCCGTTTCTATTCAGAATTTTAAGTTGGCGCTTGCCTCGTAATACAGTTTGATGATTTCTGTAATGTATGTCTTATCCAATTCCGACGTCTTTCCCTGATTTTCTCTTCAACTGGAAACCGGTTTGTTCTCTTACACAGTAATCTGTTGCAATGGCACTCGGGCAACGGACATAGAGTATCTTGCGTAGACGATTATTTATAAACACCTGTACCTTTTTGATGATTATTGTAGTAATTCTCCAAGTTTTAGCTCAGTGCGATCGAACTGTTTTGACGTTCGTTTTAGAGTTTCTGACTTTGGTGTTGGCTGACAGTTGGTTTGAACTCCAGATGTCTTTAGATTGTAGGAATGTGGCCTTTGCTTTGCCAGTTCTTGCATTTATATATGCATGAGATACTCATTTCTCATCGATGGTGCATCCCAGGTATATGAAAGATTTCACCTCTTCCAGAGCTTCTCCATCAAGTGTGATTATGTTGGTGTTCTCCGTGTTGTATTTAAGGATCTTGCTTTTCCCCATTTGTATGTTGAGGTCTACCTTATGGGACCTATGAAATTTTATATTAACCCGAAGTATTTTTATGCTCTATGAAAAGTCATTTATCCTAATCCAGTCAATCCAATGTAAAGGCTAAAACTTTAATTAAATGATGCGTGTATTTGTAAAAGAATATATGTAAGATGATGAATTTTAATCAGTGAAATATTTGTGAACTCTAACACAAGCTATGTAATTAAATATGTAGTTGGAAACAAATGTAGTAAATGAATAACCTATGTTAATCACTCAAATTTAATTAGACGGTTATTATATAAGTAACCTGAAAAGACTGCATTGAAAATATTTCACTTTAATAATAAATTATTATTAATAGACAAATAATTATTTCAATAGTTGAGATCATGAGTCAATTGAAGCTAGGCCAACATGGAAAAGCTGGAAGCTTTGGATGGCCGTTTCGTTCTATTGTGGGATTCATGATCTTAACTATTGAAATTACTACAATCTCCACAAAACTCCTTCTGATACAAATAATTGTTTCATAAGATATAAACTCATTTCTTATTTATGACATTTTTATGCTACTAACAACATCTTAGAGTAGTATATTTACAACTTGAAAATTATCTACCTGGATACAGTTTTTAAACAAAATATTCTGAAATCGAATCTACCAGCTAACTTATGTGATTGACCACAGATTATACGGTCGAAATACATATCTCTAGCTATTGATATGGAAGAGAAGTGTATATAACTGAAGTCTGTGATTGTTACATGTATATTCAACAACTTAGATGGGCATTCAGTATTTCCTGAATACTTTTGTAATTATTTCTACCAGCCTAAATAGATCTAGTGGTGATATTTTGTTTAAATTTCATGCGCCAATTTAATTTATAATAAAATTGCAATTTTTTATATCCTTCATAGGATTGATTATTATCACAATAAAGTGTAAATCCCATATTTACTTGCTCGAACATCACGGAGGTAATCAAGGAATGTTAAACATTAATTTAGACAAAACTAGATTTACAGTTCAATTAACAATGTCGAATAGATAAACATGTTCATTAACACAATTCATAGTTTATAGATAATTTTGTAATGCTATCACTAACTGTGTGTATTGAATAATATGTATCTTCCAAAACAGTTATATTAATAGGATAGGAAAAAGTCCTTACGCGAATATTCTGGACCATATTCCATAAACTTCATTTTGATACAATTCCATGTAGATTAACAGACAACAGCTAACTTCTAGTTTTATCAAGTTTTTACAACCAAGTTTAACACTTACAATACTTTATTTTGAATTATTAGGAAAGAGCTCTTACCATCCATGAGCTCAAGCTCAAAAGAAGTACGTCCTATCGTTATCGTAACATTAACCTTAATTTATTATTATTACTGCATTTTTTCTTTTACTTATGTCTCATATTCTCATTATTTTATTCATAATTTTATTGGTTGAACTCATGAGTCAATTGAAGCTAGACTACCATGGAAAACCTGGAAGCACTTAACGGCCGTTTCGTCCAAGTATGAGACTCCTCAGCAGTGCGCATCCACAATCCCTCCCCCCGTGAGATTCAAACCTAGGACCTATCAGTCTCGTGCGCGAGAGCTTAACCATTAGACCATTGAGCCGTCATCCAACGATGTTTTGATATCAATTCATTCATTTTTTTGAACCTTTATGACCTTTAATTATTGGAACAAAAACATTTTCATCATCTTACTACATTCAAGTTATAATTCGTCACTAACTTATTAAGTCTATTGTTATTATTCGTATTACGTAATCTAGTATTATAATCCTTCTATTACGTCATTTTGTTAAAATTTCCTCACGAAATTAGTACTTTAACAACAACAAAAAAACATTGTCATACATATACGGTTGTACAGCTTAATAACTGTATTCATCTACCAAATTATGTAACTAATTGAATTAAAGTTTAATAGGCTTTTGTTTACAACTTTTGTAATCGATTTTCCAGAAATTTATCTTCCTTGAATATCATACTTAATCCTAATCTTATTAAAAATACAAAACGATCTAAGTTCGACAACTATTTAGTACTTGGAAGTACTAGAATGATTGTTTCGTTCTAGTATGGAACTACTTAACAGTTTGTATCTAATAACTTCTCAATCAAGACTCGAACTCAAAATCTTTCATCTTTTCAATATTCTTATAGAGTTTGATTATTATTTTTTTTTTCTTATAATATTATCAATAAATATTTACAATGTTTTCAAATTAACTTTATTCCTATTAAAGTACATGATATATTATAAACGATATACAATAAAAATAGGAATCATAACAAGATAATACAAATGATTATACTACTCAATTACTTTGTTTAAATTAATAAACGGATAATTGAAAATAACAATTTAAAGTTGAAGTGTTTTTTTTATTTTATTTCTTTTCTATGAGATATTTATCATTGACAATAAAATAGAACCAGATGATTATTATTATTATTATTATTATTATTATTATATAAAATACAATCAATATAGGCTGTTATTATTTTTCTTTTTTTCTTTTTTTTTTTTTTTTTTTGTTAACACAATACATATTTACATTAATTAAAATAGTACTCTATTACTAATCAATATTAGGTAATAGTTTATTGAAGTCATTAAAAGTACATTTTAGACTTATTCTAGAATATCAATCATTTAATTCGAGAGAGAGAGAGAGAGGGAGGGAGAGGAAGAAGGAGAGTTTGTATTGATTATTGAATGTATTAGTTCATATCACGGACTTGTAGTGTGGTGTCAAGTCACGTTTGACTATAATCACCATTACAAGAAGATTGAGTACTAGAACAGGCTAAACCTCCAAGTAAACCAGAAATCAGAATATGATTGAAGGTTGTAGTAAGATCTATTTGTTGGCAATCTTGTGGTATCGAAATAATACCTAGATCATGCCAAAAGAGTACAAGTGGTAATACTAAGCAAACGTAAATTCATGCAAAGTCACAATCAACGGAAGAATGTATATTTTTAGTATAGTTAAACAAACAAGTACACTATACACAATCCTTCATACAATTGGTTATAATAATAATTGTTTCCATTACACCAATCGCGTTCTCTTGATAAAAGTAGGTCACTACAGACTAATCTTACTATCAGTAAGAAATAAATAGTTGTTCTGATTCTTGATAAGTTGGAATTCAATAGTTTATACTTCTGATTTCATTGTTATCAATAGTTCACAGTTATATCATATATACCCTTGTGGGCCAGGGTAATTTTACATTGGTTTTCAGGAGAACCGGACATTGTCCAGACTTTCACGTGACAACCCGAACAGTACAGCTCAAACCCGTTTAACAGGGGAACCAGACACCGTATAGGTTTTAACGCTACAATCTAAATAGTACAGCTCAATCCTGTGGCACAACCACACAGGTACCAAGCACCCGGGTGGACCAATTATCAATAGTTAACTATCTCATATTCAATATTGTTAAAATCTATAGGTTATGATTGAAATCTCTCATCTAAATATCAAACAATCATTCAGTGTTTTCTAGTTTGCAATTTATGTCTAAGATCAATCTATTAAGTAAACTATAAACGAACAATTACTTGTTCATGACTACGAGCAGAATTGTTTCACATTCCTTCTTTTTATTTCTTCTATTCAACATGTGGTGTGATTTTACTTACAGTTCATTTTATTACTTTTTTTTCTTCTGGAAATCATGATCATCTACCATTTATAGCATTCATAATACCAGTTATATTGAAAAGTAATGATATATCGTTACTCGCTTATATCCATCCATCTATCTATCTATTTCTCTTTATATTTATCCATTTTACATGTGATATTGACCTTTAATTAATATGTGTGACATGGTTATGCCATCACATGGCTCTATTGTATAAAATATTGAATTATACTCAAATATTTATGTATCTTTTGCAATGACTAATGTAAAGTAGTTCAATATTAAAGGTTCCTACATATTTAAAACAAAAATATGTATATTGTAGATCACCAACGTAGATAATCTATATCGAATGACTAGAGGTCTACTTGAGTTAGACGGAAATGGTATGACGAATAAGCTAACTTCGAAGTCACACCTCGCAGACAGCATCTAACGTGAATTACCCCTTCGACGTATCAAAGTATCATGGCTGCTTTGAAGATCGTATAACACAAAGAATGTTATTATGAATATGTATTAATAAGAATGAGTACAGAGAAGATAGCGAGACCACCACTGTATGTGCCAGTCCATGACATATGATTAACTGATGCGCATTGGTTGTCCTTGACCTTGACGACGAACGGTGATCTGTTAGATATTCAGTGATGAAACTGCTGGATGATTTGGCTATGGCTCAGTGACATTTCACTGACCCTACTCTATATATATCGTTGTAGTCAATCTTAAGAGAGAGTACAGTAGGATATTGATGTCCTTATGATTGTAGTGAGTATTCGATGTAAACAGTAACCAATGAACAGCTTCATTATTTTAACAACATGATATTGTTCAACTGAATTACATTTATGTACCCCTTATATTTGCCACTGTGTAGTAAAATAATTATCGATTTATATTTGTAGAGTATCTGATGACAAAATTACTGATAATATTTATTCGACCAGATATTCTTTATTCTGAAATATTATGTAGTCGAAAATGGTTGACAGGAAACCCTAAATCTAGCTTTCGCGTTATTTGGCACTTCTTATCAACGAAGTGTATCTGTAATCATGAAGGTGTTGGTGATCTCTGGAAGATTCGATTCCGTGTTATCTAACTTTACTTGAACATCTGGGCTACCTGTCCCTACCATCTAGATATTTCGACAAGTTATCTAATTTTGTGCGTTTCCAAAGAGTGTACAACCTTTCTATGTACAAGTTACAAAAGACCCTATCAGAGATATCGTGGTTGCTGGTAATATGCAGTAGAAAGAATGTACACTATTTAAATATCGATTGACTGAATTGTTAACTTCTAACTGGCGATCATTCAATATTTATCGTCAGGATCGACCAAGAAGTAAGAAACGGAAACTTGTTGAAATAATTTATGCTGAGAATTCTATATTGTACCAAAAGTATAATATTGAACAAAGCTATATTAATACAAAAAAAAATTACAATACAAAAGCTAACCTCATTATTGCTTACCCGGTGATCCCAGAAGATGAGAGCAGTATTTCTAAGACATCTATGGTCATATACAGCACTCAAGACCACTGTATATTAATATAGTGCAGTTAACACGTGTGTGTGTGTGTGTGTGAAAGAAACCAAGAATAACAACATGAACAGAATACCAAAAAATCACATTCTATTTCATTATACCTCGAATCAACTGTTAATTATACTCGATAAAATTTCAATAGATGTAATGTTTGTTATTCATTGGTAAATACTTTGTACATAACCATCTAAGTCTTACATTCAATAAATCAGATTAGCTCAACATTTACTATAATTGAACTGAAAATATTGGTCTTTCGTATAGTAGAACTATACAACCGTCACTTGAATTAAATACAATCAAGTACAAGTGTGCCATGAATAAATTTAATATTCAAGATACCGTCAAGTAACTGGATACAATCGGAAAACGTTACAGTATACCACCGTATAATAGTGATAAACGATCATAGATATTTCAAGAAAGTTATAATTTATAAAAACTAATTTATCGAGGAAAGTCCAGGTCATTTTGAATCGTATTACTTCACACACACACACACACACACACACAACATCATGCTACAGCTTTAATCACCACAAATTTGTGATTGCTTCAAGAACTGAAATGATTACGACCAAACATCCAAAGTTGTCTATAATAAAAATTTGAAAGCAACATTTTGATAATACAATACATTCATATGTATTTATGATCATCTCTTATTTTCACACGCTATTGTGATGACATTTCTGTCCTTGGAATAGAATGAAATTGATAAAAATACTCTGGAATTACAGTGTTGTTTAAATGACCTGATTAATGATAATATATTAATTGGTTAAATATGGACAACGTAGATTCTAACACAGTTATATGAAAGGCCAGGTAGCCATATCTTACGTTAGTACGCGGAGAGGTAGAAAGTATAATAACGGATATGATATCAATTGTGATACAAATCTAAACGTAGGGAATACAGTTTTAAAAATGAAACAAATGAGATTGTAAACAGCTAATACCTATCGATTATTAAACTAGTCAATATGAAACATCAGAGAAGTCAACTGCTAAGATGACATTACTTACTTACTTACTTTCGCCTGTTACTCCTCGTTAAGGAGCATAGGCCGTTTACCAGCATTCTCCATCCTACCCTGTCCTGGGCAATCCTTTCCAGCTTAGACAAATCTTGTAAAAATGTTATTTTCTATTTTATGGTACGATGTGGTCTGTTTGGTTTGTATAGAAATCCAGCGTGTTTGAAATATATGATTCATATAGCACAGGTTGATGTTAGTGTTCTGAACTTAACAGACAGAGCTACGAGGGAAGAATGACCGATAAAGTCTATTTTTATTCAACTTAAATTCAAAGGTGATAATGTCACAGGATCAATCAATATGAGACTAAAAACTACATTGACAAGAACTTATCCTACAGCAAAATTGATTGTCCTGTCCAAAACAATATGTTCTTTGACACAATCAAAGGTTGACAGGTATCCCCTTTTATGTTACCACTAACTGTGTATACAAATTTACATGTATCTGCCAAAGCAGTTTGATTGATAGAACAGAAAAGAGAGCCTATATCCGATTCAAAGAACATATTCCGAAAAGTTTAACATCAAATGGATTGAAAGCATTCAACAATGCCATTGCAAGATATCTGTTTGACACCGGTCAAGAAGTCGATACACTGAAGTCCTTCAAAGTGATTAACAAACAATCAAATTCTAACCATCTGAAATTCGTTGAAGCATTAGCCATCAAACGTCTATAATAAATATATACCTGTAAGAGATAAATCAATATTTTATTGATAATAAATTGTGTATTACACAAATATGAGTCACTAATTAATTTGAACAATGAATCATACATAAATCAATTCTGTCAAATATGAGTTATGACATTATATATATATATATATATATATATATATATATATATATATATATATATATATATATATATATATATATATATATATATATATATATATATGGGGTTAGTTATGTAAGCACATTATCGATTATATTGTCCTAAGCTTAAAACAAACTTAATAGACTAATTACATTATTAATCTGGTTGAAATTCATATAGAATGTTAACATTAAATCATTTGTCAAATGAAATAGACTATTCAATGGAATACTTTAACTATCAGTTTAGGGGTTGTGGAGATTGTTAAGTTTTTGATTGAGATCATGAACCGATTGATGTTAGACCACTATTGAAAACCTGAAAGCACTGGACGGCCGTTTCGTCCTAGTATGGGAATCCTCAGCAGTGTGCATCCACGATCCCGCTCACGGGATTCGAACCGAGGACCTTCAGCCTCGCGCGTGAACGCTTAACCTACTGGATCACTGAGCTGGCATCCAATGGTGTTAATGTCTAACCTCAACCAATCCATGAAGATGTTCGACCATCTTCCATTGTACTGAGATAGACACCTGTTTCTATCTTACATGGATTAGCTCCATTGGTCACAATGGGACGAAACGGTCGTCCAGTGTTTCCAGGTTTTCAATGATGGTCTAACATCAAACGGTTCATGATCTCAATCAAGAATATTTTAACATTTACATGAACAAAAATAACTTGACTTATATAATATTTATGTCCAGATAAATCTAAATGATGTAATAAAAATACTTGAGTATGAATTCATTCAATTAAACATTCTAATTATTCATTAGGTTAGTAATGATTAGCAGTGGAATCCAGGATGAGCGTTTTGGCCTATCCGGAACTTGTCAGCTGAATGCACCTGCATCTCAAAGTTGATATTCATTCTAAGACTCGAAACTAGTACCGTTCGCTTCAAACACCATCATGTTATCGACTTAGCTACTGAATCCTGATAGCTACTTGTTTATGCAATGGGCTGAAGTTTAATTCACTTGGTATTGTTTTACTTGAATCTTCCCATTGATGATTAGGACTGCAATTGATCATTCTCTTATTGATATATGTGCATACTGTGCTTAGTGCATAATGAGGCAATATGCACATATGCCCTTACGAGACTGCTCAATTGCAGTGCTAAACATCAATGGGAAGATTCAAGTAAAGAATATCAAGTGAATTCAGTAGTTAATGGTTTTTATTTACTCAAATTATAAGTCACGTTCGCCGGATATCATCAGCAAAAGCCTACTGTGGGAGAGAACAAACCAGCTTCTAGCTGAAAACGAAATTAGGAGAAGACGATGGAAATAGATAAGACATACATTACGCAAATCATCAAGCTTCATCGTGAGGCAAGCCCTAACTCGGAATCCTGAAGGGAAGTGGAAAAGTGGAAGGTCAAAGAACACATTACGTCGAGAAATGGAAGTAGATATGAAAAGGATGAATAATGACTGGAAAGAGCTGGAAAGGATTGTCCAGGACAGGGTTTAATAGAGAATGGTGGTGAGCGTCCTATTCTCCTTCACGAGAAGTAACAGGTGTAAGCAAGCAAGTATGTAAATTATAAGTCGTTTCAACATAAAAATTCATTTCACTTTATAAAATACTCTAATCATAGGAACGATTAAAACAGACAAACCTGTTTAATCCACCTAATTAGGTGATAGATGGATACGGTTCAAGAATCTCATATACTTGAATGAAAGATCTACCTAATACTTACGGATCTTCAATGATTTTCTTATTTAAATTAGTACGTAATGAGAAAACTACAAATTAAGTAATATGCCCTACCTTATGTACTAATAAATGTGTTTTTATTAACGTTTAACCAGTTGAGGAATTGTATTTTCCGGCTAACTAATATAGCTGCATGATTTATGAAGATTTTATGCAACATGTTGAAGGGAGTCAGTGTGAATGGTGCACGTGGTTCCAAAAAAACTGTTTCAGTATTCGTATTCGGTGGTAGCATTCAATTTTCGACCAGTCAGTGACTCAAGATCGTTTAGATAGAATAGAGTTTCCACCATAGGCGAGCTGCTACATATGTTCGATTCGTTGAACAGGATTGTTCTCTGGAATTGTCTATTGAAGAAGGGTGTGCCTGAGAAGTTTATTAACATCCTAAAAGCCCTATACACAAACACCTCAGGCAGATTGAGGGCATACAACCACCTTTCTCCATTGTTCCATTCAAGCAGTGGGGTTAGGCAGGGTTGCCCAATCTCACCATTCCTCTTCAACTTTGCCATCGATGACATTCTGGAAACAGCTCTGATGGATGTAAGTAATGGTGGTGTGGATCTGTTGCCTGGAGAAAGACTTCTCGACCTTGAGTATGCGGATGATATTGTCTTACTGTGCGAGAATGCCCAAGCTATGCAATCCGCACTTAATCAGTTGGCAATCAATGTCCGTAGGCATGGTATGTGCTTTGCACCTTCGAAGTGCAAAGTACTTCTACAAGACTGGCAGGATTCTAATCCTGTACTCACTCTGGACGGTGAGCAGATAGAAGTGGTCGAGAAGTTCGTGTATCTAGGTAGCTGCATAAGTGCTGGTGGTGGCGTGAGTGATGAGATCAATGCACGTATAGTGAAACCCAGAGTGGCTTATGCCAATCTGGGCCATCTTTGGCGCCTTTGTGATGTTAGTCTGGCTGTAAAAGTTCGGATCTACAATGCGTCGGTAAGAGCAGTTTTGCTCTATGCTTGTGAAACCTGGCCTCTCCGAGTTGAGGATGTTAGACAACTCTCTATGTTCGATCAACGTTGTCTTCGAAGGATTGCTGACATCCAGTGGCAACACCATGTTAATAATGCAGAGGTTCGGCATCGTGTGTTCGGGCACAGAGACGATAATGAAATTGGTGTCACCATCTTGAAACACCGACTTCGGTGGCTTGGACATGTTCTACGAATGTCGTCCCAGAGAATTCCACGTCGTGCATTATTTGCCGACTCTTGGACTGGTTGGAAAGAGCGGAGAGGTGGTCAGTGTATGACATGGTGTCGTGGTATGAAAGAAAATAAGCATTTCATCTTAACCTGGACTTTTCCTAAAGTACCTGTCTACATTTAATCATAGGATTGAATTCAGAACTATTATGATACAGTAGAAAGATGATTGAAGAAATGATAACTTCCAGAATTATTTTATAGATCTATTCTTTTTATGGCGTCTTTTTTGGGTTTGTTTGTCTTAATTAAGATTGTCATTCAATATCCTCTACAAAGATTTGTCTCTAGAATCAAGATAAGGAATAAATGTAAAACTTACTGATAATCTGTTATTAGGTGAGACTATAATTTATGGATGACCTTTGAGTGACTCTAAACTGACCTTGAGAGTGTCCATCTAATAACTAGGATTAAATGAGGATTATAAATTAGTGTGAAGAATTCGAATTATGATTTACAGTTGTTGGTTAAGGTTAGGAATTACATTTAAGGTTTTCATCACGAACTGACATCAGCTATAATGCTAAAATTCTATTTAACCGAATGGATGAATGAATTTCGCGCCAAAATCCGTAACCTCTTATCTTATACCTGATTGGTTCATTCATAAATTATAGTCTTACCGGTTAATACAAATGTCATTTCCATTTGCTTAAGTTTAACTATGAGGATCAATCCGTATAGCTGACCAATTCTAGAACTCTAGCATATCGATCAGGTACTATTAAACAAAAGATAGAACAAAAAATAACAAACTATAATCAAACAATTCTGATTGGTGAATTTAGCACTTGGTTATTGTATTGATTAGTTTCTCAAATCATAACAAACTACCTGATTTTCAGACAATTACTATATAAATATCATTAAAACAATTGAATTAGGATCCAAAACTTTTTTGAGTCATCATCATCATCATCATCATCAATGGTTCACATACCTAATTGTATAAATACAAGAATGATCTTGATTAAAATCTACATAGAATTTTACCTATAAGATAAAAGTATGAAAGTTTTTTTCTACTGAATATGTAGTTAGTTACTTCGCAAATTATTGCACATTACCAAAAAAAAAAGAAAAAAAAAAGAAAAACAAAACTTGTTTGTTGCCAACTTTATACTTTGATCTGTGGAAAAAAAATATCTGATTTATTGACATTTAATTTTATTGTAACTATGTAATATAAAAATGGTCATATTTTTGATAAGAATCTAAATAGATTATTAATATTTGAAACTTCAATCATTAGTATGTCTTACGGTTGTTTCGATCGAATATCATCTAAAATTCATATTTATGAAATAGTAACCAAGTGGAAACAGTTTCCGTTAACCATCGTTTGAATTATTTTTTTTTGGTTAGAGTTTGTTTTTTGGCGAGTTAGTTATCTACGGGATAGGGTCGTTAATCATATGCCCAACTCTCCTTTATCTGAGCTTGGGACCAACAATAGCCACAGAGGGGCTCCAGATGGAGTCAATCATAGTATAAAATGTAAAAACTAAAATATTTTGAAACTAGCTAAACAAAAATTTATTAATAGATTTACTTACTTACTTACTTACTTACGCCTGTTACTCCTAACGGAGCGTAGGCCTCCGACCAACATTCTCCAACCCACCCTGTCCGGGTCCTTCTTTTATAATTTCATCCATTTCTTGTTCATTTATCTCATGTCTATCTCCATTTCCCGGTGTAATGTGTCCTTTGGTCTTCCTTTTTTCCTTTGGCCTTGAGTATTCCATGCAAGGGCTTGTCTTGTGACGCAGTTGGGTGCTTTCCTCAATGTGTGTTCTACCCACTTCCAGCACTACTTCCTGGTTTCTTCGTCTTCTCGAATCTGGTTTGTTCTCTCTTATAGTAGGTTGTTGCTAATGGTGTCCGCCCAAAAGGATCCGAACTCTTTTTCATAGACAACTGTTAATAAACACCTGCATCTTATGGGTGATGGATTTCATAGTTCTCAAAGTTTCCACCCCATATAGCTGATGTGAACAGGGAAACAAAAAGCCCTGACAAACTACGAAAGCTATTTTTCGGGACGTTGTTTCATTTTGTTCAAAGCTTGTAAAACACTAACTTTTATTTTTGTGCATAGTCTATTCTACAGGACATAAGCTTTCGTTCGACGTATCATTCACTGCCATACCCTTTTCTGTTCTGAAGCTATTGTAATTTAAACATAATATTTCGCACCCTATTTTCCACTCTAATTCCCAGCTTTGGAAATAATTGTATTTTTCCTAATTATTGTACGTTGCGGTCGGGTTATTCACCTATTTATTCATGTACCTTTTTACACTAATCGGAAATCAGGAAGTCATAGTGAAATCAGGATATCAGGAATAGATAGAGTAGTGTTCCAATTGTCTTGTCTTCTCTTATTCGTGTGCTTGTCCACCGATCAGGTGACAGAATAGTTTTCTTCTCTCTACTCCATCTCGAACTCACGAGTACTAGTCTCAAGCTTAAGCTGATCAGCCTATCGCATCAAAGTCTAAATCTAGATTAGACAAGTATCCTCGGCACCAAAAGTGGGTAGACAAACCAAAGTCATAACAATAGCAGAACTGTCTTGATATTTGTATTGAAAATTCTGATCTTGGTGTTGGTTGACAGACAGTGGTTTTGAGTTCCAAATGTCCTTCAGTTGTAAATATGCTGCTCTTGCTTTTCACATCTGCATCAGATCCACCGTGTTCATCAATGATGCTGCACAAATATGTAAAGGTTTGTAAATCTTCCAAATCTTCTCCGTCAATTGTGATTGGATTGGTGCATGCTGTGTTGTCTCGGAGAATCTTGCTTTTCCCTATGTGCATATTGAGACCTATTGCTGCTGAAGCTGCAGCTACACTGGTCGTCTTCTCCTGCATTTGTTGTTGCGTTTGCGATAGAAGAGCCAGATCATCTGCGAAGTCTAGATCATCCAATTGCATCCTAGATGTCCACTGTATCCCGTGCTTCCTTTTAGATGTTGACGTCTTCATGATCCAGTCGGTCACCAACCAGGAGAAAGAGAAAGGGTGAGAGTAAACAACCTTGCCTGACACCGGTCTTTACTTCGAACGACTTTGTCAACTGTCCTCCATGAACGATTTTGCAGTTTAATGCATCGTAGGAATTCCGTATGATATTGACTATCTTCTCAGGCAAGCCGTAGTGTCGAAGAAGCTTCCATAGTGTTGTTCTGTCCACGCTATCAAATGCTTTTTCGTGGTCATTGATGTTGATGCAGAGCGTTGAATTCCATTCAATTGATTGTTCCACAATGATCCGTAGAGTTGCAATTTGGTCTGTACACGATCTATCCTTACGGAATACTGCCTGTCGGTCTCGAAGTTGGGCGTCTACGGAGTCCTTCATCTTGTTTAACAATACCCTGTTGAAGACTTTTCTTGGTATTGGGAGAAGAGTGATGCCCCTGTAGTTGTCTCAGTTGGTGAGATCGCTTTTCTTTGGTATTTTGACCAGAAGTTCTTCTTTCCAGTCTGTTGGTACCTGTTCCTCATCCCAAATCTTACTGAAGAGAATGTGGAGTATTCTTGCAGTTACTGCTACATCTGCTTTTAGCGCCTCTGCTGGAATGTTGTCTGGTCCTGCTGCTTTGCCACTCTTGATTTGTCTTCAATTGTTGGTGAGCCAACATCGATCGGGAGGTCCGTGGGTGCTGATTCGATGTTGGGTGGGTTCAGTGGGGCTGATCGATTCAAGAGTTCTTTGAAGTGTTCTACCCATCTGTTTCATTGTTCTTCAGTGTTGTTGATTACCTTACCTTCCTTGTTTTTCACTGGTCGTTCTGGTTTATGGTGATTTCCAGAGAGTTTCTTTGTTGTGTCATACAGTTGTCTCATATTTTCTTCTCTGGCAGCCTTTTCCGCCGTCATTGCTAAATATTCCATATAATAGATTTGATAAGCCAAAAATAACAGATGGTTTACGTCACTGGTTAACAGTGGGAACCATAAAGCACCGAACAACTGTTTCGTCTTAATATGGGATGTCTCAGCAGTTAGTGTATACAACTCCATTAAAGACCAAACTTCAGCTTTTCAAGTCTGACGACAAAGACTTTAGCGTTGGACCACTGAAATGAACTTGGAAGAAAAACAATCATTGCGGATAAAATTAGATAACCGTCATGTTATATCATTAACCGGTTACTTACTTACGCCTGTTACTCCTCGTGGAGAAGCGTAGACCGCTCACCAGCATTCTCCATCCAACCGTGACCTAGGCAACCCTTTCCAGCTCTTTCCAATTGTTATTCATCCCTTTCATATCTGCTTCTATTTCCCGACGTAATGTGTTCTTTGACCTTCCTCTTTTCTGCTTCCCTTCACGATTCCAAGTTGGCGCTTGCCTCATGATACAGTTTGATCATTTCTGTAATGTATTTCTTATTCACTTCCAACGTCTTTGCCTGATTTCATGCTCAGATGGAAGCTGGTTTGTTCTCTCCCACATTAGGCTGTTACCGATTGTATCCGGTCAATGGATAGTGAGTATCTTGCGTAGATAACCGTCTATAAATGCTTGTATCTTCTTAATGATGGTTGTAGTAGTTCTCCAAGTTTCAGCTCCGTACAGTAGAACTGCCTTGACGTTCGTATTGAAGATTGTGACTTTGATATTGGTTGAAAGTTGTTTTAAGTTCCATATGTTCTTCGATTGTAGGAATGCTGTCCTTCTTTGCCAATCGTTGTCTTTACGTCTGCATCTGAACCTCCTTGTTTATCGACAAGGCTTCCCAGGTATGTGAAAGATTCAACATCTTGCAGAGTTTCGATATTAAGTGTGATTGAATTGCTGTTCTCCGTATTGTATTTGAGGATTTTGGTTTTCCCCTTGTGTATGTTGAGGCCTACTGGTGCAGAGACTGATGCTACACCGGCTGTCTTTATCTGCATTTATTCGTGAGTATGCGATATGAGGGCTGGGTCATCTAATTGGTTCTGAGCGGTCCATTGTATTCCATGTTTTCCCTCAGATGTCAAGGTCTTCATAATCCAGTCGACCATCAGAAGAAAGAGGAAGTTAGAGAGTAGACAGCCTTGTCTTACTCCGGTCCTTACTTGGAATGCATCTGTCAACTGTCCTCCATGCACTACTTTGTACTGTGGTCTGTCGTATGAGTTCCGGACAATATTGAAAATCTCAGGAACTCAGTGTCGAAGCTAATATCAGCTCCTTTCCTGGTCCTCACATCTTCCATTATCCTTCGGAATTTTTTATTGATGCAAATATGATCTATGTGGTTCTCTGTGGTGTGGTCCGGTGAGATTCATGTAGCGTTGTGTCTGGGTTTATGTGGTGATATTGTGCCGCCTATGACCAATTTGTTGAATGTGTGGGGCCCTTTATTTTGTCGTCATTTAGACCGGACGATGTTCGTCGAAGGGCTCTCCACTTCAGTGGCCCGAGATCTGACTCCAAGTAGATCATATGAATGTTTGTCATCGCCTATCCTAGTATATAATCATTAACTTAAATTGCGTTGGTCAATAACAGAATTAAATTAGTCAAATAACGAGAATGGATTTTTGGATACATATATTCTGTACATGAAGCGAAAAGAGCAGAGAGAAGAGAAACTACGCGCGGTGGAGATGGTGGGTAAGCCAACTCCCATTTAACAAAGTGTTAGTCAATATTTAAAGGCACACAAAAATAAGCTACAGACATGTAATGAGTAATGGGATAAGGGATAAGAAGTGTATACACACCTACGCGCTCATATAAAAACAGTCAAGATTGATAAGCGAATAATTAACAAGGTCAGAATGTGATTCAAGTAGAATGAAAAGAATGGGCTGTCCGAAAGCTAGAATAAAGTATATGGGCTTAACATAATAACCGACACTACAAATGCACATAATTTGCAAATCTCTCACCATTCTCGTTTTCCTCTCCCAGTCCATGTCATCCCATGATCCCGACAAATTAGTCTGAACAGAAATTGATCAGTCTCAATGTGATCATTTAAGGCGGTGGTTTGCGTGGTGTTATTGACTCCATATACTAAGACAAACAGCGTCCACTCTTTACTGGTGTTCGTTGATTCCTCAACTAACGTCAATTCATTAAAATCTCCCCATTAAATAAAATCAATCTTCATAAAAGATCACAAAAGATAAATCTTTCATGTTATATGATGAACAATTTTTAACGACATAATTCAATAGAAATTTTAGATTGAACTCACTGAATTGTGATCATCCATAGAATGAAAAAAAAGTTACTTAGAATGATCATTCCTGTTGTCAGAACAATTACAAGTTGAAAAAAAGTTTCGGCGGGACTATAATTTATGGACGAACCAATCCTAATCGAATGATTAAAATCATTTTGATCATTTAGAGATAAGAAATCTTTGAAATAAGTTCAGTAAAACCTTTATTTCATTCAAATACACTTGGTTTTAATGTTCATTTAAACTGGTTTATACAAAACTCTCATTTGAATTATATTTCAAGCTTAATTTTAAAAAGAAAACCACTAGTTGAAATCATGAGTCAACAGAAACTAGATCACCATGGAAAACCTGGAAGCACTGGACGGCCGATCCTCAGCAGTGAACATCCTCGATACCCCCCCCCCGAGATTCGAACCCAGGACCTATCATGATTTCAAGTGTTGATATTACTAAAATCTCCACAAAACCCCTTCTGAGAAAACAGTTAACCGTTTTTTTTTTACTAAACGAGGTTCTCGAAGATTGTTAAGCTTGAAAGTTTATTTCACAAACTAATTCTAGTTTCAGTCTTTGATTGAATCATGGATACTCATAGCTGAGGAGTCCTATGCTAGGACTTAATTATTGATTTTTAATACTGTGATGGACCAATAATTATATTAACTCAAAAATGACTATAAAGTTATTACGTCCAAATGTTAATATTGTAATATATCAATTACAATTTATAAACACAAAGACAAATTATGAGACGTTACTTAAATCAACAGGCTTTGGCCTGTTCGAGTTGCATTTAGTACCATAATCCACAATTATAGATAATTAATAATTCCAATTAAGTTATTATGATTCCAGTAATATAGCCAGACGTAGAATATAATAGAAATATGGCTATAGTCTATAATTATAGATAATAGATATTTTATAGTTCAGTGATCATAACCAAAGGCAATGGAAAAACGAGAGATGTGTGTGTAACAGTGTATTTACAAGCGATTAATAGTGTGTCATGCTATGAGCGGTTCAAAACGGGAATGTGTTCATGGCCATGCAATTAAACAAATTTTACAATCATTTGTGGTAAATGTACAAACTATGAGAATTAACATAATAAATGCAAATAATATTAAAAATTATTTACAAAATAAGTTTGTTGTGCCTAACTCCACATAGCTGCCCCCCCCCCAGAGTGTCCGGAGGTAACACTGGTTATAACAAAATAAACGAAAATAATATCAAAAATTATTTACGAAATAAGTTTGTCGTGCCTATCTTCACAATACTAATATATAACACAATCACTTAATTGATATCTATTTAATTAGTGTTGGTAAACACTTATTTATTAGTGTAGAACTGTGATGGAAAGCTAACTGAAATGTGTTTTTTTTGTTGCTTTATTTGTCTTTTACGTTAAGCATTACACTCTTATAACTTTTATTCACAATTATTCATTTAAAATCAATGGATCGTATCTATCATGTAAGCTAACAGATTTCTTAATCACAATTGATTGATCACTGGGTAGTGAACAATGTCATGTGTGTTAAGTCTTTTTTGGTGCAGATCGAATGCTGTCAACCAAGTCAGGGAGCACCAATTCCTTTAAGATTACAGGTACACCTTGCTGACAAGTGCCAATTAGCACGAAATCTAGGTCCAGGGTTTCTTTTTGATTATCTTCAACCACTATCTTAGATTTATTAATCCCCTAATCAAATCTCCAACTAAATTTAATCACTTGTCAAATACTATGTCATATGAATTTACAAACTTTCGTAAATATGTTGTGAAAGAAACTCGAATAGGAATAACCAAATAGATTCTAATATATATAAAATTACAAAATATCTTGATAAAACATTGGAACCATACACTGAATACTTCGTTTAAAAGTCTTCATCATTTGTTCTTCACATTCTGTATGATTCTTCCAGGTTACAATTTCTTTCTATTTGACTCATCTATTCTCCTCAACTAGATATTTTCAACATTTTGCTGCCAGCCATCCAACTTTTGATTGGTGTTACATACTATTTACATCTGACGACATAAGTAGCATACACCACAAGTATATATTGAGAATTATGAACACATTCTATAGTGTAAACATTTCACAACAAAGCTTTCCAAACTTTTACAAGTTGACTAAATAAACAGTGAATACACTTGTGCCATCTTGATTGGTCCTGATCCACATCACCTGATATCTTCAATTACTGATATTCGTTCTCTCTAGGAATCCACCAAACAGTTTATATTTTGTAACATGGCTCAAACCATCGGTTAATAGTTTCATGAACTGATTTTATGTCTTGGTTTGTCCACCTCTTGTTCCTATATTAGCTAACAACACCTGTCGACATAGGGGAGTGTAAAAACACCTAGCCTATGAATTCAATGAAGACAGAATAAATACGCTTAGCTTACTATGACTGGATTTTAATTGTCACCTAAGATCCTCATTTATTGATACGATTATCTCACTGACTTCATCCAATTCAAAACAACAGTCAATAACTTATGTTATTTCTTGGTATGTCTACACCTACTAAACCAATGTAGTGAGTTGGGCTAGTCGATGGCTTGACATACATTAACTATGTATTCCAACCACTTTAATCGATTTAGTTACATGATTGGCCAGTTTTACATAAAATTTACTTTAAACATCCGTGATATACAACTAATAATTTCAAGATGCATAAACGTCCAAAATAAATCCATTTTTCATGTTATCAGTATACGGGTCCATGTGCTCACTAGTGAATAGGAAACTTCCGGAGTTCCAGGGAAAATCCGTGACCAATAGAATTCAACCAAGTCGCAGTTGAGGAAGGTACCTACCAAAAACAATGAAAGATGATCTCATAATATCGCAAAATGATTAAAGTTGGGGGTGTACATCGTTCGATAGCTGTTAAGTGGTCTAGACATTAAGCCTTTGTGAGTGAGACCAAAGGTCCTGGATTCGATTCTCAGTTTCATGATCGTGGATACACACCTCTGAGTAGTCACATACCAGGAGGAAACGGTCATCCGGCTCTTCCAGGTTTTCAATAGTTATGGTATCAATGAGATTAATAATCTGTGGTTTAAAAAAGATTTGGGCGTTTAGGTAGATAATATTCATTGTTACTCACCAAATGGGAAATATAAATTATTAATTATTGATAGTACTTAAAAGATATTTACGGTCTTATGTGACTCGAAGTAGCCTTTAAGGAATCCTTTATTGACCTAGGTTTCATGTTAATTGACACTTGTCAGCAAGAAGTACTTAAAATCCTAAAGAACTGATACTCCTTATGAGATTTAGAATTCTCTCACCCATTTTCACTGCCGAAGAGGCACCCAACATAAAAATAGTCTGTGCGATGTCGAATCACTTAAATATGTAGTTAATTCGCTACTTGATCGATAGAGCTCGACAAACACTAAAGACTAGACAGATGTAATATTGGATACTACTCTGGTTACTGATCATTTACTCTATCCTGTCCCAATCGTTATTATTTTCAAACTGAAGAGCACTTTTCTTATACAGGATTAGTTTACACTTGCTAAATATATATGTTCATAGTTCTTATCATCACTCATACACAACTCCTTTTGATACTCATGATTATTGATGGTAGGGAATTTCAATTATTGAAAATATTTTCAGATACAAAATTTTCTTTAGATCACGAACGAATCTAAGTTAGATAACCATTGAAAACTTGAGAGTATTGGATAACTGTTTCGTTTTAGCATAGGAATCCTCAGTGGAAGTAGGAATCCACGACTCTGACACAAGGAATTGAACTAGGGACTTTAAGTATCGCATGCGAAGACTTAATGTCTATACTAATGAATTTAGATCTTGTTGTGCATATGTCTAACTTCAACTAATTCTCTATATTGTGCAAATATCCTCGATTATCTTCAATAGGTAGATTCCTCATACACGATATGGTTGAATTTCACTAGTCACGGCTTACAATAATATTAGATATATGTATAATTCGTATGTTTCACATATTTTCCTTGTTAAAAATTGCAATTGTTGTAACCAATATGATACTTGAGTTTAATAGATTCAAGAATAATACTAAATACATTTGCGAAAAAAAGTGTAATTACAGCACACAAACACTTGCTGTGAGAGAAAAAAATGTGTGGTGTAGATTAACTAGTAGTAGTGTTAAATCTCAATAATCAACTAAACACATTTTACTGGTTATTGTCCTACATCTAGACACTATATTTTTTTACATTTAATGGTAATGCAACAGTGATGATGGTTACTTCACATAACGGCATTAATAATTACAACTGATACTCCGAAATAGTCCAACATCATGAAGTGTCATGCGAAGAAATTACTGATAGTCTGGGTGAGCATACATATATATCTCTTGCTACTGCTCACAGAACACATTATGGTCAAATGGTAAGTAAGAAATAAATAAAGCATTCTATTGGAGGAAGATGACTATTCACCTACTCAGAGTATCAGCCTACATGTTCTTGTCTAGGTCAGAAATATATCACAATATTTATAACTATGATTTGTGTAGTGTGTTCCAGTTCGACGAATCAGATCTTCCTTATCTTTATTCAGTCTCTTCATTTGTATGGTGAGTTTGGTATACTGTAAGAAGTGTATGTCTTAACTGAATCACACACATGGCGGAGGGGTAACTTGTTGTATTGGAGAACAAAGGCGAATCAAATTACTTACAAAAGTTCTACTTTAATACGTCTAACTTTATCCAAAACAACATGAAAACATAGAATTTATTTATTGGTCTGGATAATCTCAGCTGAGTGATTGTTTTATTTCACACATAACATAAGAGCAGTTGAATAATGTCGATAAAATTAACGTAACGACCATCCAGTGCTGCCAGGTTATCATGAATTCAACTATTAAAATTAACAATCATTGGTGAGATACACTTCAGAGAGTAAAAATCCCTATGAGATTGACAATAAATGAAACAGGATCAGACTTAATAAGCCAGATAAGTTTCTTTATAGACATACATACAATTTTAGGTAAAAAAAGTATGGATATTAAAAAATAGAATAAGTTTTACATATAAAGACAAAATAACCATAAATAGATATGGAATAGATGGGATGTGGCTAACGGTGGTATACAGTACGCAGGTTTCGTCCTATCTGAGAATCGTCAGCCGGATGTATCTGGATTTCAAAGTTGGTTTTCACTCCGGGACTTTAACACAGTACCGTTGGCTCCAAACACCATCCGTTATCCAATTATCGACTGAGTTCAGCTGGCCACTCAATTTTGCAAAAGATATGAGATTTAATTCAACTTGAAATAGTTTGGAATATCCGGTCGTTGATATCTTTGACTGAAAGTTGATCAGTCATGGTTGTCCTCAAATTCGAGATACAGTTACATCCAGCTGACTATTTTTAAATAGGACGAGACGTCGCGTGTTCTGGATACTATTGCTAAGCTACATAGGAGCGATCCGCACACTATGCTAATAGGTTAACCAACACTGATCAAATTTCAGTCAAAAATATCAACTGCGAAATAATCCAAACCATTTTAAGTTGGATCAGTTACGTATAGTTTGAATTTTAAGCAAACAGAATGTGATATCATTATGGGGTTACAGAGAGTGTTGAGTTTCTTCGAGACCAATATTATACCGTTATTTAGAAGCTGGAAACACCAAACACCCATTACGTCCCACTATGGATTCCTTAGGAGTGGACATCCACAATCACGTGCGTGGGATCCTGGCTTAGTGATCAAGAGGTTAAGTATTCGCGCACGACACCGAAGTTTCTTCATTAGAGTCGTACCTGCTAAATCATTGGTGAGCACTTCAGAGGAGTCCCATACTAGGAGGAAAAGGCGGTCCAGTACTGCCAGGTTTTCAGTGGTGATCTAACATCAATTGGTACATGATCTCAATGAAAAATGTTTATTTTTGATTAAAAGATAAACCATCCACAAGGGACCATTTAAAGAAACACTACACAATTGTTTAATAAATATACCATTTAAAATATACGCAAATCTAATTATTATTAATTAATTAAGTTTACCATTGATTGACCACTAATTCTTTAATGTTCATTGACTTTTACCAACGATGAAGTTGTAGTATGGACACAAGTCCAAGTGACTTGACACAAGAAGTACTATCCTCTTGTTCTTCCTAATTCTCTTCAAAAGTGACTAAAATCTATATACTGTATCTGTGTTCATTGTTTTACTGATGCCAAATCAGACAAGTTATCTTGACATTTTTTTAACTGTTGGTTAACTGTTACAGTAAAAGTATCACAAATGATCTGTGTCTATTATTTGTATGTTCTAGTAGTGCATTCTAGTGTCATTCTATCAAATAGTGCGTATACAATTGTAAACACAGATCTGAATAAAGAAAAGTGCGTTGTTGAAACTTGAAACTTAATGTAACCATATTAACTGTTTGTGAAACTCTTTACAGTTTCATAAGATCAGCTGTCTAATCCACGGATGTACTTTTAAAAAAATCTGTTCTATCAGGTAAGTATTTACTGGCAGCTGATACTTGTTAATATCTTATTGCTTCTTCTGAATAAAGAAAACATTTTATGGATGCCACCGAATCACAGACATCAATTAAGCTTTATGTAAGGTAGATATCAAAAACGGTATACGTTATCACAGTGATTACAATTTAAGATGTTTTACTTACTTTTTACATTGCATTAGAATTAGTGTTACAAGATAGAAGAACTAGTCTCAACATTCAAAATTTATTGACTTTTTTTTCTGAATGTGAGATAAATTTCTAGGAACACCAACCCAATCACACTTGATGGAGAAACTCTGGAAGATGTGGAATCCTTCACGTACCTGGGAAGCATCATCGATTAACAAGGAGGATCTGATGCAGACGTAAAGGCGAGGATTGGGAAAGCAAAGACAGCACACCTATAATTGAAGAACATATGAAAATCAAAACAACTAACAATCAATATCAAAGTGGTAATCTTCAGTATGAACATCAAGATAGTCTTACTATATTGAGCTAAAACATGGAGAACTACTGCAGCCATCATCAAGAAGATACAAGTATTTATAAACAGTTATCTACACAAGATACTCAACATCTATTGGCTGGATAGCATCAGTAACAGCCTAATGTGGGAGAGAACAAACCAGCTTCCTTCTGAGCAGGAACTCAGGCAAAGACGTTGGAAGTGAACAAGACACACATTACAAAAATCAACAAACTATATTACAAGGCAAGTGCCAACTTGGAATCCTGATAGGAAACAGAAAAGAGGAAGGCTAAAGAACACACTGCATTGAGAATTGAAAGCAGACATCAAATGCATAAATAACAACTGGAAAGAACTAGGAAGGATTGCTCAGGATAAAGTCGGATAGAGATTGCTGGTGGTCGGCCTATCCACTTACGTGAGAGATAACTGGCATAGGATCAAATATCACCTTTCAAATAAATAAATTAATTATTTAAACACATAACTATCGGTACAAGAATGCACCAAGTAGATATGTTCCACACAAATCATCATTCAATTTGTGTGAGGGCTTGGATACTGCCCGGGTGACCAAACCGAAACAGGTCGTTTTCTTGAAAGGCTACACCCGGAGCCTTTGACCCAAAGGTCTAATCCACAAGGCAGTGGAGCAACGTAAGGAAATGCAGTCCCATGGTAGTCGGTGGACAACAATAAGTTCATACGCTATTTGTTTGCTTAGGATCCTGAATATCATGTACACCATCGGTTTGGAATTAGGGTTTTTCAACATCCCTAGTTGGATCCTCCATATCTACTAACCCGGTTACAGCACCGGAAATTCTCTTTTCGTTCTCTTGATTACATAAACAACACCCCCGCCACGAGAAGGCAGTGAGTAGGACTTCTCTGGCTGTAGTTGTATGCACGTGACTATTCGAAAGCATTTCGAGATGGAGAACTGACTTTTCCCACTCTCGGTCGTACCAGCGCTCAATTGTATAAAAATTATTTTAAAATAAGTATGAAATGACATTTTATCTTGGACATAGTGCTGGTGGGATCAATTTTAATTAATTAAACTAGTAGAATAAAAGGTAAGATATCAACACTGTTTTTAATAATGAACTATGTGTAGTGTATGGGTTATTCATTTGGGATCTCTTTTACTCAGCTAATGCAATATACCTATCATCTACTTCTGTCCTCAAACAAATATACTGTCCTTTCTAAGGTAGTATTTTAGTTTCTTTATATTCTATATGCTTGTCGTGTGTATTAAAGAATATCTAAGTACGAAGTATTATAAGTTTGATATCCTTCTAGTTAAATTTAGTTGTATATAGGTCTTCAAGTATGATAACTAACACTTTAAATTGTATTTTGTAGAATTCAAGGAAGTAGTTTAGTTGAACGTTATACTCTTCAGTATAAAACTTTCGTTAAACTAATGTAGTTGAAATTCACTTGGTGCTATTGTTTACTAAAATCTTCTCATTGATGCTTATCACTTCAATTGATCAGTCTCTTATTGACATATGTGCACATTGTGTGTATTGCCTCGATATTGCCTTAATTCATAAGCATTATAAGCAATAGTGGATAGTAGCTAGCAATGGAATCCAAATGAATTTAAACTTCACCCCATTGCATAAATAAATGGATAACGTAATAACGGCACTGGATTCGAGTCTTAAAGTGAAGATCAACTTTGAGATGCAAGTACATCCAGCTGACAAGTTTCAGATAGAACGAAGTAACGCGAATTCTGGATTCCATTACGAGTCACTAATCATCTTTGCTTATAATACAATTGAGTTCTTTAAATCAATAATGATTTATTTCAAAAACATAACCTTATATAAACTAGTATGATACTATATAGTTGGAGGCAAATTCGAATGTTAATATTGTTAATACTTGTCGAATACAATGTATTTATAATGATATTCACATTAATAATACTTCAGTAATACTTAATAAATTTAAATAATCTCCATTATCCATGTAAACAAAACATACACATAATTCATTTCGTCTCATTGTAGTCAGTACCAAAGAAAAAACAAAAAACAAAAAACAAAAAAAAAACAAAAAAAAGCAAACTAATTGTATACCTTGCTGAAAAAAATAAAGTAAACAACCAATGAAATTCTCTTTTTTTGTTTTCTAAGAAAAAATTCTTTCTATCAATGATTGAAATTGTTTATTGAAGATGAATTTATGAAGGCGACACATTTTTAATGATGATTCAAATAAACAAACAAATTGAACATTGATTAAAGTTTTAACAATTGAATATTGTAGAAAATATGCTTTATTTGTCTTGAAATGCATAACTTCAGACGATAAATACAAATTTCAATGGTTGAGATCATGAGTTAATTGAAACTAAACTATCATGAGACATCTGGAAGCACTAGACGGTTGTTTTGTTCTATTGTGGGATACCTCAGTAATGCGCATCCATGATCCCGCCTCACAAGATTTGAACCAAAGACCTATCAGTCTCGCGTGTGAGCACCATTGAGCTGGCATCCAACGGTGTTAATGTTTAACTTCAACTAATCCACAAAATTGAGTGACACATTCATCAAAAAAATGTTGAACAAATGTAGTTCTTGAGACAAAAATGATTCTACAAAATGAATAAGATACGATATGTCATTCAAAATTTGAATTAATGGTTGTTATTATTATGTAACGGGTTAAACTATCTGCTTCTGGTTTCGGTTTCCAGGTTGTCTTAAATCAAGGTTTGTGTTATTACTGGTTTTGCTTCTGTTACTTTCTTTGTTAAATGTAAGTGCATTTAGTGCGCTTGCCAGGTTTTCGACTAATCCCTTCTTTTGTTCTATTCTTCTCTAGCTCCTCTTACTCACGTTACCCTACATACTCCCCTACTACACAACACACCTTCTGACTAGACGCGAACCGCTACAGCTATTACTATTTGTCATATCTAGAAGCTTAGATTCTTAATATGCCGCGTATCACTTGAGCACTGAAAGCTAGAACCCTCCTTAGTCCCAAACGAAAAACAGAAAAAGACTGGAGAAAGTGCTTGTTAGGCAAGAATCGAAATGTACAGAAAATCATGGGTATTTATGGTTATTAGCGTTTGTTAAATCAACATTATAATTCAACTAATCTGCAAAGAGGCATGTTATGCTACTGACCAATAGTAGCGTGATACGTTGATATTCTAGAACGCTCCATTGGGTTCTCATTGGATGGGACTCTTCGGCTCTTCTATAGCCTCTGGAGGAAGCCGTCCGAATACTGTTTGTTGTTGTTAATTAATATGATGACTGATTACGATTATTATGATGTACATTTAAAACTTTCTAGTAAGAGTATGAAATTAGGATGAGTTTAAAATAAACAAGACAAATTTCCATTCAGTTCTTAATCAATCAGGAGGCAGCTTTAGTAAATGGATGGTTTATGAAAACGAAACAATAATATTGAGAAGTGTGAACTGATTTTACATGATTAACAAATCTACCAAAGTTCCCTGAGAATCACTCTACCTATAAATTTAACAAACAACGACATGTAAATTTGACCCTCTGAACGCAGATTATCCGTCTCCTACAGACTTAAATAGACGTTTAAGAATTCACATAATTTTCCTCGTTAGGTCTAGATATTTAGGACAAGGTTTGAGTGCCTAGTGTTAGGGTTTTCATCTCGAACTGACATCAGATATGCTGTAAAATGTTGTATAGAAAAGTGGATGATAGAAATTCTCTGAAAAATTCAAGAGCCGTTACCTGATTAGTTTATTCGTAAAGTATAATGACAACCGGTTAGTGTGTTTTAGGATTAACGATCACGATTTAGGTGGAGGTAATAATCATTTGTAATTGTCAAACGGTTTACATAACCCTAGACCATATTTAGGACCGGTGTACAGAAGCGAAAACACAAATATTTTGATCATAAAATCTTGAAGTTCGACTAAGAAATTTTGATCGGACGGTCAGTCAAACTTCAATCGACATACCTCAATGCAGTGAAGATCATGCAACACTGAGAAATAAGGTTCAGGACGACAACGATTTGGTTCTGACTCAATAGTTGAAAGATACCACGCGCACTCTAATACATGGGTATTTGTTAAAAGGAATCTTAAATTGAGACAAAATATTTCAAACATACTCGATTTATATACTAACCAGACAGACCACACCGTACCATAAAATACGAAACAACATTTGTACAAGATGTGACTGTCAATGTCGAAGGTAGTAATTAATAGATAGGGTATAACTCAAGAACGGTAAATCCTATGATAATGGTCTATAGGTCAAAATATACCTTCTGACAAGAGGAACACGAATATGATAAGTTTAGTTACATAACAATTATACGATAAAGATATACGTATAGTATTAATCCAGAAGTAGATCCCAACAATTACCATTCATTATTCTCATCGGGATATAACACTTATAGCATTTACAACACATGTGATAGTATTGATAAACATTTGAATTTTCTCATTTTTCATATATTCATGACTACAACTGATCCATTATATAACAATACACTCAAAATGTACATCCATATTGATAGACATTGAACCATCATAGACCTTAACATCATCAACAGAAAACTACAATTTTCACCCTTTTTTTTATATTTATTAAATTGAATGAGTATATATGTAAGAAACAACAATAAACAAAGAATATTCAATAAAGACATTCCAGATCATACCAGAAAGTTACTTCAACACCAGTTTAATATTATCGATTCTTAGATACTCAGAAATGATCTATAATAAAATAATATTTTACACTAGATAATTGAAGTAATAAAAAATAAAAAAACAACGAAGAAAAAGGTTTGTAAATATTTCACTAGAGTCAATAACAAGTAACGAATAACAAGTGAGTTGTTTGTTTGCTTGTTTATTTATTTGTTTATAAAGTAAACAATCTCATGTTGGTATTTTGATTGACAAAGTTGTTGATTACAATTCTAAATTATTATGGTTTTGATTCAATCTTGTTTTGTTTTTTATTAAAAATCTGTCATCTAGAAATCTACAAATTCTCTTAATAATAATGATCGATATGAAGGTATGATAAGATATGTTTAGAGTATATACTCAATTATTATTAATTATGTAATTGTAATAGTTAAGATCATGAGTCAATTGAAGCTAGACCATTATGGAAAACTGGATGGTCGTTTCGTCATATTGTGGGACGCTTCAGCAGTGTGCATCCAAGATCCCTGATAGGACTAATAGGTCCTGGGCTCGAACCTCGCAACTTAGGATCGTAGATGCGCACTGCTGAGGATTTCCACAATGGGACGAAACGACCATCCGGTGCTTCCAGGTTTTCCATAGTGGTCTAGCTTCAATTGACTTATGATCTCAACTATTAAAATTACTATAATGTCCACAAAATCCCTTCTGATATTAATTATTTCTTAGAATAATAGTGTATAGTAAAAGTTGGATGAATATAAATTATCAAATTATTTTTAAAGGATTACTTATGTATCTTAAAATTAATCTTAGTTGTGGCACTATTGAAAACTAAGAAGTGATAAATGATTTTTCTTTCTAGTACGATTGTGCTCAGCAGTGCTTATTCATAATCCCGTCAGGTCTCTGACCTAGAACCTCTGGGTTGGCATTCAATGGTAAAAATTTAAGCTTCAATGGATTTGTGATGCAGTATGGTGATCATCCAGTCTCACTGGTAAAAATTATTTCATATTGTATTTGTTTGACCCCCACCAGCCACAACTTAGTACTAGAAATCTAGAGATACTAAACAACATGGGTTTTGTGAACTGTTTTTTGGATATTTTTGCTGAATCTTATTAAAAGTAATTATGTTTATTGGGGTTTTTGGCTGAATTACGGTAAATTCTACGAACAATTGAGGATTCTTCTGATACGGAGTAATGAATAAGGACTTGAATAAACCGGATGTCTGTCACATAACAACATTGTAATGTTACAGATCCGCATGCTAATATAAGATAGAGAAGGTGGGAATTCCGAGGTAGCTTTATATTTTATATAAAAGTAAGAAAAATGTAAACGGACAACCTTGTTTATGTAGTAAAATGCCATGATCAAGTCAGCAAACTAAAAGTGATGCCAACCAACCCGGCAACAGCAAATGCTGTTGTAGAAATAGAAATCAGGAAGATGTCATCCAAGTTATTCAGTAAACAAAGAACTTACATATAATTAAAAACTAGATAACTTGATCTCTTTTTAACAATTTTGAAAATAATTAGTATCATAAGCCAACTTTAAACGAATAATAGTTAAAATTAGAAAGTATGGTACATAGTTTGCAATTCCTATTAATTCGCGATAAACTGAAGTTGAATATCGACAGTTATTCAATTTTATAGTTACTACCCTACTATGGACGTTCAAAGATTGATGTTGTGAGTATGAACTGTTGAAGAGTCCTGTAGTTGGAGGAAACAACTAATTATTAGTCCTTGGGTTTCCAGTTGATGACAGCTCATCATGAAAAATATGACAAACTGAGGAACTCAGAGATTGAGCTTCATTCTGTTTGTAACTGGTTAATTAAGTTTACTTGAGTATTCCCAGTATTTATGTTATGCAATCAATCAAGTGTTGGTCACTTTAAAAAAACTATAGTTAATTTTGTGACTGTATTCACTACTAATGTATCTAATTGAGTTCATATACAATCAGAAGATCAAATAACCTTTGAACTAATATCAGTTGTTTAATATATACTATTCAGTGTACGCATCACCATAATTTACCAATGATTATAGAAATCAAACGTTCTGACCAGATTGTCGTTTTTTATTATACGTACTATAATTAAATTTTGGAGTTTCGTTATAAGAAGAACCGGTATTTTGAAATGTCATTAGGCTTGTTTATCTTCATTTTACTGTTGTGGTAAGTAATGCGTCAATAATTCGAAATAAACGCAACTTTGTTTCTGAGAAATTATATTGTTTCAATTTTAGTGTTTATTTAAATAGTCAGATTATAAATTACTAGCGTGGAAGACCGCAGGTCCTAAGTTCGAGTTTTGCCTGCAGGATCGTGGATATGCACTGACGCTGAGGAGTCGTGTAGTAGGACGAAACGGCCGTCCAGTGCTTCAAGGTTTTCAATGGTGATCTAACATTCATTGATTCATAGGCTCAATGAAAAGTTAGCATTATTTTAACACAAGTTTAATAAACTTGTGAATTGTAATAAAGATGCAATAATATGATGAGCAATAATTTACAGTTGGGTTTAATCTGATTGGTGAGCGCGAATGACCTACAAAATGTGATATCCACCAATTATTTATGCTATCTAATCACCCAATTTAGCTAATAATCATTTATTTCATTGGATAAAAATCGTATTCTTCTAATGAATTGCTCGTCCTTGAAACCATTTTATTTAAAATGGATATGATGGAGGTTTGAGTTAATAATCCTTTTTCTACCTGAGTAACCATCACGATGCTACATTATATTTTCATTGATAGATTAACATTGGTTTAATTCGTTCATTTCACAACTCAAAACTCATTATTCACATTCATAATTAATCTTATTCTCGTAAAAAGGATGATAATTTTCCATTAGGGTTAGTTGACTTCATAAATCCAGGTATCCTGTAATAAACAGTAAGTAGATAAATAGTTAATAAAAAGCACATTTTAACATATTCTAATAATGGGACGAATGTTAGAATGTGAATTAATAAAATCTATAAAATGTTCACTTTGAAGAGTTAATTTAATACAGTTGATACTTGTTTGCTGAAATAGTAAGAGACTTTTAGGCTCAATGTTGGTTTCACTAGACAAGGATAACTCCAAGATGAATAGAACCATTACTAATGATTATATAAATATTATACTCATTAGCTCAGTGGATAACGCGTTGTTGTTTTGAATTAAACCTCTTTGGGTTTGAACCAATTACACGTTTACAGCACATACGTCCAGGTGGTACGTCCTAAATACAACGAAACCGACGTAGTGAAATTCACTTCTAGCCATCGTTCATATATTCTTAATACATGGAACAAATCATGATCTATTTTGTCAGATATACGTCTGTAGAAAAGTTGATTTTAAGTAACATAATGAGGTTTTCAATGACGAAAATCAATTATTGATTTTAGTTGAATAGCTATTGAAAACTCGATAGCTGTTTCAACCTAGTATGAGACTGTTTTCCTCAGTGGCAGTGACGACTCACAACTCCATCAAAATCAGTACGTACTAACAGAAATAACAATTATTAATCATATTAACAATATATTTGTGTATAAAAAAGATGGATCTTCATAACAAAACGTTCATGGGAGATTTGTGATAGCTGCGTATAGTTTTTTCTTCAATGTTTGGAAATTAGGGGAGATAAAAAAAAATTACAAAATAGAAAAACACGAGAAATGGAAAAAACTAAACACAATTCGACGCAGACTTGTGATAAACTCACACATGCACATACACACACACATATGCTCACAACCAGAATAGTGGTAGCACTGGTGTAATCAACTGAATGGAAGAACACCATAAGGCAGGAAAAAAAGATGGAGTAGTAGGATGATAAAGCCAATTTAAGTAGGCAGCCAGTTATGTATACTGCATCGTTTTGCAAGCGGTAATGCAAAAAAAAAAAATTACCATGATTTACGTATTTGTGTTGTTTTGTTTCTGATTAAATACAAAAAAAGTCGGAAAACAATCGAAATGACACGGATCGTATGAATAAATAGATCCACAATTAAAACTCTGATTAAATAATCCTATCAATACATGACAACATAGAATAAGGCAGAAAAAAAACTTCAATGATATAGACACAAACATAGAGAGCTCATGATTTTAGTTGTAAATAGAACTCAAAATTGTATTAAAGGATAAGAAACAATAAAATATGAATAATACATATCTATACTAGTAGTATTACAATGCTATCGTGTCTATTTTGTTGTATGACGATAAGAAATCAGCATACAACCATACACAAACAAAGTATATATGTGTATGTTTGTTTGGGGAGGGAGGGAGGGAGGGACGGAGTGGAATAATTTGTCAACTCGTTGTATTAGTGATGTGATAGCCGTGATATCAGTGATAATCAGTTATGGAATAGAAACATAGCGAGGGGGGGAGAGATAGTTATTAAAAAAAAGTCTATTAAAGGATAATGTACAAATGTGTGAATAAGAAATACAATAAAGATAAAGATGAGTAAATGATAGTAGGTGACTAATAGATTATCATAGTAACTTCAAATAACATATAGGAGACAGGACTACAAAGTGTAATCATGTTATATCGATAGATTAAAAAAAAAGGATAAAGAAAGCTAGAAATATGATTTTGGTTAAAAGCACTTTTAATTGTTAATAATTTTAGTATTAAATTAATAATGAATACTTCAGCAGTGTGATTGTTGTTGGTTGGCTTATTAAAAAAACAAAAAAAAAACAAAAAACAAAGAGAGGAGAAATGAACAACGTGTAAATGAGTATATTGAATAGAATAGAATTGAATGGAGTGGAATGAAATGGAATGGAATGGAACTACACAGCAGTTTGATGAGTTTCACGAGTGATAAAATTAATAGGTTGGTTAGGAGTAGACATAGCAGCAGTATTATGTAATAGATCAGAATTATCACTAGTATTAGTAGTATTAGTATTAGTAGTAGTAGTAGTATTAAAAATGCCAATAGTTGATAATTCTGGTGAAGCTTCTTTAACATGAATAGATTTTTTAGATATTGCACGATTACCAGAGTATTGACCAAGAAATGATGCTTCTTCATTAAAAGTATCTGAATAAATAAACAGTACAGAAGATATGTATATTTAAAAATAAGATAAAGGTAATCTTATGTAGATGAAAAGAAAACAATAAAATATCAATGGTTAAAATCATGGATCAGTTGAAACTAAACCATCATCAATGGTAAATCATAATTAATTCACCTGGGGATATTCTTTATAAGAATTATTCAATATCAATTAGCAAAACCAAATCATTGTTAGTTAGCTAGAAAGTGATAAGAACGTAACATAATACAGAGAAATAAATAAATAAATAAATAAATAAAAATGTCGGCCTATGGATTTTACTATAAATTCATCCTCAAGCACGACGAATACATGCGTATTATTAGAGTATAAGAAATAAAGTAAATGTTAGAGCTTCTATTTTTAGTATAAGCGATCACACATAGGAATAGATAGATAGATAGATAGATAGATAGATAGATAGAGCAGGATAAGATAAGATAGGATAGAATATGCATATATATATATATATATATATATATATATATTCATAGATTTATTTATACTAATTTTAACTGAAATTGTTCAAGCAAGTTTTACGTTTTAATTACCAGTTGTTTATGTAGTATTATATAGATAGACATTATAAATTACACGTAGTCATCCAATTACGATCATCAAAACGACATAATGACTAGATAGAATACAATATGAAATACAGTAGAAAACAATGTATCACATAATAATTCAATTTGATGTGAAGTGGATAAATATTACTTATTTATTTGAACACATAAATATTGGTACAAGAGGGCACCAAATATATATGCACCACACAAATATCGTCATTTTCATTTTATTTGTGTGTGAGCTGTGATATTGGCCAAGTGCCCGGACCGAAGCAGGTGGTTATATTAGGGAGTCACAACCCGAACTTTTGACCTAAAGGTCTGACCCACAAGACAGTAAAGTATCGTGAGGAGATGCAGTCCCATGGTAGCCGGTGATCAACGATTTGTTCTCTCAAGATACTGGAGCCCATGTGCATCATTGGTTTGGGATCCGATTAAAGCGCCGGACATCCGCTTTTCGATCTCTCATTTTCGTAAACAACACACCTCCGCTACGAGAAGGCAGTGAGTAGGACTTCCCTGGCAGAGGCTATATACGCGTGGCCGTGTGAAAGCATTTTGAGAGGGAGGGCACGCCCACCCCGCTATCGGCAATATTTAAATAAATAAATTACTTAAATATATCGTATTTGTGACAAATTGATCTTAGTTATGATATCATCAAAAACGTAAGCAGACGTGGATTATTAAAATCTTTCATGAAACTACTCAGCAGTAAGTGTCCATGTCCTTTCTACGGACTAATCCATAACATTTAGATCTAGCAGTGAATGCTTAACGATTGGGGCCAGTAGATCAACGTATTTAAAGTTCAGTGTTCGATTCCAGATGGACTTGTAAGTGATCACAGATAAGAAATTTTATGCTAGGACAAAATAGTAAACCTATAAATCCTAATGTACAATAGTTGGTTGACTAAGGTCACCTAGCGATGCAAACAATAGCAGACATTAGAAAAACTTAGTTTGGAACAGTTTACAACAACAAAGACAGCCTCTTATTTAGGTGACTGAACTCAAGAATTTCAAGCATAGAGAAGCAACCATAGTCTCTATTCCTAAAGTATTGATCATTTTCAGGTTTAATCGATTTGTCAGCTTCGTACATAAACAAAAGTTTTATTTGTGTATTACAAAGACGCTTCCACAGTTGAAACCACGAGTCTATCTAAACTGGACCATCAGTGAAAACCTGGAAGCACTGGACGGCCGTTTCGTCATGTTTGTATGGGACTTCTCAAAAGTGCGCGTCCACGATCCCGGACACCAGACTCTAACCTAGTACCTACGGTCTCGTGTGCGAACCCTTAGCCTACGGACCACTGAGATATCATTCAATCAGGCCATGATCTTGTGGAAGCCTTCACCAATTGTTTGAACTGGATAACTGTCTCATACCCAACACGGATTAAGCTCCACTTATCACGACTTCTAACTAGAACATCAGGAGTTACTTCTCGAAGCTAGTCACTAGTGAACACGTAATTGTTTTTAGTATGAGAATTTGTGGAGATGGTAGTATTTTCATAGTTATACACCTCAGGTAATAGATGAAGGTTTCCACAAGACCATGGATTGAATGAAGTTAGATAATAATACCGTTGGATGTCAGTCCAGTGGTTTATATATCAAACGTTCACACGCGAGACCGTAGGTTTTTCGTCCAAGTGCTGCATGTGAGATCGTGGACACGCACTATTGAGAAGTCCCATACTACCAGGACGAAACGGCCGTCCAATGCTTCCAGGTTTTCAATGATGGTCTAGTTTAGATCGACTAGTGATTTCAACTGTGAAAACACTACAACCTCCATAAATTCCCACACTTTTATCTGAAAATTTCGATTTAAAATAAAATTTTTTTATGGAAAATAAACCATCAAAGTAAACAAAACAATCCAAACAGAAAAATTCAACCTTTAAAATTTATCTGCAACCAACCCTAACATCAAAACTAACGAAGTTGGTCTCAAAAAAAAAGTAGTAGTAATCAAGACTAAATGCTGTAAATAAACTTGGTATATAAATAAAATGTATATGTACACATAGAAAGTTTGTGTATATAAAACAATATGATCAGTGAAATACAAGATATAAAAGTTTACGCTCTACTTATGTTATGATATGAAATAAGAGAAATAAAGTAATGGTGTTGATCTGTATTTATTAAATAGAGCTAACGAACAAGTTAATTTCAGTTGAAACGAAATTATATCCTGACAACGATTGCTAAGGTAATAATTCTAAACAATTTTTATGCTGACTGACTAAAAGAGAAAACTATACAAAAAAAAACATTAAAGGGGACAAGAAGAAATTAATATAAATTTGAGAAAGTACGCTCAATTTCTGAACATTAATAAATAAGAGGGGATATGATGCAGATGTGAAGGCACGGATTGGTAAAACGAGGGCAAAATTCCTACAATTGAAAAACATATGGAACAATCATTAGCCAAAATCAAAGTCAGATACTTAAATCCGAGCGTCAATATAGTCTTATTGTATAAAGCTGAAACTTGGAGAACAACTACGACCACCATCAAATATGTACAAGTATTTATAAACAATTGTCTACGTAAGATACTACATATCTGTTCAATAAATACCATCAACAACAAATTATTATTGTAAAGAACAAATCAACTTCCAGCTCAGGGAAAAATAAAGAAAAGACGTTGAATGTGGATGCGACATACATCGTAGAAACCATCACAAAGCAAGCACTAACTCGGAATCCTGAAGGTAAAAACGAAAGAGGTAAACCAAAGAACATATTGCATCGGGGATTGGAGACAGATATCAAAAGAATGAATAACTCTTGGAAACAACTGGAAATGATTGTCCAGGATAGAGTTCGATGGAGAATCCTGGTTGGTAACCTATGCTCCACAAGGGATAAAAAGGGTAAGTTTGGAAATCCTACATATATATTACGTTTACAGGTCTTAATCAATCACTATGGGATTTGCTACACTGGATTATATTAGGGTATAAATTGCACACAATTATTTCACATAAAAAGACGATTTTTGATAAGAATCAGCAACCAAGTTTGAACTTGGTGAATTTCACATAAATTATTCCCTTTTGTAGCAAAGTTAATATTAAATAAAATGATATTTTGTGATATTAACATGGGATTTCCGACTTAGTGTAAGCCACTTAATCTTTTTCAGAATAAATAATTATATAACTGAATTGCATTGATAAGAGTTTAAAATAGTACAAAGGAACAAAGTCGAATATATGGTACAATCTAAATACATCTGATTATATCAATGTCATGATGTAATTTCGTTTAAAGTAGTTCGAAAAATGTACTTTTCAACTATAAAGAAAGGTAAACAGCTGACGTTTATCATATATCATGCTAAATTCTACTGTGAACAATAAAAAAAAACGGAAAGTCTGACTATCCATTCAACTTGAACTGTTTATCCAAACAACAATATATTTCATTGTCCCAGTTTCTTACAACATTAACACGAATTCCAACTTTACTTCTTGTAAGGTAGTGGTTGGAGGTAGCCGACAGGAAACTCTGACTGACCTAAGTTTCATGCTATTTAGAACTCGTTGGCAAGATATACCTGTAATATTGACGGAATTAATGGTTTGTGGAGGATTAGATCCTGGTCACCAAGCTGATCACAGTGACATGAGGAAATAACTACAGAATTTAGTCCGTTCGAATAAAGATTAAACCGTAAATGATTAATAATAATAATAATAATAATAATAATAATAATAATAATAATAATAATAATAATAATAATAATAATAATAATAATAATAATAATAATAATAATAAACAATAAGAATAAAAACAATAATAATAGTAATTATTTCATCAAATTTGTGTGGTACTTTTAAAGAAATCGATTACTTCACATTTGGCAAATGGTTGCTCTTAGATTGTCAACACTGACAAGCAGCCACCCACACTTAAATCAATGACCCTACTAATACTACTAATAAAAATACTGCTAGTACAACTACTCTTACTGGTATCAATTAGATAATGAAAAAGAAAATTAAATATCACAAGAAAAAAATGTAAACAGAAAATCATTCAGCCTCATCATTATCTTCTGTTCGTCAGTTCTTTTTATTTCATTTGATCCATCTATGCTGAGTCGTCGTTTGTGCGAAGTCACACAAACACAGGAACCAGGCAGACAGATGAATATACCAAAACCCATTGCCCATTCTCTGGTGAAGAGCAATCATTTGGTATTGACGACTAGAACAATGGCAAAAGTGTTGAGTCGATTCAGATGATAAACACACACACATGTGAACCGAGTGTTCTCCACATAACGTGTCTGCTAAGAATACTACTAATTATGTTGATCAGTGTTTCATTTCGACCGGAGAATGCAATGCATTCAAATGCAGAAACATTGATAAATGATGATAACTATTAGGATTTATATTTACACACTAATTAATCATGAATAAATTATACTTGAATAAATCCATGCTTTAAAAAAAAACACAAATGAGTGTATATTTTGTTTTGAGCAGAGCCTACAGAAAGTACACATTTCCATTGTGATATAAATATTCGTAGCTTTTTGCAAGAGAAGCATAACTGAAAATTATGCCTTATAAAATCTCTTCTTTAATGTAACTAACAGTTGTCGTGTAGGTTCTAGCGGGCATGGAAAGTACCATAGTTTCCTCTAAGATTATAGAAATGCCTCGCTGATAAATGCCAATCCGGCTCAGTGGTTGACAGGTTCAGCGTTCGCATGCTAAACCTAAGACCTTGGGCTTGATCCTTGACGGTGGGGTCGTGGATATCAACTGACACTGAGCAGTCCCATATTAGGACATAAAAACTGTTCAATGTTTACAGATTCTTAATAGTCGTTTAAATTCGGTTGGTTCGTGATCTTGGATAACATTCAATAATCCCCACAAATATCACCTATACTGTTTTAAACGATAGAACACATAATTATCATACATCAATAATTACAATCTCAACATTAAAAAAAGTCTTACAATTATGAAAAATCAATAAAACTAAGGCATCATATAAGTGATGGTAAATATTTAGGAAAAATAGAAAGTATTGCATATATATTTAATCAATAAAAGAATTCAATATAGAAGTTGTAACTGAATTAATACAACTATAATTGCTAAAATCTTAATGATTGAGACATCTGATATATTTGAAAATATCAATTGTATCATTATAGTAGACATTCATTTCAACCAATAAATGACCTTAGGGTTACGCCTATTCACTACAACAAGGCCAAATATTTAAAATCCGCCTTTTACATTTGACTTTTTTTTATTTATAAATATTGTATATATGTATATACATAATTTGTGATTACAGTGAAAATATATACAAGTGGTTCTTCTGTTTCCTTACTGGATTATAAACACATACGCAACTGAGGGTGGTGGAGTGAGGTAAATCAATGAGAAGAAACAAAATTCCTGTATAGAGAAGAGAAACAAAATAATAACAGAACCATGCTTACAATATATACCGTAATAATGCTAACCATACAACTATTACTATCATTGGTAGTAATAATAATAATAATAATAATAATAATAATAATAGTAATGATAAGAAGAAGAAACAAACATCACTCGTTCAAATCTCCTTTTAGTTGTATATTTCTAATGAGATAAAATAACACAAGCTACGAATCTGTCTAATGTCTGTAAGACGAATTTCCAGATAATGATAAAAAGCTAAATGATTATGTAACTATTGTTATTATTATCTATGTGCATCAATCGAAATATTGGCGACCATCTGTAACAACAACAAGAAATGTATCAAATGAGGCTATTAGTGTACTCTACAAACTGGTGATTTCGATCACATTATCTAGAATTCACAGTAATAATAATAATATATTGAGATCATTTAGACGATTCTGTTGCTAATATTTTTGGCTGAAATTCGGTCAGTCATGGTTGGCATCAACTCTGGAATGCAGGTATATCCAGCTGACGAGTTTCGAATACGACGAAACGAGAGTGCTGAATTACACATCCTATCTATCCTATATCAATAATAATAGTAATCATTACAGTTAGAATTGATATGTGTTGTGCAAGTGAGTGAGATTAGTTGGATACACCAGTTGCGTTAAACAATGTCATTTCACATACACAAAAATCTGTACTAAATAATACAAAAGATGTATACACAAAATATTTGATGTATTGTGCTTATATTCATTAAATCTGTGTCCTGATCATTAGTGGGATTCTGTTAAAAAAGGCCTAGTTTGGCTCCCCTGTGGTGGGGTCGTGGATGCGCACTCTCCACTCGTACGTTCCAAACTAGGATGAAAGAGAGGTCCAGAGTCTATTGGTTTTCAATAATTATCTTTCCAATATCAGTTCGTAATGTGATTAAAGAAATAAGAGCGATAGCATAATATAGAGATGAGCTTAAAACAACTGTGACCAACTTTCAATCAGTTATTAATTAGTCGGTAAAACACCTTATGTAAGTAAATAGTTTACTGAAAAGCGAACAATAATATTACAAAGTATAAGCAGATTTTACGGAATTAGTAAATCTGTTAAAGTCTTCTACAGATCACTACACTGTATATTAGTCCTAAAGATAAACAATGGTATGTGAATTTGTCCATTCGTTTATTGACTACATGTCTTCTCAAACCCTTAAATAAAGGGATCAAGTAAACTGTTAGAATCCCCATATTATTCATTGTTTGGCTTAGAATAAGCAGTTTCAGGCTACAATTTCCATCACAAACTGACATTATCTATAATGAAAATGTGCTCTGTGATAGTATGAATGAATTAATGAATTTCGAGCGAAAATCCAGGAGTTGCTAACTGATTAGTTCGTCCATAAAATATGATCTAAATAGGCTATTATTTGTTTTAGAATTAAGGGCTTGGAGTTAGGACTGCACAACGGCCCACAGAAACAGAATTGATCATTTGACGTGTTTGACATTATCATTTCATTCTAAGGTGGCATAAATTAATTTGCACAATCATTTTTTACGCTTTCAGTACGTATTATTACTTATTGTTATACAAGATATTTAGTTTATACGCCAGAACCAGAAAGCCTCATTATTGATCTGGATAGGCTGATGGTCTTTATAGAACATTTCTGCCAAAAAAAACTCAACAAATGACTTGACAATAAAATAACATATTATACAATGAGAATGATGAAAACATATTATATTAGTGACCATTCGTATACAATAGTTAGTCATACATTACTATTTCGCATCACGGGTTAGATCTCATCAGCTGACCGATCATTATACTAGTTTAAGAGAGAGAAGAAAATCTAGAATATAAATCACTGACTTATTTGTTTTTACTTACAAATAGTAATAGTGTACACATGTTATATCATATTGTTGTTGCGAAGCGAATGTTGTAACAGTTGTAATATTTAGGAACAGTTTTACATATTACTATTATTATTATATACCTTGGGAGCGCCATTATTCATGGACAGTCCAATCAAACTTTATATAGTTGTTGGATTTTTGAGCGTAATTCATTTACCCATATATGGGCTTAGTAGCATTTTGACGTTATACATAATGTCAATTTGTGTTGAAAATTTCTACTTTAATTCCGATCTTTAAGTTTTTAACCCTAATTTCTCAAACTAATTCATTCATAGCCTTATTTTGACCCTAATAAGTAGTTGAAATTTTCCGAGGTCACTTTAGTATCGCCCAAAGGTCATCTGTACATTACAGTCTAGCCAAAGATATCGGCTTGTTAATTTCAACTTCTGATTGGACACTAGGTTGGATGTAGATCCAGAGTTGGTAGGCGTTAAGATTTCGTTTTTTATTCATTCGTAGAGTATATCGACAGGGCCGCAGATGATACAGAGAGGACTAACTAATAAGCGGACACAGTAATTATCCGCTGTCATATGATAAGTAACATCAACTACTCAGACAAAACATAATAAATTTGTTTGTTTGTTTTTTAGGATAAGACAAATATACCATATATATCCACTAATCCCACACTAAACTTGATAATCAGTCAGTCGTTCTCATCATAAGGCTTGACACAAATATGTCTTAAGCAGAAATCTCTTAAAGCATAAGTACGGTGAGATAAATTTAGAGTTGAGTAGTTAATAAGTTGAAATAATCGTAGCAGAAATGATAATGAGAAAGACTGAACATTGAAAATATAGTTCGAAAAGATGAAATAAAAAAGTTAATGAAGTCAAGATTGAAAACATTATCTCAATTGTAAATAATTCTAAGCCATGTAGCCAACGTTCTCCAACCATTGATTGCAGTTATCTCATGGATCTTATTAACCAAGTAATCTACATCTAACGACATGGCCCAGACCGACAGTCAGTGAATGACTTCATAAATTGAGGCTGTATTTTAGTTTGGTCGCCTATAGCTTTGTTACAACAAAATCCTAATACAAGCTCTAATAACGAGGGTCGAGATATTGGGTAGCTTTGCAAACACACTACTTGTTCGAGTCACCTCAGTGGATGAAGATATGCAACTCCATTAACAGGTTCGTGAAATTTATTTCGTATCCTATGTCTAACGTTAGCACTGTTGACTCGATCGTTTCATGAAGCATACAAGGAGTCATTAGAAGAGACCTGTGATTAAAAAGCAGCAGCTTACACATTTTTTCTACCTTTATAGGTCATTTTGCACAGCTATAGAGTAAAATGTAGTGCAGTATCAATATGACTCGAATTGAACTTATCACAAAAATAATAATAGCTATTACTATTATAGGCAAGGGTGCATGGCGGCTAGCAGTGGAATTTTGGGTGCGAGTTTCGTCCTGTTTGAGACTCTTCATCTGGGGCTCGAACCCAGAACCGTTCTATTGAAACGTTACCGCGTTATCCACTTAGCTACTGTGACCTGATAGCCACCTGCTTGTGAAATTGGGTGAAGTTTAAATTCACTTGGTTTTGTTTGCTTGTATCTTCCCAGAGTTGAGCATCAACTCTAGGATGCAGGTACATCCAGCTGAGGGGTCCCAAATAGGACGAAACGCGCGTCCTGGATTCCACTGCTTATAAAGCTTGTGACTTAAGGCAATATCGTATTTCTTACAGATTGGGATGCTGCACAAATCAGGAAGTATCGGACGATTGTTTTACCCTAATATGCATTGGAATACTCCTCAGTAGTGTATACATCCATAAACTTATCACGGTCGAACCTATAACCATCAAGTCTCACAGGTTCGACTCCTAGACGGGTAAACATCTACTGGTACAATTTCAGTTTTGAACAATTCGCGACGGCGTTTGTTGAATTAATAAAGTAAACACTATTACCTAACATTCAACTCTATAAAATGGTAAATGTTTTATATTCAAACACATTTTATCAATTAACAGCCACACATAGTCTGAAGAGATCAAAAAATGGAATCCCATAAAAATGGAGGAAAACGCACATTGGCCAGTTCAATGTTTAGTTTACTAATTAACATTATTATTACTACTTGTGTAACATAAATTAATAGCTTTCAGTCTCTCTCACATAAGAAACCTTTAAAAAGTAATAGTGATAATAAACAATTAAGCCCAAATATACACACACGTCGAATAATAGTCTAAATGTTAATAGTGGAAATAGGCTTACATATTGTTCTTACCTTTATACATGAAAAAAAAACAGTACAATTTTATTGCTGACACATTTATAAATGCAAGCGAGATGTAGGTGTAAATTATGCACATAAATAAACAAATGAAGTTGTACATCACTAGGTGTCTCTTCCTCTCTACTGGCCAGTCAGCTATGATTAAATTCAGCTTAAGCGAATGTCTGGCGCTTTAACCGGATCCCAAACAAATGGTGTACATGGGCTCCAGTATCCTGAAGGAACAAATGGCGTATGAACCAATCGTTGGTCACCGGCTACCATGGGACTGCATCTCCTTACGATGCTCCACTGCATTGTGGGTCAGACCTTTAGGTCAAAGGCTCGGGGTGTGGCCCCCTAAGAAAACCATCTGCTTCGGTTTGGGCACCCGGGCAGTATCACAGCCCTCACACAAATCAATTGAGATTCGTGTGGCGCATATGTATTTGGTGCCTCCGTGTACCAATACCTATGTGTTAAAATAAATAAATAAATATAAGTTAATCCCCAATCGAAGAGATGGATAGTGACTAGCAGTAGAGTCCAACCATATCCAGACAAATCTCTAATGGGACGAAACGCAGTGTCTTAAATTCTACTACTAGTTACAACCATCAATCTATTCGATATTTAATTGGTTGTCAAGAGCAAGACAAATTTTAGCGTCAATCAATAAATTATGCTAAGCATTATTATCTAATAAATTATTCAATTGAATAACCATTTCAGGTATGACGAGAAGCAGTGTTCGTTACTGCAAGGTTTAAAAAATAATATAAACGCTTTCTATGAGTAATGAATAAAATAATGTAGTTGGAGGCAGGCTGCAGGAAGCTCCGCTGAACGTTAACTTATGGAATGTCAGAATTCAGTAGCAAGACGAATATCTACAATCTCAAAGGAATGGACGTCGATTCGAACATTCTAATCTGAGTCACATAGTGTTACAGTCCAGAAAGTTAGCATCAAGTTATTCGGATTGTGACTGATTTCTCGTTATAAAACAAAATTTACATCACAAATTGATTCTTTAATATTAACAACCAATATGAAAATATTCTTTCCATGGTGCTAATCGAGTTTTATCAATCACTTGGCAGATATAGCTATTAATCTAAGTGTATCAATATTACAATACGTGCAGTTTTAGTGGTATGTGATAATTGGAGCAGTTGAATGTATGCTCTGAAACTAGGTTTTATGAGGTAGTTTGCATGGTTGATGATATTGTTCGATTTCTTTCAACCAATTTGCACAAAACAAATAACATAATCTTATCTAATTAGTCTAACGATCTAGTTTAAATAGCATGCTATTGTTGATCAATATTTAGTATATAATTAAAGCAAGCAATAGATAATGACAATGATAACAGTAGACGTGGATCCAAGTTTTCAAATTGACATAATTATTACATGATTAGAGTGAAATTCAATACAAGAACAGCTTAAATTTATCACTCGTAAAAGCACAGTAATGAAAAGAGCATATGGTGTGACAATCAAATCAGCGTGAATAATTGGGGTTAATCTGGGAAAACACAGGATAGCAAACACAAGTGTTAAGTTATGTAACCGTGACGAGAGATGAATATCTGATATGATATACACCGGGATTTATACACTGAGAATGTGGCAAAAACGGAATCATGAATCGAAGAAAATGACGTACTGGATAAAACAAATCAAGTTAAGAGAACAACCAGAATGTAAATGACAAGAATAAAACTTAAGTTAGTTATTTAATTTTTGGTTAGAAATGCGGGGTAAATTCAATCCGATTAACAAGCGAAATAAATAAACACGCACACATAGTGTATACCTTGACTAACTGATATTTAATCGCATAACTAGTGATTTGAGTTTATTTGATGCTGCGATTCCTGCTGTGCAGATATTTTTGTTGTAAGTAATGGATGCGTTTGTGGACCACCTTGATATAAGAAGTTTGAGGGAAATAATAACAAACAGTACAATAATAATAAGATTGTTATGATGCATTTCAATATTATCGTTCTGAAAAAGGTGATTTTTAGACGAGTGGAAAATTAAACATTGTAATACTACTATTACAACTACTATTGATAAAGTTTTGTTCTCTGAGCTGGATGGTTTGATCGTGGAGCTTTCAGTGTTATTGTGAAGGACATCATCAGCACAAACTATTAAAATCATCCACCTGAGCTACAAATCCCCACTAATACTACCACTACTCAGTGGATTCATCAAATAATTCGAAGGTACATCATTTTATTTATGAATGTTATTCGTTAGTTTCATCATTCAAAAGTCAATTCAGTTTCTGTTTTAAAACAGTCTGAATTTTTTGACAATCCGAAACTCAGAATAGTTATTGATTAGCTAGATATTTGAAAATGAGATACAGCAACCAATCTAATGGCCACTACCAGTTTAACATTACAAAGAATAATTTATTTGATTTAATGAAATCTACCGAGGTGGTATTAAATCAGAACTATAAAATTAGAAATTTACAAGTCGCGCGCTAATAAACAATTGTAATTAATATGTACATGGGGTATTTAGTGATACACTGAGTCAATTAGGCTTATCCGCTCAAGGGCAAATGATAAGTGAAAGACGCTGATGAGCACAGCCTACTGATCGAGATTCAATCCAAATTTCTGAGGAATGTATATATGTGTATATCATTCAGTTTAGTTTATAAAAGCTAGGTACTTATTCAGGTAGCAGATTGAGCTTGCCTATAGGAAGCTTGTATATCAGTAGGAGAATAAGATGACCATCCAGGAGACTAATTAACTGTTATAAAGGATTCAAAACGCCAATCAGACCTAGAAGACCCTATAGAAAGTTGTCAAATGTCTTCATAACTTGGAATAAATATCTACCTAAACCTGCAACTCATTTAAAAGTACAGGTTTATGTATTATGTTTTCAGTAACTTTTTTTGAGAGTAAACCAAACCATAGTACTTGTGGTAGGGTTCGAACTGGCTTTAACCATTAAGTCATTGCTTCACGGATAATTTTTGTAAATCACCTGATATAAATCGTAGACATATGATCTTAGGTTAGCCATCAATTAAAGCCAAGACTGAAACTTCTAGATTAGATTCGCTGAAGTGGGGGTCGTGGATACGCACTGATCACTGAGGAGTCTCATACTAGAACGATGCCACCGTTCAGTGTTTCCAGGTTCCCAATGGTGGTCTAAGATCGGTTCATGATTTAAATTATGAAAATACTACAATCCATACAAATACCTTTATACTTAATATGAAATATTTAAAAACTGTTAAATTAGGCACATTATTTCGAATTTTCTCATGCTCATTATCTAACATCATAATGTTGTCGTATATTTCATTTGTGAATCGTTCAATACTGATATGTACTGAAGTCGTTCTATAAATTTCAAAACAACCGTCTATAAACACAAGGGTCCTGGGGAAAAGATTATTTTGTTTGTTGTGTGAAAAAGTCAATGTACAAAGTAAGATTACTTGACAGTAATAGCATAAGTAATACAATTCAGTTTTAATAAGTAATATGCACCGACACATTAAAAATATAAAATGTAACAATCTTTAAGACAGTAATGTGATTAGACTTATAAACGATTGGGTATATGTCATCAACTATTAACAATTTCTATTCACTACACACACTAACATCGATTAGATCATCCCTAAGTAGTAGAGTTAGCCGTTTAAAAAAAGTATTTGTACTGATCATAAAATAGAACAAACTTTTCTTGCACTGATGAAATATATTTGTGATAGACTTTCGGTTTAGAAGATATAGATCATCAGTATCGTTAAATTAAATAAGAAAGTAAACTAGTATAATTTTAATTATGGCTAGGAGTGAAATTCAGAATGAGCGTTTCATCCTAATACAGGGACTTATCAGATGTTGATATACCTGTCTGTACTACAATGTTGATATTTACAATGAGATTTTAAATCAGTACCTAACGGTTCAAGCACTCAAAGTCTTATTCAGGATTATAGACCAGTGTGTGTTAACATATATTGATATGCTCAATGAAATAAATTGATAACCGAACCAAAACTAGATTACATCATTATTAGTAAGGGTCTGTGTATTGTCCAACTGTTGAAACTGAATTATGTTGATAAAACCTTTATTAATAATGATCTAAATGTAATATCTGTTGGGCAAGCTTATGGTTATATGCACTCGATAGTTCAGAGAACATAGAGTTAAATGTTTAATGAGAAAAGTACTGAATTCACGTCCTGACGTGAGTAACAACTTAGATGATATGGTAGGTACATCCATTTGACGAGTCCCACAAATAGATTGAAATGCGTATTCGTATTTGGTTTCTAGGTCACACTATTATTCTATATTAATCACAATTAACCTATAATAATTCCCCTTTTGAACTGTATATGCCACAGTAGTACTTCGTGTAACAGTCATAGGTGTCAAGTTGTTGGATATAATCAACAAGAAACCCTGTACTGCTTGAAAGAAAACATAAAAACATCACCAAACTAATCTTAGAGATTGGTTATGAAAATGTACAACTTAACAACATACTTTACATAGAAAAAAAAAGAGAAGTTACTTTGAGACATGGAATAAGATTCGCATTTGCACATTTATAACAGCTGAATGAAAACACTTCAAGTGTTACAATCAGGAAGAATACATGATCTTCTTCAACTGAATAGTTCGAATACTTATTAGAACTTCTTCAAACAGACTGACCGTTGATCATATTTCTGCATCATTGGAGATATATCTACGTTTGATATATTAGTAATTTATGTCATTTCACAACCATAAAGTAAAAAAAAAGCAAACTTTTGAGTAGTATATTCGCTGTTTACTCAGTCTAAGTACGCAGGCTTACGAATTCGCCAAACCAGTGGATCTTTTACAATTAATTGTCAGATAGCTGAGTAGTGATAAATTTCATGTGTGTCAAGTCCTTCTTAGTGTTGATCGAATTCTATCGACCAAGTTGCAATGTGGCCACTAGTCTAGGTGACCCGACATCGGGTGCACTATGTTGAGCTATAAGGTGGGGGTTGGAGATAGTCAAAAGGAAACCCTAGCTAACTTAAATTTCGTGCTATTTGGCACGCATCAGCAAGGTTTAACTGTAATGTTGTGAGAACTGATGTTCTCTGAGAGATTCGAAACAGTGAACCTTTAACCTGTAAATTTGTTTTGTCATTGATGACTTAAAACATAGGAACAAAACCTCACATCATCCAGTTTGTTAAAAACAATTTCTATAATCAAAGAATAAAATATGTGAATGTGTGTTATGGTGATAGGTGTATTTAACCATTAATAATTATCACAGAGTATACATACATTTATAGGTGAAAGTTTAGAGTATAAGGATGAGCCAGAGTCGAGAACAAAGTTTTTGGGCCTATGAGAGAAATTCAAATACCAAGTACATTATGAACAGTAGAAATGTCTTTGCGTAGTGCTTAAAACGTTTATAATGATAAAAAATAAGTAAATATTGTCACTATGCGATTAAAATGAGAGTATTAAACATAACAAATAGTCTCCTTAAATTGTTTGTAACAGGTAAGTCGACACTATTCCTAAGACTTAACCGCGAGACTATAATTTATGGACGAACTAATCAGATTTAGGATGACAGGTCTCTGATTTTTGGCGCGAAATTCATTCATCTATTTGGCTAAATAGAGTTTTGGCATTACAGCTGATGTCATTCCGTGATGAAAACCCTATATCTAATTCCTAATTTTAACCACCAACTGTAAATCCTAAATCTAATTCTTCACACTGATTTATAATCCTCCTTTGGTCCTAGTTATTAGGTGGACACTCTCAAGGTCAGTCTTGCGTCGCTCAAAAGTCGTTCATAAATTATAGTATCACCGCCTTAACCCTTAATTCTGGAATGAGTAGTTACTTACGGGGACTATATTTTATGGACGAACTAATCAGTTAGCAACTCCTGGATTTTCGCTCGAAATTCATTCATCCATACGATCACAGAACACATTTCCATTATAGATAATGTCAGTTTGTGATGGAAATTGTAGCCTGAAACTGCTTATTCTAAGCCAAACAATGAATAATATGGGGATTCTAACAGTTTACTTGATCCCTTTATTTAAGGGTTTGAGAAGACATGTAGTCAATAAACGAATGGACAAATTCACATACCATTGTTTATCTTTAAGACTAATATACAGTGTAGTGATGTGTAGAAGACTTTAACAGATTTACTAATTCCGTAAAATCTGTTTATACTTTGTAATATTATTGTTCGCTTTTCAGTAAACTATTTACTTACATAAGGTGTTTTACCGACTAATTAATAACTGATTGAAAGTTGGTCACAGTTGTTTTAAGCTCATCTATTTACAATACTCTTAACGACTTTTATACATAGTATAACATATTAAACATTAATGAACAATTGATTGACTTAATAGATTCTAATAATTTCATTGTTGTCACATATTTATATCCGCTTAAAGTTATTTTTAATGAAACCATTACAATAATAATGTAAGAACTTAATTAGTAAATAAATATCTTTTTTTAATGGTTAATATCTTGAGTCAGTTGAAGCTAGACCACCAAGGAAAACCTGGAAGCACTGGACGGCCACTTCGTCTTATTGTGGGACCCCTCAACAGAGCGCATCCACAACCTCGACCGCTGCTGGATTCGAACCAAGGACCTACTGGTTTCGCGCGCGAGCACTTAACCACTAGATCACTGAGCCGGCATCCAACGGTGTTAATGTCCAACTTCAACTAATCCACGAAATTGAGCGACACATCCACCATTGTCTTCAGTGAGTTACTATCTCACAACAGACCTGGTTGAACTCCACTGGTCACTACTTCTCACTGGAACTTCAGGATATACCTCTTGAAGCCAGTCACTAGTGAACACATGTTGATTAATATCAGATGGGTTTTGTGGATATTATAGTAATTTAAATGGTTAAGATCATGAGTCATTTGAAGCTAGACCACCATGGAAAACCTGTCATAAACAATTTGTTTTTTATCATCTGTTCATAATGGTAATAAGATTGTACAAAAGAAAAAAAGAAAAAAAACAAAAAGGAACTGACAATCTATTATTCAACGTTATCAGTTGTTCATAGGCAAACTAAGCATGAGGGTTAGACAACGGTGATAATTAGGTTTAAAAATAACATCAAAATGAAAATAATCTTATTTAAGGGAATATAGATGTGTATATAATGGTAGGTAATACGCCTTAGATATTTATTTGTTTGTCCATAAATTAGTACATATTAAGGATAATATACAAATAAATGAACATTTAAATTAATTACCATTGAAATTTAATCATAATTATTGCTCAAATATCAAAAAACAGGGGTTACACTAATTCAATAAAACAAAGACAAATTATTTTATAAAGATGAATCTTTCAACAAACACTGACAAGAAATGATAAATATATTATGCTAATAATAGCAATAATAATAATCATATTTACATTGGTGACTAATGCCGAGAGGTAATTCAACAATTCCTGTGAGAAACTGTGATTAATATGAAGTTCAACTATATCGATTAGACATGCACACTACAATTCAGGGGGCTAGTGATTAGAGGTTAGCGCCTGAGCTTGGAGATCATGTGTTTGGTTTCCAGCGGCTGGATCATGGATGCATACTACACTGAAGAGTTCCCTTATCAAGAGCCTCTTGGTTTTCATTAATGGTCTAACTGAGACCAGTTTGTGACTCCAACAACCCTCTACAACTATCAACACTTTTAAGTTAAACGAAAACATAAATACACAACATCATGAACAAGACTTTATTGCAGATTACAAATAATTATGTCCGTAAATCTGTATATACTTCTAAGCAGACAGTTGGAAAAGGTAAATATACACAAAACATGTGGATAATAAAATATGTTAGTTAACATGTGTCAGAATTGGTTACAATGGTGCATTTGTATTCACTTCTTATATTTCCTTCAGATATTAGGTTTTATAATCATCTTACATGTTTCCTCTTCCATAAATTCATTCTCCCTTCTCAAATCGTGCCACCTATGGATTACTGTTTTATACTTCCACTAATACTGTTACTATTTCTGGGACTGTAGCATTTGTCTTAATAATTTCATTTCCTTTAATGTTCATCTTATAAAGTAGTAAACACTAATTCATAATTTCTCTTCAAATGCATAAGACGTTTTACATTGAACTGTTTTAAACATGGAAAATAACTGAAATTTAATGTAAGTTAAGTACAGTCCCATACCAAATCAGTTTTAGCCTAAATATTCTATGTACAGGTCAATGACTCTACTTAACTGTCTAAAGCAAAGTAAGTGGAATAATAAAGTTTGAATCTTTAGCCCAGTTGTCAACTTATGAATAATAATTACTATTACTGTTATGATCATATTTTTGTGATATCCCAGAGAGTAGAAATTTGAATTTCTGACTAGGTATTACACTACTACGCTATATTTGTATAGCTAAAGTAGTTCCACAGTACTTCAATTACAGGTTAAGACCTGGCAATGACAGTGAAAAAAACCGAAAGATAAAAAAACATAATACAGTTATATGACACAAAGTACTCCCCCTGCAGCTCCTCTACAGTTGCTGCTGGTCCCAAACCTGGGCAAAGGAGGAGTGTTGGGCATGAAGTCATCAAAATTTGCTAAAAAGCACGAAACAATTGTCTAGCAAGACACTCAGTGTCCGTTGACCGGATGCCATCAACAATAGCCTACTGTGGGAGAGAAAAAACTAATCTCCAGATGAAAAGGGAATTAGAAGACGTTGGAGATGGATGAGACATACATTGTGGAAATCACCAAACTCCATCACGAGGCAAGCCCTAATTCAGAATCCTGAAGGTAAAAAGGAAAGAGGAGGACCAAAAGAATGAATAGCATTTGAAAACAACTGGAAAGGAGAGCCAGAACTGGGTTGTTCAGAGAATCCTAGTTGGCAGCTTATGCTCCACGAGGAGTAACAGGCGTACATAACAAGCTCAGTCATGACGTCTTTCTAACAGAAGAACTGGATAATGCAATTTATGTGATACTAAATTCTAAGGCATCATAATAACTTGATTCAAGCATCGATTATAAGCAGTAATTGACAAAAAGACTTTCCACTAGGTAAACTACACATCGTTAATACATTGATAACAACAATATATCAAAAATTCTATCCAAAAACTAACAAACACACATATTCACACATCAAATCCAATTACTGTGCCAAAAACTTTCAACCATGTTAGAGCAGAATACAACATACAACAAATATTTGTAGATGTAAACATGAACGCAATGTTGTAATAACTGTTCGATTGTATTTTTATTCTCTGAGTATGTGTGCATTTACACCATTTCAAAAGTACTTGTTATAATAAAAATAATAAGAGAACTGATTGAATTTCTAGAATAACATTGTCTATTTGGAGAAATATATACCCATATCAAACATAAATATAACAAGCATAATTCACCGAAACATGGATATGTTGTATACAAAAGAATGAATTAGTATGTTACACATATTGTGCACAATCATAACAAGATAAAAAAAAGTATATAAATAAATCAGTGTCAAAATTCCAATTTAAGCTGTTTACATGGAATAATAATAATAGTAATAGTAATAATAATAATAATAATAATAATAATAATAATAATAATATTATTATTATTATTATTAATAAAGTAAAAATACAACAATGAGTATGTTGTTAATTTGAACTCATTTCCAATGAAAAAAAGTCAAGACAAAGAGTAAATATTGTTTGAAATTTGTACAAATTGTGTTTTGTTGGCAGAGAGGTACAACAAAGATATCGATGATAAACAGCAGACAAGTATCATTACATAAAAAGGTAATGTACCCTCAGTATTACACATATATAAACATATACAAACTATTTTATATCTGGTGTCTATTGAGTAGACGATCATTCCAAGTTCCTTTATAGATAATAATGTATATAGGATACTTTAAAAATGAAAATTAAATGTTATAAGTTTACTTATTACCGTCTGTTATTCATAATACCCACTGGTCAAGCAGTGGATATGTCAGACGATATACCTCTTTCAGAAAGGCCTTATCATTTTTTTTATCGAATAGATAAACTATGACTAATAGTGAAATCAAAGACGTGAGTTTCATTCTATTTCAGACTCGTCGGTTAGATGTATTGGTACTTCAGTATTGATATGTCACACACCTTTTGTTTCAAACACCCAATGTGTTGTCCATCAAGCTAATGACTTCAGAAAATCGATAAATTATCTAGAAGGTATAACGTTTACGTCATCATTAGTACATGTTCATATCCTTCCCATCAAAACTATTTCAAACAATCCTAAGGAACAACCGGTCAGTGTTTTTGTATGTGAGAGTAAAACTGAAAATTTCACGCTAATCTTGTTTTGTTTGTTTTGTTTACAGTTCTGTGTATGTTTCAATGACCAGATTGATGAACAGTACGAAAAAAAATTGTTTTTATGTTGAATTCGAACGTTGATTCATCACACCTCGACAGTATACTCTAATACAAATCCATAGATTATTTTCTTTTGAAGTAGAAAACATTCAATGTTATTTGTAGGTAAACTGTGTTCATTTAATCAGTTAAATGAAGTTCTTTACTTAACAATAATATAAATAACACACTTAAAATAATTACCAGACATTTACATTCATATTGAATGAAAATCTACTTAGAAATTACTTAGCGTATTTTTTTTTTCTTTTTGAGTTCATCTAAATAATTCATAAACTGAAAACAAACAACCATGAAAAAAATTAAAATGTTGAATATATCTGTACATTCTTGTTTTAAAAGAAATTCATGAACTGATATGCACTTATAAACATGTAATGTACTAAAATGTCAAAGGACATCCTTCTGTATAAATATCATGTTATACAGAATAATATCAGGTGCATATAGATGGCCTCCTTCATAATTTACAAGTTAAAAAAAAAAATTAATTAGGATTTATGGTTAATCCATTATTGAGAGGTAAAGAGAGGAAGGAAAAAAAGAAAGAAAGAGGGAGGGATAGATTGGATGATGAGACCTGTTAAATTATATGATTAGCATTTGGTTAAACAGTACCAAAACAAACAAATAAATACATAAGATTGTTTAGTAGTTTATGTGAGAGAGTACATTTGAACACATGCAGAAAAATTAACTATCACAAAATTGTCATTATTTTGACAAAATTTGCACTTTCCAACTTTTCTGAAAATACAACAATAATGAGTATATGTATGTGTTTAAATGCAAAGGCAAGCTGTGTGAGGCGCTATCATTTCAAGAAGTATGAAGGTAAGAATTAGTGACTGTAGAAACCAGTTGTGGCTTAAAATTTTGTAAAACACAGAAACAAGAGAATAGATAGTAATAATATAAGAGAAAAACCAAATTAGTGAAGATGGTATGACAAAAAGACAAAACAAACTGCACAAATGATGACTTAACGCAGAGTTGAATAGTAGATAGCCGTGGAATTCAGGATGTACATTCCATCCTATATTGGACTCATCCATGGTTCGTTCCTACATGCCAGTGTTCACATTTAAATAAAGACTCGAACTTAGTATTTTTCGCTCTAAACGCTCAACGCATTGTCTATTTAGCTACTCAGTCCAGGTACCTACAAGCTTGTAAAATGGTAGTGGATTTTAATCTATCTGTATGTGTTGTTTGAATCTTCCAGTTGTTGGAGTGAAGAATTGCAAACGAACGGCCTTAATTACTATACGCGCATCCTGTGAAGATTGTCTCGACATTATCATTGAGTAATTACAAGTATTTGAACCAGAGTTATATAGAAAGATCATTGAATAGACCAGAATACCTCAGTGGTAATGCCTCTGATTCGAAGACTATGTGATCCAGGTTCGAATCCCTCGATGGGAATCAATTCACTTAGGATTGTAGAAACTTCTTACTACCGAGTGTTATCTAGTACGTACATAGTTTTCGAAAGGGTTACCGGCCGACTACATCCAACCACTTGACTGATATCAAAAGTTTCACTTCTTACCTGTTTATTGTATGCTCTCAGGAGACTATAAATTTTCTAACACTAGCAAATAAATACATGGTAGTCATTTATCATTAGAATCTGCACGGTAACCGCGACAAGTGGTTGTAGACGTTAGGCAACAAAATGACTTAGAATAGATCAAAAGGTGCAACTTCACACTTTTTTATCTAGATCTACAATTCTAGTATTCTGTGACTCATGCTTTTTCACTGTCTTTCCATACTATATGTATTCGGAATGTCTATTCTTCCTCAGTATGATTAGTACTAAAATATTTACATTCCTTTGATATTTAACGCGATAATTTCACTGAATATTGCTAACGTAGTATAGGAACTTGAGCCGACGCATATATTTCCTGTTCCCTCCGTGTTTTACGTCTAACGCAGGATTTGACATTAGGCTTCAATTACAAACTGATATTAATTAAGTAAATAAGGAATAACGAAAAGGAAGAATAGACAGTTAGTTCTTTCTAATTAAGAGTTTCTCAAATGTGCACATCCACGACTCAAACTGAGATCAATCTATTCTGTGGAATAACACAAGTTGTAAGATAATCAGGACTCCTTAAGACAAATTGATCAGGAATTGTTTCTCTTTTTTTTACATTACAAATTGATATCGGTTAGGCAACCATTGAAGACCTAGAAAGATTGGATATTTGTTGTTTTACCACATGATTACTCAGGAGACCTTGTTTACAACTTCAATCGGGGTTGAATCTAACATCTTAATTTTTCGAAGTGAGCATCTGACCTTTAAACTAATGAATTGGTATCCAATTGTTGATTTATCGACATTAAACTCATTCATGATATTTCATAACTTTATCCAACGCTACTTACTCAATAACTGTCTGGAGTTGAATGATGTAGATTTTTAAATTTACTCAATCTATGATATAGTTGATATTTGTATTGAATATGATTCCATCGTGATGACTACTGGTAAGAATATTTGACTTTTTCACATACCCAAAACAAAAGAAAACTTCAATGACCTGAAAAGTTCAAATTGCTCTTCATATACGACAGGCCATACATGAACACATATATACATACATACCTACATACTCATCAACATCATTATATAAATATATATATGTAAATATTGGAATTGTCTGATTGAATTCACCAATTCATACACACACACACACATAAAAACAAACAAAATCTTATCTGATTTCACAAAGTCATTAAAATAGTTATTATGATTAGATAAATATGTTTTCCATAATTATGACTAGTCTAAACTATATTGGTCATCTTTTTAATAGGTAATAATAATAATGATAATAGTACATGATTTCATTGTAAATAAACAAAAAAAAACATGTAAATAATCCTGCGTGGAGTTACACAAATAGATACTAGATAAATAGACAGTTTGATAGGTAGACAGATGATATATAGATAGATAGACAGACAGACAGATTCTTCACCAAAAAATAGAAATAATATGACACAATTTGAGACTTTGATAGGTATATAGACGACGAAGAAGAAGAAAAAAAAGAATGAGAAGGAGTGAGTAGTTAAACGTTTGTGCTCAATGTAAAATAAATCAATGAGCAAATGTGGGCTTAATATATATAGATAGATAGATTAGCTCTATGCATACGTAGAGATAATATGTGTACTCGATGAGTCAAATCATAAGATATATAATTAAGTGCAATATTCAGAGTGCTTAGTACTTCAATGTGTGTGTGTGTGTGGATGTATGTCTGCATTCGTATGATGTTTTGAATGAGAAATGAAAAAGTCTCGACCTATTAATTAATTAATAATAAAGATTGTTATCAAAGTATAATGATTGAAATTACACTTCTGATGGATAATGGAGTAAATAAATAGAGGTAGAATAGATGTGTGACGTTAGGAGAGACATAAATTAGTGACCAAAAGGAAAACCATATCATCAGCTATAATTTAAACGAATTATCTTCATGAATTTCGCAACTAAATTATAATCCTACATTCATTTCTGATTAGGTTCGACGATATTAACACTCGAGAATCTATCAATTTGTAGGAAGTTTATTATTACATATGAGAAAAATGAAACAATCATCACTGATGGCATTGAACGATCGTCATGTTAACTATAGTAAGTCAATTAAAGATAGTTTGGAAGTAGGGAGGTTCAACGCAAATCTAGACGATCTCAAGAGTTACTGATTACCGAGGCGTTTCATACACTAAAACGAAGCCAACTATCAATCGAACTCAGTTTCATAAACCTGTTCAATAATAAGTATCAGTAGAAGTTTTAACACAAGGTTGGTTAGTTAACAGTGTCATGAAATGAAAATGTAAATATGAACCAAGACAATATAGTATAATGGCCAGAGAGCACATTTGAATGGTTGAGTTTCGGAAACGTTGGAGGTTAAGCGTTCGCGTGCAACACCGAAGGTTAGGTTTGAGTCCCATGTGCGGGATCGTGGGTGCACAATGTTGAGGAGTCCCATACTAGGACGGAATGGCCGTTAAGTGTTTCCATGTTTTCAATGCTGGTCTAGCTTAGATCGACTCATTAATTCAACTTTGAAAATAAATGATTTTTGTTAAGAATAATGAAATGACTAACCACAAATGGAGTGGTGGGAAACTTAGTAGCAGAATGCAAAAAGGTAGAATTCACATGGGAACGGTTTCAAATATAAAATTGACGTAAACTAGACTACAACATAGTCATACAAGTCTTCTGTCACAGAATTAGAAATAAATACACTTTTAACAGGGCTTGGAATAAATAAGCGAATCTGTTTAGGTTACATGACTTATAGGCTTGACACCTACGCTAAAGTAATATGCTAAAAAATATATGCTATTCACATGTATTAAAGCTAATGTGTTTGATTTCTAAACCAAATAAATCTTAAAAATTATATTTGAAATAATCTCAGCGATTGAAATTTAAATAATTCCAACGCTTTGTCAGGGTAACAATTGACTCATATTCATATAGTTAGTAGTTAGGATATGTCAATGTTTAAGCCTACACTTTTTCAATCCAAGCTGTTTGAATAATACAAGGTCTTTAGCTGATAATGATCTTGTTAATTGATCATATTTTTGAATATACAAGTGGATGTAAGTTTTCTATTAATTAAATAATAAACTCTCTGTTACATTTAGCCATATTCAATACAGCAACCAATGTCCACTGGTCAAACGTATTAAAGTAGACAAAACTCATTAGGATATAGTATGTACGAAAATCAATTTATTTATATAAACAGGCTAGCTGTGAAAAAACATCGTCGTTACTGACATTTCCCATAAATTCATACGTATGAGGATGATCATTCTTTACTCAAAGTTCAATATATAGGATTTTCGACAAGCTTTTTCGTTTATTTAGTAGGTGAGTGTTGGACAACAAGTGTAATTTTAAGTGGGGATTACATTTGCAATAATTTAAAAACATCTATATATATATACTTTATGAACATGATGCACTGTAGCTCATTCCAGCTTGCTGGATGAAATGAAATCTTCAGTGAGAGTTATCATCTTATATGTAGGATTCATTCACTAAATGAACGACAAAAAAACTAGACACATATGCTGAACAGTGAAAAGGCGATAAGCTACAAATTCATGTTTATATTTATTACGATGTAAAAATGCTTGACTTTCATGTAAGCTGATAATTCAGACTTAAGAATAGTAGTAATAATAATTTTTGATTAATACTAACAAACAATGAATTGCAATCACAGTAAAACTATACTATGTCGACGGTCTTGAGCGACTAATCAAACTATTCGATCTTAAATATTGGTGGAAATTTAAAACGCTGTTGAGGACAGCTTTTTGCTGAAACTCATAATTTTTCGAAAGGATTGGATGGTAGTTTTCTTTTGCAATGAACTTTTAAGGTCAGTATATTACGGTTAGGAGCATCGCGGCAATAGCAGTTAAGATTTAAAAGTTTAAGGATTAAGATCTTGGTTTAAAGGGCTATGGTCAAGGAATTTAAGAGTTAGGTTTTAGATCTTACAAGATGTAAGGTCTAGCTTGATTAAAGAACTATGGTCTACAGCCTAAATTATCGATATTTAACAATAATAAGTTCACTAATGATATTAAAACATCTGATCCTCTGTAATCTTATCATTTTTCTGTATTTTACAGTTAACTCCACTTGTAGCTCTTCTAAAGTTACTACCGGTCCCAAGCCCGGGTAAAGGAGGAGGGTCGGGCATGGGGGTTAGCAACCCCACCCCATAGAAAACTAAACCGCTAAAAAAACGCTAACCAGAAAAAATAGTTCAAGCCATTTAAGCTCTGCCCTGGGTGTTAGAAGGTCTTCATTTAGAAGAGTTATGATGCCTCATGGTGAAAACTCAGTTCCTTCGAAAGTCACGAGGCCGATGCCTCTCCTTTTTAACAACCAGAACAATTTTTTTATAGTAAGTAATGTTTTGTAGTTTTTACACGAAAGCTGCATTCTGACTAGTTATTTTTTGATTAATTCTTAAAAATTTGCTTAGAGTTGTTTGTATAATATAGTTTTACTTAACACACTTATCCTTTTCAGTAATCAACAAGGTTAAATGACAACAAACTAAACCATAAAATATATAGCTAATAAACTGTCTATATAGAAAGTTGACAATTTGATTAATTGGTCATATTTTCTCAAGTCAGTCAGTCAGAAACAACATTGAACTTCATACGTACGTACATCAGTTCGAGTTGCCATACCACATTAACACAGAGATCCAATTGTCGATTCAGTTCTCGTGTTACTCCATACCTACCTACCTACCTACATACATACATACCTACCTACCTACCTACCTACATACATACATACATACGTACCCTTTTAATTCGTATTTTATAGAACAAAAAAATTTTCAAATCTTTAATTTTCCTTATGATTATTGATGCAGCTACAGTAATTTAAATGTTTTAACCATTTATCTTGTATTATATTATTTATAATATGGTATGACAATTAGGGTTAAAATACACATATGTCCCATGGGACTTTAAGTTGATTTTATGATTGACTGAATTCAAAGATCAATTCATGTGTCTGACCTTTAAATAACAAAGGCTGAACAATGATCAATATGTGATTTACTCATTTTTGTGTTAACTTTAATTCATTGACGTTAAATAAAAATGAAAAAGGCAAACAACCATAGCGAAGATCATTTAAAGTTATTAATCCCGATAACAGCTCTGACTCGATCAGTGTTTTTCGAGTAGAGAGCGTTGATAGGCCATAAAATCTTTCGATATACGGAGTCAAACACTGTCTTATGGCTAAGAAATACAACTGTAGTTGGGAGTCGGTAATTATGTCTGTGTTCTAGGGCTTGGAAATGTGTGAATATTTGATCTATATACATACATTCAGATCTGAAACTAGCCTGACTTTCTCCGGATTCCTCTTCATTAGCGTTATAGAAGCTAATATTTTGGATACTATTGTTTTCAGAAATAGTCTCACTAACTCTCGGATATTTAATACCCGTTTCTTTGATAAGTATGAAAAGTTAATAACTGCTGCTTATCTCTATGGCCGCCGCCTTTTGCCTCAGCTGCCTACTACTGATCATGATCATCGTTTAGACATTTTGTCAGGCTACGTCTAAATTACCTTCGCTGCTGATGTTCCGAGCCTGACGGGATGGGTTTTCGAGTCTTCATCAGTTCGGTAGACGCTGTTAAAATTCGCAGATTTGTCTTAACCTTTTGGTTATAGTCACACGCAGATATAACGGTTGTTTTTATGTCTTATGGACAACATACCAACCCACATCGGGGTTTACTCTGAAGCAGTTCGATTCGTTCTAATTTACAAGTGTGAAACATGGTCTTCAAAAATAAAGGATATATTTAGTTTACTGGTACTCGATCATAGGTGTCCTCGAACTACTGCTCGTATATTTTGAGAAAACGGAGTTAGCAAACCTGAGGTTAGATGCCTAGTACTAGATATGGGAAAAACATTGACGACGTAGTGAATCGTTGTCGACTAAGATGGGATATATATATATACATATATATAACGTATGTACATACATTGACAACAGAGGCGCGCGAGATTAGTGGTGTAAGAGTTGAGTAGGCTGGAACAAATATGGGGGTGACCAAACCAAGACATGACATCAGTCCATAAATATTTTATATATTCGACTGAATTACGTAGGTAGATGCAAATTACATGGTTTAGGTTTGGGTGATTATCGTAACCAATGGTTACAAACTGGGTGACATGGATAAAAAACGCTCATAATAGCGCGGGTACATTTACTTTTTGACTTCCCTTTGATCCTAAGTTTCTAAATTTCTCATAAATATTGTAATTCCACTAATTCCTACTTTTCGCTCGAATTATCTATTAGATGCTTGATGTTTTTTACTATCAATAATAGTGTTAGTACTTGTACTACTCTAGGATTTGCCCTGACTATTTTATCTCTTCATGCTAATGATAGGATGATAGCAACTAGAAGTGATATACATATGTGTTACGACGTTCTAAGTTGCATTTGACTGACTTACTGACTGATTTTCAAATTACATATGAAATATGGCGGTAATACTTGGAGAAAAAGGATGAAATAAGGGAATAATATATTTCTTATCAAACTCAGACAATAGAAAGAGACGAAAAAATTGACTTGACTAAGTTCCAATGTGGAGTCGATTAAGAAGGATGTCATTTATGAACTCCAACGTTAACTAATGTCATACTATCACTGTTGTCTAATTCACTGCTCTAATTAAAATACTATGTTTTATTTTTATACCGTTTACAATCATACGAATACCTTTAATTTAAAATTTATCGATGGAATTCAAGTTTGAGTTGGTTACCGTCAGCGTTCTCAATATTCAGTGAATGTGTGTTGCAACCAAAAATTTCGGTCGTCTTTCTGTTAATTTAGTTATAAGTTGCAACATACTAGAGTGTAGTTTTCATTCTAGATTTCATTTTAGGTTCCCTAAACTTCACCATACTTGTGTTTTTTATCCGTAATGTTTGGGAGGGCGTCTCGCTGATATGTTCATGTAGAACAATTACAGATAACTCACAGACTCTTGAAATGGATTGTTTAGCAAACCTCACACTCAAAAATCCTGGATCCATTCATACTAAATGGTTTGAAAAAGTGCAGTCGTAAGTAAGGAATACATACCTGCAATCTTGAGGGATCAGATGCTCCAAATGGGATTCGAGCCCGCGTTGCACAACTTTACAGTGTGCAACGTTACCACAGTGCAATTTAGTCGACGAAAATCGGTCAGCAGTAAAGAACTAGGACAAAAATAACACTGGAAACCACTACTCAATGATCAATCAATTGCAAATACCTTAGTTTTAGAGGAGATCAATCGCAGGATGAACAGCTCAGTAGTAACGTCTCGGACTATGAGACTGGGTAATGCGGGCTCAAATCCCATGATCAACATCAGCTTCTTCGAGATTACACTTACATATTGGTGATGATTGCTAAGTGGCATAAAACCGAAATTAGGCAAAGTTTTCTGTTCACTTCCTCCAACCACCTGTGGTGTAGGCTACTTATGTTGACAGATATAAGTAATATGTAACACCAATCGGAAGTGAAATGCCTGCCAGCCGAAGAATTAATTGAAGAGAACAGAAAGGGAAGTATGTACAGTATAACTGAAAAACGATGTGCAAATAATGTGTTTAATGTATAATTTAATGAAAGTACCGTGTGCATTAAATGATAATAAATCGGTCCCCCCCGCACATGAGTTTTCATTTACTATACGACAGATTACATCTTAACATAATGCACACAGTATCAAGCCATCTAGACTACTAGCCACATTGCAACTTAATCGATAGAATTTGATTGGCAGCATTAGGTAGGAATTAACAGAGAGATGAAATTTTCAGGCCAAATCTTAGAAGAGTAAAGGTAGTACCAGTATCAGTGATGATTGAAGAGATTAGGCATCGAATATACGATCCGAGAATACATAAATTAATGACATAAAAACATGAAAAAAGTTATTGAGGAATTCAGAAGTTCAGAATTTGAGGGAAGACAAAGAACGGATACATTTGAACTATTGCAAACGATTTCGAGCCACATCATTCAAAGTCTCTAACCATTGATTACAATAATCACGCGGATCCCAACCAGGTATTCTACACCTAATATAACAGTTTTCAGTCTAAATTTCAATGACTTCATGAACTGATTACTTACCAGAAAGAATAATATGAAACTTTAGAAAAATAAATCAATGTATTTAAGAGATGAATAGAAAAAGAAGCTCAAAGTTAAAAATTTTATTACTCTATGTAAGCTATTTCATGAATACATTTCAAAAATGAGATAACATACTACTATTGTCATGATTTTTAATGCATAAGTGTGTATATGTATTTGAATGATCTCACAAGAGAAAGCACAATTAAATGAAACACAACACACTGATATCACATGTACCATTGCACATATAAATTAAAAGGGGTATTCATTATGATTATTATTACAATTATTATTATTATTATCATTAAGCTATGATATCATATAAAGTAGCTCAGTTTTACAACGAAAATACACACAGCCATACATACTGTATGATGTATGATTCATACATGGAAGATCTCTATTTTTACTAAGATAATAGTTACAAACTAAGACGGTGAATTAATGAAAAAGAAAACTATTGAGGTATAAGTCACGTATGATAGGTTCTATGAAAAGACAGAGAGCGAGTCAGCGAAATAGCACATATCATTATAGTAAAATCAATTTGATTGGTAATGGTTTGGTTTGTTACGTTGTTGATATTGTGACCAATACCTATATAGCCTACATTTCCATAGCTGATGCCACTTTTAGTGTACGGGTATTTGTGGAGATTGTTGAATTCCATAGTTTACATGACGAACGGATTTCAGTTAGTCAGTCACCAACAACGTAGGACTAGGCACATATATGCATCGGTTCAAGTTGCCACACCTCACTAGCACAACAAGATGAACACCAAATTCATAGAAGTAGTTACTTCAATGATAGTAATATATAAAAATAAAGATTGCATATAAGAATATAATACAAGGATAAAGAATTAATTCGTAGAAAGAAAGGTATGAAGTAATTTTAATCTCACGGTTTAACGAAAGATAAAGAGTGTATACACCTACACCATTATGGTCGATTCTGAGCCATGTCGCCCCAGATTCTTCCACCATTGATTACGATAGTCATGTGGACCCCAACCAAGTAGTCTGCATCTACCAACCTGGCTAAGGCTAGAAGTAAGTGACTTCAAGCACTGATACCACGTTTTGGTTTGGCCACCTCTAACTTTCTTCCACCCGTCTCCAACACCAGTCAGCAATGCGCGTCGTGGTAATCGGTGGTTGGGCATACGTAATATATGACACAAGCATCTCAGTCGATGAAGATTCACAACCTCATGAGCAGTTCTTAGTTAAATAACCACTGAAAACCAGGAAGCTCTTGACAGCTGCTTTATCTAATGGTATTACAAGACTAAACATCAGTGTGTATCTACGACCACACTAGAAATTAAATCTAAAACCTTTTAGATCTCTCTCAGAGAGCACTTTAAAATATTGAACCGGAATAGAATGGTTTATATTTGTACTACTATTTTAATAATTACTGAATTATTAAATCACTGTTCATGAAAAAGATTACAATTTAATTTCATGTGTAATTGTATTTAACAATTACGAGTTTGTGAACACAGATGACCTAGTCACGCTGTTCCTTTAAGTGACAGTAAGCAATACACTATGGATTTTCACACAGAAGTATATGGAGAGAGGGACAACTAAGTAGCTGAAAGTTAAGTAATTTGACTCTCAAGTCACAGAGTTACTAATCTCATGTAATATAAACTAGTGACCCAGTAGTAAGCTATTATTAAAATCCAGTCAATTATATGACTGTACTTTTCTATCTATGATCCGTAAAATGACGTTAGTGGTTTAAATATACTATCAAATGGGATTAGTGGACTAATAATTAATGATATCAAATTCTAGAAAAAACGTGCATAAGAAACGGTGAATGCATTGAAGGGGTTCTGTGTCATTTGTCGAATCAATAATGAGTAAACGCTATAAGGAAACAGAATGGAATGATGATGAGTAGCTCGTTCAAAATGGTTGTAACAAAGTAAAGAGGGAAACGATATATTCTACTAAAGTCTATTTCAACCTAATGCTACATAAGAGCTGGACTACCAACACAATTACCTTCCTCAATATTTGGTGATCACATAGATGTATATTTCAATAAAATGATATTACTCACTATCTTAATTAAGTGGTTGGCTTAGTGGTGAGGTTTAACATTCGAATGCCAATTTAATCTACTTTTGTTTAGGTAGTATTACTCACTAACCCTCACATAAATCTATGGCCTAGGCTTGATATCTATTATAATTTCTTTGACTACGACCCAGCTATTCATATTGCTTAGTATTCTTGGACACCAATTCACTCGACAAGTCTCCAAATTAGAACACGGTTGAACAGGGACGAAATTATATTCCAAATCACAAGGGTATATGGAAGTAGGGATTACAGTAAGATTAATGTTGGTATATTTATAGTTTTTACATGAGAGGATTCTAGAGTCTTTTTCCAGTATGTACTAGCGCGGATTGGTTATGAAATAATCAATCGGCGTGCCCGGACATAATCCTGCATGGAACACGCTTTAATCCAATCTATAATTCGCTAACAATATCATACACTTATGCTTGATGTCTATCATAAAAGGATGTCTGAACAAACAATTTAATGATGAAATTCTGTAGTGCGTTGAAGGTAATGTCCGTGGAGATGTCAGAATATAGTTAACGTGTGAACCAACGAAAAAAATATTGTCAGTATGGGGCTTTGTGGAGATTGTGATATTTTCGCAGTTGAGTGAATCTAAGCTGAACCATCATTGAAAATCTGGAAGTACTGGATGGCCATTTCGTCCTAGTATGTGCACTTATGAGGAATTCCATACTAGGACGAAACAACCGTCCAGTGACTTCAGGTTTTCAATAATGCTCTAGCTTAAGTTGACTCGTGATTTCTACTATGAAAAAATGTCTTTATGATTTAAAACACTATCATATTTTAGATTCATAGAAAGACCAGCAAAAAAGGCACCAAAACTAAAAATACGGGACTATAAATGTTCTAGTGAAAGATAAACAAATAAAATGTATCGCAAAATGATGCACACCAAAAGGTCCTCCATTTAGCTTATTTTCACAACGATTTAAATTAACGCACACACTAATTACAAAAGACAGTAAATACACACACATGCACGAGCACACAAGAATACACACAATACCTGCATATTCATCTAATTCCCCGTCATCTTCACTTTCGAAACGTACACTGCCATCATTTAAAGAATAGCGACTCGTTGCAATCCTTGGTTCCTCTCTACACAAAAAACAAAACAGAGAATTCAATAAATTCTGAGAGTATCAAAATGTTAAAATAACTACAATAAAGATTATCGATATTTGAATGTTTGTCGAACTTTTAAAGAGATTAACACATAAACTAAAGTTTGACGATGATAAGAACTCGTAATATGGTAAGTGTTTGAGAGGTCAATGAATTTGAAAAAAGGCAACAACAAACAAACAGATCATTTCCACCATATATTGAATTTTGTTAGATTCAATCTTCACTTCTCCTTGCTTGTTTCACGAAAGTCAGTTCACTATGGAACCTAATAACTTACATTGGGAAGTATTTTAAAGGTTATAGTGAAAAGCTGAGATCGTTAGAGTCTAATAAATGTTAAGTGTGAGACAAATGTATCACAGTTGACACTGGTTGATAGTCGTATAATATCAGGAATCGGTTAAGGTCAGCAATAGAGAACGTTACATACCAACTTAGAGGTCTAAGTAAAATACGATAGCCATGAGAAATGAAAACTCTGGGTTTAATCTCCTATAGAATCATTGATATGCACGGATGAGGGGTTCCCATCTGGGACGAAACATACTTGTTTAGTGTTCTTTAACTTTCGAAATGTTTAAATAACTAAAATTACCCTGTCAAAGAAATTATATCTGGATGTCTAGATAACCTAAGTTAATATCTTGTAGTCGATCAAAATATCTGTTCACTCTTTGATTTCAAACTTATCAACTACATAGATTAATACACTTTGGTAAGGATATATGAGACAAAGAAAAAGTAACGGTTCACGAAATATCTTTAAACAGAATGAAAGGATTATCAGATAACATAGACACCAGTCATCGTCAACGTAGTTTCTAGTAAAGGTATGCCTGAGGTATAATGTTAACTTGTGAATCGGAGAATGCGATATATAATATTTGATATTATATAAACATTAAGTTGATTTTTTTTAGAACAGATGAATTATGATTAACAGTGGAATCCAGGATGCTCATTCCATTCTATTCGAACCACATCAGCTGGATATACCTGTGTTGATGTTTGCATTAAGACTAAAAAAAGTACCTTTCACCTCAAACACTAACACGTTGCTCACTGAGCAACGTAAATTGTCAACTTGAGAGAGTTTTCTTCTCCACTATAAAATAAAGTAGTCAGGCAAATTCTCTGCAAATATACCTTATATTCAGAATTATATAATATAGCAAGTTGATACAAATATAATTCAGCTATCTATTTAGCTATTACTATCAAGATCGCGCAAAAATGTTCTACGTAGATAGGTGTTTTCGATAAACAACGAAGTGATAACTGATCACCAGTTTACTTTATTGATTAAGAATAATTATATTTACACACGGTAGCTATGTGTACATAAATTCCAATGTTTACAACTGGTCGACCACTGAGCAATGACTAATGTCATGTATGTTAAACTCCTTAGTGAAGATAGAATTTAATCGATCAAGTTGTGATGAGGCCGCTACTCTAAACGATCTGACATTTCGTGCACTAAGTTGAGTCGTAAGATGTTAGTTGAAGCTAATCAACAGAAAACCCTGTCTGGTATAGGTTTCGTGCTATTTAGCACTCGACAACTTGTCACTCAGATTCACAACTTGGGACATTACCACTGAGCTATAGGGCTGAGATTGACCTCCTCTAGGATTGAGATGTATTTTCAATGTCATGTATGTCCAGAGTTCATGTCCAGGTCTTTTCGTTCAATACCTTTAACTACAGGCCATAAAAGTACTTCTTTTCAAATGAGATTATCAATCAATTACCATAAGTTATAACTCTTAAATAATTAAACTAGTGACTTGAGCACATTGCAGATTCAAATCCAATGATAACGTGCGCTTTTTTATTCATAATATAAACTCAATCACCTTAATATAGAATTCACTTGATGTCAACCCATAAACGCACAGAGAGAGAGAGAGATGCCAATTTTTACTTTGACAAAATAGATTAAACCCAAGATAAAACAAAAGTCAAAACATATACATATAAAGTGAATTAAGTGACTACCATATGTATATATATAGTTCACCTTTTATTTAAAGCCAAGAACAACGTACAGCAATCAAACATACAAACAAAATAACATTCCAAAGTTTAAAAACATTATTATTTGTCAATTCTTGGCATTAAAATTAATAATAATAACAAATTAATTACAAAATAGTTTATTATTAGCAATAAAAATGAATCTAATAATAAATAATGATTTTATTTATTTATTTTTTTTTGTTTTTTTTCAGAAAAAAACCCCGTTTAATTTGTCCATTTCATATACTGTCCTCTGTTTCTCATCATATGACTCCATAGAATGACGTTTATTATTATTATTATCATTAGTTTTTTTTATTAAAAAAACACCTAATCATTTTTTGCTAGGTGTAGACTTTTACACTTGGCTTCATGCCATCATTTTACATGTGAAAGTCGTCAATGATACTAAACCGTTTGCTTAAGCTGAAGATACAAGTGTTTATTAACAGTTGTCTACGCAAAATACTTCGAATCCGTTGACCAGACACTATTAGCAACAACCTATTGTGGGAGAGAACAAATCAGATCTCAGTGGAGGAAGAAGCGCTGGAAGTGGATAGGATACACATTGAGGAAAACACTGAACTGCGTCACATGACAAGCCCTCACATGGAACCCTCAAGGTCGAAGGAGGAGAGGAAGACCAAAGAACACATTACGCCAGGAAATGGAGATAGACATGAGAAAAATGAACAAGAATTGGATAAAAATACAAAAGAAGGCCCAGAACAGAGTGTGTTGGAGAATGCTGGTCGGCGGCCTATGCTCAATTAGGAGTAACAGGCGTAAGTAAGGCAAAATGTGGTTCAAATATGGAGCCAAGGGACAAGGGAAAAGTCGAACACTTTTTAATCATTGGATATTATTATTATTATTATACCAAAACTTTTTTTTCAATCATAAGATAATATAAACAGTATTTTCATAGATAATTAAGTGAAATAACTGTGGAATGTTAAGGCATATTGGTCAAGAGTTCATCGTTTAACTATTTTACATTATAAATCCTGTACACTATGTACCAAAACCTACATTAATTTATTGAGGTCATTAACTGGTCAATGTTAGATAATCATTGAAAATCTGGACGGACGTTTCATTCAAATGTGGGACTCTCCAGCAGTATGAATCCACAAGTTCGCATACGGAAATCGAATCCAGGACCTTCGGTATCTTAGATGAGTGCTCAAAATCTAGATTCCCGCGTGCAAGATAGTGGATGCGCATTACCACTAATGACTCCTATACCAGAACGAAACGGCCGTCCAGTGAATCCAGATTTTCATTGATCATCTAATAGTGATCGGTTCATTCTTTCGATGAAACTTTACAATCCTCACAACTCTATATTTACAATATGATAATTTAGATAACCACAGATAGTATCAATACTAACCTAAAGTATGGCTCTAAGTCGAGTATACGCATACATCTACTTGATAAACTGACTGGAATTGTTAAAAATAATTTATCGAGCTATCTTAGATGTGCACATTAGTGATTAATCTCTATAAACGATTCCCGAAGTCCTAGTGAGGAACTGCTACCAGTGAAGTTCAACCATGTCAAATGTGAGCCAGTTACTTCCGAATCGAAATGGAAGGCAATTGTACAATATCATGTGATAAAATCATTTCATATCAATTAAAGGTCAATATCACGTTTCAGTTAACTAAATCTACTCTATGGATTGCGGCTAAAAGTTTAGACTAAATAACTGGTGACAGCATACACAGGTAAGTGCCAATAGGATTGAGGTAGATTCAATTAGAGGTCTGACTGTGTAGTGTTAGAAACCTTTCCGATGGATGCTAGCTAGTTTATGACACAGTAAAAGAGAATATTACGTCATAGAAAATGATCATAAATAATGAAGCCAACCGAATAAATTGTTAGTAATATTCGACTAAATACATTAAGCATGGATGAAATTTTGATAAATATAGTGTAATATGTTTGTACTTATTATGAGCCAGTGAAATGATAGCTTGTCTATGAACGATGTTCAATCAAAATAATGCATGTATTTTTTGCTAAAAACTCATTTATAGTGAATAATATATTTGATGTACTCTACTTAAAACCATAAAGTTTGTCCAGGAGACCTAATGATAATAAACTGTCTAAAGAAAAGCAAAGTAGGCAGAGTGGAGTTCTAAACCAAGAATTTTATTGATTAGAAGCTTTAACTGTTAGAAGGCTGTAAAAACTTCTCTTCATATTATTCAGCTGAGCACAAGTGTGCACGTATACATATACACACACAACCTATTTATCCAGCTTATCCACAGCAGCATGAACGAATGAGTCAGTGTGTGCGTGCCAAATGAATTCTACCCTAGTAACTAACACACACACACACACAATTAAGTTATATTAATTTGATCGCCAAAATAAATAGCAATTTGAACACAAATCCGATTAAGCAAATATTGGTACCGAATGACTGATTACACACATTTTCAGGACAAGAAATATTCAATCCAAAAAGACATAATATATCTTCTAATTACTATCACAATTCTTGCACAATAGTGTGTGTGTGTGCATGTGAAACGTTTATTTACAGTACTCCAATCTAAGAGGAACAATATAAGACAGGATTCATATTACAACAACAACAGCAGTGGACAAATAAATGAACATAGAAAGAGAGAGAAAGAAATAAATGTGAACAATATCTGTTATTATGGTTCGATATAGAAACACTGCAGTTGGTGTCATTGGATTATGACTCAGAATTATAGTGCTTTTCATTAAGGTACACCCAGATATCATATTGTAACAATAATCGTAAATTTGTATTTGCTCAAGTCTAAAAATATGAAGTTGTTGTAATAATTAAAATAACTGTATACATGTGCAGTTTGTCTGTATGTGTGTGTGTAGTTAATGATGACAAACGATAGAAATGGTGAAAAGTATACAGTCACCACCTTTAAACTATTTCAAGAGAAAATGAATGAATACCTCACTCTAGGTTTTGAAATACAACAACTAAGAATGTTTTTCTAGATGGACTTGGTTATTTGTGAGTTAGATGATAATGTCCTCGCGTACAGTAACAACTATTAGGGTTGATTCAACAGTACAACTCATTGAAAAAAAGTAAATGAGATGAGTAAAATATAACAGTAAATAAACAATGCGAATTGTGCATAAACATATAAAATAAACACAATTAATAAACCATGAGATAATTATGATGAGCAATGTAATGAGAGTGAGTAACTATGTAGATCTTCAAATACAGAATGCTTTATAAGTCATAAACATGTGGTAGTATTGTGAAAAACTAACAAAATAGCACTTCTAGTGTACCACACTGTTCAGTCAAATCATGAACTGATCTAAGTTAGACTACCAGTAAAAACCTAAAAGCACTGGACGGCAGTTTCATCTTAATATGGGACTCCTCAGTGGTAGTGCGCATCCACAATCCCACACGAAGGAATCAAAACCAGCAAGTCCGAGTCCAGCGCAATACCATTGAGTCGGAATCCAATGTGTCAATGTCTAACTCCAATCAATCCACGATATTGTGAGACCATCTTCTGTTATCTCTGGTGGGTAAATGCTTCGTACCCAACATGGTTTAGTTTCACTGGTTTCGGTTCCCTGCTAGAACTCTGAAAACATCCTTTTGGAGCTAATAGCAGGTAAGCAGATGGCAATTGCCAGTATGGGGGATTGTTGAAGTGCATTGAAGTTAGACATTAACACTGGGATGCCGGTTCGATGGTCTACAGGTTAAACGTTCTTGAGCGAAACCGGAGGTCCTGGGTTCGATTCACGTGTGCGGGATCGTGAATGCTTACTGCCACTGGGGAGTCCCGTACATGGATAAAACGGCTGTCCAGTGCTTCCAGGTTTTCAATAGTTATCTAACTTAGATCAGTTCATGATTTCCATGAAAGTCAACAATCTTCACAAGCCTTTACGGAAATTTTTGTGAACTTAATCATCACATGATTTAGTTATTTGTTTGGACTTCTACCATCATTAAAAAAAGAGCACCATAAAAACGATGTATTGCTGTATCACCAAAATTTGATTGATAATAGTTCTACAGAGTTTTTAATTGACATTATTAATATTATAACTAAACGAGTATTAGAAAAGTTGGAATATCTCCAACCTGAAATTACTGTCTATATTTTTGTTATAAAATCATTGTATTTTTGTATTCTTATCGTGATGCATAAACTGTTATTATGTGTTGGTATTTTTCTTAAGTTACTGTTAATTTATTACGAACCTAATATTTAGTTCTCTTATTATTATTATGATATAGTCATCCTGTTTTAGTAATTTCTTAATGATGCTGATGCATGGTCAAGATTTTACACGATACCATTGTATGAGTTTTGAGTCACAATGGAATTGAGTATACAGTAGAAGTTGGCTGTTAATTTCTGTTTGGACTTAAAGCAACGGACAGAGAAACGTTTGCAGATAACTGAACAATAAAAGCTTAGCTTGCATCGACTCATATTCAGTGGTGCAGGTCGGATATATAATTGATCAAGTCTAGAACACCAGGCTACAGAAGAATTGGTAGATTCAGAATTGAAAAATTTATCACTATAATTCTGGTTGGCGACTACTTTAATATCAGTTTCAAGCTATAGTAAGTATTTTCCAAATTCGTCTCAGCCATTTAATAAGTGCTTTCATATTGACTGAGTTGGCAAGTACTTAATTACTTAGTACTCATAAAATTTGGCACAACTGGACAATAAAATATGTACGTAATATACAAATAGAATGTTAATATTAAAAAATAAAAGATGGGATGTAAGTACAATCAAAAAATAAGTGAATAAGAATAGCACATATTACGTAATACAGTTCAGTTAAAAAAACCATCAAGAGAAACTTCCTTCAGTTAAATGATTTCCTCTCCTTTTCAGAAAATGTTAAACAAAACTATATCACGATCATCATTGGCTTTTGTTCTAAGCCATGTATGATAGGATTTCAAGACAACGAGTTGTAATATCTATCTCTGGGACCTCAATGGGACAGTTATAGTGGGCCTATATACACCAGCTCAAGATGGCTTTCATCCTTAACACGAAGCCCCGTCCTATTTGCAGGGTTGGGAATCCAAACACTACAAAACTTGTGAAAAACATGTCTAAGCCATCAAAACCAGTGTTTCAAAACAGTAATGCTAACTGAATTGTCGACACTGTGCTCGAACGCACATTGAAAAACGTTAGCATTGCAAACATAGTATTGCCAAATAGGACAACAGGCTTCCTTAGCTAGGGACTTTAGAATCTCGTTCCATCGATGTGTGCTGCGTCTCCGAAACGCGCATACAGGATCCTAGTAGTGTCATTCATTTGACCTCACCATGTCAAAGTAACAAAGCAACTCGATTTACGCTCCGTGTATCTGGAAGTCCTGATGCTGCTTCCCGTGGCCTCGCTGGCGTAGGTATAGCATTGAGTCCTAGGTCGGAACTAGCTCTCTTAGACTGGATCCCAGTAGACAGTCGTTTGTGCGCTGTCCGACTAAACGGAACAGTAAGGACTCGGAAAGATAGGGACACTCGTCGTTGCCTCTTCGTCGTCTCTGCCTACTCTCCCACTGACTGCAGCTCAGATAATGTAAAAGATGAGTTTTACAGAAAGCTTTCCGACCTTCTCCAAAAAGCTAGGCGTTCAGATGTAGTAATAGTGGCTGGTGACTTTAATGCTCAAGTAGGTAAACTAAGCGAAAGGGAAAGATACCTGGGTGGATCTTATAGTGTCGCGGCTCAAAGAACTGATAACGGTAACCGTCTGTTGCAGCTATGCTCAGATAACCGCCTGTTTCTTGCAAATACTAACTTTAAGCATAAGGAAAAACATCTTTTAACATGGAGACCTCCTAATTTATCCCAACGCTGGACCCAAATAGATCACATTGCTATCAGCCACCGATGGAGGGGCTCGATAGAAGACTGTCGCTCATTCTGGAGCACATGCTTAGACTCAGATCATGCTCTAGTGCAAGCGCGTATTTGTCTACGTCTTACTGGACGTAGGAAAGATGGTGCAAAGAAACCCCTTAGGGTCCTACTTAATGATAGTCAAGCTAAGAGTATATTTCAGGAACAACTAGAAAAAGTTAGGCAGCTATGTAACTGATACCCACCCCGAGGCAGCGTGGAATGACATCCGAAAAGCTGTAGAAAGAGTAGTGATGTCTGCAAGTACGGTAAATCATAAGGTTAAGGAGAAACACTGGATCTCAGCAGCGTCTACCGCACTGATAGATGCTAGAAAACTCATTCCATCTGGCTTTGAACATAACGAAGAGCGGAGTCAGCTTAAGCGTAAGCTGACTAGAAGCTTACGCAAAGATCGTGAACAGTGGTGGGTAGCGAAAGCAAGAGAGATGGAAAAGGCAGCAGCAATACGTAACAGCAGGCAACTGTTCAGACTTGTTAAGGAAACCGGGATTAGGAACCCAACTGTTAGCGAAACTATCTCCGAAAAAGATGGACATATTATTCATTCTCAATCCAGGAGATTGGATAGATGGGCAGAACACTTTAGGGATCAGTTCAACTGGCCTTCAGCCACACTTCGGTGTCCGACGATCTCCAAAGGACGAGTTTACTGTGCAGCAGTTCGTTCCGTCCTACTTTATAGTAGTGAAACATGGCCAATAAGAGTAGAGGATATTCGTAGGTTACTAGTATTTGATCATAGGTGTCTTCGAAGCATTTCTTGTATATCCTGGGACCACCGAGTAAGTAATGCATTGTTAGGAAACGGGTACTAGGTAAGGATGGCAAATCAATTGATGAAGCAGTGAAACTTAATCAGTTGAGATGGCTGGGACATGTGTTGCGCATGCCAGACCACCGACTGCCACGACGTGAGATGTTTTGTGGTATAGGAGTAGGTTGGAAGAAAGCTATGGGCGGCCAGACCAAAACATGGCACAAATCCATGAAGTCACTGACAAGTGGACTGAGCCATGTTGGTAGATGTACACTACCTGGTTGGGGACCGCGAGATGATAGCAACCGATGGTTAGAGATCTTGAATGACATGACTCAAAATCGTTTGCAATGGCGCAGGTGCATCCACTCTCTGTGTTCTCCCAAACTCTAATCTTCTGAATTCTTCATGTCCTTTATTTTATTTCCAAATATATTCCACTGGACTATACTCCTTAAATAACATCATCAAACCTTAACGTTTCCTGTCAGTACTTATACTTTCATTACCTCTATCACTACGGGATTTGAATCGATAATTGAATCTCTGTGCTAATGTGGTATGGCAACTCGAACTGATGTACGTATGTACAAAGTTCCACGTTGTTACTGACTGACTGACTGACTGGGTATCAGCGAGAATTCGGAAACACCTATATTCATAAGTATACTATGATATCCCAAAAATGACGTCAGGGAAAATAGGACAATTTAAAGTAACATATTTTGAGCAGACAACAGAGCAAACTCGACTGGTTACAATCAATTTAATCTCATCTTGATAAAATAAGTTTTACTACTTGTGGAGAAATTCTATAATAACTCATTTTACTTCATTAAAGTTCTTTATACTGATGATTTTGCCTACAAAGACAAATTAAATTGCTTGATGATTAAAACCACATTATCACTGTCAGGAAAACTTGTTAATTTAAAAGAAAAATCTTGTCAGCGGCGTTGATACGATGTTGTAAACGTTCAAGAGATTACTGTTGACGATTTGGAGTTGGAAAATAGTTTACATTTTAATTAGTAAAAAAAAGAGAGAAAACGAACACTTACTGTCTTTGAAATGTCTGAAATGTTTCTTTTTCTTTCAGTTCTTGTATTGGATCATTTCCATGTGCACGTTCCTTATCATATACCATGTAAGTTTCACCACGATCACGTGTACACAACCATATACTTGATGCAATCACAACTATAAAAATAATTACACCGATAATCACAGCTGCAATCCATGCGAGACTAGCAGTTGCTAGAAAGAGAAGAGAAGAACAAAAAAACCCGAAAAATTGAAGACAAGATCAATTGAACACTTTCAAATAGTAAGTAGGAATTAATAAATGAAAAACAAATTAATTGGTCACTTAGTATTGACCAGTATTATGTTTGTCTAGTTCTTCTTGCTACTGATTGATCAAGTTTTACTGATTTAGTTATAAAGTAATAGAAGTAACTTGACAGTGCATGTACTATGTTGAGATGCTAAGCTATTGTTGGAGGTAGTCAGCACCTCAGTGGTAACGTCGCAGATAGCAAAGTTGGAAGATCCGGGCTCTGATGTCATGGGCAGTATCATTTCTCTCGAGATTCCATGTATGCTTTATTGACAAATGCCAACTAGCATGTAATTGAGGTTTACAAGTTTTTCTACCAACTACTTCCAAGTACCGAACGGAAAGAAAAATCAAGCAAACAGAAAAGATATATATATATATATATATTTCATGTTACGAAAATATTAGTAGTCATTGACCAAATTATTACATTCTTACGCAATAGTATATCACTAATAGACAGAAATTGTTTAAATGAATACAATAGAAAAAACACAACCTTTCTAATAAACTATGGATTATGAAAATTGAGTAATTTCATTAAAGTATAATATACTAAACGAACAAATGAAGTATTGGCAATATGGGATATAAATGTTAAGAGTTACTGTCTATCTTGTTAATGTAGGCTAAATGAAATTCATTCAATTATGAAAAGTAAAATAAACAGTATTAATCCGTGAAGTTTATATCTGCCAATATGTGATACACTAAGGAAGTATACACCCTTAAAATGATAAGAGCTATAAAATTGTTAGACAACATGACTCAATGTCAAGTGTATAAGCAGAGATTGCAATTATTTTCACTTTTCTAAATATTTTTAAACATGTTATTTGCATTGTTATCAATCACTATCTCACTTCTTTTAATCACACTACATTTTTTTTACTACATGATTCAAAAGTGTAGCGATCTGAATCGATACAATATTAAGCCTAATATGTGTTAATGTATACCGAACCACTGGTTTGATTGGATAAGTATTCTCCAAGAGATCAAGGTTCTGGTTTGAATTTCTCAGGGAGTAGTGACTTCATATTGCTGAAGAGTCCCATTCTAGGACGATACAACTGTTCAGTAGAACTATGACTAAGATCAATCCATGACTTAATTGTTTGATCAAGTTACTTTTCAATGTATCATCAGCACATACTAACAGTGATCAAATACAAGTGATTTTATTTAAAGACTTAACAATTCAATGGCTATAAAGATTTAGGAGTCATATTAAGCAGTGATCCTAAAACGACTATTCACTGTAAGGCTGCTGCTGCGAAAGGCTATAGGGTGTTATGGTCTATTCGTAGGTCTTTCCAGTATTTAGATGACGAAATGTTTAAGTTATTATACCTGATTTACGTGCGACCACATTTAGAATATGAGATTCAAGCAGCGAGTCCTTGTTTCAAGTATGAAGCAGATATGCTGGGAAGAGTCCAACGACGAGGTACTAAGATGGTAAAAGGTCTATCTGGCCTATCTTATGAAGACAGACTGGGACACCTTAACTTATTTCCGTTATCCTACCGTAGAATACGGGGTGATCTAATACAGCCTTATCGTATACTAAATGATGACCTTGGTACTAACATGTCTTATCCTTTACTTCCGTCTAGGACCGATCATTTGAGAGGACATTCGAAGAAAGTTCAAAAACCGAGACCAAATCGTTTACGTCTGGAGTTTCGTTTCTCGCACCGAGTGATGAACTACTAGAATTCTCTACCAGAACACGTAATATCATCACCTTCTGTCGATATATTCAAAACGAGGTTGGACCTCCACAGTATTACAAAATGCAAGGATTAATATAGGTCGATAGACCTACTATCCTAATTACTGAAGACTAATGTAAACTGCTAAAAAAGACGAAGGAAGTGCAGAAGATTGACTTTGGTATGTTCGCACTGCTTATTCTTACGACATTTGAAGGACAGAAAATTCATAAGTTGGGATTTCGTACATTAAAATGTTGAATGTGAGTGGTATATCATAAGGATTTGGATACTGGAGTTGTGGCTCGCAGCTTAGTGGTCAGACAACAAGCTTGGAGACTTCGAATAACAAATGCCATGAGTGCCATATGTTCTCATGTTGGATTTAAATACTAAATGGAACAGTGGTACCCAAAAAATGCTGGAAGCACTGGAAAATCCTACAGATGCATTGAGCTCTACAGTTAGCAGGCCCGATTCGACATATCAGTGAGAAAAAATGACATCATGCATAAAACAGACTGACCTACAAAAGCTGTGTAACAGATAATAGTTACTCGAGTTCAATCAGCATTACGTAATCAGGCTAGGTCAAATTGAGTGAGTCATAGACAGCTCACATTTAACACTAAACTTAGTGTTATTTACTCATTAAAAATCTTGTTCATATATGAACCACAAACATATATATGTATTTCAACTGTGTTGGAATTTCTGTAAACTATACCTTCAAAAACCAATTGATCGTTTAGTAATACCAATAAATAAACATCAACGTCGAACTATAGTCCTGATTATATTAAGAGTAGGATGGAAGTGAACTCAATGATTGTTCATGATTTTGAAAAATCGACTCTGTTGAAGCCATCATGTTCAGCAACTGTCACCACTGAATAGCTTAATACAAACACTGGTAACTTTACGTGTTACTCCACTTAGTTATCTAATGCATTGTATGTGTGATGCATCAAACTCATGTATCTGGGTTGCTGTGTAAGTGCTGGCGGTGACCTGAGTGATGATATCAATTCACTTAAAATGAAAGCCAGAGTAGCTTATGCCAATCTGGGTCATCTTTGGCATTTTCGTGACGTTAGTATGGCTGTAAAAAGTCGAATCTGCAACACGTCGGTGAGAGAAGTTTTACTCTATTCTTGTGAAACCTGGTCTCTCTGAGTTGAGGATGCTGGATGACTCTCTGTATTTGATCATCGTTGTCTTCGAAGAATTGCCGACATTCAGTGGCAACGCTATGTAAGTAATGCAGAGGTTCTTATCGTATGTTCTTGCACAGCGACGATAATTCAATTGGTGTGACTATCTTGAAAAACGGAATTCAGTGGCCTGGACATACATTGTGAAGTTCATATCGTGCACCATCTGCTGACACTGGGACTAATTAGATGGGCGAAGAGGTGAATGGTTTATGACATGGAGCAGTGGTACAAGACTGGTGCTTCACAACTTCCTGTTTAGGGTCCTGGAGATAGTGTGACACAGTGGCTTGAGACGTCATCAGAAATGGCTCAGAATAAAAGCCAGTCGCGGTCCTACTGTAAATTTTTTTTACAATCGCAGTATAAGTGAGAGGGACTCCTAAAACTGAAAGATTCCATTCTGATCATATTCTTCTTAACTGAACTGCTTTTTTCATTATTTATTTTTCATTATATTCACTTTCCCTTCTCTATGTCTTCACAATCTCATTTTTGTATGACGCATATATATTTCGGTGTCCGTTTGTATCAACTTTTGTGTTTAAATAAATAAATAATGGGCACCAAACACCGATCAATAATGTCACTAAAATGGAGTCCCATTCTACTGAAGATCTCATCTCAAACTGTAAAAGATCGTTCTATGCATACTAACGCTGTTGAAAAATTTAAGTAAAAGGAGAATGAAATGCTTTGCACGGTAAAATCGGTTCGTCATATTTAGAAGCTTCTTTTCAGATGCAAACACGTAGAGTGAACTGAAAAAAGGGCATCTACAAGGTTTTTTGGACATATCCGTCGAAATTCGTTTTTGAAAGGAAGTAAATTGTTCGAAAGTGCGAAAACATTTAATAGATAATCGATATAATGTGGATATCATAAGAGTACAGAAAAAAACAAGTAACGGACACCACTTTTATACCTCTTTTCAAAGCTCATTGTTATCAAACTCTTTTGACCTAACCTTTGTACACAGAAAAAAGTGTGCTAAACCTCTCATCATTATGGAAAACAATCACATTGATACATTTGTTTATTATCAGTATAGGGTTGTGGAGATAGTTCAGTTTCATAGAAATCATGAACCGATCAATGTTTACCACATAATCTCATTATTTTATCTTGGATTTTCAAACATTCCACTGACATTTTTCTATTAACTATTATTCATGACGTCACACCCTTCTTCACATTAGCTTAATTATCACCATGTACGTATTATCAGTATTGGAAATCGTAAAACTTTAAGTTTGCATAACAAAAACCGATCTTCACTAGACCCCCAACACTGATAATAATTGTGCTCACTAATGAAAAAATTCAAGGTGCAACTCCTGGAGTTCTAGTGTGAAGTCGTAACCAGTGGATTCTAATCATGTCAAATGTGAGACAGCTACCGACCGTAGGAAATTGATGAGGGGTATGCAATATCATGAATCTACTGAAGTTAGGCACGTACAATGTTAAATGCCAGCTCAGTGATTTGAAGATTTAGCGTTAGCGGGCGAGACCTAAGGACTATGTCTAATTGGTAGTGGAGTCATAGATGCGCACTGCTGAGTGCCATATTACGATGAAACAGCCGTCCGGCTACTTACACCTATTACTCCTCATGGAGAATAAGTCGCCAAATAGGGTTTTCCAACCAACTCTATCCTAGGCTCTTTTTTCCAGTTGCTTATGATTTAAACCACAAAAATATCAATATTAATCAATCGTAAATACCATGTCTTATGTCGTCTTACTGTTTCTTATATTTTTTACTGTGTTGTTTCAAAAACAAAACTTCACTTACTAAGCTATGGAAAACTTTGTTTATGATAATACCAGTTATTTTAAATTTAGGTCGTTCGAAGCTGAATGGAAATCTTGAAATACAATGAATTTATTCTATTGCACAAATCTTATCACTCTCGTCTCATGAAAATTTTGTAAACACTAGCATTAACTCTGATCTAAATTGGATTCTGTTTTAGCCAGATTAATTCACCACGGTGAATTGATTTGATGAATAAGTGGCCTTTCTCTTTTGATCAGCGTTGATCTGATTGCATGAGCAATAGTGCTTGATATATGGATACTTATGTCAATTATCAGTTTCTTTTATTGATTTTAATCTTTTTTAGAGATGACTTTGGATACATATGCAAACAGACTAACATTAAATCTTGACTTTATGTTGAACATATAATTAAGCTCGAGATAAAATTTGGTTATACATATAAAGGAAATTTTCATGCATTGGAGATAAGCATAAAACGTAGGGCTTGATAATGATAGATTTTGTAATCTCATTTACAAATTAAAAACTAAATAGAGCGGATAGAGGTTGGATCATCATTAAAGGATTATCATCTATAAATGACAGCATATGTAAAAGATACATCCTAACCATCAATTAACAGACAATCATTTCAATAACTGTGATAATATATCCATATATATATATATATGGTCAAATTGAGCTATTTACACTATTTTGATAAGATTGTAAACAGATTATTTTTGTTTGCGCTTTGTATATGGACTAAAGCTTGTCACCCTTTTTATATTCCCAATCTAGTTTTCAAATAAAAAACTAATTAACTGGAAACATCATGAATTCTTAAAAATATCGAATGAAGCATGATTAAAGTCATCCACCAGAGCTCAATATGTAGGTAGGTAATATAAAATTTGAATTGATAACTCAATTTGAAATGGTTTGAGTTATCCCGTTGTTGATACTTTTGACTGAAATGTGATCAGTCCTCGTTGGAATATACGGGCATCCTGTGAGGATTACCTCGACACAGGTTGATGTAGATTAGATGGGATATGGCTAGCAGTGGAATCTAGGATGAGCGTTTTGTCCTATTCGGGACTAGTCAGCTGGGTGTGTTTGCATCCCAGAATTGTCAATAGGGGGTTGTGGATATTATTGACTTTCACTGAAACAATGAATCGATATAAGTTAAGTAACCGATGAAAACTTGCAAACACTGGATGGTCATTTTGTTATAGTACGGGACTCCTAAGTGGGGCAGTGTGAGTTCACGATCCCGAAGGCGGAAATCTGGGGTCGTGCAGCAACGCCTAATCCATGAACCATTGAGATGGCATCCAACAGTGTCAGTGTCTAACTTTAATCAATCCCTTAGTAATTTCTGCAAACTTATTTATTATCATATTTATATCGACATCTGAGTAATTTCCATTCTTATCTGCAATATAATTACTTAGAACTAAAAGTATAAAGTTGTAGTGCAAATCATGGTTTTCATTCAGGAGTGGGTCCGAGATTAATTACTACTATCAAGAACATCCTATTTGGCTCAAACTCAGTGACTAGATAAACCACCAATAGTAAGCTGATTAGGAGATAAAAAAAACAGTAGAATAAGAATAAATTCTTGAAAACGTTTTCATTTAACTGATCCAGAAAAGAATATAACGAAAATAAAAAACAATGAAAAATGCCTAGTTGACTACCAACAATCAGGTTACTGTGTTGTTAAGTTCTAATTCGACTAGTTTTTATAATCAGAACACAGCTTGAACAAGAACTTACTCATACGCCAAAACAAACCAAGTTGAATGAGAGTGAATTACAGTAAGAAAAACGTTAATATACTTATAATCTTACACAAGAAGATTCTAGAGTCTTCTCCAATCATCCACTAGTGCTAGTTGACTAAGAATGACTGTCATTTTTTTGTATCACCGAAAAATGTTACGCAAAAAATGTAGATGTCACACTATCATAAACATACATAAAATCTCCCCTCCCCCAAAAAATAATTTAACTCGAAAAACTTACCAGGTATTATATCAGGAGTAAATGTACGAACAGCGGTTAGTCGTTTCGCTAGTTCAGTGTCTGTTTCCCATCGGGAATCATAGATTAATCGATTTATACCAGAAGATTGTGCAAACTGAGCTTGACGTGCAAATGACTGATGCGATACTAATCCATTTGGTACTTCAAATTCAGCTTCTTTACCAATAACCGATAAACGTATCCAACAGCTTAAAATAAGATCTTTCGGCGGTTGAGCTTCAGATCCGCCTATTTTTTGTGCAAGAAATTGTTTTAGTGTTGTCGTACTAGGTATCTGAACAGGTTCATCTTCAGTGTCTAAGTTCATTATCTCCTTCTCCATTGCTTCTTCTTCTTCCTCTATCCCAGATTCTTCTTTTGGCTGTTTGTTGTTACTTTCTTCATGTTTAACAATAAAAGGAATTGGTTTACCTACTGGCCATACTGTTAGGGTTGTCTGACATAAATGAACAACGAAATAGTATTTAATCAAGACAAGATTAAGAGGATAGATAGTGTGGCATTTCATCAATATACGAACAAGAGAATGTTCACGAAACTCAAGTGAATCGATCAGTGAGATTCAAAGTAACATACTATTACCGTTAATTTGGTCAATTAACATACATCTCATTGCTAGTCAATATTTCCTATGACGCCTAGAGAAGACTTAAGTGTATGGTTACTGATTTCAACGGTATGGAGAAACAAACTTTTTGCCTTGCCTTTATTTAATATACATAAGTCCTTGCACAAATGGACAACAAAATATGAATGTACCACAAATGAAAAGAGTTGATATTGAAAAGAAATAAAGGACGGAACGCGAGCGAAATCAGAAACTAATGGGCACTACAGTTTAGTTAGAAACAACCAAAAGATTCTTACAGTTAAAAGTTCCTCTCTAGGATCCGAACCAAGGGGTCATGGTGGACTGACAGATACCAGTCCCACACAGTTTTATTTCATACCACGATAAGTTAATAGATTACTGTGTGATAGTTCTAAACATGATAGATTTCTTGGATTTCAGTTGATTATATTGAATGGTTAAAATTTAGTGAGTATTGCAAAATTGTTGAACTTAAAATATGGAATATTAATCTTTCCTAATGCCAACATTATTTTACTTCATTCAATTTTTTAAATAGAAAATTGGTTTAATTGTGACTGAATAGTAGAATAACTTAAATGTAACATAAGATCATGTTCTGAATTTTTTTATTTGTTTAAACATATAAACACCAGTACAAAGGGGCACCAAAATATACATGCACCAAACAAACCACTGAACTTGTGTGTGGGCTGGGATACTGCCCAAGTGTCCGAACCGAAGCAGGTGGTTTTCATATGGGGTCACTTCCTGAGCCTTTGACCAAGAGATCTAATCTACAAGACAGTGAAGCAATGTAAGGGGATGGAGTCCCATGGTAACCGGAGACCAATAATAGGTTTCGTTGTATCCCTAGAACCCATGTGTACCATTAGTTTGGAATTAGAGTGGATTCTTCATACCTAATCAACCCGGTTTAAGCGCCGGTTATGTGCTTTTATCCTCCTACTTTCGTAAACAACACCCTGCTTGAAGAAGGCAGTGAGTAGGACTTCCCCGGCAGTGGTTGTATACGCATGGCCAAATGAGAGCATCTTAAGGGGAAGAGCGAACTTTTCTCACTATCGAATGTACCAGGGCACTGTGGAAGGGTCATATTCTAAGTTATCAGACAGACAACAGGAAAAATTGACTCAACGATTTTCTAATCAAATCTAGATATTTCGTTTTGTGGAGTTTTATTATTATTATTATTTATTTATTTATTTATTTGAACACAGATATTGGTACAAGGAGGCACCAAATACGTATGGGTCACACAAATCTCATTTGATTTGTGAGAGGGCTGTGATACTGCCCGGGTGCCCAAACCGAAGCAGGTTTTATGGAGTTTGGTTTGGATGAATAAATATGGATGTTAAATTACATAAAGATTCACTATTCGAAACGAGTTATTCATTATACTTACCTAGTATGATAAAGATCGAATCAACCTTAAACGGACAAATAAATTGGAATACTGATTCATCTTTCCAATGAATTCAGAACGAACACTTTTTTTAGACTGCACGTAAAAAAATCATCTTTGACATTTTACTCATAGTTTAAAATTTGTTTTTATCACAACTATCGTTAAGGGAAACTATGAAAGACAATTGCTTGGACGGTGATAGAAAAATAGATATAAAGAGCTATTGTATAGTTTGTTTGAAAATGTTAACAAGAGTACTTTTTGATATAAAGGACAGAAAATGAAATTTCAAAGGTGTTATTGTGACTTTCACTTGTTTCTTGATAAATCATTTATTATCTGATAAGTTGTACTACCTTGCTGGAATATGTTGCACACAAATGGCTGCTTTAATTTCCTAATAATATATGTTCAGTTATGCACTACATATTTCAACTTTAATTAAAACATATGTGGATGTTAAGTAATCATTTAGGGTCAAAAATTAAAGTTTGAATTGTCATAAAAATTCAATGATGATATTGGTTACATAAGACGAATTGAGCCAGAAAAACTATAGAAGTACTTAAATATTACCCAGTAATTATGATTAATCACAAATTTCCATATCCTAACTACTAAACTTAAGGTAAATATATTTTGTTATATCTCAATGTGGAGAAAAACTGTATTTCTGACATTTCGTGACATAATGTGAGTCACTATTTCGGAGTAAATAATTTACTCATTGAGATGTAACAAAAATTTACATTTGTTATTAACTTTCTACCCGATGCTCAATTTATTTGAAACTATCAAATTCAACCTTGGCATTGACACCGATATATTGAACTTATGCAATTAAAATCGGTGAAACTAATACTACAAATTGAAATATTATTTTGCTAATACAAACTTACATCATGTCCACCATTAAAAGTTATAAATTGTCCTAAACCAGTAGATTCCAAATGTGCTTTGGTCCAGTGATTCTGAATGATCCAATCAATAGATGGTTCAATATTAAACTTTGATTTCCATTCTTGAACAATATTTTCATTTAGTTCACAAGAAACATTGTACGGAGTTTCATCACAGTCTTTTATGCAATTTTCATCGGAAGGTGATATTGTGAGTTGAGGCTTAGCTAAAATAATTTAAACAATATTGTATGAAGTACGAAAAATCTAATTTCTAACAGATTTTTCACATTATGTTAGGTTACACTCAAGCAAATGACGAAAAATTCGGTGTTAAGAAGAAACCGTTAATTTGCTTCTATCCTCAAAATGAACATTCACACTATTTCTTTAAACAAACTCTGACTTTAAGATGAAAATTTTAAATCTTTCAATCTTCTCAATAGTTATTGCGTTACAGCTTTGACACCAAAGGCAAAGTAAAGTTTTGAGCAAGATTTTTTAATTAAGTAAGTAACTAATCTGGAACAATTTATCCCTATGAAATAAGGTAAAATTCATCGCTTAGAAAACTATGTTCGTGCTAACTGATCCATCTTGCTTATCAATTTTTATGTAAGATTATTATGTCTGTCTACAAGGCTTCATTTAAGTAGCAATCAATCTAGTTAAGAGGTTGGAATGAGGATGACAGATACAAAATGAGAAAATCCTAAATAATATGAATCGTTAGTCTACAGTGATACTACCGTAATACAGACAAGGGTGGGGGAGCGGTCACCTAGTTATGAAGAATACAAGATCTGGAGCAAACATATAATGGTTGAAAGTTTCACATTTGACAGCATAGAGAAGGATATTGGCGATGCGGAAGGCAAAGAAATCAAAACAATTTAATGGATTTTAGTTGAAAACTGACTAAAACCAACATATTTAGAAAAGAAAAAATGAAGAGGAGTGGAGAGTACTACAGTTTAAGCTTTTAGTAAAGATACAAAAAAAGATGGATACGTCTACGCTGCTGCTACCGAATTAGAATAATCTCACTTAAGGTCATCAGCCACAGATTACGACTACCACACAGAATGTAGCGAGGAAGGGTGTACTTCTTAAGACGGCTCAGATTAAAATACAGTAGTTTCATTAACTGATAATGTTGCAATATAATTACCTCTAACCTAATAAAGTATATTACTATCCTGTTTAGCACAGAGTAAGCAATACTTAGATAATATAAGACATGCTTTATTCATTTTGGTCTATAAAGGTTCATAGATAGACTGTATTGAGTCAGAGATACTGAAACTGAGAAAACAGCTTATGGTCCGTATTAAATGACTAGGATCTTTATATAAAACGCCAAATAACTAATATACAATTATCAATAATCAGTAGTTATATATATATAGGATAGAATAATGCAAGAAGTTGAAGTAGTCGAGAAGTTCGTGTATCTAGGTAGCTGCATAAGTGCTGGTGGTGGGGTGAGTGATGAGATCAATGCACGTATAGTGAAAGCCAGAGCGGCTTATGCCAATCTGGGCCATCTTTGGCGCCTTCGTGATGTTAGTCTGGCTGTAAAAGGTCGGATCTACAACGCGACGGTGAGAGCAGTTCTGCTCTATGCTTGTGAAACCTGACCTCTCCGAGTTGAGGATGTTAGACGACTCTCTGTGTTCGATCATCGCTGTCTCCGAAGGATTGCTGGCATCCAGTGGCAACACCATGTCAGTAATGCAGAGGTTCGGCATCGTGTGTTCGGGCACAGAGACGACAATCAAATTGGTGTCACCATTTTGAAACACCGACTTCGGTGGCTTGGACATGTTCTACGAATATCGTCCCAGAGAATTCCACGTCGTGCATTATTTGCCGACTCTGGGACTGGTTGGAAAAAGCGAAGAGGTGGTCAGTATATGACATGGTGTCGTGGTATGAAAGAAAGCTGCAAAGGGCTAGCTTCTGTTGGTCCTTCACGACTCCCTGGTTGGGGTCCGAGAGATGGTGTAACGCAGTGGCTAGAGACGTTATCAGATATGGCTAAGAATAGAAGCCAGTGGCGATCGTGCTGTAACCTTCTTTTACTTTCTTCGTAAAAAGTGGTTGTATCTTCCTTAACTGAAAGATCTCTTCTGATTGTACCTTTCCGTTTCCCCAACCATTGTTCTCTCTCTCTCTCCTTTTTTTTTATAATTCCCCACGTTCATTATTTTTTTCCCTTTTCTCGTTCTCTTCAAATTATCATTGTTTTGTGTGGCGCATATATATTTGGTGCCCCCCTGTACCAATATTTATGTGTTCAAATAAATAAATAAATAATAATGCAAGAATGAGGTGTTATCCATCATGAAAGCTGCATGAGTAGTTTTTACACCACAACTTTATAATTTTAGGTAAATATACGAGTTTGAAAACACCAAATTTGTACGAAAATCGCTAATTATGCGTGGAAGAGGTGAACACTACAAAACGTTACTGATAAAGCCCCCAAAGGCCTTGGTACGGCCAAGAGTGGGGAGAGTCCGCTCTCCCTCTCGAAATGCTCACATGGCCACGCGTATATAGCCTCTGCCAGGAAAGTCCTACTCACTGCCTTCTCGAACCACGGCTGTTGTTTACGAAAAGCCAATGTCCGGCGCTTTAACCGGATCCCAAACAAATGGTGCACATGTGCTCCAGTATCCTGAAGGAACAAATGGCGTATGAACCAATCGTTGGTCACCGGCTACCATGGGACTGCATCTCCTTACGATGCTCCACTGCCTTGTGGGTCAGACCTTTAGGTCAAAGGCTCGGGGTGTGGCCCCCTAAGAAAACCACCTGCTTCTGTTTGGGCACCCGGGCAGCATCATAGCCCTCACACATATCAAATGAGATCTGTGCAGCGCATGTGTATTTGGTGCTACCTTGTACCAATATCTGTGTTAAAATAAATAAATAAATACTGATAATAAGTTAAGATCTTTGAGGTTTTCTGTGTGAATTATCCATCGTCCATATATTTTAGAATATTTGACAGTTACGCGCTAATCAACCCCACGGTTACTATCGGTTATTAAATGAGATTAAAATACTTTATTTATAGTACCACAATTTGTAGAAATGCATTTCCGATTATTACGATCAGTTATAAACCAAAACATAGACTATTTACAATAATAATATTTCAAGCTGATAAAAGGGATAAAAGCAGTGATGTTCTCACTTTCCTTAGGAATTCTGATTTTAGCTATGTACATACATGTATATATCCTGTATCTTGCTATGTATTTAAAACACATATTCCGTCGAAAGACGGTTCCAACAAAAAAATGTAAAAATCTAACTTACGAACAACTTTGAGTGACGTCGATATGCGTGAATGACCGTATACAGAATGTAGACGAATAGATAGTTCGCAATCTTGATTAAGTTTCAGCTTTGTAATATTAACTGTAATTCTTTTGTTCATTTCCTCTCCATCTACATGAAAAATAATATCCAACTGGGAAAGTTGCTGCTTTGAGTACTTGAGATTTTTATCGATAGACGTGCGAAGTTCTTGATACGTAGATGCTTCAAACGAAGCCACACCGACGAATACAACTGTATCCCACCTACCATCAAACTCACAAACAGAGCCGAAGTTATTCCCTTCCATTACGTAAAACAGTCCTTTCAAACATCGTGGATCCTTGAAGAAAGGAGGTGAAACGACTTTAACATCGTATGTGAATATTAGCCTATCGGAAATATCCTCATTGGATTTCACAACTAGTGAGTAAACTCCTGATACAGACTCATCAATAAGACTAGGAAGTGTATAACTGTATTTTGTCGCAATCCTGCTATGTAACATCTGCTCATCCTTGAACCAATGAAATTCATAGTTCCCTTGGGGTTGTCGATATAAAGCTTTAAGCATAAAGTCTTGAAGTTTGGTACCTTTATTTATGACATAACTTGATGTTAGTGATGTTAAAGGATACAGTTTAGTAGAACTGGAATTCCTAATATTCTTCTCGATTGAAAGACCTTCAAGGACCACAGGGGATTCAGTACTGGTAACTTTTCCAGCAAAAGTCCTAATAGGTCCAAGTTGTCCAACATGCTTACACACGATAGCTATCGACTTCGACTCAACCAGGTGTGCATCAGTGAGATACAGGCTCCCATTTATAAATTCGACAATAGAATTGGGAGAAAACTGAATAGGCCTTTTAGAACATGTAATGGCATTTGGTTTTCCTGTAGTCAGACAATATTCCCATTTGTATGGTCCATATCTGCCATCTAGTTGGTGCATCCAGTATGGCCAGCGCGATACAATGCCGATATCATCTACACACCTTAACTCATACGGGAATTCTGATATTGGTGGGACGACATCTATCTTGGTAGAGGGAGTACCTTTTAGTTGAAGAATGTAAAATACAGCATCTCGTATTTCTATTTCATTTGATTCAATAACATTGAGTTCGTCTGTGCCGACAATACATGAAAAAAGTCCGCTGATAGGACTGCTCAGGGGACCATCTTGTGTTAAAGAAATTGAGAAATTCGCCCCCGTCGTTTCGTCAGCAATGAAGCGAAACTCAGTATTTAAACAGGAAAATGTACCTTCAGCCTCTGGCTGAACACAAGTGCGTTTAGTATCTTCCACACTACTGCGGCAGCATAAAGACACCTTATCCAAAGGTTTCGCTTGACTATTGACATGACAAGCAAAAGTCAACTTTAAACCCAAAGGCGGGCTCTTTTGTGCAAAATAAACTATTCTTTGAGTACTTGCTGAGGCATCAAGAAGAGCTGTTGGATTAGCGTCATTCAGAAAAATTAAAGATTCTTCAGATGCTCCATTTATTTTTTCGAACTTCAGGTAACTGACTGACAAACCTTGAAAAGGATCAAATTAATTATGAAAATAATATTTACTTTGGGATAAAAATACGATGAACACAACGAAGCAAGCAACCATGCCTTGACTACAGAGAAGCGACATCAAAGGAATGAATTCGTGTCAACGCCAAAAGTCAAAGCTACAATAGAGGGTGAAGAAACGAACTGCATTGAAACTCGTACATGGTTGAGATGAATGCTTTCATAAGCTACATACTATAGTAGGAATGATATTCAGCCATCTAAGAGAACTTTCAGAAAGAATTTTGAATAATCTGGGGCTCTAATTCTGGTTTTGCACTCACAGTCGACATGTGGATCAAATGCAATTCCCAGAAGCATGTGAGTCTGTTCCAATTTCTTTCGGTGTTTATAATATCAGTAAATTTTTTGCGGATTACGTAGAGTTTATTTTCGAGTCAGATTCGGACAAACATTCGGTGAACTTAAGGACAAAACATACAATATATTACAAACATCCAGAACTGGGTTTAAACTGAGATGATTGTAGTGTTTTAGCTAATTAATAGTTCAAATTCGACTAAAAATACAACGCACTTAGATTTGCACCCGGAATCCCCTCTGATTCAAACACTGGTCTATAATCGACCACCATAGCATGAATTAACCTGTCCTGGAGACTGGTAGCTGATATACTGAATTTGACTAAGTCTAATTACCTATGTAGTGACCTACTTTTGTCAACAGAACGCGATTGGTTCGATGAAAACAATTATTATTATAACCAATTGTACCAGTGACTGTTTTACTGTGCTCGTTTGTTTAACTGTGCTAATGACAGCCGTTATACTTACTATCCCGTTGACTTCGAACTTGTACGAATTCGGTTACGCTCAGTAACCACGCTTGTACTCCTTTGGCACGATCTCGGTATTCTTTCGATACCACGAGATCGCCAACAAATACATCTCGACTACAGCCATCATCTGTCTTCTGATGTTGACCTACGTGGATCTTATTGGTTAATTGGCACGTAGTCTTGTAGCGGTGTTCATAGCCAAGCTCAACTCGACACCATGCTACATTTGGTGACCCAAATATTGGAACACGCCTCAACCTCGGTCAAATCTTTCAAAGAAGGCAATTCGGTGAGTCTATTGTTTTATCTATCCACGTCTGTCATATATTTTCATATTAATTTTTAATATATATATTTGACATGACGGATAACGATAAGAATAGTATTAATATAATAGACTCCGATGTACGCGTACCGAATCCTCGGCACTTTTTGTTCGCGTGACGATAAATTCCACGCCTTATTCGAGAAATTCCCCAGATTAACTAAACCACTCGAGGAGATTTCATCGGTGACCAATCGTGTGGTACACCACATAGTCACCCGCGGACCACCAGTCACGGCAAGACCACGCCGACTGGCATCGGACAAATTAGCTTTCGCTAAACGTGAGTTTGACAATTTACTATCTGCTGGTATTATTCGTCCTTCTCACAGTCCTCGGGCCTCTCCTTTACACATGGTGCGCAAAAAGGATGGGGTTAGTTGGAGACCTTGCGGCGACTACCGAGCATTAAACGTAGTTACGCGCTTTGATAGCTACCCCATCCCCCACATACACGACATCTCGGCATCGCTCAAGGGCACGACTATCTTTTCTAAAATCGATCTGGTACGAGCATATCACCAGATCCCAGTCGCTCTTGAAGACATCGAGAAAACTGCTATCACGACTCCTTTCGGCAGAACGGTTACGACCATTAACCGATTTACTACGCGGTAATCCACGCAAATTAGAACTGAACGATACCGCACGTACTGCATTCTCAGAGATCAAAACGGCTCTCGCTGAAGTTACACTTCTCGCTCATCCTGACCCATCAGCCACGCTTAGTATAGCGGTTGATGCATCAGATTTCGCTATAGGAGCCGTTGTGCGACAGAATATCTCCTGTAGTTGGCAACCCCTTGAATTTTTCTCACGACGCCTTACTCCCACGGAGACGAGATATAGCGCTTTTGGTCGCGAGCTGCTTGCAGCCTACTGCGCCATCAAACATTTCCGGCACGCAGTAGAAGGACGCCAATTCATTTTATTCACCGATCATAAGCCCTTAACGTATGCCCTGCATACCAAGTCTGACCGCTACTCACCACGAGAGTGCAGACATTTGGACCATATCTCCCAGTTCACGACAGACCTTCGTCACATTAAAGGCGAGTCCAACTATGTTGCCGATGCTCTTTCACGTATCCAGACGAATGCAGTTACATTACCGGTGCTCGATCTTCCTGCTATGGCCGCCGCGCAAGCAAACGATCCTGTCTGTACAGAAGCACCACAATCTTCATCCCTTCAGTGTCAGGAAGTACCCCTAGCTACTAGCTCAGGTACTATCCTATGTGATATTTCTACCGGTCTACCTCGACCCATCGTACCCTCTACCTATCGCCGTCTCGTCTTCGATGCCCTTCATGGATTGTCTCATCCAGGTATCGCAGCCACATTACGTCTCATCGCTGCACGATACGTCTGGCCGTCCATGAATAAAGATGTTCGTATGTGGGTAAAACAATGCTTACAGTGTCAACGATCAAAAGTGCACAGGCACGTAGCTGCCCCCATTGGCACGTTCGCTACGCCTGATGCTCGCTTTGATCGCGTTCATATAGACATTGTAGGACCATTGCCACCATCGCATGGGTATGATCACATACTCACGTGCATTGACCGTTTTACAAGATCGCCCGAAGCTATTCCCATCACGTCTATCACGGCGGAGACAATTGCTCACCGCTTCGTAGAACGATGGATAGCATTGTACGGTTGTCCCTCGACTGTCACGACTGACCGAGGACAACAATTTGAGTCCGCATTATTCTCCTCACTGACCAGACTGCTTGGTACGGAATGAATACGCACTACCGCCTACCATCCAGCATCGAATGGTTTAGTCGAAAGGTTTCATCGCCAACTTAAAAGTGCTCTCCGAGCACACGAAAACGACAATTGGTACGAAACCTTACCGCTCGTTCTCTTAGGCATCAGAACGAGTTTAAAGGCAGATATCCAATGTTCCGCCGCTGAACTTGTATACGGCACGACATTGCATCTGCCTGGGGAATTCTTCACACCACGGAGCAGTAATGATTTCGGTAAATCAGACTACGTCCATCGACTGTCTGCATTTATGCGAATGCTGTCTCCGGTGTCAACTCGAATACAACATCGACAGGTCGCTCTCCCTCGAGAGTTATCTATCTGTTCACATGTTTTCATACGAGTAGATTCGGTACGCAAACCTCTACAACAGCCTTACGAAGGCCCTTTTCACGTGATCTCTCGTCACGAAAAGACCTTCAAGGTTGATCGATATGGCCGCGTCGAGATCGTCAGCATTGATCGTCTCAAACCAGCACACGTCGATGACAGTGCCCTACCCAATAACTTGAGACTCAATGCTAGACCTACCAAACCTTCTAGCGGGATCTCTACGTCTACCTCGGATCCCACGCTAGATACATCAGAGACCTCGTTCTCACGTCCCGGTCAACAGCACGCGTCATCTGCACCATCTACGGACGAGACTTCCGTCTCACGTCCAGATCGGCAGACCACGCCGCCCTTGACCTCGGATGAGATCGCAGGCTCACGAAGTACGAACGAGACCACTGTCTCACGTTCCGGTCGCCGAGTACGACTACCCGTACGCTTTCGCGACTAAACACACAGTCAATAACGGATACGGTGTAGGATTATTCCTATACTACACGCATGCTACACTTTTCTTTTTTTTTTCTTTTTGTATCCTGAGCCCACGCCTCCGACCATCGTCCATTTGATAACGTCGACTTCAGTCAACTTTGGCAAAAGCTGGTTTGGCCACCCACGCTCTAGTCAACGCACTCAGTCGATTATCTGGTCTCGAATTCACCTGGCATACGCTTGGTCGTTATGGTCGCGTTCGGTTTCTTGGCTCAACGTGGTTTCGTCCTACGTCTGCAGCGTTTTCTGGTTCACATCCCTACGAACGCAATCATCAGATTCTGGATACAAACCACTCTGGTGTGGTATGCTAACTCGACCAACAAATACAGCACACTTCTTCTGGTACCGTTCTGCGTAAAAGACTTTCGTTGGCAACTCGAGGATCAACGATCACTTCCTGTTCCGCCAATTTCCTCCGTCCTACAACCGCAATTCTGCCGATCAGTCCCACGAATCAAACCGCTAACTATCGAAAGTGTAAACCCTTTCTAGCGGGGGGCTCCTGTAGTGACCTACTTTTGTCAACAGAACGCGATTGGTTCGATGAAAACAATTATTATTATAACCAATTGTACCAGTGACTGTTTTACTGTGCTCGTTTGTTTAACTGTGCTAATGACAGCCGTTATACTTACTATCCCGTTGACTTCGAACTTGTACGAATTCGGTTACGCTCAGTAACCACGCTTGTACTCCTTTGGCACGATCTCGGTATTCTTTCGATACCACGAGATCGCCAACAAATACATCTCGACTACAGCCATCATCTGTCTTCTGATGTTGACCTACGTGGATCTTATTGGTTAATTGGCACGTAGTCTTGTAGCGGTGTTCATAGCCAAGCTCAACTCGACACCACGCTACACCTAAATGCCCATAGCCCCAATGAAATTAATATCCTGCTTGTACACTACTTCTTTAACTAACGCTTGGGGTAAATTCAGGGGTGTTGAACTGAATAAGATTATTCCAAACTCCCTTTGGAGATACAATGTTTTCTTCACCATTACTTGAGAGCTAGATTGGATACTGAATTTCACTCCGACAAGAAGTATTTTCAAAAATTATGGGTGGATTTCGATGGTAAAGTTGGCATATCTCATGACACGAGTAGTATGCACGTGTCGCGAAAAACATTTTCCAAAAGCTGCAGTACGGAAAATAATGTGTAGCGATACTAAGTTCATATTCAAGACCAAAGTTTCAAACTTTTGAATAGCCAATTTTCTTGAATCGTTGGTCATTACGTATCTAAGGCAACTTTTAGCCACCAATATCAGTAATCATACCAAGGTGCACTGCAGCACCGATGAGGAGGGAGAAAAATTGTGAGGAAGCTATTGGAGTGTGATTAGGAATATACGTTTGGATTGTTGACGTGCTCTCCACTTTAGTCGCCCGAGTTCTGACTCCAAATAGGTCGTATAAATATCTGTTATCGCCTATCTTCGTATATAACCGACTTAAATGGCGTTAGTCAATAACGGAATTAAATAAGTCAAATGACGAGAATGGGCTTCCGGATACATATATATTGTATATGGAGCGAATGAAACAGAGAGAAGAGAAACGACGCACAGTGGAGTTGGCGGGTAATCCAACTCCCCCTTTGATCAATATTTGTAGTCATACAAAAATAAGTCACAGACATGTGATGAATAGGATAAGAAATGTACACACATATATGCGCTAGTATAAAAACAGTCAAGATTGGTAAGCGAAAAATTAACAGGGTCAAAATATGGCTCAAGTAGAAGGAATAGGTTGTGCTGTCCGAATGCTGGAATAAGATATACGGGCTTAACATAATAACCGACACTACAGGATTTTAGAGTTTTCATAACGAACTAACACCGGCAACAATTCAAAAATCTTAAAATAATACTTCTATGTCAGTTCTTAGTACAGTGAAATATTTATTTATCTTTGGTTTTAACTAATATAACTGAACCTGAAGCTTACTGTTGCTGTAAGTTCAAGTCCTTATAAAGGAGGATGGTTGTGTATAAGGCGAGAAATTCCATACCATATAAAACAGTCTTGTTAAAAAGACCGCAACCAGAGGGATAATTTATTCCATGTAGATGCTGTCCTGGGAGCTGAATTATTTTCGTTTAGAAAAATTATATAGGGAAAGCCCAGATTCGTCGGAAGTCACGAGGCCGATACCCCTCCTAACAATCAGAGCAACAATTAATACAGGCACATGGAATATCCAGACAATGTGAGAGACCGGAAGGGCCCGACGAACAGTCACGGAAATGAGGAGATATATTTTGGCAGCTTTCAGAATGAGTGGAACCCATTGAACACAAGCTAGATAGAAGAGATGGGTCTTTGGAGATGTGCTGATGTACGGTGATCATGATGAAAATGCTTCACACAGAGATCTGCGTGATGCTGTTTAATGAAGTACAAAAATATTTAGTAAGATGGTAATTTCACGGATCTAAAGCATACTTTAAAACAAAGGGGGAAGGGATTATAATGAGTGTCGTCCAATGATATTCACTCATCATTGGTAACAATGAAGACAATAGAGGTCGTTTTTACAAATGGCTGCAATCAGTCATAGAGAAGTAATCAGGAAATATCCGACGCACCTTATGGCGCATCTAGATGTCAAGGTCGGAATGGACAACACGAAGTATGAAGATATCATGGAACGACATGCACTGGCAGGAAGGAACGAGAATAGTGAGAGATTTACAAATTTATGTGTATTCAACAAAATGGATATAGGTGTAACAACGTTCCTCCACAAACGCATATACAAAGCTACATGGGCCAAACCGAGCTACATCATGGAGAGCTAGACCGATCATATCTCCATCATTGTTGTAGTTTTGCATTCAGGTGCTTTGCTGATCTCTAGTTTCTCTTTTGTCAGCATCACATGTACAGTTGACAGCCATAGAGCTTCTTCATACGCCAGGAATACAAACCACGGATATACATTTGTCAAAGTCCCAGCTGATATCGAGAGCCTTTCCACAATTACTTTATAACAGGCTCGGACTAGGCATATGTTTGGTCAAGTCACAGCCTAGATGTGATGGAACTTTCAAACTGATCACAACTATGAACTAAGTACTGCAATAAAACACAAACCTACTTCTTAACTTAGCTATATATCCGCACGAATATTCTATCATTTAATTTTGTTGGTTTAATCTATATGATGACCCTACTTCAGTAGTGTTTCAATTGAAAACCCGTGCAAATTATTGATCATAACTGTAAAAATGGTATGTACATGCTATGTCAGGAATATATCACAAATATCAATAAGATACGGGATGTTCATAGAAAACTTGAGGTCAAATAGAGGAGCTGATGCAGTTTTAGATCACCATCTAGTGTTGGTCAAAATGATACCGCAACTAAAAAGGTACCGGGTAACTAAAGAAAAAGCATTGCAGTGGTTGGGCATGGCCTTCCTTAGAGATATTGACAAACTCACAGAATTCAAGACAGACCTTAGCAACTAGCTACACACCTTATAAGATTTACTCAAAAAAAGAAGCTATTACGGGGAACAACTGGAAAGTAATTCGAGGAGCACTAGCTTCAACGTGCCAAGAGGTGCTGAGTCGCAAGAAACAGTAGCATAAAGAATGGATCCGCATCGATACACTTGACAACATTCAAGAAAGAGAGAATAAGAAGACTGAAATTAGCAACAGTCGAATGGGAACAGAGAAAGACACAGGTGGGACTTAATAGGCACACTACTTAGGAGTTCCATACCAGGACGAAACGGCCGTCCAGTGCTTCCGGGTTTTCCACGGCGGTCTAGCTTCAATTGGTTCATGTTTTTGACTAGTGAAATTTCTAAAAATCCCCGCGAAACCCCTTCTAAATGCACTGAAGCAAACAAGTGAGTGACGAGAAGTATTAAAGGCGACAAGCAGAAATACGAGGAAGACTTAACAACAGCCGGGAACACTGTGGTATTGTGGAACTATGGTCTAGTTCGGCAGTAGTACATTCACGGTGATATAGCAACAATATTAGACATAATCACAAAACTGTATATTCGTCACGATGTGACTACTTGATCAATAAGATTTTACGAGGAAGTCACGTCACTGTCTCCACTGGCTCGTTCTAATGAGAAAATCAGCAATATGATTTCTGGCCCTTCTGAAGAACACGAGCTGGAGGGAAAGTAATATTTCTGGTTTAAGAGGCAAGGGGTCACATAGAGTGACTATGCCTGTATGGCAGAGCCATACCATACCGATCAATTGTCTCCGCTTTTACCACTTTTGACCTTCTTTAAGAGTTACATGTCGAATATGAATCTTCCCAGTAATTATGCGCTCAGATTCAAAGATCATGTGGTTAAGATCCAATATAATTAACTACTCTCCTTCTAGAAACAGCGCAACATTGATTCGATTACGAATTGAGTGAGATTGTCGCACGCCGGAGGTTATCAAAAGAATGATTAGGGTCCTCTGTATAATAATAAACCAAAAGATAATACGAAAGTAAGGTGGCAGCAGTTGATCGAGAAATACACGGAATGGTTTCAAAATGTTGATCTGTTAGACTCTGATTATGTCGCTCACCCTAAGAAGCCTGGTCGACTCGAGGACTCTCAATATTTTTATTACTTTCTTCTCAATCTTATGTTCTAAATTTCCCGGTCAGTGAACACTTTCTGTATATCCGCTGTTACGACTCTGGTTATAAAAGGCAGTCGTCACAGACTCATGATCATATATTTGGTCGAGTTTGGTGATGAACCCAACTTCTGGCAGGTTCAAATATTTATATTTGTTTCGTGAGAAATGTAAGTTTTCTTTTATTACATTTTCATGCCTAAGATGTCCACACAGTGTCTGTTTCCTTCCAGATTACCAATACGTTCTGGAAGCTTAACACTTATGTGGAACCTTACATATATCATTTATAATTGTGCATTCTCTTTTATGTCTAATTGTTCCATATAGGCGGTGGGGCAATTCTCCAAGTTTGACTGACTTTTTTTCTTCGAAGTAGATTCTTCTTTATTTTCTACTTGAGGCCGACCCAAAAGGTAAGTGAATACCTAATAGCCGGACAGAGGATGGAAAAATCGTACCTCGCCAACATGGTATGGAACTTCCTCATATATTTTTGTTTTACCTTCTTACATGCTGTGGTCCTTATACACAAAATGCGTTAACCAAGTCAGGAACAATAAAGGTAAATGCTACAAAACAAGATAACAAGTTAGTAAAGTATATGACCCCTCATGGAGTATCTCCAAACGCTGACTGGGCGTTGGTTATCATCAATTCAAATTTGAACACTGAACGAACTAGTAATTTTCATTTAGTCTGAGGAAACAGAACTGTCATGTTCTAACTTGATAAGTTGGTGGAATGGAATTACTATGGAAGTCGGTGCTGGAAGAAAGCTGATGTAATAACACTGCGTGGTCTAAATGAGGACCTATACATTACTGGTCTGGTTTCTTATGTAGTTAGAATAAAAGGTATTTACCAGCACAAAATACAACGGAGAAACTAGCAGGAAAATACGGCATACCAGGAAGATCGTTCAAAAGTAAGAAAGCAAGATAGTCACTGAGATTCGAGGACATAGTAAAGGTTGAGTAGAGCACTCTAACCAACTCTTGAACAGATCATACCAATCGAATCCATTGAACACCGAAGCAGCATACACAGACGTTGCCATAGCTATTACCTGTTACGCATGGCAAAACAAGGGCAGGATTTTTACAAGAGAAGAACGTTGAAACTTGAAAAAGCTGTCAGTAAATATCAACATCAGAATTTCTATTCTAAATCCTAAGTCGGTTCCGATGTACGGCGAAGGTACTTGGAAAACGTCTAGCGCCGCCATTTAAGGAGTATGGGCATTTATAAACAACTGCTTCGAACCCATTGACAGGATACCTTCAGCCACGACTTGGTATAGTGAAGAACAAACTGGCTTCCAGCGGAAAGGGAAATTAGGAAAAGGCGTTGGAAAAGGTCATACCTTAAGAAAAATCACCAAGCTGCATTACGAGGGAAGCCGTTACTTCAAATCCTGAAGTTAAAAGGGAGGAAGGAAGAGCATAGAAAAATTTGAGTTGAGAATCGGAGTCAGGTATCAAGATCACAAGTAGCACTCGCAAACAACCGGACAGCTGAACAACTGGTTATGACAGGGTTGTTCGAAGAATCACTTTTGGCGGCCTATTCTCCACGATGGGTGACAGGCATAAGTCTCCTGGTAGACAGAAACTATTAACACCTCAAATCTGTTAGGACGTCCGTCTGCATTTACTACTGAAATGACTGTTAGGCTATTTTCGTCTTACTTATTTGCTAACGCCTGTTACTCCTCGTGAAGGAGCATAGGCCGCTCACCCGGCACTCTTCATCCAACCGTGTCCTGAGCAATCCTTACCAGTTCTTTCCAGTTGTTATTCATCATTTTCATATGTGCTACTATTTCCCGATGTAATGTGTTCTTTGATCTTCATCTTTTCTGTTTCCCTTCAGGATTCCAAGTTCGGGCTTACTTCGTGATGCAGTTCGATGATTTGCGTAATGTATGTTCTATCTATTTCCATCGTCTTTTCCTAATTTTCTCTTCATCTGGAAGCTGGTTTGTTCTCTCCCACAGTAGGCTGTTATTGATGGTATCCGGTCAATGGATGTTGAGTATCTTGGATAGACAACTATTTATAAATACTTGTACATTTTTGATGATGGTTGTAGTAATACTCCATGATTTAGCTCCGTACAGTAAGACTATCTTGACGTTCTAAATGAAGATCATGACTTCGATATTCGTTGACAGACAGTTGTTTTGAGCTTCATATGTTCTTCAATTGAAGGAATGCTGTCCTTACTTACGATGATCCGTAGTGTCGCAATTTGGTCTGTGCACGACCGATCCTTACGTAACCCAGCTTGTTGATCTCGAAGTTGGGCGTCTACTGCGTCTTTCATCCTGTTCAGTAACACTCTGTTAAAGACTTTTACTGGTATTGACAGTAGTGTAATGCCTCTGTAGTTTTCACCCTTGCTCAGATCTCCTTTCTTTGGAATCTTGATGAGGTGTCCTTCTTTTCAGTCCATCGGCACTTGTTACTCTTCCCAAATCTTCTTGAACAGAAGATGAAGCATGTTCGTAGTTACTTCGATGTCTGACTTCAGTGCTTCAGCTGCTATATTGTCAGGTCCTGCTGCTTTCCCGCTCTTGATTTGTCTGATGGCCATTCTGATTTCTTCTGTCGTTGGTGGATTGACATCTATAGGGAGATCTGTGTGTACTGCTTCGATGTCCGGTGGATTCATTAGAGCCAGCCTATTCAGGAGTTCCTCAAAGTACTCTGCCCATCTGTTCCGCTGTTTTTAAATTTCAGCGATTGGCCTGCCTTCTTTGTCTTTGACCGGTCTCTCTGATTTACTACATTTCCCTGATAGCTTCTTCGTTGTATCGTAAAGCTGTCTCATATTTCCTTCTCTTGCAGCTTTCTCCGCCGTTGTTGCTAGTTCTTCCACGTATTTCTGCTTGTCGGCTCTAATGCTCTTCTTTACCTGTATTTTTGCTTCTATGTACTCAGCTTGTGCTTGGACTTTCTCTGCTCGTGTTCGGCTGTTGTTAATTGCTGTCTTCTTGTTCTTTCTTTCTTTGATCCGGTCCAGTGTTTCTATAGAAATCCATTCCTTGTGATGATTCTTCTTGAGGCCCAGAACGTCTTGACACGTTGAAATTAATGCTTCTTTGATATCTTTCCAGCTAACCTCCATAGTAGTTTCTTCTTCTTTCAGTAGATCTTGTAGGACTTGGAACCTGTTGTTGAGAGCTATCTTGAATTCATTAAATTTGTCAGTATCTCGAGGGAAGACTGTATTGAACCTTTGTGGTGCTGTTTGTCCAGTTGTCCAGTTCTTCCTTAGCTTCAGTTTTAAATTAGCCACAACTGGGTGGTGATCTGAAGCTATGTCAGCTCCTCTCCTGGTTCTCACATGTCCCATTGTCCTTCGGAACTTTTTATTGATGCAAATATGATCTATCTGATTCTCTGTGGTGTGGTCCGGTGAGATCCATGTAGCTTTGTGTATACGTTTGTGTGCAAATATTGTGCCGCCTATGACCAATTTATTGAATGCACACAGATTTGTGAGTCTTTCCCCATTTTCGTTTCTCCCTTCCAGTCCATGCAATCCCACGATATCTTCTTATCCGTTGTTGTCTATTCCGACTTTGGCGTTTAGACCTCCCATCAGAATGGTAAGGTCCTTTCTTGAGCACTTCTCTATGATTAATTGCAGCCTCTCATAGAATCGATTATTAACGTCGTCGTTGCTATCATTGGTGGGTGCATAACATTGGATAATGTTCATTGTGATCCCCTCCTTCTTTGTTTTGAATGATGCTTTGATGATTCTGGATCCGTGAGATTCCCATCCTACAAGTGCATTTCATGCTACTTTGGATAGCATTAGAGCAACTCCCTGAGTGTGTGGAGCATTTTCCTCTTCGTGACCGGAGTATAGCAACATCTCTCCCGTATTTAGCCTTTGTTGTCCAGCTTGGGTCCAATGGGTTTCACTGATTCCCAGTACTGCCAAGTTGTATCTCCTCATTTCCGTTGCTATTTGACTGGTCGTCCCGGTCTCCCACATTGTGTGGACGTTCCATGTACCTATAAAATTTTTTGCTCTGGTTGTTAGAAGGGGCATCGATCTCGCGGCTTCCGAAGGAACTCGGCTTTCAATATGAGGCGTCATATTTCTTCTAAATGATGACCTTCTAACTTCCAGGGCAGAGTTTAAATGGTTTGAGTTATTTTTTCTGGTTAGCGTTTTCTTAGTGAGTTAGTTTTTTATGGGATGGGGTCGCCAACCTCATGCCAAGCCCTCCTCCTTCACCCGGGATTTGGACCGGTAGTAACTTTAGAAGAGCTACAGGCGGAGTTTATTTTCGTCTACTTTCTTATAATGAATTGGTACTCAATGGTACTTCTAATAAGAATCACCAATTTGATCAGATAAATTTTTGTTAATATTTTCCTTCTGAAGGTCCATTTAGAACTTTTTGCATTGTACCACATTAAACATATGAAAGGGGTTAAATCTGTTACCCGACAGCACTACTGCAATCAAAATTTAACAAGTTGACTTTCAATCAAACCACTCTCCTAAGCCAGTTATTTTAAAATACAGAGAACCTCCAGAGACAACGCTCTAGGAAACATTTATAGATTGTAGAAAAAGTGTTCGGCATTTTTTCTTAGGTTTCAGTTAGTGTCACTTGTATTTAGTTCATGTGTGGTGTGTGCTACTTATATCGACATAAGTAGTATATGATGCTAGTCGTGAACAAAATGTCTGGCAGCAAAGAGACAAGAGGATAGAACAATAAAGAATGAAAACAGGATGCAATTTTTATGAAAATGCAAGAACAATGAAGTCTGGGTTATTTTGAAACAATTTATGGACATTTTACAAATTAAGCAGTTACTATATGATTGTTGGATTTTACTAACAAGTCCTGTAGTTTTCCATCAAATATATTCGATTGTCCCCACCTGCGTTCTGCTCACTACAAATGGAGGCAGCTCTAAGTTCACATTTAAATTTAGTATACTGATAACAATAAACCATCGGTTGATTAATCAAGTACTACTTTTTGTATATATTTTTTTCTCGTTCAACCATGTTCATTTGTCGGAATTATCCCTCAAACTCGAATATAAATGTCCCCTAGCATACTGTTCATCGTCATTTATTTGTTTATATAGCAGGCTAAGAACAGACAGGTGATTTTAAGTTCAAAACACTGCATTTGCCTCAGTTAGTTATAAAGAACGTACATATTTTCATTAGTGTTAGTTACCACAATTTATCAGCGCATCCATTTAAAGTTATCAGGATGAATGAAAGAGTATCAGAAATGGTGACACCATCAGTGTCGTTAGAAAAGATAAGTCATAGACAATACGATCCAAAATAAAGAACTTCCAGAATGAATGTATCAAATAACGTCATATTGCCATACAAAGCACATAAATATTAATCTGAGCTTTGCAGACGTTATTTTCTAATCCTGTTAAGAACTTCTCAAATAATCCTTAGAAAAGATATTAGGGATCCAAAAACCTCGGAAACATATTATTCAGTTGGGAATGAATTGAAGTTTCTTTAATAATCTAGGGGGATAAGAGACCATATGCCTCACATTTTTATGATCATTTAATTCGGCATGCTTTCAGGGCTTTCTAGACAATCAAGATAACGTTGAATAGTAAAGTTATGTATTATTTTCTGTGCTGACTTTCACATCATGGTAAAAATCATTTTTGGTATTTTGCACCATTTTTTGCGTTCCTATTTGCAATGTTGATTTAATTTGGAGTTGTATGTAGGGACTAGGAAATCATTTTGAGCGTCCAGTTAAGATACTTATTTAATCCTCTCAAAATTATCAACATGTATTGTCTGTTTTCAGAGTGTTCCATCATATCGTCGTCTTTGCAGATAAAGTTAAATGTTAAGACAATATGTCGCTATGCTTTCTACTTATTCCCATATTTTATTAGGAAAATTTATTAACCAGTATTTGGTCATAGTATACTACTACTACAACAAAATATGTCATAAAGCTATTTGTACATTGCAAAAATACTTTCACTTTCAATCGTGCAAAACGTATTTTAGTGTGTGTGTGTGTGTGTGTGTGTGGCATTTTTCTAATGCAAGAGACGGTACAATGAACTGAAGTGCTTTAGATAATTTTATATGTCAATTGAGTATATAGCTAGTGTTTACACACTAGATAGATATCTTCATATTTACGTATATCTAACAGTATGCTTGTTCTCTAATATGTGTACAGTGATTATTATGGAAAATACGCATATGAGGGAAATTTAATAGGCAGGTTGAATGTAACATTGTACAGAAGTTCTCAGATAGATCAGATTCCATCAGATATTCAGTGAATTTTGAAATAGTTTGACGTCAGTGCCAGGTAAATCAACTAAACATATTATCCAAAATGTTAGTAAAGTACTTGATTGTGCAGTCTGTGTTATACATCGATTTCTCACTCCAAACTAGAAACTATCAGGCTTTTAGTAGTTCATCTGTAGCAGTGGTATTTGCATTCGAAACATATTTAATACCTTTCCCTTTGACGATCGATTATAACCATGTAAGAATATTTTCGCATTTCATTGTGAGCTCTGCGTAGCTTTTGTAATATTGTCGTGATTATCCTGACTAAGATAAGATGTGAACGGAAGCGTGCTCATGCTAGTCTAAAGTCCAGAAAGTAGTATGGAGAGCGGTTTTATATGAATGGTAATGACTGTTCGTGAAATGTAGTCGCCCAAATCAGTATGGAGTGAGCAAAATGACTAGATGACAGAATAAGAGCAAATAATAAGGATAGAAGAAATATTTGAAATTTTACTAGTCCTTAGCATGAAGCGCTTTTAGAATCCGTTGGCAGTTATCATGAACCAGGTGTCTGGGCTTTGGAAGATTTCTTTTTGAGGTATCTGAAACAGAAGTTAAACCAATGATGGCTTTGGTTCTGTTGGCACGTAATCATAAAGTTTAAAGGACAATTATTTGAGATCGAGAAAAACGGTCTTTTTGTAAGGGGTTATTGAGGTGTTAGGTACTTACGAAGTTACATTTCGCACCAGCCTGAAATGGATTTAACGGAATAATCAGACTTCATAAAGAGAGGTTAAAGCATCAAAGCAAACTTCTTCCATTCTCCTGAGTTACTGTTTGCTTTAAACAAAAAATGCACTTGATGAGAAGTTAGAGAAGTTCCCACATCTGTACCAATTCCTCTTGCTCTGTTTAATAACAGCATATCAAGTATCCTTTCGTCTGCATTTTTTTTGTAGATGATCCAGAGATTTTAGAAGGAGAAACTAAAACTCTTGCGCATCAATAATCTTCAGGGTAATTTGAACAGGCTGTGTGACTGAACAGCTTTCAGCATGCTTCCTTATAACACTAACAAATGAAGAATACTAATGTCAGATAGTAGTTTTACATGCCTGTCTTTTGAGTTTTGTTTTCAAATAGCACACTATTGCATCTAAAGTTGCATAAATATTACTTCATTTTTTGGTCTCTGCAATTGTTAATGTAAATAAACCCATTGTATTTCCTCTAGACAACAGGTTGTGGAAGCTGTATATTATTCAGAATTGTGTTAAATACGAGGCGTATTATGATGAATAGAATCCTATTACAATAAAACTAGGGGGATGTACGATAAGAGATTAGGATAGTTTAATTAAAATGCACAACATTGTTCACAGTATCCTCTACCTTCATTGATCGCTCTCAAGTTTTCTTCTTATCTATACTTAAAAAGACATCGGTTTATAAAAATTAGAAGTGTCTTACATTGTAATAATCTATCAGTTGTGCAACTAACCTTCATAGTAATGGTGTATCAGCCACTTGTGTGATTTCAAAAGAGCATCATTTGACAACCTACTTAATAGGATAAGAGAAATAGTTAAACAATGATTTCCCGTTTTATAACTCTTCAATTTATATTTACTTTCTATTCCACTTTCTTCCACCGTAAAAAAAAACTCTGCATGTGACTATCTAAGGCCAACACATTCCACTTGATCATCAACACTTTGGGAATAAACATAATATACTGGCATTCTGAACAGTCCTATTTATTTATTCCCAATATGAATATGTTATTAGCATGACTATTCAGAGAAAAATAATATACTCATAATTATATGTGTATTTTAGAAAAAATAACGTTTTTTGACACAACTAGACAAGCAAACGAGATAAAACAAAAAGTTATGCAGTGTTCTACGCTCAATAGTTGTTCAAATGTTGTGGAAACTTAACACTTCTTCTAAAGATCATTGTTTCTGGTCGGTTTTCGGATACCAGCGAGGTTTCATCATGATTATTGATTGTTGGGGAAGGCATTGTAATTGTGAAGCTCGTGTTGTCCGATCGTACAGCATAAAATCCGCGTATTTAATAGGAAACTGTAATAATGCTGATTTTCTTCAAGACGGTTAATTCACAATTTTGAATTATCTCACCAATTCGAATACTTTTAATAAACATATTGAAGTCTCAATGGAGTCTGTGATTGGATAGTGGGATATAAATTCCACTTCTGGAGTTTTCAAGGATTACATGGAAAGGTTTGAAATCTGGAGAATGACGAGGAAAGACGTTAAGGATGATAAAATTGTGGCTCGTTTCCTCACATTTATCGGAAAGGATGCCCAAAGCTTACTAAAAATTTGGTATTCCCAAATAATCTCACTTCATTTTCCTACGCAACACTCAAAGAACTAATACTAAATCATGTAAAGTTTACTAATGTTGAATGTCATGAACGAGCAAAATATCATAAAATGATTCACCAGGACAACCAAAAGGTTAGAGCATTTATCCTTTAATTACTGAAACAAGCCGCCAAGTGTAATTTTAGAGACTGACTTCATGTGCAGCTGCATGATCGGTTGATTGCTGGGATAAATATTCTGAATTTAGAAATAGAAATAATTCAGGAGCCAAAAAGTTCATTAAAACAAAGTGTATTAACTATGAGGCAGTGAATGAGTTTGATTTCCAGTTGGTGAAAATTTCTAATATTTTGCTTAGTTGTCGTGATGAACTACACTCTCAGGGTTGCTCAAGTTTTTGTTTGTTTAATAGTGGTTCTTATCCTCGTGAAAATATGAGAAAAGATTCGAAAAAAATCGCAAGGGTGGTTACTAAGGTGAACACAGGTTTCGTAAATGCTCATCCTGTGGTGAGTTTCATTTACGTAATTCATTTACCATTCGTCATGCTGTACTGATGAATCGCTTGATCTAACACGATCATACCGTAGAACTAACAGAACAATTATTATGTTTGAAGCATCTTAAACCGCTCTTAAATAAACACGTTTTATCCACAAACTTCTGATAAACCTTTATTGGCCTACCATAAATTCATTCAACACAGTACAACCTAGCTCAAAACATGGTATTTTGCAAAGATGTGGAATAAAAACACAAATATCATGGAACTTTGAGAGATAAATTGAACCATATTAGAAATCATTTAACACTGTTGGGTGCCAGCTTAGTTGTATGGAGGTTAGGTGTTCACGTGAGTAACCGAAGATCTTGGGTTCGGGTCCCGCGTTCATGATAGTGGATGTACGATGCTGAGGAGTTTCATACTACGACCAAATGGCTGTCCAATGCTTTCACGTTTTTAATGGTGGTCTAACATTCATTGATTCATGATCTCAATCAAAAACTCAACAATCTCCACAACCCCATACTGATAATCTTTTAAATATTGATGAATAATTTACTTGAACATTTTAGTAATCACCGCGAGATTGCACCGAATAAACGTAAACGAGATATGGGTTCGTTTTGAAAACTATTTAAACGTATATAACATCTCCTAAGTAAAGATTTTATTGGAGTTAGTCATATTTGCTATTTTCTGATTGTCTTAGATAGATCATGTTAGAAGTTGCTAAGGTTTAGTATAATACTTAAAATTAACTTGTTAGATAAACGAGGAAATCATTTCATGTGGTTATAGATATTTATCAAATGAAGTGGTTAATTGAGATAACATGTAACTTATCATTACCCACTCAGATATACAACACTGAGCAATCATTATACAAAATGGAAAAGTGTACTAATTTCAAATGTCATGAACGAGCGAAATTTCATGAGATGAAATTTCATAAAATTTCATACAATGGCCCCCAAATACCCTGATACCGCCGAGAGTGGGGAGAGTCAGCCCTCTCACATGGCCACGTTTATACAAATATCTCCAGGGAAGTCCTACTCATCACCTTCTTGCACCACAGGTGTTGTTTATGAAATTCAGAGGACGAAAAGCCAATATCTGACGACTTGACCGGGTTGATGGACACGAAGAGTCCACCTAGGGGAGTTGAAAAACCCTGATTCCAAACCAGTGGTGCACATGAGTTCCAGGATCCTGAAGGAACGAATGGCGTATTAACCTATTGTTGGTCACTGGCTAACATGGGACTGCATCTCCTTACGTTGTTCCATTGCCTTGTGTATCAGACCTTTAGGTCAAAGTCTCCGGGTGTGGCCCCCTAAGAAAACCACCTGCTTCGGTTTCGGCACCTGGGATGCATCCAACTCCCCCCCCCCACAAATCGAATGATTTACGTAGTGCATATCTATTTGGTGCCTCCCTTGTACCAATATTTATGTGTTTAAATAAATAAGGATGAAAAAGGATTACACATAGCAAAATAAAACATTATCGATCTTTATTGGTATTCAAAAAACAAATAAATTTAATATTTAATGACTTTAGTTAATATAGTTGTTATTTCACTCACCTTTACCTCCCTTCATCTTGATTGTAATAATGAAAAAGAAAAAAAATAAACATTGAATAACGCCGTTATCATTGACTGCATTCTATTTTTACTTCATGTTCATTTACTACTATTAGTAGTATTCATTATATTCTTGTTATTATATATATATATATATATATATATATATATACTGTAGATTTTCATTATTAGTAGGAATACGAATGTAAAATAATGTCAATAAATATGAATGAACATTTCATTGATCCTATCATTTGATGATTTTTAAGATATTATGGTATCTCTTTCCGGTAACATAAATAAAAGGAGTTATTTAGATTCTCAATGAAATATAGAATGAACTATCACAAATAATCATGAATAGTTTAGCTTTGTTTATAAAGACTGAAATAATAATACAAGATTATGATAATGGTCAACTTGTTCTGCTTGTGAAAATATACAATGTGGATAATCTTTTGTTTGTTACAATAGCTGCTGATTGATTGTCTGAGTGATTTTTGATGAATTGATATTTAGGGAAATTGTTTCTAGGATTGTGTCAAAAGAAAAAAAAAACATTTGGATTTAGTTAAGAAACATGAAATGATTATTATGGCTAAACAGCTAAACCTTTTAAACATTCTATGAATAATTCCAATAATGGTAGAGAAAATAGTGGTCTTGAGTGCTGTTAGAAGTACGAGGGCGGTTATCACTTCCCCGTTGCTCACACCGTGGAAGGCTTCTTCTGAAGGTACCTGAAAAGGAAATTGGATTAGAGGTGGTCTTAGTGATCTGAGAGCGTGACCGCAGAGCTCAAGAGACAACAGCTTGAGGTCGGTCACACAAGACCTTTTTATGAGTAGTTTTTGTGTTAGCGCTGTACTTGTTGAGACCTTACCGCCAGAGACGGATATCGATGGGATAAGGCGAGGTGTGCATTTTTCGGGTCGACCTTTTCTAAGCCTACCCCTCCTTGTGGGAAGGCAGCATTGCTGTTATGCTGGTTGTGTGAAGGAAACACCTTACTGCTGTCACACCTATGTACAGTCAGCAGTACAACTTCGCCTTTGGGCCTTGGGTTTGTTGCCTTTGGTCATACCGTTCTTCAACCGACCTATCTGGCATGGTAGGACCTTGAGAAACGATTGTTCCAGCCACTATAGCTCAGTCGCTTCATCACAACAGGCAAGCCCGACCACCACGTCAACGTGGCAACAATGGTCGGGTGGTAGAGAACAGTTGAAGGGCTATGAAAGAGGAATATTTTGAAGAGTATATGTTTGATATTCTGTGAAACAATTTATCCAGTGAGTTCTTTTTCAAAGTTCTGAAGTATTATATATATATATATATATATATATATATATATATATATATATATATATAATGCTGTGTACAAACAATCTTTGTATGATAATCAATAAAAACAAAACTACAAACTTGAACTGTAACAAAGAAAAGTATCTAAACAATTGTTCTTGTGCATACAATCCAGGTTTTAAATCATAAATACCAAAATCTTCTTCAGTATAAAGTAGATTTGTAGTGAATGGGAACACACAAGTAGGGATAATCGAATGTACCTGAACGCAAAATTACAGAACCTTTTAGTAACATCTGAGAACCATACAGTAAATACTTTATTTGCAAAATGTCAATCAATTGTCTTAACCTTGACTACTTCTTCGTTTCCTCATCAATCATTCTCTTTTCTTCAATCTTGTTAACCTTCTGCCACTAGGTATTTCACTTTTTACTGGTGATACATACTACTACTTGATGATGTCAAATGATCAGTACGCGGCTGAATATCCGGTGTCTATAACATGTTATCAAACCAGTGATATCATAAGAATGTGTTACTCTTTGATAAATCACATTGATAGATGCTCTCGAATGTAATAAAAAAAGTAGCTTCGATGAACAATCTGAATACCTATCTTTAGAAGAGCAAGTAAACAGCCAGCTATACATTAGGTTGGTCAATCTTGACCAATTTTCTTGCACTTGAATACATTTAAGAATATGATTATTGTAATTTAAGTAGAGAAAACATTTTCATGAATAAGGTTCACATATTTACAGGAAATATTATAAATTGAATATTTTATATTGAATGTTAATTTCTATATTCCTGATAGTGTACATCATATAAAACTGCTTAGAAGTGAGCTATTATTTAACACAGATATAACTAGATGATTTATCTTACATCAGAATGTTGATTGATGATGCTTGTGAATCAAGGCAGTATCGAGACAATACGCACAGTATGCACATATACTAATAACAGATGCATCAATTACACTCCTAAACATTAATAGGAAGATACAAGCAAACAGTACAAAGTGAATTTAAACTTCACCATATAGCACAAGCAAGAGGCTATCAGGACTCAGTGGGTAAGTGTATAACGTGATGGTGTTTGAAATGGACAGTACTGGATTCGAATCCCAGAGTGAACATCAACTCTGAGATGCAAGTACATCCATCTGACGAGCCCCGAACAGGATGAAACATGCGTCCTGAACCCTACTGCTAGTCACTATCCATCTTTACTTAAAATTTAGCACAGTCTGTTCAACACCATCATTTTTTACTAAACGTTAGTAAAAAGTGATTTTTCTATGTCCTTATGAACGTTTTGAATAATACATAGAGTTATTTCTACAGATCGTCATACATGATATTTGAATTTCCCATAAAATTCTTGATGATGATTGGTTCATCCCCAAAATATACATGTACTGAGTCTTTTTATTCATTCTAACATTTTCAACTTTCATACAAGAAAACTACATCACTTTACATGTAAATAGATAAAAGAGGCATAAACAATCTGTTAACCAAAATACCTGTACTATCTTATCATTATAAGTCAATATCAATGTGACTATGGACATGGAATAACCCATATGTTATTGTTACATTACAAACCGATATTTTGAACTACTGAATATGTTCAACCTTATTTACCGTTTCACTAAACATTAATCTTATTTACCATGTATGGAGTTTGTTTATACATATTACAATGATTAATTTTCAATCGTTTTCTTGTATACACATATTTCTGTACAAATGATTATATCTTTAAAGAGATCGGTTTGGTTTCTGATAGTAACAGAATATAATTCTACTGAGCTACTTTGTATACTTTTCTTGTATGAATTCATATATGATAGGTTCAGGGACATAAAAGTGAATTCCTCAATAAGATTATTAGAAACTATGATAAGGCTGAAAATACTTCTTCCATTTAATGCATACACCATAAAGAGATCTATAAAATTAATGAATTATATATCAAACTCTGATTGAATGATTGCCTGCTCTGTTATTCAGTTTAATGTGTTGGTGGAGATTTGTAGCTCAAGTGGATGATTTTAATGGAGTTTTGTTCTCTGAGCTGGATAGTTTGGTCGTGGAGCTTTCATCGTTCTTCTTAATGACATCGTCAGCACAAACTTCAGGTAGAATTGAAGTGTTCGGATTTCTCCATATGTGGTTCACAGCTTGTCCCGTACACCTAGATGTTGATTGGTTGAGAGGTTCAACCTCACTTCTACCTGATGTTTGTGCTGATGATGTCATTCAGAAGAACGATGAAAGCTCCACGACCAAACTATCCATCTCAGAGAACAAAACTCTACCAAAATTTAATGTGTTTCTAGAAGCTTTCGGAGTTTAACAGTTATCAATACACCTCTATATAAGTTTATTTTCTGTAGTGATGTGAACCTCAGAGTAAAGATTTTACTCATATTTTACTCTTTTACTTGATTGTTCGAGTCCAAGTGTAGAAGTTGTCTACAGTTATAGGAAGCATCTAAAAAGTCAGTAAAAAGCGGTGAAACTATAAATTATGGACGACCTTTGAGCGACACTGAAGTGACTGAGAGAGTGGAGACCTACTGACTAGGACTGAATGAGGGCTGTAAAGCAGTTAGAATTCTCACTTACAGTTAGGGCTGAAAATTAGATTTAGGGTTTTCATCACGAATTGACATCAGCTATAATGCCAAAACTCTTGCCGTAATAAGCATTCAAGTAAAAGACTTATCATTAAAGTTTAGGACAATCCTGGTAGTATTTCGACCAATCAGTGTCCATGAGAAACCTCTAGAAGAATACTCAACAAGGGTGGATTATGTTTTCATTATTTTAATTGAACCATCACTGGATTTGTCATCGATGTTATCATATCTTTTCCGGAAGATTCTATAAACTCAAAGTCGCGTCAATACCCATGTTTTCTGTATAGAAACTAGCCTTCCAATACAAACTCCTTTCATACATCGTCGTTTATTTTCTGTTCTGCATTCAATATAGGACGATTTCTTGGGGGGGGGGAAAGGAATCTGGAAGAAGTTAGGAGGTTAGTTTCCGGACGTTCAAGTGTGAGAGTTATCAAGAACCATAACAACAGTTGAAGCTTGTGGGTATACATAGTTGAGGATTTATAAAGTGGGATGAAAATACTGCCTAGCTCTGTCATGTTTTCAATTCAAAAATGCAACTCTACACATAACCACCTAACTAAACCAGTAGTTTTCTTTCAGGAAGCGATAAAACTCGATATGGTGTTTTTATTAGGTTCAACATTCGTTCCGTATGAAATATCGCATGAGTTTTATGATAATTTCATGATTAAATCCATTTTCCAATTAGATGTCATATTAGTTAACTAATCAATCATTCAGTGTCATTACATTCTGTATAAAAATGTAGATGAACAGATTCTTTTCTACCTGTCGTCAATCATTGTCTTAAGCCTTGAATCATGAAAATCCCAGTTCTTCAATTTTTAAGACTAGTTTATTACAGTTATGACATTTATTTAATCAACCATGTTATCAATAGTCTGTTTGTAACTCTACTAACTACGATCTTGTGTATTGTAGATCCAAATATTTCAAGAAAATATCGATTTACGTAAATGTTATAGATGCATCTTACTAATAAGTGCAAAACAAGTATAAAAATATACTTGAAAGTCCTACTCAAGATGGACACCAGTTGATCGATGTCATTAAGAAGTTATTTTGGTTGATAGCGATAATCCATATACACAATTTATATACATTACAACTACTGTAGTGAACGACAACACAAGTGAGTACAACAAAATGTATTCTAATACAATATTACATTATATCTTGGTAAATTCTGAGGATCATACAGAATTACGTCATTTGAGAGGTATCCATCAATAGTTACAGACTTCGTTTCCATACCAATCACTTTCTGTTCTCGTTCTCTTCGCTTCGATTTTCTAAACCTTCTGCCACCAGGTTTTCCACTCTCGACTGGTGTATACGTACTACTTATGTCTGTTATTATCAGTAGCACACACCATACTACCACTGTAGATTACGACATGAAGCAAAGGATTTATAAGTGCAGAGTCAGTCTTACAAACCAATGGTATATGTATGGTAATTAACTTATGTATTTTACAGCATAAAGTCTCTTAGTTACATGACCATTGTAAACAAGCAGGCAATGGACAGGTGCTTCAGTCTAGTTTGGAGCTATTTAGCAGGATGCATTCATGACTCCACCAAAGATCTAACTCGAAACTCTCATGTCTTGTGGGGAACGCAGTTCAAGTGCTAATCGCTGGCTTTGAGTCATGAAGGCTCTGTTTTCGATTAGTAAGTGGATTAATGAATGCGTTCTTCTGGAGAGTCTTATGTTAGAATATAACAACTTTCGAGTGCTTTCTGGTTTTCGAAATTTACTCAACTATGATCATTTTATCATGTAAACTACGAAACTCAACGATTCCCCCAAACCCCTCACACTAATTACGTTCTATCAAGTAAGTCACAATATTTAATTTAAGTTTTCTCTGAATGATTCTGTCTCACTATCTGTAAGTCTATTCAAAAAAGATGAACTGATGATAAAGCCTATTTTATTGTCAATACTCATCATAGACTGACTGATCTTACTCGAGGTACCATTGGGAGCTAGAGAGAGCTGATTAGTTCTTTCGTCTCAATATGGAGCTGGAACAACCTCATCAATGATTAAGTATGGTATTAAGTGTTTTTTTTACACTATATTACAGGCTTTCGAATTTGACTAGACACAATAAAATGCTGACACCATGGCTCTAATAGATAGACCTAAGAGTCCTTTTTTCAATTGTTATTGTGTTGTTGGTCAGCACAATTGAAAAGCACCACACTATAACGAAACATCCATTCAGTTTCCTCTCATTTTCAATGGTGCTTAAACTGAGAATAATGTATGATGAATACAACCTACACATTTAATCAATCTTCATATAATCTTATCAAATAAAATCTATTTGTATGTTAAACTCTTTGTAACGTTTATTTTTTCTCTCTTTTGAATCGATGACATTTTTAGAAAAACTAAATTAACTCATATATCACATTATAAATAATGATATATTTAACCAAAACAAATAACACTTTGAAGATATAATCTTTAGGCTTATTTTTACCTCCCACATTATATGTTTAAATTGACCGTTCGTTATATATTGAATATCTCATTAGATTAGATGACATGTTACATAACACGTCTGTAGGTATTGAAATACTAGAATTCCAGCATAAAATCCCCGCCATCCAATACAACATGATAGCCACCTTTGTTGGTTGTGTTTGTCGTTCTGATCTTTATATATATTAAGACAAAGTAATACATTCTAAGGAAAAATCTGATTGGTTGAGACCAAACTTTGATTATTAATCTGATTGGTTCATATATGTCTATTCGACTAGTTTTCGGCCCATTGATTATTGTTAAAACTCACCAATAAGGATAATTTTATGTAGGTTGCTATACAAACTAACCATGAATTTACAAAAAATTTTTTTTCATTTTTAATTTAAAAAAAAAAGTATGTTTTACACGTGGCATTAGAATAAACAAACCCCATTTGAATTAGTGTAGTTATTCACTTTTACAAAAAGATTATTACATTTTATATTATTGAGAATTTAATCAGAACTGGAATATAAATCTAACTGTGCTGGTATCCAGGACCTTCATCATCATCATCATCGTCGTATATAAATAACCAATGGCTGAATTTCGTAAATGTTTTGAGAATTTAGACACTGAGAAACGTGGTGTAATTACAATTGAAGATTTAAAAAATTATATGTATAAAATGCATTATAAAGAAACATTCTTACATAAATGGATTGAATTATTTGATCCTGAACATACAGGATTTATTACTTATGAACAATATTGTAAAACACTTGGTTTAATACCACGTAAACGTACACTTAGTAAAAATTTAACAGATTCTACATTATTATTATCATCATCATCATCATTGTCTATTTCATCAAAACAAGATAATGTAGATGAAGCATTAATTGGTAGTTTTGATAAAAATATAAACGAGACTAATATTACTACAATCATTCAACAGTAAGTAGTACTTTATATATATTCATAATTTTATTTTATGTTTGTAATGAAATTTGTTTATGAACGCTTATTTAAGAACAAATAACACGAATTCCAAAGTGACCTCTTAACTTTCAATATTCAATGGAAAACACAATCATTTGTATTGAGAAATCTGTGTGCTTTTAAAACTCGACTTGATTTGTATCAGAAGGCGATTTTGTAGATATTATAGTAATTTCATTACAACTGAGGAGTCCCACAGTATTATGGAATGGCCGTCTAGTGCTTTCAAGTTTTCCATGGTGGTCCCATGATCTCAACTAATGAAATCTTGATTTATTGAAGATCATTTCTATACTAAATAAGTTGACTAAATATACCAGACCACTTTACTGAATGTTGTGTCTTTAATGTATCATTTTCGCTTTTCAACTTTTAGTAAATGATCTTTTAGTTCACTTAAAGCGATTTTATGAAGATTAGCTTAGGTTATCAATTATATTTGTCACAAACTGATCTTAATTGAGATTTCATTGAAATCAGGGAGCAATGAAAATCATGGTATTGAGGGTCCTTAGTTTTGGAAACTCACAATCTGATCATGAAGCTAACACATTGTCTTTAAGTCGCTCAGCAAACAATTAGCCATTCAAACCACTGGGTCAACTGCTGTTGGTACAATCTTAATTTGAAATATTTAAGCGTTTTCTGTAAGATCCAAAAGTTCTAGTTCCTAGTTTTGATGAGGTCGTTGATAAGAACAGCTGAAGAATTCCATAGTAAGACATGATCCTGTTTTTATCGACCTTACATTTTCTGTGTTAAGCTGTGTAGGTTTTACTGTCATTCTAGACGATATGATTAGTACTTATTTTTAGTAGAGACGTGAACTTTCAGATCCATAAAAAGTCCTACTGGGAAACTGTGGCTAGTGGAGTTTAACCAAATGCCCTGGTACGGCCTAGAGTGAGGAGAGTTCGCTCAACCTCTCGAAATGCTCTCACTTGACCACGCCTATATAGCCTCTGACAGGGAAGTCCTACTCGCTAGCTTCTCTCACCACAGGTGTTGTTTACGAAATTGAGAGAATCAAAAGCGAATGTCGGCCCTGTAACTGGGTTGGTGGACACGCAGAGTCCACCAAGGGGAGTTGGAAAACCCTGATTCCAAACCAATGGTGCACACGGGCTTCAGTATCCTGAAGGAGCAAATGGCGTGTGAACCAATCGTTGATCACCGGCTACCATGGGATTGCATCTCCTTACTATGCTCCACTGCCTTGTGGATCAGACGTTCAGGTCGAAGGCTCGGGGTGTGGCCCCCTAATAAAACCACCTGCTTTGGTTTGGGCACTCGTTCAGTAGCACAGCCCTCACACAAATCATGTGAGATTTGTGTGGCTCATATTTATTTAGTGCCACCTTGTACCAATATCTATGTGTTCAAATAATACTAATAATAACTATGTTGAGTGTGAAGTAGTTACGGGTCAATTGTACTGGTCGGTCCAACGATATCTGTACGCAATAGCTAAGTGAATAACTCGACGGTGTTTGAAGCGAACGGTACTAGGTTCGAGTCTTGAAGTAAACTTCAAATCTGGGATGGAGGTACATCCAGCTGACGAATCCAAGTGAAATAACAAAAAATGACAACTAAGAATCATTTTCTTAGTGTGTTGCTAAGTTAGTATTTTATATTATTTTTTTTTTGTGGTAATTAATATTATAATCAATTGATTCACCTGTAGTTCAAACCATTCTTTGTTTTGGTTATATGATTTTCTATTTGTATTGTATAATTTGTTTGTTAGTCAATCAACAAAATTCACTATAGTTTAGTCATAACTTTTTCAAAAGAAAAAAAAGGAATTTTTAATTATCTACTTTTTCTGGTGTCTAGATTTGCATGTTTTTCAATGGTATTTAATGAAGTTTAGTTTATGATACAATCAATAGATTGATAGTTTAATGACATAATAAGTAACTAATTTTTTATTGTTTGTCTGAAACTTCTCATTGATGTTTAATACTGTGGTTAATCTATCTCTTATTGGAATATGTGCATATTGTGTGTATTGCCTAGATATTGCCTTCAGTTACTAGGATTATAAGCAGAGATGCATAGTGGCTATCAGTGGAATCGTTCTAGTGGCTAAAGGCTATTAGGACTCAGTAACTAAGTAGATAACTCGATGGCATTTGAAGAAAACGATACTGGGTTCGAGACCCGGAGTGAACATTGACTACAGGATATAGGTACATCTAGCTGACGTGTCCCAAATAAGATGAAACATGAGTCCTAGCCACTATCCATCTTTGCTTACCATAATTAATTAAATTTTGACTCTATCGAGTTTTTTTATTTTAAAAATTCAATTTTTCATTGTTTACATCAATTTCTATGCGGGTAGTATAATAGCATCTTCATCTGTACTTGAGTTTGTTACGAGACTTTGATTTATGGATGAATCGATAAAATTAATAATAACAAGTCTTGGATTTTGGCCCGAAGTTTGAGATTAAGATTTTGAAACTAGTTGAAAGTGGTCAGCAATTCATACCTACAATCTTAAAGGAATTGTTACTCCCAGTTGAATTCAAACCACCTATCACTCAGGCTCACAAACTGTAACGTTACCACTGGGCTATTCCAGCCTTATGACAGGTCTGCTGATAGACTTAAATATGTAGAATTGATTCTTAATACCGACTTCATCAAAGAATTGTACCCGACAACTTCAGTTCCCACAGTGAACATCTACCTATTCAAACCACTGGTTTAAGATCCAATGGTACAATTTCAAATGTAAAAAATTTATGATTTTTCACCAAAGATTATCTAATGAACATTGTTGCACACCCGATATATTGAAACCCCATAAACATGACTTATCAGTCAGTCAGTCAGTCAGCTACAACGTAGGACTAGGCACATATATTTATCGGTTCAAGTTGCCACACCTCACTGGCACAACAAGATGAATACCAAACTCATAGTAGTTACTTCCATGGTATTAATTTATAAAAGAAAAACTGTGTAAAAGGATATAGTACGGAAAGAAAAAAAATTAGTTAGTAAAAAGAAAGATATAAAGCAATTTTTATCTCATAGTTTAAGGAAAGACAAAGAGTGTATGCACTGACGCCATTGTGATCGATTCTGATCCATGTCGCCAAGAGCCTCCAACCATTTGTTACGATAGTCACACAAACCCCAAGCGAATAGTCTGCGCCTAACAACATGGCTAAGACTAAAAGTTAGTGACTTCAAGCACTGATGCCACGTTTTAGTTTGGCCGCCCCTAACTTTCTCCCACCCTTCTCCAACATTAGTCAGCATTGCGCACCGTGGTAATCGATGTTCAGGCACACGTAACATGTGGCCTAACCATCTCAGTCGATAAAGGTCCACAACCTCATTATTCCCTAATACTCTGCGTCTAACCTCATTATCACGTACCCGGTGTTCCCAGTAGATAGGAGCAATATTTCTAAGATACTTGTGATAAAATACTAGTAATTTACGAGTATTTCCTACTCAGTCATAAAATAGAATGGAACCACTTCAGGTTGCAGAATCAGATAACAGTTCACCATAAGCTCAGACTTAACTAGTAGTGTTCGAGTAAAAAGACATCACAAGGTTTATGTACTTCTAAGGTACACCTTTCAATGGCAGACACTGCTACAGAACCTCTTGGTCTAAAGAGTCAAATACTGCTCTGAAGTCAAGAATAACTATCATTATTGGTAGATATTCAGGAACATTATATATATATATATATATATATATATATATATATATATATATATATATATATATATATATATATATATATATATAATGGTAAACAATCAATTCCGACTGATGAACTGATGATTGAATTGATATTGAATTTACTCTTACCTTCCCTACATTTTATTTTTCACCCAACAGATGATAAATTTTCACAATAAATGTTACAATATTTGATTGTTTATTTATTTTTTTCAATTACTACACGTCTTAATTCTAGTTTTAGGATGATGGAAAAAAAAGAAGAATAATTTTATTTCATTGTTTATAACAATATTGATTTGTATGTGTGTGTGTGTATCTGTGTGAGTGAGTGTTATGTTAGTTATTTCATGCATTGTTGCTATGTGTAAATATTGACGGCAAAAAAAAAAAACAAACAAAAATAATACATATCGGAAGATAAACATTCGGTTTTAGTTCTGTCTTTTTTTTATTATTTTTTTTTTTCATTTAATTAATGTAATTGTTTAATAGAGGAAAATGGTTTGTAAAGATTAATTTTCGATGATTTTTATCATTATAAATTAAAATTTTTAGAAAATAAAGAAAAGTAGACAGATGATACTTCTTAGTATGAGAACTCTATAACAATGAACATATTTATAATTTTTATAGGGTTGAAATTCATCACCTTTATAGACTGTGACTGTTTTTTGTTTTTTTTTTAACCATTAAACTACTTAAATGAAGTTCAGTTGTTTACATTTTCAACATTGACTAACTCGGGATATTAAAATAGTTACTTACTAGTTTTATCTTTTAAACGATTGAACCTTATCAGTAAAGATATCTCAATAAAATGTTGTGAATTTTACCTTTACATTAGTCAATAGTGGGGATATAAACTCATGTGGATTACCTACCATACTACAGTGTTTTATAATATTAGTTTTGAACATTTGAGAAGAAATATCACTTTATTGTGATTAGTAAGGTTATTGGGGAATCTTTTCACGTTATTGTGAATATGGTTATAGATAGAAACTTGAAATTTTGCAAACAACTAAGAAGTGCTATTTTTTTCAAATATAAACTGTATACTCTATTCGAACCCATAACTCTATTGCAGATTAAATTCTAGAACATAGGTCTCGCTCTTAGGCTCTTAATCTCGAAACCACTGAGTCAGTATCTAATGATCTAAATATCTAACTTCAACCAGTTCACATTATGACCGTCTTTCATTGTCTACGGTTCATATAACTATCTCATACGTGACAAAGTTGAGCTCCATTAACTGCAGCTTCACATTAAAGCAAAGGAATTTCCTCGTAAAGTTAGTCACTCGTGAACAAATGGTAGTAAGTAGTATAGGACGTTTTGTGGGGATTGTTGAACTTTTGGAGTTTACGTAAATAACTTATTTCAATTAGGCAAATATTGTAAACTGAAGATCAAGAGGAACTTGCTAAGCTAGTGTATGTTACAAATTCTATATTTCATGAACTATATAATATTATGATTATCATTGTTTATACGAATATGTTGTAGAGATTATGCCAACTCAGAAATTGTTTTCAATACATAAAAATAAAAAAGCTATCGAGACCAAATTTGTTTACAATGATTGCTTGATTATAATATCAATGTGTAACGCTTAAAATATGTGCACGTTATTTAATTGTCTGTATTTGAGCAGGTTTTTTATTTCATTGTTTTGAAACAATAGCTTAAGGGTTGAGACAATCAACTTTTAATCATTAAATAATAGATTTGAGCTGTGATTAGGCAGAGTCACCAGACTTTACACAGATAATAATCTATAATGTAAACTGTTCAATTCTGTAGTCTTCAAAACCCCTCTAAACTTAGCATAATCGTGTGCACACTGGTGATATTCTAAAGGGTATGATATCATGAATCCAGTTGGATTTAGAAATCTACAAAAAAAAATCATTAGGTTCCAAATCAATGGTCTATAGGTTAGGTACTCACTACGAAGTGTGAAGATCCAGTAATCAATCTCCTATGAAATCGTGGATTGAACACTTCAAAAGAGTTACATATTGAGATGGAACAGATATATGACATTCCATCGCTTTCAACTATTATCTCACTAAAATCAATTCATGATATAATCTATGAAATTGAATAATATCTACAAATCATCTATAATAATAAAATAGGACTCAATAGTAACTAAATGAAATTTAAAAATTTGATGATTGAGTAGTAATTTTTAAAAAAATTCTTGTTACTAACAGAAAAAAAAAGAAATTGACACGGTTACTTCATTTTACTCTTGAATTATTGATTGATACTTTTATTGTATGATATTTCTTATTATTTAAACTTGAAATATTGAAGTTGACAGTGATTATTAATTTTATATAATTAATTGAATTCTATTATGTAATCTCTCTTCAAATTGTTAATATCATCATTGAAATATTCAGTTTATATATATATATATATATATATATATATATATATATATATATATATAACTTTACTTACGCCTGTTACTCCCAATGGAGCATAGGCCGACGACCAGCATTCTCCAACCCACTCTGTCCTGGGCCATCTTTTCTAGTTCCATCCAATTCTTGTTCATTTTTCTCATGTCTATCTCCATTTCCCGGCGTAATGTGTTCTTTGGTTTTCCTCTCCTCCTTCGACCTTGAGGGTTCCATGTGAGGGCTTGTCTTGTGATGCAGTTCGGTGCTTTCCTCAATATGTGTCCTATCCACTTCCAGCGCTTCTTCCTGATTTCTTCCTCCACTGAGATGTGATTTGTTCTCTCCCACATTAGGTTGTTGCTAATAGTGTCTGGTCAACGGATCCGAAGTATTTTGCGTAGACAACTGTTAATAAACACCTGTATCTTTTGGACGATGGATTTCGTGGTTTTCCAGGTTTCCACCCTATGCAGTAAAACTGTCTTGACATTTTATTGAAAATTCTGACTTTGGTGTTGGTTGCCAATTGTTTTGAGTTCGAGATGTTCTTCAGTTGTAAATATGCTGCTCTTGCTTTTCCGATCCGTGCCTTCACATCTGCATCAGATCTATCGCGTTCATCGATGATGCTGCCCAAATATGTAAAGGTTGCATCATATATATATATATATATATATATATATATATATATATATATATATATATATATATATATATATATATATATATATATAAATTTTCTTTTCGATGAAATCATTTACTTAAGCTGTATATTCGTATATATAGTTATATGGAAAATATATGTCTATTGGAGGATAGAAAGGATTATATCACCAAAATGGAATCGAGAATAAATAACAAATGAGATTAACGTAGTAATCAAGGCGTAAGGAAGAACAGAATTTATGGGTCAGATAATAGTCCAATTGACAAATATGAAGAAAAGCAAACCATGAATTTCATTTTCTTGATGTCCGTTTAAAAAGAATGTCTGATGATTTGTTTACAGAGATCTATATATAGAAAACCTACTTGGAATGGACAATACACGAACTTCCATAGTTGGGTTCCACTTAGTAGAAAGAGGAACTTAATTCACTCTTTATCTTCGAGGATGAAGCGAATCTGTTCCAATGACACAACAGATGAGGAACTGTTTCATCTTCTACAGACCCTCATCAAAAATGGTTATCCACCGAGATTCGTTGATAGCAACCTGGCACTCAGACTTCATGAAAAAGCATCGACAGTAGAGAAGAAAACTCTATTTATGAATATGGAATTTAAAGGAGACACGGCTGCTGAAATCCTAAATAAACGGATTTCAAAATCGTTGAATAAAACATTCTACGCAGCTAACCTCCGAATCGTTTTCTGTATCCGACCTAGTATTTTGGGATATGTTAAAGACAAACTTCCATTTTGGGCCACATCAATGTGCATATATAAATTTACTTGCTCATGTGGGGCTATTTAAAATTCGTTGCATAGGCCGCACAAAGCGATCATTGTCTAAACGCATCTCGGAACATTACCCGGCCTGGCTCTTAAAAGGAGAACGTAAAACAATTACTAGTTCGATTCAGGAGCATTTAATTAACTGTGGACACATCGCTCCAAAGGACTCTTCTTTTAAAGTAATCTACAGAGTCAAAGGAACTGGATCGAAGGGGGTTCGAATCAATATTTTATCCACTGTTGAGGCATTGTCAATCCACAAAATCAAGCATGAACTTTGCGTGCAGAAACAATTTGTTCAACCTCTCATTCTTCCTTGGCCCTAATTCTCTTAACGGGTATGTTTCTATGTGTGTGTGCGCCCATTTTTTGTTATTTTTCTGCACTTTTATTTAATTATTATCGATTTATATATTTTTTTAAATTACTGTTTTGCATTTTAAACTCTAATCAGTTATTATTATTACCTTATACAAGTTTATTTGATTATTATTCAGTTTATTATTATGACCTTTGTTGTTTGTCGGTTTTCTTCATATAGACTATTATCTGACCCATAAATTCTGTCCTTCCTTACCCCTTGATTAGTACGTTAACCTCGTTTGTTATTTATTCTCGACTCTATTTTGGTGATATAATCCTTTCTATCCTCCAATAGACATATATTTTCCATATAACTATATATACGAATATACAGCTTAAGTAAATGATTTCATCGCTGAATTCTCTTTTTCTTATTCAATGACACAATGGTTTATTTTAATTATATATCTATATATTCATTCAGCTGTCATTACTCAGTTATTCATTCATTCTATTAAGATTTTCGAAAATCATTCGTTTATGTAAACTGTACTACTTGCTTACTTACTTAGGCCTGTTCCTCCTCGTGAAGAAGCATAGGCCGCTGACCAGCATTCTCCATCCAACCGTGTCCTGAGCAATCCTTACCAGCTCTTTCCAGTTAATATTCATTCTTATCATATCTGCTTCTATTTCCCGATGTAATGTGTTCTTTGATCTTCATCTTTTCTGTTTCCCTTCAGGATTCCAAGTTAGGGCTTACTTCGTGATGCAGTTTGATGATTTACGTAATGTATGTCCTATCTATTTCCATCGTCTTTTCCTAATTTCCTCTTCAGCTGGAAGCTGGTTTGTTCTCTCCCACAGTAGGCTGTTATTGATTGTATCCGGTCAATGGATATTGATGATCTTGTATAGACAACTATTTATAAATACTTGTACATTTTCGATGATGTTTGTAGTAGTTCTTCAAGTTTCAGCTCCGTACAGTATTGAAGATTGTGACTTTGTTATTGTTTGTTAGTTGTTTTGAGTTCCATATGTTCTTCAATTGTGGTCCTTGCTTTAGCAATTTAATGAATGATATTTCTGACATAAGAAGACATTCAAATTGTAGTAATTAATTAAACGAACTGTTCACTTATTCATTTTTACATACAATTGAAATAATAACTTCATTATATAAATTCCTTGTAGATTACCTTATGTCAGTTGTTTATAACGTAGAAATAGTAGTATTATTGAATATAAATAGAAAAACATGTCTGTCTATTGTTGATAGAGAAGTCTTGAATGAAATTAGAGGTAAATAGATGGTGAAGAATATTTCTAGTTACCGAATATTTCCAAGTTTTTTTTAGAGAGTTAGTTTTTTACAGGATGTGGTCGCTAACCCCATGCCTAACTCTCCTCCTTTACCCGGGCTTTGGACCGGCAGTAGCTCTAAAAGAGTTACAGGTGTAAGTAAGTAAGAATATCTTCACTGAAGATAAACAATTATGGGCCTATAATCTATTGAGATAACGTTAGGATCTTGGATAGAGTTAATATAGAGTAGAAGACTTGAGAATTTTTAGAAGCTTGACATTGATGTCAGTCAGAAATTAATAGTCATACTGAAGTGGATGCAATTAATCAATCAATTAGAAAGGTGAGGAATATAGGTTAAAAAAGAACAGAATCAAAATCAAAGTGTACGCGATATCAGGACTACTGTTAACAAAAACCGAACAATCGTAATCATTGTTGATAGAATAAGTTATTTTCAGTTACTTGTCGAGAAATTCTTATATCTTATTTTCAACTGAAGTTTGCGCTGATGATGTTATTGAGAAAGATAACGAAATCTTTACAATTAAATCAGCCAACTCAGAGAACACAATCCTAAGAAAGATCGTTCATGCACAATAATTACCGTTTAAATAAATCCGTGCTAATCCTAATGCCGATTAAAAGTTATTTATCGCCTTAATATGAAGTATGTATACACATTTTAATACTTAATTTATAAGTAAGAGGAAATATCTGAGGTAAACTAAACATTAGTGAGGGTTTTCAAATTTCACGTTGTTTATTTTTACGATTTCAATTGATCAGGTACTGTTGGCTTGTGAGCATCCTAAGTGGATTGCCTCTATATTTTTATGTTAGAACATGACTACGTTGTTGCACAGTAAGTATTATCAGCTTTATTATTCATATGAGAGTTTGAAGGAGAGGATTAAACGGTAGATCATTGATTGGTTTAAACCAGAAGTGAGAAAACTACAATACGCGAGATTATTGTGAACCATGCGTAAAAGCTTTCAGAGTTGAGATAATGTAGAATTAAATTAAGGAGATATATCACTTTATGCAAAACGTTTAGGAAATATTCTTTAAAATCAAGCTCCATCTCTGATCTAAGCCACATGGAAAGCTTAACCATATATATATATATATATATATATATATATATATATATATATATATATATATATATCCAGCGATTCGGTCATTTTCTTATTCATTCTGTACCTGTCTTCTGCATAATGGAGTGTAATTTTAATTGAGGAGTTCATTTAGATTCTTAACGTTCACTGAATTGTTTTCTTTCAGTGTTTTGGACGATACAACGTTTGTATGTTCGTAACAGACAGTTATGGTTAACTCTATATACTAAATGAAATCTTTGGTGAAAGTTATACACCATTATCTAGAAATGAACCTTAAAAATAAATCGGAAGTTCTGCATAGATAACTTTCAAACATTTCTAACTAGATCTTCCAACTATTAATTCAGTTAGAATTTAATTCTTCTCGTACTTTTGTTCCATTTATCTTCTCTAAACATTGGTGCTAAACACTTGGCGTAATTCAGTGATAAGGGTTTTGATCTTTCCATCTTTAGTGTTAATGATTGCCATTGATCAGTCTCTTTCAGAATATATAAATTCTAAGCAAATTACCTCGGTATTGCCATCAGTCACCATCCAGTCAGAACGCATGTATGCTAAAATAGATCGATCATTCCGGTGCAGGAACGAACATCAACACTAGGATTTGACAAGTTCATCCGGCTATATAGGAGTCTAAAACAGGATGAAACTTGCATCCTAAATTCCACTGCTAGCCACTCTCTATCTTGGAGGGAATGTTTATAAAAATCAAGCTAAAATTAATATTTAATTTAATCTAAAATCTTTCTACACAAAAAAAACATGTAGCAACTTGCTTCATTGCTACTCAGAATTATTATTATTATTATTATTATTATTATAAATCCGTGTACAACGTTCAACGGTTTAGAAATAAAACAAATTTAATTCATACATTTCATTAAAGTGCATCACAAAACGGAAAAAGTCCACTCAAATCTATTATATTCACACGTATACACACTCAGAACATCCAGAACATAACCATAGTAAGTTTGTTTGTAAGTCTACTGTAAAACGGATGCACACATACACACACGGTTAGTTTAATCATATTATGTTATTTATAGTAGGAAATACCATTTGTTTCAAGGTGAATGCTTGTTTTAATGATCACAATAACACAGGTTTCTTATGGTTAAAAGAAGATAATCATACATTGATTATATGTTGACTTTAAAGTGTCAAGAGTGTGTGAATTATGCACTGTACTGTTAATAATAAGTGTTTACTTATTCAATATTTAATAATAATTAGGTAATATACAGGGTGAATAGACTAATTTGTCAATATGATAGTATGCTTGTTCAATGCACTATTATATATTACTTACAATTGAAGAAAAAAATGCAATTGTTACATTTCCGTATAGCTATAATGTATCTGCCGAAAAATTATACAATACTAGAGAGAGTACCCACCGAATATGTCTTTTGTACTGGTTTAGAATTTCACGATCGTTATGAGTTCGGCGGTAAAAGTATAATATACTGATGACCTTGAATAAACCAATCAGAATTAAGATAAAGCCTCATATTATTTTGCGCGAAATTAAAAGTACATTAATGGATAAGTTGTAGTATTATTATCAACTAGGTGGAAATTGGCAATATTTGATTCTTAAAATTCTTGAAATCAATAAAAAAAATATGTTTTGCAATTAAAAAGTGAATGTTAGACAGTTCTTCAGCCAAATTATAAAATACACCCGCTTCTAAGGCAGATTATGTGCATAAAGTACTTGATATGGTTCAATGCATAATTACGAGTTTTTGGTGAAATTAAATAGTGTTCTCCCTTTATTATTCTTACTCTAAAACTCAACCCTAAATTTATCAAGTTTATAAGTAAGAAGGTGACAAGGCATTGTGTTATAGCTTATGTCAGTTCGTGTGTAAAACCTTGACCCTAACTTGTAAACCCAACTCAAAACTCTAGTGTTTTCTTATTATAACTGGTGTCAATTGATGACGAAAAGTCTATTGGTTGATAAAACTAAATCACAGCACTAGCTCTACTTCTAATATGTATTTATATATGTAGTCATGACCTAGGACGAAACGGTCGTCCATTGCTTTCAGGCTTTCGATTTTGGTTTAGCTAAGAACAGTTTGTAATTTCAACTAAGAAAATACTTTAATCTCCACAAATCCCTTGTACTAAATCAATGAATTTCTTATTGATTTTGTATTGTCTGTTTGAGTCCCAAGTAGGACGAAACGAGCGTCCTGGATTCCAATGTTATCCACCATCCATCTTTGTTCATAAACAAATTTCTAGTTGTTTCAGCTCACTGACATTAACTCTTATCGTTATTTAGTAAAATTTATTCAGTAATTTATGTTTTACTAAACAATTGAAGTTTCAAACAAACTGTTACGCATGTGTACAAATATATTTATACAAAGATTATATATAAAGGTTTGTCCACATTAAAGTTTGTTCATAATCTGAACTGAATGTTACAAACTAAAGAGAACTGTTCTTCCAGAAATAACAACCTTAAATATCATAGTCTGTATCATGGGCTGACCTTAGTTCAATAACCATTGAAAATCAGAAAGCACTTGACGGTTCTTTGTTCCTAGTTTTCAACTCTACAGTAGTTCACATACAAGACTTCCAGGTCTCTCTCTTCAAGTTTCTAACTGTCAGGTCACAGAGTAAGTATACAATGGTTTACATTTCTAATTTCTGTCAAGTAGCGTACAATAAGAATAACATAAAAATACAATAAAATGGTTATTTACTAATTCTATAATATAAATATCAATAATGATAATTCGATAAATAGTCTTGAAAGTTTCAATTTTTCCAGTACTCATTTCACTATTATAGATTTTTTTTGTTAATTAGCACACGTTAAATATTAAAATATTTTATGGCTAGTCTATCGAGGAACCCATTAACTTACTGTTGTGGTGAATTATTCACAATAATAAAAGGAAGAATAACTGATTAATACTATGGAGACTACTATTTATTCTTAGGAGCTTTCTAATCTTTTTGAAGGATATAATTTTCGACTTCAGTTCAAAAAAACGTAAATACGGCACTTTGGTTATTTCTTAGACTTAACAATAAAAACTCAGAGAATATTGTTTCTCTAAGGTTAGTTTCTTTATGTACAATTTATTAAGAAATTATTGATGGAAAATAGTGACTGATTTAGGAAAAATCGATTTAAGTCGTCGATCAATAATAAAATAGAATACTTTTCTACACTATATTTACAATAATCTTATTGGATAAATTTTGGACCAATCACTATGAGCTATTGAATCATTATCCTGTTGTAATTATAGGTTGATTATATATATATATATATATATATATATATATATATATATATATATATATATATATATATATATATATATATATATATATATATATACTTCTTTGGAGTTACATTCCAGATGTTTTCTTCCGGTATAAGTAATGGCATAATCAGACATAATATTTCTTGTTCATTTATATATTGTCAGTACAAATCTATTCGTTTTATCGTACAGAATCACTTTGTTATATAATCATTAATCAGTATTGTCTCAGTATAGTAAGCAAGAACACGAGTGGGGACAGTCGAATGTAATTGACACAAAATTACAGAACATCTCACTAAAATCTGAGAACCATATAGTAAATCGTTAATTTGCAAAATATCAATCCATCATCTTTAACTTGATCATTCCTGTTGCAAATATCAGTTGATTATCTCAGATTTCATTGTTCATGCGTTTTCATACCAATTGAGTTCTGTTCCCGTTCTTTCTTTATCGATCTTCAACTGAAATACATTCTATGCCTGACCACCGTTATACACTACTTGTGTGGATATAAGTAACCCACACATCACATCAGTTTTCTTATAGTGTTGTTTATCTTAAGTCATCTATTCGAGATAAGCAACTTTGAAACATATATAGGAAGATTTTTTGATCAAGACATTTAGTTGGTCTTTAACTATTCCTTCTTTTTAATTTATTACATAAACACAAGTGTCACACAGACGGACATCGAAATTCCAGTCAGTTCATATTCTTTATAAAATCAATCATTCATTCCTTATATCAATAGAATAGAATAGTAAAAGTATCTAAATTCATTTTTATCATCGAATCCATATTGAATATAAATAAACTCTGTAAAGTATAGAATATCATCAAAATCAATATGGATATTTCAGTTTTTCTGTTAATCTGAATGTTTGTTAATTTTTATCTCTTTCTGGACTACTGTCTTGTCTGAAAGTAGTTCAATGGAAATATTGATTTTGTTTTCGTAACCAATGAAAATGTTGTAAATTTATATAGTTATGTAATCATGATAAAGTGTGTGTGTGTGTCTGGGTTTACATGTTAATAGAATAGTACAAGAGAAAATTAGATGAAGATAATTTGTACGTTGTCAAATCATCTGAATGTATCGTAGTTCGTAATTACGGTTATAGTTTCGTGTATTTAGTCTCTTATTTGTAGATATTTCGGAATTATTTCTATCAACGAGTTAGTTGGTGGGGGGTATAACTTCTTCTACATTGTAATTTTTTTTCTATCATCATTGAATACGCTACACTTAACACGTTCATAGCATGATGGAGTGGTATATTCTTCGTAGAAAACTTTAGATTATTCATGCTAGCAAGTAAAAATGATAGAGAACAAAACACATTTTCCATCATGAATTACGTTAGTGTAAATAGTAATTTCAACTTCATTTTGGTTGGTTACCAGGATCTAGGTCAAGATTCCTAACGAGAGTGGGGTTTTTCATCACCCGAGAAAAGATGCAGATATACTCATGTTCTAGATAGAATCTAGACAGAAGTGAAGAAAAAGTGGGTTTTTTTTGGTAATGCTCATATGGAAATGTCTTCAATTCATTGACTATATTTTAGTCTGTTACTGATCGTTAATTTTTGAACATTGTAAGTTTCAATGTATAAAGATTTGAGAACTACAAACTTGAGAGACCGGTATATAACAAGGTGAAATTATATTGCTTGTTCAATGAGTGCTGGAACTCAGATCATAAAAGGTCAGGATATATGTTATCTTAATACCTTTTATAGACTTTGCCATTTATGAAAGTACAATATTCCCATTTTAGCTTCCATTGTTCAAAACACCCATGGAATTCCTCAAAGTTTTAAACTGTTCACATGCATCACAATTTTACATTCATTTCTGATAACCTACATGTTTTGTTAGAAGCGAAACGGACAAACTATATTTTCTAACTGTCCTGAGCCGATCAAAGTTAAATCATTATTGAGATCCTGGAATCACTGAATGTCCGTCTCGTCCTAGTTTTGAACTCCTTGACATGTAGTGTTCATTCACAATCCCTCACAGAGGTCACGTACTAGGACGAGATAGTTATCCAGTGATTCCAGACTTAAACCCGTTCATGATTTAAATCAAATTCGACAATCTCCACAACTAAAAAATGTTTATTTTATCAAATCAAAATTGTTGATTTCCATAACTTAACCGCTACTTCTTATAAGAGATCATAAAACAGCTTAGTTGTTACATTTGTATTTCATATATTATCAAAGATCTGATCATTTGTGTAAACAATTGAACTAGATTGATCAAAGTCCAAAGTATTATCTAATTTAATCTAAATAGTTAATTCATTTCATTGATCAATTACTAAGTATTTCCTTATTTTTCTTACAAATTCACTGACTGTTTACAATAACATGTAATGATTTTTGTTTGTTTTTTCACTTAAAATGTGTTTTTTTACTACTCTATCAAATGCATGTCAAAATGTCATCGTTTTGTTGACTTGTCAATTAGGACTTTTTATAACTTATGGCCTGTGTGCCCTGTTAACGTGTAAAGTAATGATATCGCTAGTTAGAGAACAGTGAATTATCGATTGGATCAGTGACGCATAAGACCCGTACGAGCAATCTAGAGTCCTTATCAGTTCTGCTTCCCGCCTAGCCCAGCCTGTTATTTCCAGAACATCACTCTCAACTTCTGCGATATGAATCATTTATTTCAAACATACGGAGTTTATATACCAACCAGACAGACCACACCGTGCTATAAGATATGAAACAACAGTTGTATAATAACATCTAGCCAAAAGTGACTGTGAATGTGGGAGACTGTAGTTGATAGACTGAGCATAACTGAAGAATGGTAAATGGTATAATAATAGTTCATAGGTCAAAATAAAGCCCAGAATATGAGGGACACGAATATGAATAGTTTAGTTACTTAACAATTATACGATAAAAATATACGTATAGTATTGGTCCATCAATGGATCCCAAAAGTTCACAGTTATATAATATACCCTTGTTGGCCAGGATAATTTTACATTGATTTTCAAGAGAACCAGACATTGTCCAGACTTTCACGTGATAACCGAAACAGTACAGCTCAAGCCCGTTTAATAGGAGAGCCAGACACTGTATAGGCTTTGACGCTACAATATGAATAGTAAAGCTCAATCCTGTGGCGCAACCACACAGGTACCAAGCACCCTGATGGATCAACCCTAAAAGTTACCATTCATTATTCTTATCTGGATTAAACAGAACTAGAAGGATTTAACATTGTCATAGTCTCTAAATAAATAATTTTATTTAAGGTAAAATTATATCAAGTATGAAGTGAATGAACACTCAAGTGGGGATAACCAACTTATTATTCAACGCAAAATTACAGAGCTCTTTGGTAAAATGTAATAACTATACTTTAAATCCTTCATTTGCAAATCTTCTAACAATTATCTCAAACTTCATCGTTCCTCTATTGCTATGATAATTACTCTCCGTTTACATTCCCGTTTTTTTTCAATTCAATCTTCTCATCCTTCTGTTGCCAGACATTCTACATTTGATTAGTATTACATAATAGTTATGTCTATCAACATATGTAACACACCACAAATACAGATAAGAGTCAATCAGAAACGAGAATGTGACTTTAAAGTTGTCGTTGGAAATTCAAATGTACTGTATAACTAACAAGAGAAACAACTTTGTATACTGCTCTGAACGTTCACAGAGTAAAAATGTTAATGTTAACTAACATCAAGTGCTCGACTTTCTCTCTATAGATTATATATAATAGGAATATTAATACTATTCCTTAAATCCTAACCGTAAACCTTTAATCCTGAGACAAACCCTAACGTAATGGTATTTGGTTTTATGGAAGAACTAATCAGATAATTCCTTTTGTATTTCTGAACAAAATTCAATCATCCGTATGATTACAGCGTAAGCCTTTTTGCTTGATAGTTGACGTTAGTCTAAGATAAAAAAATTCTAACACTAAACCCTCAGTCCTTACTCTAAATACCCAATCTTAACCAAAAACAGTCTGGAGGATCTTTAAAGATCTATTCAAGTCTTTATTAGAGTTCAAGGAAATGGATTGTCTATATCCGTACGGACGGTTTTTCTTGTCGTTGTTTTTCCGATTTACGGTTAGAGTGAACTACTATAGAAGGATTCAAAAAATTCACTAAGTGTGTAAAACCTGTTTACACTTTATCATAAAATTGTTTTCTTTTCATCAACTATCTATGAATAAGAGCTGCTTCTTGACTGACTAAAAACTAGCCGGAAATGCATTGTGGTTGTTTTAAGTTCGTCTCTATACTATACATACTCTTATTCAGTTCAATTAGATGAAAAATGAAGTTAATTTTCACTACTAAATGACACTATGGTGTATGCTGTTGATGTCGACAGATATAAGTAGTATGTATCATCAACTGAAAGTGAAATGTCTGGTAGAAGAAGATTAAGAACATTGACGAGAAGAACAATGAGAACAGAGAGTGATTGGCATGAAAATGAAGGAACAATAAAGTTTGAGACGATGGATGGATATTATGTGAATAAAGCATTTACTGTATGGTTCTCTTATTTTACTAAGAAATTCGGTTATACTGTATCGAAATACATTTTGTTATCTCCCCCTGTATTTTCGTTCACTATAATACCAACTAAAAAACTAACGAATCAGAACTTAACGCCTGTTTGTATCGATGTGATTTTTAATTGTTTAGGTACTAATCAAACTTACGTGACGTTGTCACGTCACAACAATTTGTTATTATGAAAATTGTAGCAGATGATCCGATTGTTGAATTAAGGCAACCATAAAGAACCATATTTCTAGTATTGAAAATGAGAAAAGAATTAGTTTAATACTGATCACCTTGAGTTGATTTTAATTGAATTAATTCAATAGTTTAATTTTATGATACACTATTTAAAGCTAGAAAAGTGAACACTATGAGTAAGGTAAATAACAAGTGAAGGTTTATGTACTCAGATTGAAACCCAAATTCAAACGAACAATACAAACATTTATTCGCTATTCATTTGGCGATAGTATTAAGACATTATCCTTGGTTGTTTGTATTTATAATCTACTAGCGAAGATATATCAAGAAGGTTTATAGTCCACGACGTCCATATCAGTTATATACACTTCATATACGTTTGGTCAACCAGTCATGTGAGTAGGAAAACGAAGAAATGAATGTGAAATTGTTATTGCCAAACCAATTTATAATGTATAGAAATAACAGGTATCTATAACATCTATTCTTTTTATCCAGATAAAGGAATATAGGCTAAAGCCTAAATCAAATACAGAATTGACTTCTCACAATAATAACATGTATTCATTAAAATGTTTCACCTACTATTTGACCTTGAAACAATAAGCGGTCTGTCGACTTTTTTCAAAAGCACGTGATATGTCTAGACTCATCTAACCTATCAAATACGTGATGTTAACGCATATTAACTAGCATGAGATCTTGGTTCGGAAATTTCCATTATCTTCATTTAATTCACCTAAAATCAAGTCAAACCACTTAGACATTGAACATTTTTTAGTCTAACGATTTTACAAAAATGATTCTATCGAAAAGGAGTTTTGTGGAGATTTTAGTAATTTCGATAGTTGAAATCATGAGTCAATGGAAGTTAGACCACCATGAAAAACCTGGAAGCACTGGACGGTCATTTCGTCCTAGTATGGGACTCCTCAGCAATGCGTATCCACGATCCTTCCCCCTGCGAGATTCGAACACAGGACCTACCATTAGACCACTGAGCCGGCCGGCATCCAACGGTTTTAATGTCTAACTTCAACTAATCCATGAAGTTGTGTCACCGTACACCATTGTCTTCAGTGAGTTGATATTTCACAACAGACTTGGTTGAACTCCACTGTTCACGACATCTCACTAGAACTCGAGGAAATGAGCACTGCTGAGCAGTCCCATACTAGAACGAGACGGATGTTCAGTGCTTCCAAGTTTTTCATGGTAGTCTAGCTTCACTTGAAAAATGATACTGGTTATTGTAAATGTGCAGTCGATTAGTGTTATCTAAGGAAAGTTTTGTTGTTGTGTATTCGTGTAATTCACTTTAGATTTGTATCAGAATTTAAGATATTATTAAGATCACCTGTAAATCTGTCCTCTCTTTTGTAATCACATGTTTGGATAAGCATACGGTAATTATTAATGCCGGTGAATATGTTTAAATGAAGAAGTAAGTGATTGAATTTTAAAAGTAGTAAAAAGTAGAAATAAACAATCTAAATCCTCACCTGTGATGCATACAGGGGCAACCACTACTTACAAAGCTTGACATTCATAATTGTACGGTGTTGGAAACTTTGAATCCTTAGTTTCAGATTTTACGATACTCGTCTCATTATGACAGAAAGCAAATTTTCATGCCTCAAGTATTCACTGTTTCCCAACAAATACCACAAAATGGTTATATTTACATTCAGTTAACTATTAGTAGCTCATGGGAAGAAAAGTATTCTAAATTTTTCTACTCATTAGGATATTAATTTATTCTGGATTTCATTGCAAGTTACCATGATACAAACAATATTCACAATTTTGTGATCAAATTAAGTAGTAATCTAAGCCAAGACAACATCAAACGAAAAGATATGATCGTGAACAAAATTGTCTCGAGTACTGTTAGACGTATTGAGATGGTTGTTTATTCCAGTTTAACCACATCCTAGAAAGATATTTCTTTTTAAGGGACCAAAAAAGAAAACTGTATTTGTGGTGATCTTATCAACCTGGATGTATGACTGCAGAGCCCACATGGTCTTCTTGTACCGAGTTTTTAATGCGCTTTCTCCATACATCAACTTTTACTAATCTATTTCTTTCCGTTTATAAAAGCAGCAACAATTTCGCTCTCTGATCCTAAATGGATACTTTTCGTCTTACCATTCTTCGATCGACCCACCTTAGATGATAAGGCGAAATTAAGACTTATGTATTGAGTTTCAATGTAACTACTTAAACAAATCTGAATATTTCAAGTACGGCATTAATGGTTAGGCGCTCTTGCGCGAGACTGACAAGTCCTAGTTTCGAATCTTGTGAAGAACGGGATCGTGGATGCGCACTGCTGAGGAGTCCCACAATAAGACGAAACGACCTTCCAATACCTCGAGGTTTTTGATGGTGGTTTAGTTTCAATTGACCGATGATTTCAACTATTAAAATCACTATAATATCCATAAAACCTTTCTGATATATTACTATGTTTAAAATGAATATAAACACTTTTTTTCAGCTGTGGTTTCAATTCTCGAAAATGAAAAGTTATTGTTTATAAGTACATGTTTAGGTTTTAGTCACATTTTTAATTGATCCTAAGTATTTTTCCAAACTTATGTAAACATTTTAATTTAATATTAGTTATTTACAACAAAAAAAAATAATTATAGTAATTTCAATGGTTGAGATCACAAGTCAGTTGAAGCTAGACCACCATGGAAAACCTGGAAGCACTAGACGGCCGTTTCGTAAGTCCAACGTTTCGCCTAGTAACCTTATCCAAGTTTTTTTTTCAAGGAAATATAATCAAACATCAAAATTATCAAATAGGTACATGATTCTCTGGTGTACTGTATACTGAATAAGTCATTCGATCAACATTAACAATGTTTAAAGTAGGTATTTACATTAATATGTAAGAGACATGTGGTGTGAAACGAAAAGTGTTAAGATAACAGATTGTGTGTATACGTAAATGATGTGAGAAGAAATTTCATTCATTATATATTGTCTTCGGTCGGTGAATATTAAGAAAATATATAATTTTTATATATGATATGAATCAAATATGTTACAACATGCATTGGATCAGAATGCCAGGCGAAACGTTGGATTTACTTCAAATTCTTTCTTTAAGATTTTACAAATACAACATTCTTCCTCTTTAATGTTTTACATTAACTCGGCACCCAAATACTTTGAAACTATTCGATCAAATTTAGACGACAGTTCTTATCGATATAAACTAAAGTCTTAGACTTCCTGTATATTTAAAATATTTGCTCAGCGGTGGAATCCAAAACTTACTTTTCATACCATTTAAGATATTAATAATAGGATCTGTGTACATTTAACTGACTAGTTTTAAATAGGACAAAATGCACTCACTTTATTCCACATATATCCACATACTGTACAAAGGACATTGAGGCCCATCCCAAATGTTGTCATTTCCATATTTATCCTTTAAGATCATATACACTTTTCAGCAGATTTTATCGGATTCCATCGCAAGAAGTATCATAAGTCTATATTTCTGACAAACCCTGAAGTAGAAAATAAAGTAAATTATTTTGTGAATTCAGGATCAAGATAGAGAATGCTATCAGTACTCGTAACTAGACAGTATGACTTTGGTTACTATTTAGTGATCAATGAGTTTCAACGTCTTTCTCAGTCCATTAGGATGTCCAATGGTATCTAAAACAGCCCAGTAACAATCTCCTTACTTGTAACTCTCAATAACGCAGTTTTTAATCATACAACGTTCATTATTTTCTTATTGATAAGTGTTGAACAAGGGTTCTTACTAATTACCTTTAACCAACTAACAATAAACAATGAACAATACAATATCGTTCCTCTTAGGTCAGTAACTGCATTAACATTTGGTAATTAGTGTTAGATTAGCTCTAAGGATTAGACAGATATTAATTTCATTATTGCTCAACATTAAATTATGATAATTATTGTCTAATACCATTCACCACCCATCGACCGCCTCCATTCTTTATTTATTCACGTGTGTACATGTGACGTATTGCTTCATGTATACGCGGATTTGTATTTCAGTGTCTAGTGGGTTTAAAATATCTTAGTTTCTCCATTCAAAATTCAGTTACTATTTTTATTATATATACCTTCAAGGGTACACAAATATGATTTACTGTTAAACAAAGATTGTGAATACTTTGTATTGAAACAGCTACTTAGTACTCACTTGTTTACAGTGGTTCGCCAATTGTAGTTAGATTTTGTAAAAGAAAATACTCTTATCATTCAAGGCCTATCGATGTAGTGAAACTTAATTAGTTGAGATGGCTGGTGTTACGCATGCCCGACCACCGACTGTCCCGACGTGCGATGTTTTATGGTGTAGGAGTAGGTTGGAAGAAAGCTAGGGGCGGCCAGACCAAAACTTGGCACAAATCCATGAAGTCACTTACAAGTGGATTGAGTCATGCTGGTAGGTGTAGACTACCTGGTTGGGGACCGCGAGACGATAGCAACCGATGGTTAGAGATCTTAAATGACATGGCTCGAAATCGTTTGCAATGGCGCAGATGCATCCACTCTTTGTGTTCTCTCAAACTCTAATCTTCTGAATTCTTCATGTCCTTTATTTTCCTTCCAAATTTATTCCACTGGATTATACTCCTTAAATAACATCATCAAACCCTAATGTTCCCTATCACTACTTATACTTTCACTACCTCTACCACTACAGGATTTGAGTCGATAACTGAATCTCTGTGCTGATGTGGTATGGCAACTCGAACTGATGTACGTATGTACGAAGTTCCATGTTGATACTGACTGACTGACTGACCTATCGATGTAGAATTGGTTAATTAGTTCACACTAAATTGTAACTTATTTAGCAACATGCCCAAGTGAGATCTGTTGATATAACTAGGTGTCCGTTTCACTAATCTAAGTTTCTGTTTTAACAAATTTATGTGAATTGTATATGTTATAATGAAGAGATGGAATCCTGATATATAAATGAAGTACAACAATACAATGTGACAGAGTGATAGAAGTTCACGAGAGCTTAGTTATTATTGCAAAGTAAATGACGAATGGATTAAGAATTATCACAAACATTTTGTACAATTGCCAATATAAGGTTGTAGAGATTGTTGAGTTTCATTGAAATCATGAACTAATTATTCACATACAACTATTGAAAACTTAGAAGCACTGGACGGTCATTTCTTTCGAATATGGGACTCCTCGGTGGGCAGTGTGCATCCACAACCCCACAACTGGAGATCCAACCCAATTCTTTCAAAACAATCTAGTTGAATCATTTCAAATTTAGAATAATGTATTTCATCACCATCTAGATCTGTTTAGTAAATTCGACCGGTGTATTCATGATGAAAATATTGTTCCAAACCTGACATTTTTGAATACATCGCTCCATTATGGACTGTAGTAGAAACTATCAAGCATTCCTTATAGTTGTTTGTTCACACTTAAGACATTACAGCAGTATGCAACTACAATCGTACACGAACTTCAGACATCGTAGCCAACACGATACATTTACATCGATGATACAAAATCCACTGGTTCTATATTTTCAACTTATCTCAATTTAGTGTGACCATCATCTTTTTATTATCATTAATAATGTTTCTGTTTGAATAGTCCCAGTTTTGGGATATTGACTCTCTCTAATTGTCTATAATTCTTGCTAATTTTACGATAGTTATTTAGGTGGAGTTTTATTCTCTTTACTGGATGGTTTGATCTTAGAGCTTTTATTATTCTTCTCAACAACATCATCAGTAATAACTTTAGATAGCAGTGAAGTGATTGTATTTCCCCTTACATGACTTACAGCTTGTCCTATTGATATCGATCTTGAATGATTAGTGTCAACCTTTAGCTCAGACCATCGAGCTGAGCTACAAATCTTTTCCACAATTGTGATCTTACTCATCTTATTCATATATGTATAAAGGGGGCTGGATTACATTAGATAAGTAAATGTGTATTATATGTAATGTACTTGGTCGATTTTAAAAAAAAAAACAACAACACAATAATCCGTAAAAAAACATTAATGATCGATAATTGTAAAGTAAACAGTAATTTATTAATTAATCAGCAACCTTATTTAGTAGTGTTCATAATAGAATAATTATATATTTTAATAAATATACTTGAACAATACCAAAATAGTAACCAAGTCCTATCAAACGAAATGCTTAAAATGTGTGTATATGTGTTTATACCTTTTGGTAATGGGTAAGTGTTATAACTTGTGGTCTGTGCACCCTGTTAATGTGTAACGTAATGATGCCGCTAATTAGAGAACAGTGAATTATCGATCGGACCTAGGACGCATAAAACACGTACGAGCAATTTCAAGTCCTTATTGGTCCTGCTTACCACCTAACCCAGTCAGTTAAGTGCAGAACACCAATCTCAGCTTCTCTAATATGAATTATTTATTTCAAACATACTGGGTTTATATACCAACCGGACAGACTACATCGTACCATAAAATAGGAAACTACATCTATATAAGATTTAACCAAATGTGACTGTGAGTGTGAGAGGTAGTAATTAATACTTACTTACTTACGCCTGTTCTTCTTCGTGAAGGAGCATAGGCCGCTGACCAGCATTCTCCATCCAACCGTGTCCTGAGCAATCCTTACCAGCTCTTTCCAGTTAATATTCATTCTTATCATATCTGCTTCTATTTCCCGATGTAATGTGTTCTTTGATCTTTATCTTTTCTGTTTCCCTTCAGGATTCCAAGTTAGGGCTTACTTCGTGATGCAGTTTGATGATTTGCGTAATGTATGTCCTATCTATTTCCATCGTCTTTTCCTAATTTTCTCTTCAGCTGGAAGCTAATTTATCCTCTTCCACAGTAGGCTGTTATTGATTGTATCCGGTCAATGGATGTTGAGTATCTTGGATAGACAACTATTTATAAATACTTGTACATTTTTGATGGTGTTTGTAGTAGTTCTTTAAGTTTCAGCTCCGTAAAGTAGGACTGTTTTGACGTTCATATTGAAGATTGTGACTTTGTTATTGTTTGTTAGTTGTTTTGATTTCCATATGTTCTTCAATTGTGGGAATGTTGTCCTCGCCTTAACGTCTGCATCTGATCCTCCTTGTTCATCGATGATACTTCCCAGATAATTAATAGACAGGGCATAATTCAAAAATTTTAAATCGTATAATAATAGTTCATAGGTCAAAATAAAGCTCGTAATAAGAGGGACATGAATATGAACAGTTTAGTTATTTAACAATTATACGATGTAAATAGTATTTGTCCATCAATGGATCCCAAAAGTTACCATTCATTAGAAGGAAATTATGATTTTCACTGATTAACTAATCTGTGTTACTATGATGATAGTTTAAATAAGGGGTGGAGACTAAAAGTAGAGTAGATAATCATATAAATTTCTCAATTTTTCTATTACATATGTAAACTTAATCCACGATACTTAAAGATCATAGAAACAATAAGTCAATGTGGAGATAGAGAGAGTCACTCTTCGAATCGATCTAGGTGGTTAGTATGGTTTAGTTTTATCGTCAGCTGTTTTGTCTTATTATGAAAGGCTTCAGCAGTATACATATATCACCCATTTTAATATCAAATCATGAACAGTCAAGCATCATAACAATTATGTTACTTTCACACCACTGAGTTGGTTTTCACTGACTAGTATTTCCAACATCTGTTTATTCGAAATATTTTATGAATATCATAGATATACATTGATAGTGCTTGTCTCGTCTTCGACATGATTGAATTAAACTAGTCAAGGTTACTCAATCGAACTTCTCGAATTTAATCAATAGTGAACAAATAAAACATCTACTCATTTAGAATCACCATATTTACATAATAAAATCTAAACTTTAAATTGATACATTAAAGAAAATAAAATGTAACTGATCAATGAGCGATGATACACATATCTGGTAATATGAAATATAAGACACAATTTTTCAAGCTAAACCGATTTCACTCTGATTCGATCGGTTTTAACTACGTTTTAATTTGTATCAATAAACTGTCACTCTGGTTTAATCTGGTTCTTGATTATTAGTCAAATAATTGAATTTCATTGATTTCGTGATTCCACCAACGTTAGACTACCATTGAAAACTTGGAAGCATTGGATGGCCGTTTCTTCCTGTTGTGGCATTCCTCAGTATCATTGTGCATCCACAACCCTGTACGTGACATGTTGGCTCAGTGGTTTAGAGGTTAAGCGTTCGCCTGTGGGACCAAACATTCTGTGTTCGGCTTCCGCATGCAGGTTCATGGATGAGCACTTCTAAGGAGTTTCATATTAGAACAAAATGGCAGTTTAAGGCTTGCCGATTTCCAATAATGGTCTAACATTGATCTGTTCAATGTAACTTAACAATCTCTACATCCGTATACTTATTTATTTTATTTATTTGAACACATAGATACAGGGGGGCACTAGATGCATATGCGCCACACAAAATTCATTTGATTTGTGTGAGGGCTGTGATACTGCTCGGGTGCTCAAACCGAAACAGGTGGTTTTATTAGGGGGTCACACCCCGAGCCTTCGACCCAAAGGTCTGACCCACACAAGACAGTAGAGTATCGTAAGGAGATGTGATCCTATGGTAGCCGGTGATCAACATTTGGTTCATACTCCATTTGTTCCTTCAGGATACTAAAGCTCGTGTGCACCATTGGTTTGGAATCAGGGTTTTCCAACTCCCCTTGGTGGACTCTGCGTGTCCACCAACCCAGTTACAGGGTCGGACATTCGCTTTTGATCCTCTCAAGTTCGTAAACAATACCCGTTGTACGAGAAGGCAATGAATAGGACTTTCCCTGCAGAGGATGCATACGCGTGGTCATGTGAGAGCATGTTGTGAGGGAGAGTGAACTATTTCCACTCTCTGTCGTACCAGGGCATTTCGGGGCACATCCGTATACTTACAGATAGTTAAGTATCGAATGACCTATTTTCAATTGTCATATCCTATTTTCCTATTTTATTACACACAGTAACAAAAGATTTAGTCAAAAAAAAGTCGAAATATTCCTTAATAAAATAATTTTTTAGTATCGTTATATTTAATGTTTGTCTATTCTTTATTTACTGTCATAGATCTCCATAAAGTAATAGGATTTCAATGTTCAATATTTGTTTGTTTACACGAAAACTTCTCTGAAAGAAAAATCTCATAAATCAACTAAAATAATTTGCATATTTTTCATTCTACAATCAACTTGTGTTCTGTTATTGTTATTATTATTCAGTAAACCAGAAATAATTATTGTGAGATAAATAAATTATAAAATTAATGTGGGTCAGTCATTCCCATCATCCCTATTATTCAGAGAGGGGTTTTATGGGGATTGTAATAATTTAATGATTGAATTCATGAGTCAATTGAAGCTAGATCACCATGGAAAATCTGGAAGCACTGGACGGCCGTTTCATCCTAATATGGGACACCTCAGCAGTGCGCATTCACGATCTAACCCCCCCTCGAGACTCGAACCCAGGACCTGTCAGTCTCACTCGCGAACGGTGGCGCAATTTCGTGGATTGATTGAAGTTAGACATTAACACCATTAGATTCTGGCTCAGTGGTCTAAAGGTTAAGCGGTCTCGCGCAAGACTGATAGGTCCTGTGTTCGAATCTCGCGGGGGGGGGCGGGGTCGTTGATGCTCAATACTGAGGAGTCTCGTTCTAAGATGAAACGGCCGTCCAGTGCTTCCAGATTTTCCACGGTTGTCTAGTTTCAATTGACTCATTCATTCAATTATTAAATTTCAGAAATAATTATTGAGAGATAAATATTAATATTATTAATAATTAATGTAGAGAAGAGAATTCTATCATGCAAAAGCATAGTTTTCTTAATGGATGTATCCATATGAATTGTTTGCTTGTTTTCTTATATAAAGTTTAATAAACTCACATGATAGTTTAGGGTATTTTTTTTTTCTGTAAAACCGTAGCTTGATCCATAGAATCCAATTCAAACAAAGGACTAGATAATAAATGACATTATGTAATTACATATTACTTAATGATCAATCAATGTAGTTTAGTCATTCGTAAGATTTTTTAAATGTGAGATCATTAGTGAATATTTTCATGTTTTAGGCACTACATTACAAGTTTGAATCATATTTCATCTACTTAGATTTCAATAACCAGGTAGTTTTATTAGCCCTCACATTGAGAGTGTATTTCGAAGTCAAGAAATTTCTAAATTATTTATTCAATTATTTTTAACAATTAATTGACATCAAATGAAATCTTTTCAAGTTTTAAATATCATAACTTAATCCTATTTGGAACATTGGTTACTTACTTTTGTGGAATTTCAAATTAATACATTCAGTCAGTTAGTTAGTAATGATGTAGAACTTCGTATGTACATATATCAGTTCGAGTTGCCATATCACATTAGCACAGAGATTCAGTTGTCGATTCAAATCCCGTAGTGTTAGAAATAGTAAGAGTATCTGGGCTACCTGTTCCTCCCATCTAGATATTTCGTCAAGTTATCTGTTTTCTTGTTTGTTTTAACACATTATTATGTCTAGTGAGCTCACAACCTATTCAGGCGAGTTTATGAAAAGTTTACAACCTTTCGCTGTACGGATTACAAAAAAGCTACAACCAGCGACATCATGGTGGCTTGCAATATGCATTGAAACGAATGAACATTATTCAGATGTTGATTATCGAACTCCTAACATCTAACTGGCCATCACTCAATATTTATCGTCAGGATCGATCAAGATATAAGAAAAGGAAACTTGTTGAAATACTTTATGCTGAGAATTCAATAGTGTACCAAAAATATAATGTTGAATAAAGCTTATAATAATAAAAAAATAATAAAAAGCAGTAATCGGAAAGATTAGGATTTGAAGATGTTATTCAAGGAGTATAATCTAATGAAATAAATTTGGAAAGAGAAGAAAAAGAGACAAGAAGAATTCAGAAGATTAGAATTTAGGAGAACACAAAGAGTAAATGCATATTACATCAGTCAATGTTAACAATTGATGAAAGCCAACTTTAAACTATGTAGAATTCCATAGAAAGCTATTTCATTTAAATGTTTATTTTGGAATTATCAACTCTAATAGTAAATAATATAGTTTCAATTTATTTAATGTGTATTTCATATAATCGAAAATTTCAATGTGATAAGGTTACAACACGGCTTCACTTTAGTTATAAACCTATTGGAAACCAAGGGGCATTAAACAACTGTTTCATTCTAGTATGGAATTAATCAACAATGAGCATTCACAAAATAGCACAAGTTGATTGATTATTTTAGTAATAGTCTAAAGATTGTGCGTTTTTTTCACAGGACTTAATGGTATTGGATTCGATCTCTAGTTGAGATGTGAATATTCATCAATGTGAAGTTCAATACATAATAGAATAAAATAGCTGTTAAATGCTTTCCTATTTCCAATAACTCTCCAGAAAAATTCATATAACTATATTTTCTATCTGTACAAATGTTTATATCATTTATCACTAATTCACTACATAATAAAAAAAGATGGATAGTAGCTAGCAGCAGCATCGAGGACTCGCGTTTCATACTATTTGAGACTCGTCAGTTGGTTGTACCTGCATCCTAGGGTTGATGTTCACTCCGACACTTGAATTCAATGCCATTCTTTTCAAACGCCATCGCGTTATTCGCTTAGCTACTGAATCCTGAACATCAATTCTGAGATGGAGGTACATCTAGCTGACGAGTTCTAAATCAAACGAAATACGCGTCCTATATTCCACTGCTAGCTATCATCCATATTTGCTTATAAAGCTTCCGACTTAATACAATATCTAGACAGTCCACACATGATGTACATACACCAATAAGCGACTAATCAATAGCAGATCTAAACAACAATCGAATGATACAAGTAAACAATACCAAATTGAATTTCCACTACTTAATACTTCTATAATTTACATTATAGCTTTAACATTTAATAGTTCATTAAAATCATTATAATTTGTTGACTTTTCTTGTTTACATATAAATATGTATATTACAATAAACCTGAATACAGTCTATTATGATGAATATGAAATTCATACTTTTATTATTCTTATTATTATATAAGTAGTAGGTTGTTCAAAATCATTTGTTATTTCTATTTTTGTTTAAATGAATAAACTTTCATTAACTTTAGTCAGATATATATATATATATATATATATATATATATATATATGATTGTGTAGTTCACCCTGTATTCAGTAGTATCTATCATAGAATAAGTGCACATGGGCTCCAGTATCCTGCGGGAACAAATGGCGTATGAACCAATCGTTGGTCACCGGCTACCATGGGACTGCATCTCCTTACGCTGCTCCACTGCCTTGTGGATCAGACGTTCAGGTCAAAGGCTCGGGGTGTGGCCCCCTAAGAAAACCACCTGCTTCGGTTTCAGCACCCGGGCAGTATCACATCCCTCACACAAATCAATTGAGATTCGTGTGGCGCATATGTATTTGGTGCCTCCGTGTACCAATACCTATGTGTTAAAATAAATAAATAAATAAATAATCTATCATAGAATATTTCTGGTCTTAAACTATTCATAAGAATTACTAATGACATATATACATATTAAGGTTTAATTGTTTTATCAACAATAACATTGACAATCTATTATTAAACTGATTTAATAATTAAGATCTTGTTGTTATTGTTATTGTTGTTGTTGTTGTTATTTTGGCTTACAATCATAGAATAGAAGTATAATTGTTAAGTAGGTTCAAAGTATTTTTCTATTGTAAAAATCAATAACAGTCTAGAAAACCGTTGACAACTATTTTATACAATTCGAGTTAAATAGAAACTTCTCAGAAACATTTACACAGTATAGAGTTGGGTGTCATATTTACCTACTACTTACTATTATATTTAGTGTGATTTCAGGAACTTCTAAAATTCTATAATTATCTGTAATACAGTAAATACTCTTGTTTTTCTGTACATAAACCATTATTGAAATAAAGCATTCTTGTAACACTTCACGTTTGTACTGAATTTGTCGTGTAGATTTAGCATGAGGTTATTAGAAGCGGCTAGGAAATCGTATTGAATGTTCATTTAGGAAACTTATTCACTTATTTACGCCTGTTAATCACATTGAAGCATAAGTCACCGACCAGCGTTCTCCAACCCACTCTGTACTGGGCCGACTTTTCTAGTTCCTCCCAATTCTTGTTCATTCTTCTCATGTCTATCTCCATTTCCCGGCGTTATGTGTTCTTTGGTCTTCCTGTTTTCCTTTAGCCTTGAGAATTCATGGAGAGTTATCACATATATTGTCAATTTTACAAGTGGTTAATAGTAGTAAGGTGTGTGTGATACTTATCAGTCATGAGTACCTAATAGACAGTGATAATATTGTGTCATTGAAGTGTATCACATTGTAAGATGGTTAGAAGAGTTAAAAGAAAAGAAATCCTGAATATCTGTTTCATTCTAGTTGAGATTCGTTAGTGAAATATTTGCATGCTTGAAGGACATGGAGTTCTTTGTGCTGTTCTCACCGTGACTGACCTTCTTGTAGAACAGAAATGTCTATAGAAACTAATTAGTTAGGAGTCATAGATGTTAATGTTTGTCTATTACACGTTTTATTCTCATGGACAGTTTCAATTCCCACACAAATGTCTCGTGTTCGAACGGCTAACCTCTAGACCACTGAGCCAGAATAGCTACCTAAATTTCAGAAACATATTTTTGATTATCGCAAACACTTAGTTCAACATCTATTAAATGAACGGAGGGTAACATTGCCACATCGTCATTGACACTGGATTTCTGTATGAAGTCACTCAGTGAAGTTGCTATATTGTTAGTAAATGTGATATACTACTAACTAATTAACAGTAGCTGTGTGTTATTTGCGTCTAACGGGCAATTGTGTTTCTCAGTTTAAATCACGAACTGATCTTAGATAGACAACCATTAAAATCCAGAGAACACTGGACGTCTATTTCGTCACAATATCAGACTCTACGGGGGTGCTTATCCACGATCTGAAATTTGAGAATCGAACCCAAGAACTTTTGTCTCACGCGTGAAAGCATAACCTCTAGACAATTGAGCCGGGATCTAAATATGTAAATGTTTAAGACCAATGAATTTTTGCACAATTCTGATATTCAGAAGAATTTTTGGCCAGTTTCTGTTAAAAATATGGTCTCTTTGAGCGAATGTATCAACATTCTATAAAGTTGTAAGTTCTGTTATATTTTTGGACATTGACTAGCAATGAAATTCAAGATACTATTCACCAATATAAATATGCTGTTATTGAGCTCCATGAGGTAGATAGTTGAAGTTCGATGCCTTCATTTTTGTTAGAAGTTACATTTTCACCCCTTTATTTATGTAGATGACGATGTGTTCTAAAGCTGAAAATAAGAGTTCACTAACTAAACCATTAAACCTTGAGAACTTAACAACACCGAAAGCATACACATGAGCTTCAATTCTTAACTATCATTTCAATGAGGATGCTTATTGATTACTTTGTTACAGACATCATACATGACTAGAATACAGGAAACTGATTTATTAGCTTCTGGAAAATAAAATTTGTCAAAGTGTTTTAAGGAAATGATGTTCATGATTACTCATCTATGAATAAACTTGGAATAAACTGTATCGATTATGAACCAAGATATAGATTGTGCCCCGCGTTTACTGGGAAGAAGTATCTTATTTTTTCAAAGGGGAAGATGATGGATAGTAACAGTTGAAGTTAACAGTTGTAACTGCTGGATGAAATCCTAGGTGACGATAGCTTTTATCCCACAAGGAACATTAGTCTAGACAATAGTTCACACTTGTCAGTCGTAAGTGACGTAGAACCTAACATATAAGTGGATTAATTCGGGTTATCAAATCACATTAGTACAGCAAGATTAATTTATCAAAACAGTATCAATAATAACTGAAATTATTAAACATACATAATAAGATTTATGAAGAAAGAATTAATTCCCGAAATGATGTCAAGTTTTTGGTTTGATCACCTATAGCTTCCTTTTAACCTACTCTTGCATCAGCTGTTATTGTGAGGTATGTGATGTTTGAGGTTAGACCTAATATAATAAATGTCTCAAACAACCTCATTTGTTTAAGATTCACAATCTTGTCAACCAAGTTACTACACATACATTGTACACAAAAGTTAACTAGCACAACATTTTGATGAAGCAATGGTTCCATTTGATTGTTTTCAATTATCTAACATTATGAAACTCTAAATCTCTTCTCTATGTATCAGTTATCAAAATTACCATTAAACAAATTGAGTTTATCTCAGTTTTCCTGTACATTAATCAGTTGTTGTTTCTTTCTACATTTAAATATCACCATGAATTCAGTGTTAAATCTAAACAGTATATTTAATACTGATAAACCAACATCTTTTAAATAAATGAATTCATGAGTTAATTAAAGCCAGATCACCATGGAAAACCCGGAAGTACCGAACAACCGTTTCGTTTTAGCATGGGACTCCTTAACCTTCAATCATCTGAAAAACTAGTTATCTGGTGAATAAAAATAATCTTATTCAATTTTGTTCTATTAATTTGAAAAATAATCATTTCTTCTATAAAACGAAACTATCTTGTAAACTTTCTGTTTTTTACATTGCAAACAATTAATTATTCAATCAACTCATAGTAAATTAAGCCAATCATTTATCATAGAAGGGTTTTGTGGATATTATAGTAATTTTTATTAATTGAATTTATGAGTCAAATGAAGCTAGTCCACCATGAAAAATCTGCAAGCACTGGACGGTCGTTTCGTCCTGATGTGGGAATCCTTAGTAGTGCGCATCCACGATCCCGCACGTGAGATTCGAACTTGGGACCTATCGGTCCCGAGAGCAAATACATTACCTCTAGACCACTGAGCCGACCAGTATCTAACGATGTTAATGTTTAACTTCAACTAATCCACAAAATTAAGCGACACATCCACCAGTGAATTACTATCTCACAACAAACTTAGTTGAACTCCACTAGTCACATCTTCTCGCTAGAACTCCAGGATATACCTCTTGAAGTCACTCACTAGTAAGCAAATAACAATTATAATCAGAGGGTTTTTGTGGATAGTATAGTAATTTCATTAGTTGAATCCATAAATGAATTTTTTTTAAAAAAATAAGTGTTCGCATATATATTTCTTGTGACTTTTTTTTCTCTCTCTATTTCTTCTTTTATTAACAATTAAAATATAGATCTCATTCAAATGAACCAGATCAAAAAATTGAACAAACAATTATAACAGAACAACATTCAACTATTCATATACAAATTGATCAAACAATTAAAAATACATGTACTTTAAAACAATCAGACGTTGAAATCAGTGAAACAGAACCACAACAACCTGAACCACAACAACAACCACAACAACAACAACAAAATGAGTTTCCAAATCAATCAAATCATCCCATTCCTGAAAATATCAATAATGATAGTACCAATATAACACTTATAAATCATCAAAAAATCAATACAGTAAATGATAAAAAATTAAATAATAAACCTAAACGTAAATATATCGATGAAAATATGATAACAGTTAAGGAAAATATTATTTCATCTGTTAATAATGATATACTACTTAAAACTACTGATTTCATTATTTCTAATGAAAATGAGAATAACTCCATTGAATCAATAAAACAAATTGATATTGAAATAAATGAAATGAAATCATCAATTGAACAAACACAATTATCAATAATAAATCAAATAAGATCAAATAATTCCGATAATAAGAAATCAATAAAAAAATTGAAAAAAAAACAAAAACATTTATTATCATTAGAGAAAAATACATCTGAGATAATTATTGATACTAATCAATTACCTATAGAAAATATATCATCAGATAATGAACATAATGAATTAATAAGTAGTATTATTACATCAGATATAAATAATTATCAAGTAAATATTACTGATATAACATATACTACTACTACTACTACTACTACTACTACAACTACTACAAGTAGTATTCCAAATGAAATCTCTTCATTACAATTCAATATAAATGATAATCAATCATCTATAAACAATGTAATTGAAGTAGATCCACAATACAATGAGAACTATATTGAAAAATCTATGAAACATTTAGAGGAAAATCAAAAAATAGAACAAGAAATAGAACAATCTGAAAAAAATATTGAACCTTTAAATTTCTCATTTATATCTGAACCAACTATCAATATTTCAACAGATAATGAATACAATAAACCAAATGATATAACATTATCCTCTATAGAGATATCAATCCATAAACAAGATCAATTATTATATGATCCTGTTCGTTTACATGTCATTCCTAATGAAATGATTGAATCAAATCAATTCACTAAATATTGTTTATTAAATGAAACTAATAGAGAAAATGATCCAGAATTATATCATGAAATGATACATAACAATGAAATTTCTAAACAAACTCTAGAAAAATCTAATCAAGAATCAATTAAAAAGAAACAAACTATATATAATCCATTAGAACAAATGATAGATCAAAAAATATCAATAAATGATCTTATCCATTCTCAATCAATAGATTTAATCAATCAATCTATTAATCAACAATCAATCATTGAAAATGTATCAATATCAGAATTATTATTTATTCCACAGAATATTCAATCTATATCAAAAACAACACCTCAAGGAATTAATGAACAAGCTGACATTAAGGATAATAATAATAATAATAATAACAATGTCGAACTATTATCATCACCAGAATCAATTATTGATGAGAAAAAGTTTAAGAAAGGATCAAAAAAATCTAGAAAAAAACATGAAAAGAAATATTCCGATATTGATAATCCTATAGAACAAGATTCGTGTATAATTGTTAATGAAGTATTACCTGAGGAAGAGGAGAAGAAGGAGACGAAGACGAAGAAGAAGAAGAAGAAGAATACAACAGATTCAAAAAATGATCATTTACAAGTGGTTAACATGTTTGATATAGAGATGACATCAGAATCTAGAAATGAAGAATATATTAATCCATCTATAATTGAAAATCAATCAGATAAAATCAATATGTCATTTTCCGATCCAACATTCTATGAATTAAACAGTAAAAATTCACAATCAGAATTTTGTATAGAACAAACACCTAGTAAACAACATACAATTATTCTAGAAACTAACAGTTCATCTGAACAAGTTTTAAATGATAATACACTTACTACTGAAATAACTCATATAAGTAGTACAATTCCAGTAGATGATCATTATAAAACTTCAGTATGTATTGAAAAAGTACAATTCAATAATATTAATAATGATAGTGACACATTAGTAGAACAATCATCTTTAAGAAAAGGAGATATCAGTGAAATTATTACAGATTTGACATTAGGTGATTCAGAATTAAACATTGAACATGAAGATACTAATAAAAATTCATTGAAACAATCAAAAAAGAAACAAAAGAAAGCAAAACAACCAATTGAAAAGAATATAAAAGTGACTGAAAGTTATAAAAATACTACTGATACTTCTGAATCTAATTCCTTTCAAATATCATCTATTCCTCAGAGTATAGCAACAACAAATGATATAAGTCAAACTGTAGACACTCCTCTATCCACTGATATCATAAAAATAAGTGAACAAACACAACAGCCAACAATATCATTGAGTTCAAATGATTTGGTTAGTCAACTTTCGGATGAATTCAGTAAAAAATCATCAAAAAGAAATAAAAAAACTAAGAAAGTTAATATGCAATCTAATGTTTCAGATGATCATTACTCTTCAAAGTCTACGTCTATCATATTACGTAATTCTTTGATACCGGTTGATGAAGTATATAGTACTGTATATAGTAGTAGTAGTAGTAGTAACAGTAAAAACACTAATAATAATAATAATTTCACATCAATATCAATTCCATTTTGTAAAACAATTTGTAAAGTTTCTCATGAGGAACTACAAAATTCTTTAAGTCATAGAAATACATCTAACTTAAAAGTAAAAAATAAAAAACTTCATTTGAAAAATAACAAATTAAAGAATAATAAAACAACTATTCTTAATCAATTGAATGATACATTGAATAAAATTACAATGGGACAATCATCACAATTAGTTACTGAGGAAGAAACACAAGAAAACACTAGGAAACGACGTTTTCCTAAGTCTTTCATAACTCAAGTAAGTTAATATATGTAAAACAAATGAGATTATTATATGAAGTCATTCTCTCTAGTTTCAGGCTTTGTAAGTATATATTCAATTTAAGATTGGGTTTGGTACAGGCCTACAATACTCGCTAATTTCGGATTACAATATTACATTATATAATTACTATATCTGACCAACACGATTAACTTGTTTATGTTTCCGGTTAACTTACGATAAATTCTGTTTACAAACGTTTAATGATTCTTTTAATATGAACACAAATGAATGGGAACTCGAATATCTCTCATACAACAACATTTCAACGCTAATAATCTACATACCAACATGAGTTAGAGAAGACTGGACTGTTGGGATAATTTTATATTTAGAAAATAAGTTAAAAAAGAAACACCTTGTTTATGTCATAACATACAATGACCTTAGAGGACATAAAAAAATAAACAAACTAAAAATGATAACAATCAGAGTTGTTGAAGAAAAATAACCACTAATTAGAAAAATGTCATCGAGTTTATTTTTTTAAAAAAGGACTACCAAATGCCATGGTACGGTCAAGGGTGGAGAGAGTCCATTCTTCCCATGTAATCCCTTTCACATGACTACACGTATACAACCACTAACAGGGAAGTCATACTCACTACCTTCTCGAGAAATGGGTGTTGTTTACAAAATTGAGAGGACAAACAACGAATGTCCAGCATCCTAACCTGGTTGATGAGTACAGAGGACCAACTCAGAGGAGTTAGGAAACCCTGATTCCAAACCAACAGTGAACATTGGCTCTAGGATCTTGAGGGAACAAATGGTGTGTGAACAAAATATTGGTCACTGTCTACCATGGAACTGCATTTCCTTACGTTGCTTCACTGCCTCGTGGATTAACAGTACGAGTGCTGCGTGTAGGATTGTGGTTGTGCACAGGGGATTCGTGTTGCTGAGGAGTCCCATACTAGGACGAAACAGTCGCCCAGTGCTTCCAGGTTTTCAATAGTGGTCTAACATTGATCGATTCATCGTCCCAATCAAAAAGATGATAATAGTAATTGCTTTTATTATTTGTTTACCATCTTTTCACCTTCTTTCGAATTCATTTTGTTCATCTATTTTGTGTTAGTTTGTTAGGTATTTAATTATTAAAATACGGTCAACTAACCGGTTTTAATTGGTTCATTATCATCACAATTCCAAAATATTTTCAGGTCTTTCAATCATACCTCTGGTTATAAGTGTTCGTATCTTCTACATTAATCGATAAAATGAATCGATTTCCTTTAGTGATTTATTGATCAATTAATTACAGTAATTATCAGTCGGTCTTTTTGAAGTACACAGTAGGAAGTCATCAAATCAGAATTAGTTTCTATGATTACAATCTTCAATCGATTGCCGAATAATCAAAGAAAATTCGTGGGTGTGTATTTGAACTATAGAGTAAGAATCCTTTCACATCAAAATCAAAGATATGTCTTTCTGATGAGTATCGGGACATCTAATCCTAAAGCTTCCCAACAGTTGACTTTAATCATTTTTCCTCACCAGGTTTTTGTAAGATAAAGTTCCCCATTGTATTTAAGTCCATACTTTTGTGTAGTGATTTCTTTCGAATATGACCTCATCTTTCATGATCCAGAATGGAATACTGGGTATATTTCTGCATAAAGTAGGTGTAAATGTTATTATCTAGAATTACAATAAAATTTCCTTAATTATAACATCTAGCACAAAGAACATAACATTGTCAAAGGTACCCTACTGAAGTGCAATTGTCTATTATTTCAGTACTGAATATGCTAGATACAAATCAATTGTAGGCGATTAATAATTTGATTTCTTAAACTTTCAATGGTCTATTTTCATGTAGTTCTTAGATTTAAAGCGTACAATATGAAATGATCATTTAAGATGTCCTGATTTCTAGTATCTTCACAATACTTGCTTACTTACTTAAACCTGTTACTCGTCGTGGAGGAGCATGGGCCGACCACCAGCAATCTTCACAGTAAGGCTCATCAAAATTAAAAATTCAGAATTACGATGGCTTGAATCAGTAAGAAGAATTTCGTGTATCTTTTTGACTTCTTCCTGTACATTTTCACCTTTGTTTTTACACATAGCTCATCATAACATTACCATCTTCTATTTTTTGTTTGTATCCTAGGTTGATCCAAAATATATTCGTTCTGCTCGTTTAGCTGCTAAACGAAGAAGAACTGATTCAACTAATAAAGCAAAAGAAACATCATCATCATCATCTACAGATAAAAGAGAGACATCAATTAAACAGAAATCTAAGAAAATATTGAAAAAATGGCGTCTACGACCAAGTTTAAGAGAAAATGGTGTAATTGTTATTTTATTAGCTGGACGACATCGTGGTAAACGTGTAGTTAGTTTAGGTAGACAAAAATCAACAGGTCTTTTACTTGTCACTGGACCATATTGTTATAATGGTTGTCCATTACGTCGTGTTCATCCAGATTATGTAATTGCTACTAAAACAAAGATTGATTTAAGTAGTGTAAGTTGTTGTTGTTGTTTTTTTCTTGTTATTGGTATTTTAATGAATTTGAAGAACGTTTCATGTTCACTGAATAATGAATGTTTAACGTCATCCAGCCCTCCCTTCTATTGATTAAGGTATGGTGATATATATTAATGTTAAGAATTACTGCAGTTAATATTTTTGATGTAACGGTAAAAGTAAACGGATTTCTTGTTTTTTTCTTTTTGGAGGTGCTTATGTGATTGAACTGTAAGACAGGAGAGAGAGAGAGAAAGAGAGAGCAGTTCTATTGATCAATGATTTTCGGTTAAACGATGACACGATGATAGTGAGATAAAAGCTGAAGAAGTGACTTACACTAAGCCACGAAACGTCAGAAAATCTAATTTTCTACTCATTGGGATATTACAAATATATTATTTATTTATAATAAAACTTAATGATTATTGTAAGCCAAAATAGATTGTAGCTAGCAGTAGAATTCAGGACGCACGTTTCGTCTTATTTGAGACTTGTCAGCTGAATGTACCTACATCTTAGAATTGATATTCATTCTGAGAATCAAAAACATCATCCGATTACACATGCTAGTGGCTATAAGGACTCCGTAGCTAAGTGGATAACGTGATGGTGTTAGAAGTAAACGATACTGTGTTCGAGTTCCGAAGTGAACATCAACTCTGAGATGCAAGTACATCCATCAGACAAGTCTCTAATAAGAAAAAACGCGCATCCTAGATCCCACTGCAAGCCACCATCCATCTTTGCTTACAATACTTGTGACTTGAGGTAATATCGAGACAATCTTCACAAGATACACATATGCTAATAAAAGACTGATTAATTGCAGTCCTTAACATCAATGGGAAGATGCAAACATACAATACAAAAATGAATTGATGATTATTGGTTTAAAATGCAGTTTCCTTTTCTCGTTCACTCGATAGCCAGAATGGAACGCAACCCCGACAAGCAGACAACTTCTAATTAAGTGGTTTGAATTTATGAATCACTTATACGATGATATAAAGTACAATTCTGTCCACATATCAACATAATTCAAAAAGTAAATATTGGATGTAACTATGCCTTTAAGTGAAAGAGGACTGAACAATTGATCTGTAATAAATTAACAATAACTCAGAAAATATAATTATCGAGTATCAGATGTTGGATAGAAAGGCAAACATAACTATTTCTCTTTCACTATGACATGTTGATTTTTAGACATACATGGACAGGCACATAACTATTGTGTATGGTTCTATTTCATTTGTAGTTGTATTGAGTTTTAAGTGGATTAGACACCAAGTAAGTTTTTTTTTGAAACCTGAATACTACAGCTTGATACTCTAGTGAAACCTTTCTCACCAATCAATTGCAAATAATTGTTTTGATCAATAGTGTCGTCGATTATTTATATATGTCACGAATCAGTCGATTTTGCCTCCATCTTATTTACTTAATTTACTGAACTCATAATTATAAACAACAGAGATGTGCACTGTAATCTATCACTGAAATAGATCCTTAAAAACAACAAGATTAGTTATATAAAAAAACGACTAGGGATCAATTGAATCTGAAAACGTGAACCATTGAAGTATAACAGAGTAGGCTGTCAATTAAGTCCGAGAGAGAGAGAGAGAGAGAGAGAGGGGGGGAGAGATCTTAGGTATACACTTCTATTGGTAATGTTAAATCCCATCAGATTACTCTCTGGATTATGATTGCTATTTAGTTTTTATTAAATAATAATGTAAATCACTTTAAAATTGAATAAACATAAAGGTTTGATTTCAAATAAGAAACACTATCTATTGATTCGAGTTTGTAGACTTCCCAAAGTGTATAGGATGCTAGAAAATGGACAAGTCTTAATGACTAGATGTAAGTGGACATAAAAATTGTTAAGTCCTAAACATATGTATATTGAATTTATTGATATCTTGATGATCTGGTTGTGAAGGAGTCTTCAATCTAAACCGATTTATTGTTTAGTGCAAAATCCTAGTGACTTATTTGAATATGTAAATCATACATTAAATACATCATTTGCACAGCTTGTTTGTGTTGTCGTTTACGTACTCTATCATTCTTCTGATTCTGTTGTTATTTTGATTGCTCTCCATTTTCTTTCCTGTTCTCTTCATTTCAACCTTATGCTGTTAGGCATTCCACTTCCGACTGGTTCTATATACTACTTATATCTGTTAGCATAAGTAGCATACACCAAACTCACTTTGACTCATTCTAATCTTGATGTTACCTGATTTTGACTGTACTACCAAATTGATGAACAAATAATTATTTGGAATTAAGATGCAATTGTTTTTACTATAGGATCATATGGCGCAATATCGTGAATTGACAGGAGTTATACATATACACTATTTGATCCTAGCTCAGTGGTCTGTAGATAAAGTGCTCGTTCATGAGACCAAATGTCTTGTATTTGACCCCTGAAGTTTAGATCGTGGATGCTCACTGTTAGTGCGTTCCATGCTAGAGGGAAACAGATGTCTAATGCTTTCAATCTTTTAATGATTTCTTTATTTGAACATATAAACATTGGTACATGTGGATACCAAATACGTATGCGCCACACCATAACAATGAGACCAGTAGTAGTGATCATTGATTTGTAGGAAGGCTGTGATCCTGACCGGGTGCCAAAATCGAAGCAAGTGGCTTACTTATAGGGGCCACTCCACAAGCCTTTGACATAAAGACCTAATTGACAAGGCAGTGGAGCAACGTAAGGAGATGCAGTTCTATGGTAGACAGTGACCAACATTTCATTCACACACCATTTGTCCCCTCAGGATCCTACAGCCCATATTCACCTCTAGTTTGGAATCAGGGTTTCCTAACTCCCCTGAGTTGGTCCTCTGCACCCATCAACCAGGTTAAGAGGCTGGACATTCGCTGTTCTTCCTCTCAATTTCGTAAACAATACCCAGTTCTTGAGAAGATAGTGAGTATGACTTCCCTGTTAGTGGTTGTATACGTGTAGTCATGTGAAAGAGATTGCATAGGAAGAGTGAACTGTCTCCACCCTTGACCGTACTAAAGCATTGGGGGGGGGGTAATTATAATCAGTCCATGACCTCAATTACATAGAATTTAGTTTGACTTGAGATTGTTATTAATTGATAAATAAATATTTCAAAAGTATCCCCTTAATTTCTCATTCATATTTCTTTTTCATTATTACAGTTATCACTACCTGAAAGAATTCATACTAAAAAATATTTCACTAGAACTACTAAATGTAAAAGTTTCAAAACAAAACATAATCATAAACATTTTGAAGAGATTCTTGAACATGGTATTCATACTAAGCGATCTATTTATCAACCAAATGATGAAAAGAAAACTGATCAAATCTATATAGATAATGAAGTTAGAAAAGCTATCAAATCTCATAGAGATTCAAAGTTATTAATTGCCTATTTAAAATCATTATTCTCAATTGGAAAACATGATAAACCACATGAGATGTTTTTCTAGTAAAATGTAAACACATTCATTCAAACATATACATAAACACACACATATATATATGTATACATAAGCAAATAAACTACAAAAATTGACCTTCCTAAAGCATACTAACTCCTCTTCACTATACTACTATTACTACTACTACTACTACTACTACTACTACTACTACTACTACTACTACTACTACTACTACTACTACTACTACTACTACTACTACTACTACTACTACTACTACTACTACTACTACTACTAAGAACTAAAGATATAACACTCATTATAAATGAAGCATTTCAACATGCAACTTAAATGCAATCCACTTCTTTTATTTGCCATTCTTTTCTCTTCTCTGAGCAAAATTCAAAACAGATAATAAATAACGATTCAGTGTTCAATGTTTAAAAGAAAATCATATTCTTAAGTTGTTTGTCTTGTTACTTTTTGACGTTATTTCCTTGTTGTAAACTTGTGTCTTTGTTTTTTGTCTTCCTTTATTTGTGTCTATTTCAAATGGACTCAGTTCACTTGGTTTTTTTCTCTAAACCAAAATAAATTTCATTTCTGGATTGAAATTTAATATTTTTCATGAAATGGAATTTTCTTGGCCTGTAAAATTGATACAACTTGATAATACTACTTAATACGAAATAAGTAACTTAATTTTAATGTTCAAATTATCGCATATCAGAAAGCTTCTTGGTCAAGTTGAGCAATTATTTGATTGGAGTTTGCGTGCATGGATTCTAACGTATTGACCTTTCGTTTTACCAGGAGATATACAAGGAGAAAGAAATGAATGAAGTGGATGATTAGTATTTGATAAGATAATACTTTTCAGAAGTTTTCAAGATTTTAGATATCTATTCACAATCATATTCATAATAACATCAAAAGATTCAACACATACTCTGGCTAACTACCTTCAGCACTCTACGCAATACAACAAACAAAGTCTTTTCTCAAAAGTACGGGAAAGAATAATAAGTGATATACAAGAAATGACAAATTTTAAGAATGAATGTCGAGTAATCTCAAAAGCATATAGCTTCTATATGTAGTAAGTCAAACTGAAAACTTACTTCGATCACATTGAAACATGAAAAGACCAAGAGAGATCAGAGGAATAGGTTACACTGAGACAATTGACATTCGATATTGTGTTTACCAAAGAATCTCCAATAATATAAGCATTATAGAATTCCAACAGGGTGTTTAGATGCTGTTCATGTCTCAGGTTAAAGTTAACCAATCATTTCATCCATACACATAAAATATTACCAATATTTTATAGGTTATCAAACATTCATTAAGACATTTTATGGTTCAGGAATGAAGTCAAATTTGCTTGGACATTTGACTAATCTACTGTTTAAAATGAATAAGTGACCGACAAGTCTCTTGAAGTAAGATTGATTGTGTAAATTGATTTGGAGTATTGTAGTCATGTTTTAATTATGTCCTACAACCGACCAGTACGCAGCAAAAACGAGGGAGACTGATACTTTATGCCTGACGATTGGCCGTGAATGAAGTAAACGAACCCAAGATCAATATTCACCAGTTTAACATCGTTATTGTATTTTAGACATATATATATATAAAAGGGAAAAAACAAAATCCCTAAATGCAGTACGAAGAACAACAACTTAATCATACTTGATGAAGAAGCTCTGGAAGATGTGGAATCTTTCACGTATCTGGGAAGCATCATAGATGTACAAGGAGGATCCGATGCAGACATGAAAATCCATTCATATCAAAATATTTAAAACAACCCATTGTGTTATTGAATAAAAGCAATAAGAATTCAACGAAGAAAATTTTCTCTTCGATGAAATCACTTACTTAAGCTGTAAATTCGTATTTGTAGGTGTATGGTAGATATAAGTCTATAAGACGATAAAAAAAGGATGTTTCTTTACAGAGATCTATATAAAGAAAACCGACTTGGAATGGATAGTATACGAATTTCCATAGCTGGATTCCATTGAGCAGAAAGAGATACTTAATTGATTCTTTATCCTCAAGGAATTAGCGTATATGTCCTAATAGCACAATAGATGACGAGCTACTTCATTTTCGACAGATACTCATCTGAAATAGTTATTCATCTAGATTCGTCGATAAGAAATTAACACCTAGACAACATCCTGAAGAAGCACTGACAATTCAAAAGAAAACTCTTCTTTATGAATATCAAATATAAAAAAGATACGTTTGCTGAAGTTTTGGATAAGCTGATTTCAAAATCTCTGTAAAATATTGAAATAAAGGATCCTTTCCACATTTCACTCCTTTTCTCTCATGTCCAAGTTGTCATGTAGATTTAGCCTGTAGTTACTAGAAGAGCTTATGAAACCGATTCAAATGTTCAGTTAGAAGATTTACTATAAACAGTATATAGATTTAAGTTCACTTGATGTTGTTTACTTGTATCTTCCCATTGTTACTTAGGACTGCAATGGATCAGTCTCAAATTAGTATATGTGCATCTTGTGTGGGCTACCTCGATATTGCCTTAGATCATAAGCTTTATAAGCAAAGATGGATAGTGGCTATCAGTGGAATCCAGGACGCGTGTTTCGTCCTATTTGGGAATCGTCAGCTAGATGTACTTGCATCTCAGAGTTGATGTTCGTTCTAGGACATTTCTGTCGAATATCTTCTACCAATTTCTTGTTAAACAAACCAGTATTTGCTTTCACTCTCAACTTTGTAATCTTCCCAATATTATTCTCAATAATGTATAAATGCGTGTATTTTCGACTAAGGTCATCGTCGCGGTCATGTTTTGGGGGTTTAATAACTCTTCACTTATACCAGTTTTTATATTCTTACTTTGGCATCGTGGGAATTGCAGAGGTCCCTCATTTCTAGTATAAGTGATAAGCAATTCCGACATAATAATCAGTGACGACCAGATTTAACAAATAGCGTTCAACCAACAAGACATACTAATCTTCTGCCAATTTATTACTAAACAAACCAGTATTTGCTTTTACTTTCAACTTGGTAATCTCAACATAATTCAAGCCAATTGTCAATGATTTCATGGACTAATGTCATCCTGTAACTCAGTATTCTACTGAAAAACATTATCAACGCCTGATCAAGATAAAGATGAATAGGATAATATTCTATGAAATCCAAATGAATTTAGCCGGTTAACTCTAAGTAAACTAAAGTACATTGTTATGATTAACCAATCTTATTGTAACCCTCATCTTTTACTTAATCATATAAACACATTATAACGTAATGATACCGCCAATTAGAAAACAGTGATTTATTGACTGAACTAATGACGCATAAAACTCGTATGAGGATTCTACAGTCTTTATTGGTCTTTCTCCCTGCCTAAAACCTGCCTGTTTGAGTACAGAACATCAATCTCAGCCTCTGTGATATGAATCATGTATTCCAAAAATACTGTGTTTATATACAAACCAAATAGACTACATCGTACTAAGATTTAGCCTAAAGTGGATGTGAATGTGGGATACTGTAGTTAAAAGACCGGGTATAACTCTCAAACGGTAAGTCGTATAATAATAGTCCATGAGTCAAAATAAAGCTTATAATAAGAGAGACATGAATATACATAGCTTAGTTTGTTCATCTCAAGTCTATGTATCAATGAGTGTGATTGACGATAAACTAGATCATTTTTTAAACAAACGTATTCAAGCATAATCATTCATTGTCATACTTTTACAATATTCGATATTAAAAAAGAAATATAAATGTTTAGTTATCATTCACGTAGATAAAGTCTAATAAGCGACGTTTTTTTCTATGTCATTTAACGACTATAGTGATAGTTCAGTGTATAAGTTAATGACAAATGTTGACAATGTTTAATAGCTTATCAGTTTGTTACAATTAACAATTATTATTTACAGTTGAAATCATGAGTTGATGTAAGCTGAACAATCAGTGAAAAGTTGGAAGTACAGAACACCTCTTTCGTCCTAGTATGGGACTCATCAACAGCGCACGTCCACGATCCTGTATGAGATTCCAACCCAGGACCTTCGGTATCGCGCGCGAACACTTAACCTCTGGACATCTAGCTTAGATCGATTTATGATTCCAACTATTAAAACCCCATCCTGATCATAATCATCATGTACTCACTAGTGACTGGCTTCAATATGATTTCCTAGAGTTCTAGTGAGAAGCTCTGACCAGTGATGTCCAACCCATGTCTGGTAGAGACAGGTATCCACCTCAAACAATGGATAAATCGTTACGCCGCCATTCATGGATCAATGGAATTTAGACATTACCACAATTGGATGCTGGCACAGTGATTTACAGGTTAGGCGTTCGCACGCGAGACTGAAGGTCTTGGATTTGAGTCCCACGTGCGAGGTTCTTGGTGTACACTTCCGAGGGGTCCCATACTAGGACGAAACGGCTGTCCAGTGCTTTCAGGTTTCCACTGATGGTCTAACATAAATCAATTCATGACCTCAATCAAAAATTATGTAAGAGTCACTGACTTTCAATGATTCCTCAATTGATGATATTTATGAGAAAACGACATTCAAGGTAAAATTAAAAAATCTCATTAAACATACATTTTAATGATGTTAACAATTCGGAATTGTTTACAATGATTATACTAATGTATAATGGTTCCAAATAAAAGTGAAACTGGGTGACTAGTGCAATAAAAGTACATTTATTTTCTCAATTATTTACTTATTTTTTAAGAGTTTCATTCCTGAGTTAATGTAAGCTAGTCCACTTTGGAAAACCTAGAAGCACTGGAGGACAGTTTCGTCCTAATATGTGACTCCTCAACAGTGCACATCCACGATCCCACATGTGGGATTCAAACTCGACCTGTCAGTCTTGCGTGCGAACGCTTAACCTCTAGATCAATAAGTTAGCATCCAATGGTGTTAATGTCTAACTTCAACCAATTCATTTATATATTTGCAAACAACTGAGGTAAATTTGTAACATTAGCATAAGGCATAGAAAGGTAGTTAGATTTTCCATTTACAACAATGAATCATAATAAGAATGTTTGATGATGATGTTTGGGAATGTTGATAAGTATTTAATGTTTATTTGAACATCATTGAGACGTTATTTACCTGGATTGGTCAGTTTCGTGTAGTTTAAGTCAACTTCCATTGAAAGAATCTCCTGTCAAGAAACTCATTCAGATGGCTTCAATAATAGCTTAGCCTCCTAGTTCATGGGTGGCCACAGAGAGTTCTTTAAATGATACTTCATTGTTTATACGTTGTTTGTGTGAACGCAGGTAGACAGGTCAATAAAGTAATTTTTATAGTCCACCACTTTAAGATGATAACCAAACCTTCCAAGATAGTTGTTCACCTATTCTCCATGGAACTACTACCGTCAGGCAAAACATAATTTCATGTAATTGGAAGGAAGGTTCTTGTTTTTCTATTATTGTTATCAGTATGGTTTACAGCTAGGATTAAGGAAAGAAGTAGATCTTAAGATTAGAATTATGGTTTAGGATTCAATACAAAAGGTTACAGCTTATATAAATTAATTCTGAATCCTATAATTTAGCCCCTACTCTAACACTAAACTGTATCGGTTAAGAAACTATAGTAGATCTGGGAAAGTTGATTGATCGGGCAAAAATATTATAATTACCACTTAATTTTGATCAAATTGAAATATACCCGACAGTTGGAGAGGTTATTCTGTATTAGGTAGTTGAAAGAAATCCACAGACTGAAAATTCTTGCTAGTTGATACTAGTCAGAAAGACTTATTTGGAATCTTCATTGATAGGATAGAAATATTCTGTTGCCCAAGATCTGATTCCAGGTAAGTCTCTTGATGCTTTTTTATTGAAATATAAATGCTGGTTACCCTCATATAAAATCATCAACTTAAATCACGTTGATGAGTGACGGAATTAAATAAGTCAAATACGAGAATGGATTTTTCAATATGTATATTCCGTACAATCGTTGATTCGAACAGACCATTCGGGAGACGGATCGAAGTAAAAGAAGAGGAGGGAGAGAAGCTATGGAGAAGGCATATGAACCAACTTAAATCGATATTAATAATCAGACAAAAATAAGCTACAGACACATGATGAGTAAGATAAGAAATGCACACAAATACGCTTACATAAAATTAGTCAATGTTGATAAGCGAATAATTAACAAGGTCAAAATATGACTGAAGAAGTATGAATCGGAAGCTTAAATAAGTTATGGTGGGCTTAACATAGTAACCGATATTACAAGTAGTTTAAATACAAATAGTTTATTAGTAAAATTTTTGACTGTTGAATAAGGTGGTGACAAAGTGGGTTCAAATTCAGTGGAAAATTATCAACCTTGTCATGACTACTGATGCATGATGTTGATGAATGTTAACTAGTAAGAAACATGAGCTTGTGTCTTATAAAAACAATTATAATCTTGTATCAGTGCATAAGTATGATGCTACATGAAATCATACCTCGGTTGTGTTATTTTACGAGTAGTATAACACCTTCAAACAAATGAGTCCTTAATGAAAAACTATTTTCATACTGAACTTACTTACTTACTTACTTACTTACTCACTTACTTACTTACTTACTTTACTTACTTACTTACTTACTTTACTTACTTACTTACTTACTTACTTACTTACTTACTTACTTTACTTACTTACTTACTTACTTACTTACTTACTTACTTACTTACTCACTTACTTACTTACTTACTTACTTACTTTACTTACTTCCTTACTTACTTCCTTACTTACTTACTTACTTACTGACTGACTGACTTACTTACTTACTTACTTACTTACTTACTTACTTACTTACTTACTTACTTACTTACTTACTTACTTACTTACTTACTTACTTACTTACTTACTTACGCCTGTTACTCATGTTGGAGCATAGGTCACCGACCAGCGTTCTCCAACCCACTCTGTACTGGGCCGACTTTTCTAGTTCCTCCCAATTCTTGTTTATTCTTCTCATGTCTATCTCCATTTCCCGGCGTAATGTGTTCTTTGGTCTTCCTGTTTTCCTTTAGCCTTGAGAATTCAAAGAGAGTTATCACATATATTGTCAATTTTACAAGTGGTTAATAGTAGTAAGATGTGTGTGATACTTATCAGTCATGATTACCTAATAGACAGTGATAATATTGTGTCATTGAAGTGTATCACATTGTAAGATGGTTAGAAGAGTTAAAAGAAAAGAAATCCTGAATATCTGTTTCATTCTAGGTGGGATTCGTTAGTGAAATATTTGCATGCTTGAAGGACATGGAGCTCTCTATTCTATTCTCACTGTGACTGACCTTCTTGTAGAACAGAAATGTCCATAGAAACTAATTAGTTAGGAGTGATAGATGTTAATAATCGTCTATTACATGTTTTATTCACACGAGCAGTTTCAATTCCCACACAAATGTCTCGTGTTCGAACGGCTAACCTCTAGACCACTGAGCCAGAATAGCTACCTAAATTTCAGAAACATATTTTTGATTATCGCAAACACTTAGTTCAACATCTATTAAATGAACGGAGGGTAACATTGCCACATCGTCATTGACACTGGATTTCTATATGAAGTCACTCAGTGAAGTTGCTATATTGTTAGTAAATGAGATATACTACTAACTAATTAACAGTAGCTGTGTGTTATTTGCGTCTAACGGGCAATTGTGTTTCTCAGTTTAAATCACGAACTGATCTTAGATAGACCACCATTAAAATCCAGAGAACACTGGACGTCTATTTGGTCACAATATGAGACTCTACGAGGGTGATTATCCACGATCTGAAATTTGTGAATTGAATTCAGGAACTTTGGTCTCACGCGTGAAAGCATAACCTCTAGACAATTGAGCCGGGATCTAAATATGTAAATGTTTAAGACCAATGAATTTTTGCACAATTCTGATATTCAGAAGAATTTTTGGCCAGTTTCTGTTAAAAATTTAGGCTCTTTGAGCGAATGTTTCAACATTCTATAAAGTTGTAAGTTCTGTTATATTTTTGGACATTGACTAGCAATGAAATTCAAGATACTATTCACCAATATAAATATGCTGTTATTGAGCTCCATGAGGTAGATAGTTGAAGTTCGATGCCTTCATTTTTGTTAGAAGTTACATTTTCACCCCTTTATTTATGTAGATGACGATGTGTTCTAAAGCTGAAAATAAGAGTTCACTAACTAAACCATTTAACCTTGAGAACTTAACAACACCGAAAGCATACACATGTGCTTCAACTCTTATCTATCATATGAGAGCTTGTGTCGTGATGCAGTTCGGTGCTTTCCTCAATGTGTGTCCTGTCCACTTCCAGGGCTTCTTCCTCCTCTGGAATCTGGTTTGTTCTTTCCCACAGTAGTTTGTTGCTAAAAGTGTCTGGTCAACGGATCCAAAGTATTTTGCGTAGACAACTGTTAATAAATACTTGTATCATCTGGATGATGGCTTTTGTAGTTCTCCAGGTTTTCACCCCATACAGTAGAACTGTCCTGACATTTGTTTTGAAAATCCTGACTTTGGTGTTAACTTGTGGACAGTTGTTTCGAGTTCCAGATGTTCTTCAGTTTTAAATATGCTGCTCTCGCTTTTCTGATCCGCGCCTTCACATCTGCCTCAGATCCACCGTGTTCATCAATGATGCTGCCCATATATGTAAAGGTTTTTACATCTTCCTAAGCTTCCCCGTCAAGTGTGATTGGATTGTTGCATACTCTGGTTTACCGGAAAATCTTGCTTTTCCCTTTGTGTATATTGAGACCTATTGCTGCTGAGGCTGCTGCTACACTGGTCTTCTTTTCCTGCACTTGTTGTTACGTGTGCGATAGAAGAGCCAGATCATCTATGAAGTGTAGATCGTCCAACTGCACCCAAATGTCCACTGTATCCCGTGCTTACCTTCAGATGTTGACGTTTTCATGATCCAGACGATCACCAACCAGGAGAAAGAGAAATGGTGAGAGTAAGCAACTCTGTCTGACACCGGTCCTTAATTCAAACGAGTTTGTCAACTGTCCTCCATGCATGATTTTGCATTTTAATCCATTATAGGAATTCCAAATGATATTAACTATCTTCTCAGGTACTCCGTAGTGTCGAAGCCGCTTCCATAGTGTTATCCTGTCCATGTTGTTAAATGCTTTCTCGTAGTCATACTGAACTAATGTCAACAAAACCGTTCAACTTGGTGATAAGACCTTTCTAGCGAATTCCGGGATTTATTTTCGGGTCACCCTGAAGAATATACTGATATAATGGATTAATCAGAAATCAATCAGATGAAAAGCGCGTGTGATGGCTTACATTTCTAAGGAATGAAGCATGGACAATTCGCAGACATATATTTATATACAAGAACCAGTCTATACGTATGTCAATTCAGTTAAGACAATAAATTTCTTTCTCACTCTTAGTCTTTTCCCCTTGAATAGAGAGTTGGGTTCGTTTATAAGAAGCCTGTGTATCGGTATTTAAATCATACACATCTTAATGAAATACATTCTAAAATTACCATGAAGTAGTACTGTGGTGTGAGCTACTTATATACACGTAAGTAGTATATGACGATAGTCAGGAATAAAATTATCTCAGTAGAAGATCGAGAACGAAAGAACGAGAGCGGATAGCTATTGGTATGGTAATTCAGGAACAATGAAGTTGGAGACAATAATTGGATATTTTGTTAATAATGCATTTACTGTATGGTTGTCAGATTTTAGTAAAATGTTCTGTAATTTTACGTTCCAATACATTTTATTGTCCCCACTTGTGTCCCCGTTCACTACACAATCACTTCAATGAGTAACAATTCTTTTTTTAGGAAAATAAACTATACTGACCAAACAAATCATGATTCTGTTTTTTTTTTTATATCTACCTTAACTTCTCCTGGAACCCCTCTGGGGCTACTGCCAATCCCAAGCGTGGATAAAAGAGGAGGATTGGACATGAGGTTAGGAAACTAACTCGGTAAATAAACGCTAACCATAAAAAATTAATTCAAGTTATTATTTACTCGTTAAACATTGAGTTTTAGAGGTTGTATTGATAATATTCTTCAGGAAGACAATGATAAAAGCTTCATGATGAATTATAGTATAGAGTTGTGGAGATTAATAATAATATTATTATTATTATTATTAACCTCTAGAGGTTAAGTGTTTACGCACAAGACTAAATGCCCTGAGTTCGAATCCCGCGAGCAGGATTGTAGATGAGCACTGCTAAGTAGTCTCATACTAGGACAAAACAGCTATCCATTACTTTCAGGTTTTCAATGCTGGTCTAATATCAATCGATTCATGAGATCTCAATCAAAAACTTCATAATGAAATAATATTATACCACTAAAATATATAATAGAAGATGTAAAGCATAACTTTCATTCATTCTATAATCAACCAAGTTAAAAACAATCATACAAAGAATCCTGACAAAATAGCTTATTGATCTTTCTTTACATTAACTTACATTACATTATATTTTTAATAGGAAACAACAATGCAAACCGTCCCCCCCCCCTCCATATATATTTAATAGGACAATATATAAACTGTGAAAGTGTTTGAAATCATTAAAAGAAAACCCATTCAATTTGTCTAACATGATGTTGTTTTTGCTTTTGCTTTTGTTTTTCTTTTTGTTTTTGTTTTTGTTTGTTTATTTATGGATGATTTAACGTTTTGGAAGAGTTTTTCCAGTCATTTCAGTTTTATAATGATCATACGTCATTATTTCCCATTTTTGTTTTGTTGCTTACACCAGTTTATTTTATTGATTTCTATATATTTGGCACTCTTTCTTTATCATACATATATATATATGTATATATACTTCCTATCATATTGTTTCTATGTAGGAGTTTTAGACAATGAAAGTAGCTGTGTATTATGTGTGTGCGTGTGTGTATATATGTGTATATATATATATTACACCTATGTGTTGTATATGTAGTTAATGCCCCGAGTGAATGTGAGATCGATTGGTCTCGTTTTTTTTTTTTGTATCTATAAAGCTAATAGCTACTTGGGGATAGAAATGAAATTCAGTAGTAGTTAATCTAAATATCATTGGTAGATAAACCGATTAGGTAAACTCTTATTGATAGTATAGATAAAGATATATACACATGATAATGTTACTTATGTATAGATAGTAGTTATTACATGATGATTTTGTGTGGTGTACTACGACTACTACTACTACTACTACTACTACTACTACTACTACTACTACTACTACTACATAGTGTGTAGGATTTACACAATATTGCAAACCTAGAAAATTCATCTATTTTATGATGTATATATGTGTGTATTAGAAGTGTTTAAACACTATAGTGAAAAATGGTAAGCTTTGGAATAATGTTCAATTATATCATTATTTGCTTGTAAGGTAAATTATACTTACCAGCATATTTATTTAAACAAAACAAATCAGAAATTATAAATGTGTTTATTTTTAGATATATACACATGTAGAGAAATACCATTGTATAAATGAATGAATGAATGAACAATGGAGTTGTAGAGATGTAGTATTCTTAACAGTTGAATACATTAGTCGATCTATGCTAGATCACCATTATAAACCTGGATGTACTGAAGGGCTATTTAGCTCCATTTCGGAACTCTTCAACAGTGTGTATCCATGATTCCAACACAGATTGAACTCCACTAGTCACAACGCATAACTAGAACTTCATAAAATACATCTTCAAGCTGGTCACTAGAGAGCATATGATTATTATCAATTATCCACCTCAGACAACATCATGGATCGAATGAAGTTAGACATTAATACTGTCGGACTGTGGCTCGATGGTTTGGAGGTTAAACGTTCATACGAAACCGAAAGTGATTGTGGATGTTTCCTGAACTGAATAGTCTCGAACTAAGACAAAACGGCTGTCCAATATTTTCAGGTTCTCAATAGTGGTCTAGCTTAGATCAACTCATGAATTTAACTATTAAAAAAAGGTGGTATGCAACATGGTATTGTTTTACTTGAAACTTCCCATTGATGTTTAAAACTGTATTTGGTCAGTCTCTTATCCGCATATGTTCATACTGAGTTTATTACCTCGGTATTGCCTTAATTTACAAGCATTATAAGCAATGATGGATAGTGGCTAGCAGTGGAATCCAGTTTGACGCGCGTTTAGTTCTATTTGGGACTTGTCAGCTGGAATCCCAAATAGGACGGAACGCGCGTCAATCTGAATTCCACTGCTAGCCACTATCCATCTTTGTTTGGGTATGCAACAGTTACGTAATTTGTCTACAGTTCTGATGGTTAATAATGCTTTGACAGTAATTTCGACAATTGTTAGTGATTTTCGATGAAATTGTATACTCTGATCAAGATACTTTAACTACCATGAAGCTTTTATTTTCACTCGTTCAACATCATTTTCAACCTGGTATAATACTAACTTATGGTATACAATCTCTTAATGCTATTTGAAATTGATATTAGAAGTTTCAAATATCGGAGTAGATAAAATATTACCATGGTTACATAACCAGTGAAAAGCAGTTGTTTCATACAACTATGGAATTGTTTAGTAGTAAAAGCCCATAATCCCATTAAGGTTCACGAATTTCTAACATTCACCTGAATGTTCATCGTTTGATTCCCAATGTGTTGTTAGATGGACACTGTTGCGGAGTTCATCACTGGAACGAAACAACTTTTCAATGCATTTCAAAATAGATACAATTATCTAGTGTTTAGTTAGTAGATATTATATTGTGATGTATACTATTCATGTCGACAGATATAAGTAGTATGTATCATCAATGGAAAATGAAATGTCTGATAGCAGAATGTTAAAAAGATCAAAGAAAATAGAACAAGAACAGAGAATGATTAGTATGGAGATGTGAAAGAACAATGAAGCCTGAAACGATTGATTAACATTTTACAAATGAATTATTTACTGTATAATTCTTAGATTTTATTAAAAGATTCAACGATATCTGATTATCTACTACTGATATTCTCATTCACTACCTATGTACCTGTATCCTGTATCCAGCACTATTCACTTTAAACACTATCACATTATCCACCTCGTTACTGATTTTAAATATGAACTATGTAGTGGACCCCAGCAAATAGAGATTATTGAATATACATCTATACACTAAGTTAATAATAATATACCATAAAAAATTAACAGTAAAAACCTTAAATGTCTGTGTACGAGTAAGACCAAGGTTAACAGTTTAGTTATAATACAAATGGTATATTATTGAGCAATATGATAATAACAATTATTAAGGAATGAATGTTACTTGAAGACTACTCTCTGGAATGACAACTACAAATATATCCACTTGATTAATGTAGATTCCCCCCATGAATGATAGCACCGACGGCGTGACGAGAAAGACAGAGTCCAATAGTATTATATAATAGTAATCCAGGCCAAAATACCAACGTAGTGTAGGAAGGCCTAAAAGGATATTAGAACACTATTATAGTCTTCGATCAAAGGCCGTGACCAATAAAACAGAAGGGCAGATGACATAGATAACGTGCTATATTTCAATCAGCGCGGTAGTAAAAAGATATATTCAATTCATGATTTTTTCAATAAGTGATACAGAAAAACAACAGATATTGAATAAAATGTGGTTACAAAAAAATTCACGGAATATACGTCACCATAACTAGTTTATTTATTTTATTTATTTATTTATTTTAACACATAGGTATTGGTACAAGGAGGCACCAAATACATATGCGCCACACGAATCGCAATTGATTTGTGTGAGGGCTGTTATACTGCCCGGGTGCCCAAACCGAAGCAGGTGGTTTTCTTAGGGGGCCACACCCCGAGCCTTTGACCTGAACGTCTGATCCACAAAGCAGTGGAGCATCGTGAGGAGATGCAGTCCCATGGTAGCCGGTGACCAATAACTAGTTTATATAATGGAATGATTGTTCCCACTAGTATTCTTATTCATTACAATAACTTCATCTATTTATAGGATAATATGATGAATATTAGAAAACTGATTAATATAATCACATTCATCTAAGTAAGTTATTCAATGAAAAATGAAAAATAAAAAAAAATTTTTTTTTTCTTTTACTCGTAACATTTTTATTCATGATTGATTTTTCAGTTTTAAATGTTACAGATGATTTGTTATGCGTAAAAAAGAAAAAAAAAAGAGAAAAAATAGAGAGAAAAAGAAACTTGTGAAACTAAGCAACTGATAGGTAGTGAATTTTTTTTTTCTTGTCGATGTCAACTTATTTAGTTGTTTATGAATAAATGACAAATAATTTGTTATCAGAAAAATGGTTTTGTGGAGATTTTTTTGTTTTAGAAATTTCAATAGTTCAAATCATGAGTCAATTGAAGCTAGACTACTATGGAAAACCTAGAAATATTAGATGGTTGTTTCGTCCTAGTATGGGACTCATCAGTAGTGCTCATCCACGATCTTGCCCATCGTGAGATTCGAACACAGGATCTATCAGTCAACTATTGAAATTTCTAAAAAAAACTCCACTAAACCTCTTCAGAAAATAATAATCTACTCATTAGTGACTAACTTCAAGAGGCATCTCCTGGAGTTCTAGTGAGAAGCCGTTACCAGTAGAGTTCAACCAAGTCTGTTGTGAGATATCAACTCATTGAAGACAATGGTGTACGGTGGCACAATTTCGTGGATTGGTTGAAGCTAAACATTAACACCATTGGATGTCAGCTGGCTCAGTGGTCTAATGGTTAAGCGCTCGCGCGCGAGACTGACAGGTCCTGTGTTCGAGTCTCGTGGGGGGTGGGATTGTGGGTGCGCACTGTTGATGAGTCTTATACTAGGACGAGACGGCCGTTTAATGCTTGCAGATTTTCCGTAGTTGTCTAGCTTCAATTGACTCATGATTTCAACTATTGAAATAATTTGTTGTTAGACTAATCTCAGTCATTTTTTAAAAATTACAGTTTCAGGTCAAACAAAAATGAGAATACAACTCATAGATACATTCCAAGTAAGGACTGGAGTTAGACAACGCTGATTACTCTTTATATTTTTCTTTCTTCTGGTGATCAACTGGATTATGAAGATATCGATATGTGAGGGGGAGCACGAATACAATGAACATCTTGCATGAAACTAGACGATTTCGACTTCACAGATGAAATGGCTCTTCTATCTCAAACACACGAATAAATTCAGATGAAGAAAACTAGTGTAGCAGAAGCCTTTGCATCAGTAGGTCTCAAAATATACAAAAGAAAATGCAGGTTTTGCAAATACAACACAAAGAACACTAACACAATCACACTTGATAGAGATTCTCTGGAACAGGTAAAATCTTTCACCTACCTGAGAAGCATCATCGACAAAAGGGGAGGAACCGATGCAGACGTAAAGGCAACGATTGGCAAAACAAGGACAGTATTCCTACAATTGAAGAACATATGGAACTCAAAACAACTGTCTGTCAACCAATATCACAGTCACAATCTTCAATACGAATGTCAAGATAGTTATACTAATATGGAGCTGTTAATTATTCTTTTATTATCTATATGAGGTTATAAAGATTACTGAATGTTATCGAGATCACAAACCAATTTTACTTAAATATCCATTGAAAAACAAGAAGCCCTAGATAGCTGTTTCACCTTAGTAGGGGACTCCTCAGTCATATGTATTCACGAGCCAACCACCGAGGATCAAATCCAAGGCCCTCAGTTTGACAAAAGAAACTGAACTTTTAAACCACTAAGCCGGAATCCAATAGTGTACATAAATAATTTTAATCAATCTTTGATATTGCTAGACCATCTTTAGTTGTCTTCGGTACGTACTCTCCTCACAATTGTTACAGTTAATTTTGTTAAATTATTGATAATCATGTTTAAAACTTGACCAGGAACATAATTGTATAGTTTAAGTAAATAATACTGTCGAAAACAAGATTTTCTTCACTGAATTGTATTCATTTTGATCATGAAGTTGATTAGAAGAAGTATCTTTCCTGACTTTATTCTTCTCCTCTTATTGGTTCTCATTAGAAAAGTGTTCCGGTTACTATCGTTGAACTAAAAATTTACACAGAGATTCTAACTTGCCTATTTTATTCACTATCTCAGTGCTCTATACACTTGAGAACTTGTTAATAACCACGTCACCATAGTTGCTACCTTGAAATGGTGACTGATATTGCCTGTTGTGATGATCTAATCGCATTATATTTGCTGCAGTACTTGTCCCTTTAATTCCTATCATACGAGTCAGGTTGATTAGAGAACTGTAAGACTAGAAAAAGCATAGTGATGATTTGTGGGCATAGTCATGCTGTTGACTGTACAGGAGTGACGACGGTAAAGTATTGCCCCTAGACAAACAGCATATGGAGCTATGCTACCTTCCCAAAATGGGAACAGAAAAGTTTAGCCCTAAAAGTAACACGTCTCAATATAGACCAGGTGTTGCCATCCTCTGTGGTAGGTTTTATGATCACAGAGCTAGTACATGAACAACTACTAGCAAAAAGACCGTTTACAGTCGGTTTATAGCAGTTATTTCTTGGGTTCTGAGGACACTCTCTCAGATTACCAAGACCACCTTTAATCCAGTTCTATTTACGGATATCTCAAGAAGTATCCCTTCTTGTTATTAAAATGTGCATCTTTGATACTTTTTATTTGGGAAGTGCACTATTCGTGTAGGCAATATAACTTATGCATAAAAATAAGTGAACTAACAAATGAACATATAGGTGACTTATACTAACAGATTATGATTGCCTCTATATGTCTAGCATAATCTCATTTACAATAGTCTAATCAGATATTCAAACCAATCTATTTGGTTAACAAACTAATGCAAATCTCCCTTTTTCGTTTTATTCCGTTATAGCTAACGTTTAACAATAGCGGTAATAATGAACGTTTGATCATAGTTCGGCAATTTTAAAGCTTCCTTTCTCAGTATCATCAATAATACAATGATTGTCAGTAAAGAGGTTGTCGAGATTGCTGACTTTCATTAAAATCATAAACTAATGTAATTTAGATCAACATTAATGACTTGTAAGCACTGGATGCTCGTTTAGTTCTAGTGTGGAACTCCTTAGTAGGCAGTGCCCATACACGACCTCTCATGAGAGAATGGAACAATGGTTTTGTAATTCTTTGATATTGGCTATTATTAAGCTTATTCTTGTTGTATTAAAGACAGCAATATTGTAAACAATATATCATATTTGACATTTCCTATGTCTTGATATCACTAAAAAAGAGTATTGAACATTTTGCTTTCCTCCTATCCTGTTGATGATACATTTCTGATTGACTGATGAAGTGACTGACTGACTGACTGACTGACTGGCATTGATATTTAAGTAAGTTTCTCTTCCTTATTTCATTCATGAGATTAAACTTGTTGTCATGTTATATTAGTAATTCAATCGTTAGTCTAATTTTATGGTTTACATCAGGAACTGATCTCAGCTAAGCAATCGTTGAAAGTTAGTAAGTACTGAAAAACTGTTTCTTTTTGGTATGAATATTCTCAGAAGTGTCCTATCCACCACCTTCACACGCTTAGGGAAAGCATGACCTCTTAATTACTGTCCCGCTATCCAATGGTTAACACACCTAACTTCACTTAAGTTGGAATATTACACAAACACCTTCCAGTGTCATTGGTAAGCAATTATCTCTAACTCAATATATGGTGTAAGATTTGATAGTTGTGATTGATTTGACACAGTTACCCACCAACGATACTGAAAGGTGATTGAGCAATATTACAAATTGATATAAGTTAGAAATGTAAATCACTAAACTTCTAGTCAATTATCTAGAAGCTAAGCTTTCACTGATTGATTTGAATGTATTGGTTTCAATTTGTGGTGGAGTGTTGGATACATACTGCTGAAGAGTTCTATATTAACACGAAACAGACGCCTAATGCTTCTTGGTTTACATTGTTTATCTAATATAGATTACTTCATGGATCTCGATAACAAGTTTTAATGTCTGATTGGTTTGGCTCAAATAAATAAGGCAAATCATTACAGATGAAGATTAATTATACACCAAAAAAAAATGGATCAGAAACTATGTTTGACTACACTGTATTCAATAACATTAGTTAAATGTTAACAAATTGAATTGGACAGTACTATATTTTAATTAATCAATATATTGAATTCATGAGTCACTTAAAGCTAGACCACCATAGAAAAGCTGAAAAAGAACTGGATGGCTGTTTCGTCCCTGGTATGGGATTCCTCAGCAATGTGCATCCATGACCCCGCCTGCAAGATTCGAACTCCTTCTGATAATATTGATTTTTGTATAAAATGCACAATGTTATAGAATGAAACTGTTATAACTAATAAATACAATTCATTTGTTGAGTTATCTTCCTACTTCTTCCTCATTTTTAATTGATATACACAAGGGGTCAACTTGTAAATTAGTTAGTTATCATTTAATGTTACATTATCTTAAGAAAATACTTGTATATGTTATTGATTATTGATCTTAATCAATAAGGAACAGAGATAAAATAATCAATAAGTAAAGAAACATGAAATAGGGGAAGTGGCAATCAAGTTTATTAAATTATAATAAGATTTTAATCTGAAATTAAGTAACTATGGTTTGAATTATTTTGAATAATTTTTTCTGGTTAACGTTTTTAGCGAGTTATTTTTCTACAGAATGAGGTTGCTAACCCCATGTCTAACCCTCCTCATTTATCCTGGCTTGTGACCGGCAGTAACCAGGCACCAACCACCGTTGGAGAATGCTGGTTGGTGGCCTATGTTCCATTGGGAGTAACAGGCGTAAGTAAGTAAAGTAAGTAAGTAAATATTATTGATGAACATTCATGAAGTGAAGTGAATCTATTTGTGATATGATGAATTTGTCATTTGTTGTGTACATCTAAACATTGATTTTAGCTTATACGAATATTTGTCAAGATTAGAACGAATAGTTTGACAAAAATTGGGCGCCCGAGTATAGAGAAGTCATTATATGTAGAAAATTATTATATTTGAAATAATTTCAGCGATTGAAATTTAAAATAACAATTCCAATGTTTCGTTCAGCTAATTTGGCTGGACTTCTTCAGGGTAATAAGCAAAATGTTTACTCTGCTTCTATTTCCCGAAGTAATGTGTTCTTTGGCCTTCCTATTCTACGTGTTCTTTCAGGATTCCAAGTTAGGGCTTGCTTCATGGTGTAGTTTGATAATTTCTGAAATATATGTCCTATCCACTTCTAACGTATTTTCCTGATTTCTTCCTCAGATGGAAACTGGTTTGTTCTCACCAACAGTAGGCTGTTGATGACGGTATCCGACCAAAGGATTTTGAGTATCTTGTATAGACAAATGTTCATAAATACTTGTATGTTTTTGATGATGGTTGTGGTAGTTTTCGAATTTTCGGCTCCATATTAGTAGAATTGTCTTGACGTTGATATTGAAGATTATAACTTTGATATTGGTTGACAGACAGTTGTTTTGAGTTCCATATGTTCTTCAGTTGTAGGAATGCTGTCCTTGTTTTGCCAATCGTTGCCTTTATGTCTGCATCGGTTCCTCCTCTTTTGTCGATGATGCTTCTCAGGTAGGTGAAAGATTTTACCTGTTCCAGAGAATCTCTATCAAGTGTGATTGTGTTAGTGTTTTTTGTGTTGTATTTTCGGATCTTGCATATTCCTTTGTGTATGTTAAAGCCCACTGATGCTATATGTATTCGCGCTAAAAGCGCGATTGTATTTCGTATTTGTAAAGACCTTAAATGTAATGGATTCATCCCCTGACGTTTTCCTAAGGAGATTTTCACATGGCATATGTACTCTTGAGTTGTGTTCCTATTGTTAGTATTAGTGACAACTTGTGAAATATACGTTTTCCTCATCTGAACCAGATTTTCTCCCTTTAGTTAACAAGGTTAGGAAGCATCGAAATAGTTAACTTGTTGTTGTGTTTCAAGAGATCTCGTGATGTTTGTAAACATAGCAATTTTGTTGATTATTAGTTCAAAGAAATTAATTGAACTCAATCTAAGCATAGATTATAATTATTTAAGAGTAGTATATGATTCTCATACTAGGAAGAAACGACTATCCAGTGCTTCCAGGTGATCTAATATATATCAACTCATGAATTTGATTAGTTAAATTAGAAGATCTAAAAAACTTCCCGAATAAAAACAACGTGCCAACAAAGACTTTAAAAACCCTAAAAACCATCTTATCCAATCAGAATTCAATAGAATTTTAATCATAAATATCTAGAAAATAAAAACTCACATATCGAACTTCTGATAAGGATGATTACTTATACTGTTACTATGTTTAGTAGAATTTCAGAATTTTCCCGGAAACTCAAGGCCATCTAAAATATTATCAATACTCTAGATTTTCTGTACACAAAAAAATCTTTGGAGTAAAGCGGTTTTATTCATATTCCACGTGTTTTCTCTCGTATACAATTTGTTGTATAGATTTAACCTGGAGATTACCAGAAGAGCTTAAGAACTGAATTTAGCGTTGAATTATCAAGACTTATTAAAACAATAAAAAAATTGTCAGAAGGAGTTTTGTGGAGATTGTAGTAATTTCAATGATTAAGATCATGAGTCAGTTGAAGCTAGACCACCATGGAAAACCTGGAAGCACTGGACATTCGTTTCGTCCTATTATGAGACTCCTCAGCAGTGAGCATCCACGACCTCGCCCCCTACGAGATTCGAACCCAGGACCTACTGATTACGCGCGCGAGCACTTAACCATTAGACCACTGAGCCAGCCGATATCCAACAGTGTTAATGTCTAACTTCAACTAATCCACGAAATTGAGCGACACATCCACCATTGTCTTCAATGAGTTACTATCCCACAACAGACCTGGTTGAACTCCACTAGTAACTACTTCTCACTAGAACTCCAGGAGATACCTCTTGAAGCCAGTCACTAGTGAGCATTTTTTAAAAAAGCTAAAAAAAAGAAAAAAAATTTTCAAAATTAGATTTTTTTTCATTTTTATTTCCATTATAACATTTGACATTGATAAGATAAAGAAAAAAAAGAAAAAAAAAATTGAAAAAATTAGAAAATCGTTTGAGTCAAAAAAAAAGTAAAATTATTTGAAATTGAAAATTTTGTTTCTTTAACGATTTTATTTTTTTAGTAGCTGGGCGATGGGACATGTTATATCCCGATAAGAATAATGAATGGTAACTTTTGTGATTCATTTATCGATCAATACTAGAAGTATATTTTTATCGTATAATTGGTGAATAATTAAACTATTCATAATCGTGTTCCTTTTATTATAAACTTTATTTTGACCTATAAATTATGATTATACAATTTATCATGCTTGAATTACGTCTAATCTATGAATTACTACCTCTTACATTCACAGTCACATTTGGTTAAATCTTGTATAGATGTGGTTTCCTATTTTATCATACGATGTGGTCTGTCTGGTTGTCATATAAACCCAGTATATTTGATATAAATGATTCATATCACAGAGGCTGAGATTGGTGTTCTGAACTCTAACAGGCAGGGCTAGGCGGGAAGCAGGATCGATAAGGACTTTAGACTACTCGTACGAGTTATATGCGACATTGGTCTAGTCGATAAATCACTGTTCTCTAATTGGCGGTATCATTACATTTTACATGAATAGAACACAGGGCACAAGTTACGACAGAACATTTGATCATTGATACAGAATGCGAGAAGATACTAGGTAGGAGAAGGGTATAATTAATTCAAGAAGTTACAAAGTATTAACATAATACATATATATACACATAGCATTCAATCGTTCATTTACATCTGGTGTTTTCTGTCATCTGAACTGCCCCTTTTCGTCTAATCTCAACACTGTGCCTTTGATGCACTGAAACTCTTCACTCCATCTGACAAGTGCAATAAATTCAACGTCATCTTCCGCTACACACTACTTACAAAAACAATCTTGTGAGTAGAATCCACCAAAAAGAACAGCGAGTGACATTAGTATTGATATTTTATTTTTTTATTTAGATTTTCAGTACAATTTCTTCCTTTTTTTCTGTCCATTAATTTGTTTGTTTTGTTTAATTTGTTTAGGCGATCTTTTAAAACTATATTGAACAATGAAAATTGCATTTTATTACGTCTCATGGTGAAAGTCGACTTCCTGATATATACATTCTATACAGTGTAATCTACTCATTACACGAAGTAAACTATACTTTACTAATAGTCCACTTTTTCCTTCATTCCTGGTTTGGTCTAATAATTAATATGCACGGAATGTAATATTACTTATCGTGTGTTTATTAGTGACTCACTTAAAGGTGTAACACTTGGAATTATAGTAAGAAGACTTGACCAGTAAGGTGTTTTTTTTTATAGTTCTAGTTATATAATATACCCTTGTGGGCCAGGATAATTTTGCATTGATTTTCAGGAGAACCAGACACCATCCAGACTTTCATGTGACAAATCAAACAGTACAGCTCAATCCCGTTTAACAGGAAAACCAGACACCTTAAAGGCTTTAACGCTACAATCTGAATAGTACAGCTCAATCCTGTGGTACAACCACACAGGTATCAAGCACCCTGGTGGAACAAGACTATTTTAACCCCTCTAGTTTTCTTTTTTAGTACTGTTGTCAATCATCATATGAAAGATATTCCAGTCAATTATCGACACAAGGTTACATGATATAATTACTTAAAGAATTCAGATTAGACCTAATTATAAACATCAGAAGATTTATTTAGGTGCCTTAAAATCAAAAAAACTCACATCAAATGATATAACTGCAATATCAGTTTACATGGCCTTATCCATGATAACTACTAATCAGTATAAAACTAAATAATCGATTCATAAATTTACTGTTTATAATCAAATGAATGTTTACCATTAGAATAATATAGAAATGCCATGTATATATTGTCTGATAAATCCCCTTAGAAAAGTAATGTCAACTGAAACCTCAGAAAGTAGTATCTTTATTCCTACACTTATATCTTATAGAAACAGGATCAATAAATTTCTCTATGATAATCTTTTAAAACTAGTTAAATGAACAAAGTGTATGATGTGTTTCACACTTTTAAGATTGACAATTCCTTTCATGATGGATATTCCATTGATTATTCTGTTTTCACTTTTCCATGTACAATAAAATAGAATTTCACATTAATGGTTAGAGTTAGTTGACAGGAAACCCTTGTTAAAAGTTCCATGTTATATGACATTCGTCAGTAAAGTGTACCTGTAATCTTAAAGAAACTGATTCTCTCTAACAGAATCGAACCTCTATTACCAAGCTTCCTATTCAAATACGTTACCACTAAATTATCCGGGGCACAACTAACCTCCTGTAAGAATTCAATTTGGACTAAGAAAAATCTGACATGCATGACATTAGTTACTACCTATTGATAAATCAATTGTAAAAATGTAGAATTTTTTTTAAATTCAAATTGTTTATTATTTCGATGAAGTAAATCATGAAATTTGAGATGGTTTGAACAGAATTTCAGTCTCCAACCATTGGTTACGATAGTGTCACAGACTCCAACCAAGTAGTCTGTTTCTACTAACATCGCTCAGACTAGAAGTTAGTGACTTCAAGCACTGATGCCACGTTTTGGTTTGGCCGCCCCTAGTTTTCTCTCACCCATCTCCAACACTATTCAGCATTGGGCGTCGTGATAATCAGTGTACAGACATACGTAATACGTGGCCCGACCATCTCAGTCGATGAAGATTAGTAAAAATTAAATTTGTTTTCCATTTATGAATTGATATAAACTAGGTTCATCTTGAAATTTATGCAGCACTGGTCAGTTATTACATTTTAGTAAGGGATAAATTAGCAACGCACTACAAGGGGTCGTGCATTAATTGATACTTGAAATGTATAACTTTAGACTATAATTAAAGATAACGTTCTCACTATAAGACCTGAATGGTCGTAAGTTCGGTCATTCAAAAAGCAATAGGGGGACCGATCTCAGTGTTGTATTTGAGGATCGTGCTTTTACCTTTGTGTATGTTGAAGCCTGCTAATGCAGAGATTGCTGCTACACTAGTAGTTCTCATCTGAATTTGTTCATGTGTATGAGATAGAAAGGCCAGATCATCTGTGAAGTCCAAGTCTTCTAATTGATTCCAAGCTGTCCGTTGTACTGCGTACTCCCTCTCAGATGTCGAGATCTTCATAATCCAGTCGATCACCAGAAGAAAGAGAAATATAAAGAGTAAGCAACTTTGCATGACTTTGGTCCCTATTTTGAATGCGTCTGTCAGTTGTCCTCCATGTACAACTTTTCACTGTTATCCGTCATATGAATTCTGTATGATGTTGTCGACCTTCTCCGGTGCACCATAGTGTCGAAAACGTTTCCATAAAGTCTTCCTATCCACACTGTCAAACGCCTTCTCATAGTCAAGTAAGTTGATGTATTCAATTGACTGTTCAACAATGATCTATAGTGTCGCGATTCGGTCTATGCACGACGAATCCTTACGGAAGTTGGATGTCTACTGGGTTTTTCATCTGGTTCAGCAACACTCTGTCAAAAATGTTTCCTGGTACTGACAGTAGTGTGATACCTGCGTAGTCCTCACATTTGCTCAGATTTCCTTTCTTTGATATGTTGATGAGGTGTAGTTCTTTCCAATCTGTCAGCACTTGTTCTTTCTCCCAAATCTTCCTGAATATAACTTGTAACATGTTTACAGCTAAGATCATATTCAGTAAGGGAAGTGATAGAAATAACAGTGAAACCAATCATAACCTAACAGATGTACTTGCCGGCGCTACTCAACCAAATCGTTTTTCATCACTGAATTACAAACAAACCATCGTAAACTAGAAAGCACTGTTTCGTCCGAGTACATGAGTCCTAGACACTTATATATAATAAACAAAATTACGAAACCCTAATATACTATAATTCATTTTTCAACATATACCATTATTCATCAGTCTTTCCTATGTTAGAATACATTCAAAATGATAGATCATTCGGTTAATATTCAATATTAATTCACTAACCCTATTACTTGTTCATATTAGAAATCCTAATTTCAATATTATTCCCCCCTATGTAAACTATTTTTAACCAACTTTGTATCCAAGCTATTTTATAACTAAATTATATTCCAATAGTTGAGATCATGAGTTAATTCAAATTAGACCATCATGAAAAACCGGGAAGCACTGGACGGCCGTTTCGTCCTATTGTGGGACTCTTCAGTAGTGCGCATCCACGATCTGACTCACAGGATATTCACTGAATTCCAGGATATCAGTTTACTAATTTCAATTTATAACTGATAAATAACTATTCTATACATTTTATCTAATCTACTATGGTGCAGTATTTAACAACCATGATGATTACTCTGTTTAAACTACAATTTAATAAATAAACATTCGTGACTAAGTAACCATGTTAAAGTGCAGTCATGCTTAACATTGTTCAAGGTCTGTCATATTGATTGGAGAAAATTCTATCATCCAATCATAGAGTAATACAATATTCTTATATGGCGAGACTATAATTTATGTACTAACCAATCAGATTTAAGATAAACGATCTTGGATTTTGGCGCGAAATTCACTCATACCTAAAGTTTTGGCATTATAGCTAGTGTGAGTTCGTGATAAAAACCCTGAAATCTAATTCCCGACCCTAACCATTAACTGTAAATCATAATTTTAATCCCTTACATTGATATAACATTCATTTAGTCCTAGTTGGTAGGTGGAGATTTTCAAGGTCACTTTAGAGACCTTCAAAGGTTGTTTATAAATTATAGTCTCACCTATTATACTATTCAAGAATGTATTTACATAAATGTATAGAATATAAATCAATTTCTTTGTTCATTTAAAATTCATTAAAATCAAATTTGTTTTTACTATATTTACTTACTATTTATTTTAGGAAGAAGGAAGTTTAATATCTGAATTCATGAGTCGATTATAGCTAGACCATTATGAAAAACTTGAAAGCACTGGACGGACGTCTCATCCTAGTATGAGAGTCCTCAACAGTGCTCATCCACCATCCCGCACGAAGGAATCGAATACAGGAGTTTCTGTCTTGTGCGTGAACAATTAACCCCTAGAACCGTCCGTCATCTTACGGTGTTAATGTTTAACTTCAACCAATCCACGATATTGCTCAACCGTCTACCATTGTCTTTAGTGAGTTTCTGCCTCAAGAGATATTTCCTGGAGTTCTAGTAAGAAGCCGTGACTAGTGGAGTTTAATCGTGTCTATTATAAATCAGTTAGACATTAAAACCGTTGGATACCAGTTCAGTGGTTTAGAAGTTAAGCGTTCGCGCGAAACCTAAGGTCATAAGTTTAAATCCGTTATGCGGGATCGTTGATACGCATTTTTAAGGAGTCTCATCCAATGCTTTCAGGTTTTCCATAATGGTCTAGCTTTAACTGACTCATAAATTCAACTATTAAATTACTATACTATTCACAAACCCCCTCTCTAATTAAAAACAATATTATTCGCCAAAATGTTTTATCCTGTAGCCATTTAGACGAAAACTAAATTATCTTCTCATGATTAAATTATTCAGTACGCCTATAATATTATTAATTGATTCAATCATTATTCTTAAATCTTTCCGTTGATGACCTACTTTTAGTTAGTTAAGATAATAGAAAGCTATTGGTGAATACTGTCATTTCAATCGGTTTAATAAATGATATGATTAGTTAAATGTAATCAAGTGAATAGGATACAGAAAGTAATTTATGATGTGAAGGATTTTCATTGTACATGTCATTGATTCATTGATCCTAAGTCAGGGGGGAGGGCATAATAGGGACAAATGAAACTTTTAAAATCATGCTACGAAGGATATTTCTATCCTTGGGTTATAGTATTTTTTATATTTGCGTTTATTGTAAGCTTTCATTTCAATCAGTAACCATTGTTTTATACATTACCATCCTCTATTACTCGATTTTGTATCCTAAATGATAGATCGTAATTTTCTATTTGTCATCAAGTAATTGACTTATGTGATGATATGAATTGTTAAGTAATGAAACAGTATAATATTAGAAGGTGAATCTGAATATCAACTGTGTTTTCTGATTGAATATTTGAGGCGAGGAGCTGAGTTGACTAGTAATTATTTATACAAATAGTGGATGGGCACGGCTGAGGAGTCCCATACTAGGACGAAACGGCCGTCCAGTGCTTCGAAATTTTCTATGGTGGTCTAGCTTCAATTAACTAATGATTTCAACCAGTGAAATCACTAAATTCTCCACAAAACCCATTCTGATAGTAATCATCTGCTCATTAGTGACTGACTTCAAGAGATACCCCTAGATTTCTAGTGAGAAGCCGTGACCAGTAGAGTTCAATCAGGTCTGTTGTAAAATATCGACTCACTGAAAACAATCGTGTACGATGGCGCAACTTGGTGGACTGGTTGAAGTTAGACATTAACACCGTTGGATGTCGGCCGTCTCGGTGGTCTAATCATCAAGCGCTCGCGTGCAAAACTAATAGGTCCTGTGTTCGAATCTCGTGGGGGGGCGGAATCGTGGATGCGCACTGCTGAAGAGTCCCATACTAGGGTCAAACGGTCGTCCAGTGCTTCCAGGTTTTCGATGGTGGTCAAACTTGAATTGACTCATGGTTTCAACTATTGAAAATAGTTTGAAGTTATATTCATCATCGGCTTGACAACTAAATAATGTATTCTAGAATAAGCGATTCTTAACTTTTCTTCTTTTGAAAATAGAATGTTTATTTGATTATGTCATTTTTTTCTCGATTGTTTGTTACTATTCATGATTTTCTAACTAAGTAAACAAATATTTGTTCTGTCACAATTGATTGATCACTGGGTGACCAATGTAATGCGTGTCTAGTCCTTATTATTAGTGCAGATCGAATGCTGACGAGTGCCAAGTAACACGAAACCCGGTTCAAGGGTTTCCTGTCGACTACCTCTAACCACCATGTAAATATTTGTTCTGTATTAGATTCTAAATTGTGTTCATTTAATGGATTGCCTAATCGTCTAATTCATATTACAAACAATTTGGTTACTGATATAGTCAATACAATCTGATGCAATAATCAAAACGGATTTACATTGATAATATACGCACAAAATGATACCAAATGTGAGTGCATCCTTCCCCAACTTAATTATGCTCCCCTCCACCAAGAGATTTAATTTTCAATAAGCTACGGTATACTCAGAAACAAAGACTTGATCCATGACTTTGAATAATTTACATTTAGTAAAAAGGAATCATTCAATATGTACATTTTAACGAAATATAAAAGGCGTGATTAAATACTTTGTACTGATTAGTTCAATGACAAAATAGATTACCTAATGAGATTATTATGATCACACAGCAGTATCCATCATAATTTTGAGTAAAAAAAACTCAAATCTCATTAATTAATGATTTAAATTATTGATTTCTACCTCAGATACTGGATTTCCGTTCCTATCATAATCTATGTCACAGACGTATTGACGTATGTCGTCTACATTCATTTCTATGTTGTTCTCACCCAGTTACTCATTGATAAACAATTTTTCACGCTTGAATCTATTGCACAATCGTTAAACCTGTAGCCCAGTAATATTATTAATATTAAAAATGATCTAATTTTTAATTATTACTGTTTCAAGGTAGAACTAAAAGCCAATAATTTGTAAAGGGTTTACCTTTTTTCATAATAATCACATCATCATTAAGCAAAGATGGATAGTGGCTAGCAGCGGGATCCAGGACGCGCGTTTCACCCTATTTGGGACTCATCAGTTGGAAGTATCTGCATCGCAGAGTTGATGTTCACTACAGCTAGGTGGATAACAAAATGGCATTTCAAGTGAACAGTACTCGGTTCAAGTCCCGGAGTGAACATCAAATAATTTGCAAAGTTAAATTTTCTGAAAGATCCTATCTGAATTTATTGTTCATACTTTTATATTTTTGAACTCCTCTACTTCCAAGCTTTTGTTTGACGTATAAACTTCCACAAGTTACCGGTGATTTATTACAAACTTATCAATCACTCCTCTTCCACTTAAGGTGTAGGAATCTCTTAATTCTATCGATATGTGGTCGGGATTTCATTCAATATTATCGTTTGAGTGATTCATGAATTCCAACTATACAATTAGAAGTTGCCTGTTTGTTATATTGCGTTTTTTTCTAGCTATCGGGTGAGTGAGCGTAGAAAAATGCATTGTGAACCAATAGTTACTTAGTGTTACTCTCAACGGTTACCTCACATTTATCGTGTTATTGATTAGCCGAAAGTGATCAGTACTGGATAAATAGTCTAGACGAGCTAATCGATACTCAGACTAGATCAATACATTTACTCTCTCCTATTTTACGGAGCTCAAATAAACAAAGCAGGAAAATTCGTTTACTATCATGGACACATCAGTAATAAAAACAAATGGCTAGAATACCTTGGTAACAATCAAAAATAAAATGTACTAATCATTTCAAAAATTCATGACAAGTTTTTATTGATTACCTATGAATTCATTGAAATTTTAGGTAATTTAACATACAAAAATCTGACTACTTTGCCCCTTATATGTTATGACTATCATGATGAATGAATTGTTAGCGGGACATAGACTGGATTAAATCATGCTCATTGCACGCTTGCGTTGGCTCACGCTGATTGGCTAATTCTTGTCCAATCAGCGCTAGTCGATACTTGGAGAAGACTCTAGAATCTTCGTATGTAAAAACTATAAATATACTAACGGTTTTCCTATTGTGCTTCTTTTTTCCATCTAACCTTGTTATTTGCAATACAATCTCTTTCCTGTTCAACCGTGTTCTGATTTGGGGACTTGTCGAGCGAATCGGTAACCGAGAATACTAAGCAATAGGAATAGCTAGGTTATAACTGTAAGAGAGAAATATAACATGAATGTATCTCATATGTTGAATACACATTTGACTAATCGATTTTGACAACTCCACACTTGTTAACTATAATGATACTAGTTTATTAACCAAATTGAATCAGGTATAACAATGTTTGGGATTATCAATATAATAATTGATTATTAAGTAGTTTTATACATGTCGATCGCATAGCTCTATTCAACTATATCTTATTTGAATTAATTGTTTATTAACACATATGTTACTTTGGGATTTCAGAATGAGTAACTAAGATAAGGAAGTTTCTTGTTCACTGAACCGAAAATTGCATTAATTATGCAATGACGACAGTAAAACCGGGGATTGTAATATTATTGTTGAAAGGAAAAATCATATTTTGCCCAGATCATTGAGTCATTCTTGGATTGTATGTGATGAGTCAAACTTATATCATTTTAATCACAAAGGGGTTTCGTGGATATTATAGTTGAATTCATGAGTTAACTGAAGCTAGACCACTATGGAAAACCTGGAAGCACCGGAGTGATCGCAGCTAGACATTCATACCACTGGATGGTGATTCAGTGGTCTAGTGGTTAAGCGCTCGTGCGCGAGACTGATAGGTCCTCGGTTCGAATCTCATGGGGGGTGGGGTCGTGGATGCGCACTGCTGAGTCTCATACTGAGACGAAACGGCCGTTCAGTGCTTCCAGTTTATTCATGGTGGTCTAGCTCCAACTGACTCATGAATTCAATCATTAAATTATATCATTTTACAAAAATTAGTGAGACTATGATTTGTCGATAACCTCTGAGCGACCTTGAGTATCCGCCTAATAACTAGGACTAAATGAAAGTTATAAAAGAGTGTGGGGAATTAGAATTATGATATACAGTTGGTGGTTAGGGTTAGGAATTATATTTCAGGTTTTTTATCACGAACTGACATTGGCTAAAATGCCGAAATGCTATTTAGCCAAAAGGATGAGTGAATTTAGCGCCAAAATTTTCTTAGATTACGAGCCCTTTAGAAGCTCGAGAAACTTTGTCCAATTAGAGTATAATAGAAACCTCCGAGAGTCCGAGAAAAACGATGGATCATTTGGTATATTCTAATTGTATTAATCGAAGATTGAAACTAGTTTTAGAATATGTTTACAGGATGTTTCTAAAACACCTGTCGTGTACAAATCTTTTTTTGTACCTCAGCTAACATTCGAAGTAAAGCTTACACTCAAACTACCCGCCTTTCCTCTTCTGTTCAGCGTCAGACTTTGGGGGACTAGATAGTATCGACAAGCGATCAAGTATCAGATATATCAATGAGAATAAAACTTAGCAATTAATTACTTATTATTTAAACTATTTCTAGTTAGGTTATGATTTGAAATAAAAACATGTCCACAGCAAGCGATCGTGTTATTGAAAGGAAACTAAAGAACTTTTGCTGTTCAAATATAATAAACAGGTACACCTTCCTGACGAGTACTAACTAGCATAAAACCTAGGTCGAAACAAGGTTTCTCCTATCGGTTTAACACTACAAGCCATATAGTGTCATCTGGACTAATGACCATATTACCAAGTGCTCGGCAGAACTAGGTCGAGACCCAGGGGATTTACATGTTTATTGTATAATTAACAGATAACTGAATAATTGTATTACTACATTTAGCCTATCGTGAGCTCCCAGTAGACCTAATAACTACCGTTATACATTTTACTATTCCTTAAATAATGCTAATTAATTATGTACTGTTTGTTTCGCTCTCTATGACTTATGGCTAGATTGTATCTAAACTATGAATTATTATTTAATTAGCTTCACAGTTCGTGTACATAAGCTATTAAGTGTTTGAGATGATTTTTGTACGTGCTAGCTGATTGAAATAAAATAATAGTTTGGCTGCTAACTTTTTGGACTAAACGCTGGAGATAGAAAAATGCAGGAAGGTACGAGCATAGCTTGAGTTAACTCAACATCACCAGTCAAGATGTATCATTGTTCAAGGCTAAGGACGCTAAGTTATAGGCGGAATAGCAGACGCAGGTTAGGAAAATAACAGTCAGAATTTTGCGCCTTGAGATTAACACCTCCAACTACTAAGAGGTCCGAACTCCGTCAGCTTACCTACGTCAATGGTAGTGACCTGTCGTGAATAACGTAAAACTTAGTATAAAATGTGTCAACCTAAGTCATTAAACTATACGAGAATAACGATGACAGTATATTTTAACTAGATAAGAGGTTTAAACCAGTGTTGTACATGGGCTCCAGAAAACAAAATGTGTATGAACCAATTATTAGTCGTTGGCTATCATGGAACTGCATCTCTCAACGTTGCTCCACTATGTTGTGAATTAGACCTCTAGATCCAAATCTCGAGATGTGACCCTTCAAGAAAACTGCCTGCTTCGGTTTGGGCACCCGGACAGTATCCCAACCTTCACACAAATCGAATGCTTTGTGTGTCGCATATATATACACATTTGGTGCCTCCTTGTACTTTACACCATTGTCTTCAGTGAGTTGATATCTCACAACAGACCTGGTTGAACTCCATTGGTCACGGCTTCTCACTAGAACTCCAGGAAATACCTCTTGAACTCAGTCACTAGTGAGCAGACGAAGAGTCTCACACTAAGGCGAAACGGCTGTCCAATTCTTCCAGGTTTTCCATGGTAGTCTAGCTTCAATTGACTCAACAATTTCAATATTTATATGTTTAAATAAATAAATACTAAAACAAATATTAATCTTAAACAAATGACCAGATATTTGATTGATTAAAAACTATCATTAAACTAAACAGTAAAGTGAACAGCATAAAAATTTTACATAATAGTTGTAATAATATTATTTAACAAAGATGCATATTATCACTTTGAAAAGTAATTCCGTCACATTTGTTTCACTTTCAATCTACACACCTAATACACATGCATGATTATCAATATTACTATTATTATTATTAGTAGTAGTAGTATTAGTAGTAGACGTGGAACGTACGACAATACAAGTATATGAATACATGACGTAAGATTATTATTATTTTTTTTGTGCCATTAAAATAACTGACATACAGCAGAATGAATCCAGAGAGTGTGAAAGGGTGAATGCGTACAATAGTTACATTTCAATATATATATATATATATATATACATATATATATAAAACCTTTCTATGTAGTAACTATTTAATGACTTGTAAAGAATAAAAGAACCAACAAGAGAAGACAACTATTCAAACTATGCAAAGCATGAATGGTATTAGAAATAATTGGAAGAGAAAAGAAAAAAAATTCTTTTCTTTTTCGAAAAAAGAATGTATGTGTATGTGTGTGTGGTTGTGGATTTTTTTCTCTTTTCTTCATTATAAAAAAGAAATATTGTCATGTAGAGAGTAAACTGTAAGGAGAATGCAAAACAGTTTACCTACTACTTACTAATGAAATATGTAAGCATGTTTTTTTGTCAAGAGGCAATGAAAGAAATAAGAATACATGCGTGCACGCACGCACACATAAATATATGTATATATGTACGCATACATACATACATACATACATAGACATAAGCAAAGTCAATAAGGGCTATTAAAACCGGGATGATAATGTTTCTTTCTTTTTCTATATGAAATAATGATGAAATAAGCAGGTATATAAAGAAAGGCAACAGAGATTATTTGACCAAGACATGTGATTTGATGTGGGTATGTGTTTGTGTGTGTGTGTTAGTGTATGCAATACTTCTTCAAAGGATTGAGTATACACAACAGAACCTAGATATTGGTAAGTAAAATAATTTTGTCTATGAAAAAGCACAATTAAGGCAATTAATTCATGTAGAATAAGTCAAAGAGTATTATATATTAGTATTAGTAAGCAAATATAAATTTTAATCATACGTACAGAGTAGTGAAATACATACATACACGCAAACGCACATATATATATATATATGTATATATATACATACTATTACTGTACATATCTACAAAACAATAGTAATTACATAATATAATAATTGCATAGTAATTAATGAACTGATGATTAGTAAGTAAGTAGCCATGTCGTGTGAGCAGTAAATGTTTACTTGGTTAATTTGGTAGGAGAGAGAGAGAGAGAGGTTATAGAACAAAATAGTCTGTGATAACCGGCAAAAGAATAATACATAATACATATAATTGAAATACATATACGGAACCAATAAAAAAAAGACACAATGAATCAATAATATACATGCATAATTAGTCTACAATAAATAAAAATGGAGAAAAAGAAAATGCGGGTTAAATGAACATCAATAAAATTAAGTTATGGTAACTTTTAATACTACTATTAGTAGTAAAAATAGGTAGTATGTAGAGGATGTGATAATGTCTAGGGTAGGAGACAAGATAAAATACACACAACACATGCATATATAATACAAATGCATGAAATAAACTTGAAAAGATGATACAGTTGGGGAAAAAAATAGTAAATAATACCTGTACAATACGATGTAAATAAGATGGTTAAGATAATAGGAAGTGTTGATTTTGATTAATATTACTAATTATATACTAGTAGTAATAGTAGTAGTATTATTATTACTACATTACTCCTACTCATACTAGTACATCCTAATCAGAGTGTTTGTATATGGGTGAAATTCCTTTTGAATGAAAAAAACAAAACAAACAAACAAAAGGTGCATAAATCAAGTTGAATAATTAAGAAAAAGAACAATCATATAGAGATTTCAGAAAAAAAAGGGTATTCAGAAAAAGTAGGCAACATTTAAACGTTAAAATAAACAAATTGATGAACTAATGAACATAGACGAGATTGTGAATAGAAATAATATAATGATAAAATAATTGTAATATTCGATCGATTTATGTGTTTTTCTATTTAAAACAAACATATGAGATAATTAAAAGCAAGAAAGAGAGAGATCAAGCCATGGGTATATGTAGAGAGTGAGATTATTCCACAATAATTGAGAAAGATTAGGACGAAACACAGAGTAAAAAGTTTGTACTTTCTTACATCACTTATTCACATATAACAACACACAAACAAATACGGTGACAATTACATGTATATATGTGTATATATCCCGTTACTGATTGATAATAATATGGACAGAGATTGAATTGTTTAAAGGGTAAACATTAGAAAAGCGTATCCAGCGGGAGGAAAGAGAGAGAGAGAGAGAAAAAAAGCAAACAAACAAACAAAAAAAATGCTGGTTTAACGAATCAACGTCATTAACTGAAATAGAGAAACAACAGCGAAGATAAACGACAACACATTATGATACAGAATAAATTCAAACGATAATCCTATTAATCAATGATTGGAAAAGCAATATGGTGTAGATCAATCATTTATGATTGTGTATTATAATACAGAAGCTGTTATTTTCGTCAGGAAAACTAATAAACAAGCAGAATCGTCAGTAATAGGTTTAAAAAGAAGTGAATTTATGCTTGACCTTCGCGATAATGACCGTCATAATAGACGCTTCCATGATTAGTATTGTTGATACTATTATTGACACCACCAGGTGACATCAAGACATTGTGCTGTGGTGGTTGGGGTTGTCCACCACCTCCCGCAGCAGCTGGTGTCGGTGGTAGACCAATACCCCGTGGAATACCATATTCCGAATAGTCACGTATACGAGGTGGTGGACCGACTAGTAGACCGGTAGTACCAGAACCAGATGGGTGATAAACTCCGGAACTGCCACCAGCAGCAGCACCAACCCCGCTGCCACCGCCAATATGACGCGAGAGGGAATCTGGATTAAAATGATGATGTTGTTGATAAGTCATTGAGTTGTGTCGACTATGATCTGAGCTATTCATCTGGGCAGCGAATGCCATAGCTGCTACAGCCGGGGGAGGTGGTGGTGGCGGAGGTTGATTAGGGGGTGGTAATTGACCCAGTACGGATGGAGCACGTTGCGGTGAATCTAAAAACCAATGAAGACAGAAACTGAATTCATATACATACATTTATGTACACAAAACGGGAGCTATAATAAGTCATAAACATTACACATAGCTAGGGTTCTGATAATAGCGCGCTAACCAAAATAAACAAGCGAAAAAATTACGGTGGTAGTAGTAACCAAATTTGAACCAATGATAACTGTGGAAATAAAACTTTTGAAATTTTGGTCAACAGAACGTAAGTGCTAAACAAAAGCCGATTTTAACTCTGAACAGATTGCACAACTTATTTAAAAGGATTCGTCCTATAATGTATAGTTTGCAATATTTTCCCTCTCTCACGTATATTACGATAATACGTTAATAAGACTAACCGTCTTATATCAGAAACAAGATTCTCAACCCAAAGATAGAGTATCAGACTAAAACTACATAATACTTTATTCAATACAATTACAAGCAATCACACAGATTGAATCCAGAGTAGAAAGCAATGATAAGGATAATCACATATTTAATAGTCCATAGACTGTGGCTATTTACTCACACTCAACGACCAATCTTACTTTACTTTCACTACCATACATCAATCCGATCCCCCTAGTTGAAGAAGTGTACTGTTGAACAGTCACATACTACGACAGAACAACTGTCCAGCATGTTTTTTTAAAATAATGATTCGTTTCTCAATAGCTTCTGTCAATAATTCACAGGTTAGTGTGAAGAGTTATTAAACAACAGCTAAGGATTCTATCGATCGACATTGTCTATTCTTACTCACTCTTTAACAACTCCAAACGTGCCTGATCATTAAAACTAGAGAATCCGTCTTCTTTAAAAAAAAACAACTCTTTACAATTAAAGAGTACCGTTGTTATGTCCTGGCGAAGATTACATTACGAGTAACTTTTGAAACCTATTAACGGACTAATATTATCTATATATTCTTATGGTATAATTATTCAGTAACTAGATTGTATATATCTGTATTCCCCATATTATAAGCTTTATTTTCACTTATAGATTATTATTGTACGATTTACTGTTCTCATGTTATACTCAGTTTATTAATTACTATCTCCCACGTCCACAGTCACTTTTTGGCTTATTTGTGTACATGTGTTATTTTTTATTTCAGTAGTTGTAGTTGTAGTCTGTCTGATTGATATATAAACCGAGTATGTCTGAAATAAACGGTTCGATTCGATTTATGTTACAGAAGCTGGTATTGTGTTCTGGACTCAAGCGGACGGGCTAGAATGACATAGGACCCAGGACTGCTCAAACCGCTTGAACGTCATTGATTTTGTCATAGTGCGAAGATTTGTATAAGTCGTATTCTGATTAATGGATAAGTCACGTGATCGAAAGCCGGACATAAAATCATAACAAGCATAAGAATCGTTTAACTTACCATAACGAATATATCTTGACATTGATGATGGTTCCATCGATCCATTTGGATGTGGATAAGAATGATGACCAGGTGGCATGTTAGATTGACCATTCATCATCATCGGATCTGTATCGGAATACGGTCCAGGAGATAGAGTATGTTGTCGTTTCTGTACTACACCTAAATCCTATACAGATGACGTAGAAAAAAAAAAGAGGAAGACGGTTTGCAATTACATTTCTAATTGACATAATGTTGAAATTTTCATGTAGTTAGTGATCTGAAACACTACACTAATATACGTCAAACAAGTATATTTAATTAACTAGAGAATATGATCGTAAAAACTATGAGAGATATATTCAGTTAATGAGTTCAAAGTGATAAAAACCAGTAATTCTTGATTCTAAAGCTAGCTACACACCAAATATATCGAAGTAATTAGTACAAAATTAATATAAATCAATAGAGACTGATCAACCTGAAAATTGGAAACAGGAAAATACAATTTTTTCCTTACTCAATGCACAAGCTGATTGGTTATCTGAACTCTGTAACTTAATAGATAACGCAATGATATTTACAGTGAAAGCTGATGGGTTCGAATGTCAATGATGTAAAGGTTTATATACAGCTGACAAGTCTAGAACAATGACGAAACATATATCTAACCTTGATAAAAGCTTATGACAGATCTTGTTCTCTCTTTTTCTCAAATGTTCGTAATCATCATAGTTTCGAAAGACTGTATAATTATTACGTTCAATAGATCATCGTCAGACATATTTAATGTAAACTCTTTTTCACAAGATTTAAACAAAAAAGTAATCATCATGACACAGAGAGAAAAACCGTTCAATGACTTTTTCTTTACCATTTGTGAACCACGAACTGATTGTGCCTGGTTTTGTAGACGGTCCATCATCACCATTCCACCACCGCCACCAGTAGAAGGATCATCGATACCAACATTTCTTGATGTATCCGACACATCTGCGGGTTGTTGTGACAATGACTGAGATTGTTGTTGTTGTGACTGTTTACGCCTCCTTCGACGATGATGGCGATGACTACCACCACCGGCGACTGGACTACCGCCGCCACCAGGATCTGTAGTCGTGCCTACTGCCGCCGTCGCTGTTGTACCTTCACCACCGTCATTCATATCAGCTGTTTGAATACTAGAGTCCACGTAACCGGGACCATTTTCACATTGATTTAGCTTTTTTTTTTAGAAAAGGAGAAATAATTAGATTAGTTTAAATAAGACACAGAAGGAATGAGCAAATCAAGTTGTGTGGTTGATGGCGGGTGATCGGGAGGAAATTCTGATACACAAGGGATTTCGTGTTACGTGCCACTGGGTAGTATTAAGCTGTCACCTATCATCTTCGGGTGATAGGTTTTTTATGGCTCTTACAGTGTTGTCCTTCCATGGAAACGGAAAGAATATCCATAATACTGATTTATTTACAGTTATTGTCAGTCAGATATAGAATGCAGATTCATAATAAAGCATTCTTATGCGGTGGAAATAATTAAAACACATATAGACATAGACACATTTAGATCGACAAGATTGAAATTCAGTGAAATTATACTGAACATCATGAAAAACATTCTAATGAACAATAATCTTTAGAAAAGACCTACTTGATTTTCTTCTGGTAATGGATTTAAATGTTGATGTGGACCAGGTTGATTCATATCTTGTTGGCTAAAATATGAATAGACTGATTCGCCGTCAGTATGATTGAAATTATGATGCCTAAATAAAAGTAAGAAAAACATAGAAAAGTAATCATATTGATTGGATGATAAAGCACAGATAAAAATCGTATAATTTGTTCGTGAATCTCAGAGTAATATGGGTGGTAATAGTGAAAATTATTAGGTAAAAGAAAAAGATAGCTAATATAGGGAGACCATAACCCACACATACAATCACGTAGTCTACACCTACACCTACATCTAAATCTACAACTGCTCACATAGATCAGTCCGATTCTCATCAACTTCAAACACTGACATGTCATATATTCGTTTCACCCTACCCAACTTTCTTACAACACACGCCTACACTAGAAAACATCGTCCATCGAGGTTGTCACTCAATCGGCACACATAACCTAACACATGTTCCAAAAATTTCATTTAATCAAAACATCCAACAAGTGGCCAGACAAGGCAAATACCAAATCCGTTTTTTCAATCCATGGATTAACATTTCGTCAGACACCAAATCATTAGAGCTGGTGAAACATTACAGATAAATGAAGTCGTCGATAGACTCGACTACGTCACTTCCTACCATTAACTAAAGTGCTGACGCAGGCCGATTCTGAAGTGATATTTTGTACTTCGAGGTAGAGAATCATATCACAAAGATCCTTAAATTGTTGCTTAAGGCGGTCACAAGATTTTGACGACATCTATTTAAACCAAGCACAGAACTATATCATCTACATACTCAAAAGTCCAAGTGGATCGCCTGATAAGAGGAGATCAACATTTGTATTTATTTATTTATAAATCCAAATTTGAATGATGAGATGAAATTAAGGATAACGACGACGATAACAACAACAGTGAATACAACTTACATATGTCCCATAGAATCGAAATGTGATTGAGGCTGTGGACTAAAATAACCTGGATACATTTGAGCATGTTGCATTTGTTGTTGCATATAGAATGCCTGTTGTTGGTTTGATTGATATACACCACCGCCACCTTGATGGTGTTGTTGTTGATGTTGAGATTGAGGAGTACTCATTCCATTAGGGTACATATGCAATGCCTGCTGACTGCCACGATAATAAACAGCATTCATTGGTACACCATTAATGCCGCTACCGATTGATGGGTCAGTCATCATAGAAGCAGTTAATGGACCTCCACCACGTTGGACTAATGTCCCTATAATTCATTATAAATTGTAATTTACGCAGAAAATAAACATATATGAATGGAAAAAACAAAGTGAACGGAAAGTTATAGACAGAAATGGATGGTGGGATTCAGGATACGCGATTCTTCCTATTCGAAAATAGTCAGCTGGATGTACCTGCATTCCAGAGTTGATGCCGAATCTGGGACTCGAAACAAGTACCATTCGCTTCAAATGCCATTGGGTTAATCGGAGTCAACATAAAATCTTGGATGCAGACAAATATATCTGACAAGTCTCAAATAGGACGAAATAAGCGTCATGGATCTCCCTAGAATGAGACTCCTGATTAGCACAATGCCTACACTTATGCCACTTCATCAAGTTTCAAAGTAGGGCCCTCAGATCTCGTGACGAACCCATTAACCATTATAGAACCACTGAGTCTACAGATCCAATGGTAAAATTCATACTTTAGTCAATATGTGATATATCACTGATGACAACTATCTCACTGCAAATACATCTGAGCTCAAACACCCAAGACTACTACTACTCACTAAGATTTCAAGAACATCGTAAAGGTATTCACTAGTCTATTTAAAGGTTTTTTATTAAGATTTATTTAATTTTTAGGTTGTATTTGTCAAGTACAAGTCTAAGTTGGGGTATCATTGAAAACTAGAGAACACCTCAACTGAGATCAGTTTATGAAAAATACACTCAACTAATTTGACCGATCTCCACAAAACACCTATTTGAACAACGAAAAGTACGGAGTTATCACGAAAATTACCCACAAAAAAGTCGTGTGTGACCGACCTCAAGCAGTTGTCCCCTGGACACTGTGGTTGTGCTCTCAGGTCACTAAGACCACCTTTAACCCAATTTCGTTTTCAGGTACCTTCAGAAGAAACCTTCCACGGTGTGGCCAGCCGGGAAGTATTAATCGCCCTCATGCTTCTAACAGCACTCAAGACCACTGTTTTCATAATCAACCTCTCTCTTCAATTCCTATTATTCCTCCAACATCGACTTTCAACTCTAAACTTCCTCTTTTGGCTTCTTCCTCAAGTGTCACCATAACCAACGACTCTATTGTGCAAAACACTGTCCCAAGTCTGTTACAAATGTGATACAAGTAGCTGATAGAAATGACAAGTTATGTAATAATACTTACAAAACAGAAAAAAATAGATCGATCATTAATCTTAATAAACCTTGACTTTATAGATAATCTAAATGATATTTAAAACATTTAAACAATAGCTCTACTGTTTAATGTGTGTTATTACAATATCCAAGCAGAAATATACATTCATAAATATATAATTTGTATCTTTTCAGATAGCTGTTTCCATTTTAAGAATGTTATGTGTTTATTAAATAGAGAAGAACAAAGTGAAGATATTATCATGATAAATAGTAACCAAAAGAAACTCCCTTTTTTTAGACAAAGGAAAGTTAGATACCGTCTAAAAAGAGTGATATTTTCACAATTTACAAGTAACTATTATTGTTATTATTATTATTATACAAATACATACTTAACTAGCTGATAATTAACAATAACATAAACACTTTGACTGAATTTGTATATTTCCCGTATTGTAAGCTTCTAGTGGACCTATTATCAATTGTTATACATTTGATTATAGCCCCCAAATACCCTAGTACAGCCGAGAGTGGGGAAAGTCCGCTCTCCCTCTCAAAATACACTCACATGGCCACGTACATACAACCAGTGACAGGGAAGTCCTACTCACTGTCTTCTCGTAAAACTGGTGTCGTTTACGAAATTGAGAGGACGAAAAGTGAATGTCCAACAGGGGCTTTAACCGAGTTGGTGGACATTGAGATTCCACCTAAGGGAATTGGAAAACCCTCATTCCAAACCAATGATGCACATGTGCTCCAGTATCTTGAGAAAACAAATGGCGTATGAACCAATCGTTGGTCACCGGCTACCATGGGACTGCATCTCCTTACGATGCTCCACTGCATTGTGGATCAGACCTTTAGGTCGAAGGCTCCGGGTATGGCCCCTTAAGAAGACCACCTGCTTTGGTTTGTGCACCCAGGCAGCATCACAGCCGTCTTGAACCAGTATTTACGTGTTCAAATGAATAATAATAATAATAATAATAATAATAATAACAAGTAGTTATAGCTAATTAATTATGTACTGTTTGCTTCGCTTGCTTATGGCATGATTATGTCTAAAGTATGCCATTGTATAGGTTTCGAGTAATAAGTGAGCTGATTATGATAGAAAACTGTTCTGCTTCTGTTATAACGCTCGGTAATACTTCGTCTAATGTTATAACGCCTAAACGACTATGTACACTAGATCCCTCCTAGTGTCTATTCTACAAGACGTCAACACAACAGCCTGATCACAACGTGAGTATATTTCTACACCCAAAACCGACACGATTCACAACAATGAACAATCAATAATAACGTGTGTGTCTATATGAGTCACAATAACAAGGACAAGGAAATATATAACTTATCTGACACCTGTCAGACTGTCTACATGTCTGACTAAGCAGACAAACAATCATGATCATTCTCGCCCACACATCGGCTTCTTAACCGTGTCTGCTGATTGGTTATTACTGGGTTGGAAGGAGCTCGAGGATCATTAAGTGTTAAGGTCTTGAATGTTGTCCATTAATCAGTGTGTCAATTCATGAGTTTGAAGTTTACTGGTCCTGTTGGTTATATAGATGAACTAATTGACAATCGGAATCCTGATTGGGCAACATTTCATATGATGTTTATCAGCGATACTTAAGCCATGACATTAAGTACAAACATAAGAAGTCCCAGTAACGATATCATCACATTGCCATCAAATAGTGGCACGTATTGACTCGACGTGTTGTAAAACTGAGATCAGCTAACAATACTGAACACCATCATATTAAATTAATCAAAAGCCTAGACACTTAAAAGCCTACATTTTTTCCAGGTTTCTCGTCATCAAATCTTCGATAGTCATTATGATTGGTAAAAGGAGAGTAAAGTAAGTAGAAAGACAAAACGAGCTTCGCAAATAAAGCTAGGCGTAACAGTAAAAATATATCATATCTTTCTGGTATGTTGGATCAACGCAGATTGCTGTCAGCCTTTGATGTTGAGTGCGACTAACTGACGTGAGAGTGGTGAGCAAAACAAAGAGATTTTTAAAAACACTCTACAAAACTATTCATTAATCTACTGAAGAAAACATACCATAACCCGATCCATCCTGTGGTGCACCAGCATTGACCCCACCGCTGCCAGTTGGAGGTTCACGTTTTAACGAAGCCCCACCGCCAGGTGTCATTGAAGAAGGATAAAAATTTTGTTGTTGATTCAACACCATTTGACGATTTATGGTCCCATTGTTACTCAATGGTGTTGGATACGGGGGTGGTAGACCTGATGATGATTGTGGATGCTACATATAAACAAAATAACCATAATAGGACATTGAAAATATGTATAATAATAGACATAAAGTTGTGGAAATTATTAAATATCATTTAAATCATAAACCGATTGATGGTAGACCACCATTGAAAACCGGAAAGCACTGAACGGCAGTTTCGTTTTGGTATAAAACTCTTCAGCAATGCACATCCACGTCACCGAAAGCGGGAAACCGTCACTAGTGGAGTCCAACCGTGTCGGGTCTGAGGTAGTTACTCGCCGAAAACAACGGAACATGGTCGATTAATATAGTGGATTGATTGAAGTTAGACATTAACACTGTTGGATGAAAGTTCAGTGGTCTAGAGTTGAAGCGTTTGCAGGTTCGATTCCCATGTGTATGGTCGTAAATGTGCAATGCTAAATAATCATATACCGGGACGAAACGGTAGTCCAATGCTATTTTTAGGTTCTCAACAGTGGTTTACCATAGGTCGGTTCATGTTTTCAATGCAATAAAAAAATATTAGGCACCCATGATAAAATTCGAGAAAATATAAATGATTGAAATTTAGGAAAAATACATACATATATTTATTTATTACAATTATTCAAATATTACAGATATTCGTTGTTTATATAGAAAGAAATGAGAGCGCAACGAAAAAAAAAAATAGTCCCAATGATATATGTTCATGCAACGGTACGGGACATACAAAAAAAACCCAATAACAAGATATCCAATTCAGGACAGTAATTAGAAGAAACGGCAGTTTGTTATCAAATGCATTATTACATAAACAAACTCCATAGGTATTATAAAATAACGTAAAGATATACAGATTTGGCGTCAGTGTTTGTAGATATATATATATACTCTTTTGAATGAGAACATAAACAAACACGCATATACATACATAGATCCTTATATACAGCCCTAACGCATAAAAACAATCAGTGAGTTATATATAAACAATTTCTACGTAGAAATCATAGAATTCAATGTATCCCCCCTCCCGTCGCCTCACTCCTATTGATTTCATCTTCTTCTACAGACAAACACATAAACATACACTTTCGATTTCATGTGTTTATTTAAAAAAAAAACAGGCATAAATGGGGGTGGGATCAGGCTCATAAACATTGTGTGGTGGCGGTGGGGATTGATTAATAATTGACGGAATCATTATATAACTAAGAAAGTAGTTTATGTAAGTATAAATTGCATTTTTTTTTAAAAAAAATAAACATTTCTATTATCTACATATAAATTCAATAACCACTGTTGTAGATTCTATAGACAAATTTCTTGTTTCATCATGATCAATAATAGTTAAGGCTATTTAATTTCACATTTCTTAGACTGTAATCAAAATATCCATCATGGTAAGGTATGCATGCATGAATATATACATATAGTGCTTGGGATACACCACACATATATGATTAGAATTCTAGTTAATAGTTTGATAGTATTGAGTGTTCGGTGAAATTTGTAGATTTACTGGTATATCCTATTTTGTAATGCATGTGATAAAACGAACTTATTGAAGTGTTTCAGAATAAAAATAAAATAATACAGTTTTACATTATAAGCTTATTTTAGTAAGTCAACTATTGGAAATCAGGAAACGTTCGACAGGTGTTCTGTTCTATCAATTATCAAACTGACAATCATTAGAACTTACAGCTAACGTTAAACCTTAAGACTAATGAGACAATATCCAATGATTGCCATTTCTGTCTTCAGTCAACTCACGGTATAGTGCAACTATCTACAATATGAATGATGGGTAAATGACTCCGACCCGACATGGTTGAATTGCACTGTTTATGACTTTCGATTCGGCCATGTTGAGTTTGAGGCAGTATTCCATCAGTCGCGTTAAGAAAGGTTGCACAATATAGCGAGTTGAATGATGCTAAAAATGTAAACAAATGGATACCAGCCCAATGATCTAATGGTTAAGTGATCGCCCCAAGATCTCTCCCAGATTCGACACATTGTGGATGCGAACTGCTGAGGAGTAACGTGTTAGAATGAAACATCCGTCCGGTGGTTCTTAGTTTTCAATGGTCGTCAGTTTGTGATCTAAAAAACTTTGAAAACTCAAAAATCTCCATAGACACTTGGTCAGTCATTCATTCATATGCAACGGAGAATCTGACAAATTTATATATGCACCAATTCAACTTGCCAAATCACATTAGCACTGTAAGGTAGAATAACTTCGATAAAATATTCAGAGCTGTAGGAGTGGTACCAGTATTAGTAGCAGAAGCAGAAGTAAAAGTAGTAGTAGTAGTAGTAGTAGCAGTAAAATGTTAGGTAAGGAAACAAGAAATAAGGCGATATAGGGAGATTTTCAAACAGATTATAGATGAATACAACTCCAACATTAAAAAACGATTCTCAGACATGTCACACAAAATCTATAACCATTCATTCCGATTATCACAACGACCAATACCCACACATACAATCACGTAGTCTACACCTACACCTACATCTAAATCTACAACTGCTCACATAGATCAGTCCGATTCTCATCAACTTCAAACACTGACATGTCATATATTCGTTTCACCCTACCCAACTTTCTTACAACTCAAACCTACACTAGAAAACATCGTCCATCGAGGTTATCACTCGATCGGCATACATAACCTAACACGTATTCCAACAATCTCACTTGATCAACGTCCAACACATCATTGATCGATTCGTCACATTTCTCTACTACTCTGTGTCTAACCTCCTCATTACTCACTCCATCATCCCAGCACACACATACACGCACACATCAACGATATTTCCAACACGTCTATCATCGAATACTAGTATGGCTTATGAATACCCTCTAGTTTCTATTGTCATGTTTCACATGAACAGAGTAGAACGGGATGAACTGATATCCAGTAAACTCGTCTTCTCACTACTAGACGGATATATCGTCTAAGTCACAGATGACTCAACTAGGCAAATACTAAATCAGTTTTCTCAATCCATGGATTAACATTTCGTCAGACACCAAATCATTAGAGCTGGTGAAACATTACAGATAAATGAAGTCGTCGATAGACTCGACTACGTCACTTCCTATCATTAACTAAAGTGCTGACGCAGGCCGATTCTGAAGTGATATTTTGTACTTCGAGGTAGAGAATCATATCACAAACATCCTTAAATGGTTGCTTAAGGCGGTCACAATACTCTGCTTTCTCGCACGAATGACATAATGGAAAAAAACTTACTGGAATCGGCGGTAATTGTGGTTGTTGATAAGCGTAACCATTCTGATATTGTTGATGATATAATTCAGTCATTTCCATTGCATTTGTTGGACTAACCATATTTCTATCCAATGGTTGTTGACTACCGAAATAATGTGAATTACATGATTGTTGTCGTAGATAACGTGGTCCACCACCTGGTAAAGTGCCACTATGAAACATTGTTGGTGAAAGTACATTACTATTATTAGTATTATTATTTTGTCCAGAAAGTAAATGATAATTCGAATTACCGGTACCACCACCAGCAGACGGAAGTAATAAAGAATGATGTGATTGATGATGCGATAACGATGGTTGATTTGTCATATATGATGATGGTTGTTGTTGTAAGTGTAATTGTGATCCTAGCATAGCTTGACGTTGTTGATACGCTGCCTCTTTAGATATGCCCAAAGTGGAATTATATTGATCAGATTGGTGTTGTTGTTGTTGCTGTATGTACATTTGATGCTGTAATTCATTTTGTACAGGATTATTTGATGTTGAATGTTCCGATAGACCACTACATTGTAAATTACCCATCATCATCATCATTGTTCCCGATGGCATAATTTGATGATCATGTGTACTACTACTATGAGGAAGAGCAGTATTATTGTTAGTAGTATGAGTTATAGTGAGAGCACCGGAAGGATTATTATTTGTGTTCATGTTATTATTATTATTATTATTATTACTTTGATTAGTCGATATCATATTACTATGCGATAATTGGGGATTGTTTATTCCACTAGTTGTTCCATCAATAGTATGATGAAAATCCGGTGAATCTTTATATCCGTGTACATAACCATCTTTAAAGAATAAAAATTGCAAGAATGGTTAGTACCATCTGATTTAACGTTTTCTTGAGAAAACATAGATTTATAATAATAGTAATAATATTAATAATAATAATTGTTATTATTATCACGTAGCCATTGAGATCATTATCCGACCAATGTTAGACCATCATTGAAAATCTAAAAATCAGTGGACAGCCTTTTCGTTCTAGCATGGGACTCTTCAGTGGACGGTACGCATCCATGACTTCGCACACGAGAATTGGACTTAGGACCTTCAGTCCTTTGCAAGAACACTTAACTTCTAGACCAATAAGCTGGCATTCAAAAGTGATCATATCTGCTTGATTGGAGTTAGACACTAACACCGCCGAGTGCCTGTTCAGTAGTCTAGAGGTGAAGTGTTCGTGCATGAGACCAAAGGTAATGGTTCGAGTCTCAGTTGCAGAGCCGTATATCACATAGCTACTAAAGAGTCATACATTAGGACAAAACGGGTGTTGGTCTAACACTGATTAGTTAATGATTTCAATGAAACTCAACAATCTCTACCACCCTATTACTTACAAACTAGTCACGTTGATGTATATGCAAAGCACTTTATTTGGAGAATGATCGTAATCAGTGATTGAAAATATTGAGTAACAACACGTGAAGCTGAAGTGATTGCAATTGTTGCATTTACATTTTTCTAGAAATTTTAATTAAATTATCCTTCGGGAATTTCTTAATACTTCTATACTAAACTCTTCCTTTTGAACTGTATTGAAGATGAGAGTTTCGTCCTATTCGGACCGATCAAATGCATGTACATACTTTTCCTAGATTTCACTGTTAGACACAATTCAATTTTACCAAAGACTGAATATATATGTATTTATATAGAACTGATTCAAATAAATGTGGGTCGTCACCTTGAGTTAGCGAATAATTAATTCTGCCTCAGTTGACACTTGTACTTCTCAATTACCATGGGTGCTTGGAACAGCATGTGATCTGCTCTCCATGGTCTTGTGCATACTATCAATTAGTTATGTTTGAGACAGGTTATGAACTTCTAAACCATATAGAACAGAGGGTCAGGTTAGAAACGACGATGGAACATACTTCCCGATGAGAACATTTATATCGGAATCAAACCAGCTCTGAGCTCAGAAAACAAAACGGTCATGCAATACATCGACTAACTTTGAGTTCAAGATGAAAACTAAGTTTTACATAAATGATTTTGAACTGGGAGTCCTGGGAGTTATGATAAATAATGAAGGGTCTGCACAGATCAACGCACAGTTAGAAATTTAGTGAATCTCACCAAAGCTTAAACCATTTGTAACCTGGTGGAATTTAGTTAATCGCTATTGATGAAGACATTAAAGTAAAATGTCATCAGCGATGACGGTAAATCAATAAATCAACATAAATAATCAATTTAACATAATTTAACAAGATATTTATTTACACGCTTACTTTGTTTTTTACGTTGACTATGTGTACGACGATCTTGATGTTGACGACATAAACACAACAGGATCAGTATGAACATGACTAGAAACATTACACCGGCTATACCACCCAAGATTATGTATAATAAACGATTATTATTTAAAGTATCCAGTAAACTGTAACGACCAGTGTAGTCAGTTGACTGTTTTCGAATGAAGTATGTTTAAAAAAACAATGCGAAGAAATAGAACGATGGAAACAAAACTCATTACAAAAATAATTTCCAATAGTTTATTACCATATGAAAAAGAATGGACAAACACGACATTAATGTTTAGAATTGGTTGATAAATGAGTAAAGACCACTGTCACATTTCTTTAGTCCTTCTTAGTGTTGTGTAAATTCTCTAAAATTAGCTGCAATGGGGCCACTAGTTTAAGTAATTCGATATTACGTGTACTATGTTGAGATTAAGGTGGTGGTTAGAGGTAGTCGACAAGCGACCCTAGACCTAGATTTCGTGCTATACGGTACTTGTCAGCAAGGTGCACTTGTAAAGTTGTGGAAACTAATCCTCCCTGGCAGATTCGATTCTGTACCACTCAGCTTCATAGTAGAATATATTACCATTAAGCTATCCGGGCTGCGACTGACCTCCTGTCCGACCGAGATGTACTTACAATTCATTGGTCACTGGACAGTGACCACTGTCATGTGTGTCAGGTCCTACTTTAGTGCTGACCGAATTCAACACAGTGATTAATTAATGGTGGATATTTCCGTGCTACAGAAAATCAGTTGAAGGGAGGACAATAGCTAACAATATATATATATATATATATATATATATATATATATATAGTATGTTTTTCTTTTATGCAGAAAATATTGATAATTGAACGCAATTGAGAGGATACTATAATCAAACAAATTTTCACGTTAGTTGGTACTCTCTCAAAAGATCATTTTGTTAACTTAGAAGAACCGATGTTCTTCTCTTTCTTCCCATCCTCATGGACATTTAAAATCTCGCATCAGCCACTATTGACAGTCAGAAATGTTGAAGTTCATGTAGAATTAAAATATTTAGATTGATTAATCATACATTATTCAAGATTAAAAACCGATGTTTTTTGTCGATAACTAATGGTCTCCTAAGTGTTGCCAAGCAAATTACATCGGTCAAGTTACACAAGGTGATCATTAGTCTAAGTATACAATCTATGAAAAGATTAATCTAATTAACGACATTCGTCAACTGCGATTAAGTCACATTTTTTATTAGGATCGTTTATTATAATAACAATAATTGGATCCTTTACACACACACATGGATGTTTGTACACTGGATAATATAAAACTTACAGCCATATTTACATAAACTGCTTTAGAGAAACGTGTAATCTGTCGGTTATCACCAGTTCCTTTAACTCCATAAACTATAATTTGATAATTTGCAGTATTATTCAAACCTGTCAATAAACCATCCTGTATAAGAAAAAAAAAACAAATATAGAATTAATATCAGAAGGTGTTTTGTGGATATTATAGTAATTTTTAATAGTTGAGATCATAAGTCAATTGAAGCTAGGCCACCATGGAAGCACTGGACGGCTCTGTTTCATCCTGCACACTACTGAGGAGTCCTACAGTAGAACAAAACGGCCGTCCAGTGCTTCTAAGTTTTCCATGGTGGTCTAGCTTCAATTGACTTATGATTTCAACAGGATTGCTTGAGTTTAAGCGCTCAGGCAGTATTCCAGTCTTCACACAAATCGAACGAAAAAGTGTGGCGCATATATATTTGATGGCTTCTTGTATCAATGTTTATGTATTTAAATAAATATATAAACAGTAAGTAAGAGAGATATGAAGTGGTAGTACAATGATATAATCATCTGTGTGGTATCAAGGACAAAATAAATGGATGATTATCATCGTGCACCTGAGTACCAATAACAAGTTATCAAAATTAGGATCTTTGAGAATAGAGCGTTGTTTGTTTGTTTTTCTAACTGGATGATTTAATTGTGAAAATGTTTTGGAAACCCTAATAACGGATAATTGTGAATAGATTATATCAAATCGAATCTGAAGTTCAATTTATGCAGATATCACAAGCCCACTGTTTTACGTGCTCAAGCACAGGAACTACAAATAAAAATATTCGAATTGACATTATAAAAGGAAGGTAAGCTTAGCTGCTGTTAGAGGTATTTGTAGAAAGTTGTCACTTTATAGTTGTACACAGTGTGGAAAGATATTTCTTCGTGAAGTACCTGAAAACAAAACTGTATTAGTATCAATTTTGAGATTTAGAAGTAGGAATGCAAACTTCAAGAGACAATAGTTTCAAAACCCAGTGTATAAACAATCTTTTCATGAGTAGCTTTTGAGCTACTCACCTTGTACTATAATTGCGTTATTATCTACACTGTAAATATATGAAACAAAATGAGATGTATTATTTTTAGAATCAACCTTTCACAATTCTTCGTTGAGCTGAGAGAAAAAAAGTACAGTTGAAAATGTTGACTATCCATAAAGAAATATCCTACAACAATAAAATCCAAAAACGGCCAACAGTATAACATCATCATTAGATCTTAGACTTGCAGTCTTTGATTTTATGGTATGTAACACAGTAATCATGTTCATTTAACAGCTACGGTCAGAAATCAACGATATTCTATGGACAGAATATCGAATCAAGTATTAAAAGAAAAAAAGGATAGAATATTACATAATATATCAAATTGATTTCTGCCCAAAAGAAAATAACTATTACACTTACTCTAGCATTAGAACCATTTATTTGTGTAGCCCAATAAGCACCATATTCAATAGTACCACCGGAACCACGTTTTGGTTTAATTACAGGTCTTGCAAGTATAAGAAAATGATCAGCGATAAATTGTTCATTATTTGAATCTTTAAGAAATAATGGCGTTGTATCACCGAAAGTAGTTAGTGAATTAGAAGTAATTTCTAATGATTTATCTTTTTGTGATGAACCAATATTATTATTACTTTGAGTTGAAGAGCTTGATAATTTGGATAGGATACTTAAATCATTAGGATTTGAAGGAACATCACCAACACCATTGAACATCCATACTACATGAACTCGACCTTCCGACTGAGATTCATGAAGTGTGTGTTTGTGAGGCAGGGAAGGAGGGAAACGAGAAAGGAAAATAACACGTAGGAAAAGTTTTTTCTTTTTTTAAAAAAAAGATATGAAATATTAATATTAATTATGCTGTTCTGGAGTTACGGTGTACTATATTAGTGGTTGGTGGTTAGACCAAAAGTATTATTTTTATGAATATTTGAGGCTTAGTGTTAGGGTATTACTTAGAATCGATCTCAGTGACGATATGATTGGATTCATTCTTCATCGCTATCCTGTACACTTTAATTAAGTATGTCCAACCACCGAATACGTCAACAATGTTGACTGGTGTAAGAGTACAGAACGACGGGAACCAAACGAAAACATCCCAATAACACATGAAATCATAGACTGTTGAATTAAGGTGTGAAGGTTTGTGCAGACCATTTGAAGTCCACGCAATTATCGTGATTAATAGTTGGAGATCTGAGATGACAATGCTGAAAAATTGATCACAATGGAGTAGATGAATTCACGATTTATTCCACAAATTCTTCCTTTCTCGAATCATATTCTATATCCCTCATATTTTATACTCTGGGATTGGCATTGATAATCTCATATCTTTTTGCATTTGTTGTTTGTAGCAACTTAAACTGATCCATATAATATGACAGGTCCTACATATCTTATGACTGGCTTGATTGAATATTTCATTGATGACGTTGAGTGCACTGATTAGTATGACTTAATTACAAAATGAATCTTTTAAAATGATTTACGTCAAATAGTTCAGAATAACAATAATAATGTGAGCTTTGGTAATAACAATAATCAGTTCAAAGGATGAGTGTGTTCATTGTCATTTTTAATTATAAATATACTGAATAAGAAAATGGATAATGATTCGCCTAATATTTAGCACACCCCAATTACAAGCAATAATAATAGTAGTTAATTGCGTGAGAACTATTTAACACTAATTATGTTTACTAAAAAGTGATGTGTAAATAATAAATAATGTAATTTGTTGGTATGTGATATTTCAATGAGCTTATTGGAGTCCGTGAGACTGCACCGTAAGACAGGAAAAGAGCTGTTGTATTGATCTAGTTCGAGTATCGATTAGCTTGTCGAAACTGTCTACCCGGTACCAATTACTTTCGGCTAATCAATGATATGATAAATATGAGATAGCAGTTGAGAGTAACACTAAGTGAACTAATGGTCCGAAATGCAGTTGCAAAATGTTACATGATTTATTGAGGTTAAAGAAATTAGATGCCAGAGTTCTCATGAGTGGACTAAGGTCCTCAATTCGATTCCGACATGCGGGATATTGGACGAGCACTACTGAGGAGTCCTATATTAGGACGAAATAGCCGTCCAGCGGTTTCAGGTCCCCAGTGTTTATCTCAGCAACAATACATCTTTGAAAATAAATTTCAACGAAATACAACTTGTGATTATTTTCATCTGGAAAAGTTCTATTGAGAAACGACGACCCGTGGAATTCAACTAACTTATATATATGACAAATATCACTAATGGATAATAGTTAGACAATGTTCAGAACTGACGTTATAATTGTAAATTCTTTGTTATAATTTCAGTATTATGAAAGTAAGGAACTCAATACGATGTGCTTGAATAAATTCAGATGAATCTGCAGGTATACACTCTCATGAAGGTCTATGCTACTTTCTAGTTTCACAAATCTCCGGACTAGCTCTCTAGCTAAAACCTATCTGTGATGTAACGTTGACTAGTACTATTTCAAACCGAATACAAACCGCAAAATTGTCCATTCTAATAAGATAATTGATAACGGTTTTTTCATGAATACATTTAAACTAAAAACAAATTCATTATATTCTTGAAAAAAAATTAATTGTCCTTGTTCAGTTTCAATGAATACACTAAGTGATCAACGAGTGCGCGAAGTAGCAGTTCAACAGTGTATTACTTTTTAACAAAGGGTGGTGGTGATGATGATAATGAGGAGGAGGAGTAGTAGGACAAAATGAATTCAATTCTGAACTGATTTCAGACAAGTTTATTACTTTTTATTCAAAGTGCTTACAACAACACAGCAACAAAAAACTAATTTAATCAGATAAGTAAAAAAAAGAACATAATAATAAGGGGTGAGGGTAGAGTAAGAAAACAGCACAGCTTATCCGGTCGTTGCTACTATAATCGGAGGTCACCATCTATTCTCTTTTAAAAGCTTCCCCCTAACCCACTTATTTTAAGAAAAAGTAGGTCAATACCAGCAGGACACAGCAATAATAAAGGAAACAACCATAAAACAGAACACACACACACACACTAGATGAAGTACTTAATTACGTTTTCAAACAAATTTGTATATCGGAGTTATAGATTTAACAAAATTATCTAAGGTGTACGTTATTTGTGTTTGTGTAAAAAAAAATAGGGGTAGCGAAATTGTGAAGTTTTATCATTTCAAACTTTTAAGCAAATGCAAGTGCATTCAGTTTGGTAGAAAAAAAACACAATGATTAATTTATCAAAGATTCAGTATGAGGGAAGATGTTGAGATTGTAGAATTTTCAGTTTTTCTAATTAATGAAATGATTCCAGTTCGTTCAGCAATGGAAAATTGAATGAACTGAACCATTATGAGATTCGTCAAAGGTTATGTAGATTCACGACTCCATAACAGGGAATTGAATCCAAGAGCTACAGTCTCGCGCGGGAACACTTAACCTTTAGACCATTGAGTAGAAATTAAATATTGTACAGAACTAACTTCAATTAATTCACAAAATTGTGACATCATTTCACACTGACTGTGGAAGATAAATGTCTCACACCTGACATGGTAGAATCGCACTGTCTATGGCTTATCAAGATTTTCTAAAATTGAAGGTATTTCACAGGGAAAAGAAACAGTTATGAACTGATATCACAGCTGGATAATTATTGTTGAAAGCTAATGTGCTAGATAGGGACAAAAAGATTTCGTGTCCTAATTTAAAATATATTGCTAATATGTATTTTAAGACTAAACGAAATAAAATATAGGAGATTCAGATTTTCACTATAGCGTTTGAGATACAGCTAGGTCGTTGAGGGTTGTGACTCAATAACTTGCAAATAACTAGAAAGACCTCAGATAACATCGTATTTTTAAATCATTTAACAAATGGTAATTCTGAGGTGAAGACCTTACTAAGAATTCTCCCAATTCATCTTTACTTACTGACCATTGCTGTTAACTGAAGTAGTTCTCGCTTTTGTTGTGCCTCAAGGTCATAGTTATCGCCTATACAAACAGAATTGTTGCAATTTCGGTTTCTGATATCAAGCTTCTTCCTGAGTTTTCAATTCCTCTCTGTTTCATAATGTGTTTCGTATTCATCTTTTAGTTTATATACTTCGTATATATTACATTTAAGCTAAAAACAAAACAATCCCACAATCATTTATCACATGGAATTGTGGAGCGCGCTACTTATATTGATATAATTAGTATATGACGCAAGTTAAAAACAAAAAGTCTGGCAGCAGAAGATGGGGGAAGATCAAGAAAGAAAGAGCGGGAACCCAATGCAATTAGTATGAAAACGCATGAACAAAGAAATGTCAGACAATCGATTGATGTTTGCAACAGGAACAGTCCAGTTTGATATGATGGTATTTTGCAAATTAACGATTCACTATATGGTTTTTGTATTTTACCAATTAACTCAGTAATTTTGAGCTAAATACATTCGATTGTCCCCACCCGTATTTTGTTAACTACAGAATTAATATAAACCATGCCAAAACATACCACAAGTTTGATAAGGCTGTGTTATTCGTTAAGCAACTAACTCTGTATCAACATTAATTCCAAAGCAAGTGGACATCAAAATAGTTGATTAGTAGTAATATTTCTTATCATAAATTTATTTCGAAATTTTGATAATAGATTGATTTAAGGTAGGCAACCATTAAAATAAAAGAAACTAGGAAGTACTGATTAGCTGTTTCATCCTAGTATGGGATTCATAGATAGTCTTCATTTATGATTCCACCAGTGATCGAACTCAGCATCTGCTAAGTTTCCAAGAGAGTTCTAACTACGGTTCATCCGTAATATTAAGCAAACGTCATCCAATACCTTGAGTGAGTAATTGCCTCACTTCCAAAAGGGAAGAACTCCTCCACTGGCCACATAGTTTCTTACTAGGGCTCCGTAAACTACCTCTTGAAATTAATCACAAAGTGAGCACATAATTGCTATGACCATCAAATTAATGTCAATGACCGAGATAAGAAAAAGGAGGTAAAATAAAATAAATCACACTTACCATAGGTCGGACCACTTTGATTTGTGGTGGTTCCACTTGACTAATATGCTCCATACTGACTATATTTGACCAACCGGATGGTGGGACTAAGTGTAGTCCAGTAGATGGATCCAAAGCAATGACACGAAAACGATAACGTCTGCCTGGTTGTAACGGATCACCAGTTGCATAAGCATATGCCGATGAAAACTATTTTTGGGGGGAGAGATAATTAAGAAAGAAGAGAAGGAAAATAGAAAGATAGGAAATATTTACTGAAATTGTTTTTAAACGATTGCATGACTTTCTACCGAAACAGTCGAAAATAGTCAACATAAGAATGAGTCATAAAATCAAGTCAATCGCATGCAACGTGGAATTTGACGCATAACGTGTATCAGTTCAATTTGCCATATGACATTAGCAGTGATATAAAAGAAGATATCACATAATAGGGAGATGTTGAGACTTAGGTTGTTAAGAAAGACAAATAGTTAATGAACCTACGTTATTGTGAATTATTATACTGCTTTCATACAAAATCTCTAACCATCTGTTCCGATAATCACGAGAACCAAGTCCCCCCCCAATCAGGTGGTCTACACCTGCAACTACTCACATGACCCAGTGAAATTCTCAAAAAAATCATGAATTGATGTCACATTTTGGTTTGGTCGACGTTAGATTTCTTCCAACATACGCCTACATCAGAAAACATTGCTCGTCACGGTAAGCGGTGGCTGGGCATACACGTACCACATGGTCCTAGCCACCTTAATTGGTGGAAATTATCCTGGTAAAGTACTGAATAACCGTTACTTAATTTCTTAAATGATGTTGCATAAGCCAATGTATATGTGCGAAGCATTGAAATACTATAGTGTCTATCGATAACACGTTGGAGATTGAAAATAAAAAATCCGGATTCGAATGTGAACATTAATAGTACTGAGGTGCAGATTCATTCAGATCACGAATCCTAAATAGGACAAAACGTGGATCCTAGATTCAATATTAAAACGAGTAGACCCCCAATATGACAAAGAAAAATAAATGTATGTGGAAAACTTACTTGTTGATTAAGTGCAGTTGGATCACTCCACAGGATAGCCTCATGACCAATTAATCCGATTAAAGCAGGCAAATCAGATAAGTCAGAAGATGGCTTATTATTATCATTATTACTACTACCATTATTATTATTGTTGGTATTATCAGCAACATTGTTATTTGGATTAGAATTGATAAATTGTCTTTCGACGGGACTTATTTGCATGGAGTATTCAACATGATAAGCAATTTGTGCAGCGTTATTTTCAGGATTATTATTATCGCTATCGATAACATCATCATCACCATCATGATGAGTTTGTGTTTCCAATTTATTAGGAGTAGTGATAGTATATGCTTTCCATGTGATATACACTGCTAAATTATCATAAACTGGTTCAGCAATTGGTGTTAAACTATCAGTGATTATTTCTAAATGATAAGAGGAAGAGAAAAAAGACGATAAAATACAGAGGACTAGATAAAATAAGAAATAGATACTTAGAAAGAGAGAAATAAAATTGTCAGTATAGGGGTCGTGAATATTATTAAGTTTTTGATTAAGATCATGAACCAATTGATGTTAGATCACCATCGAAAACCTGGAAGCACTTAATGGCCATTTCGTCCTATCGTGGGACTCTACAGCAGTGCGCATCCACGATCCCGCTCGCAAGATTCAAACTCAGGAATTCGTTTATTATTTTTCAAACCTTATTTGCTATTTACTAGAATTTGTGTTTTATTGTTTTATCGGTATGGACAATTGATTATTTCATCAGACTCACTAGGGATATGTGCTTTTTTTCTTCTTCTTTTGTTGTTGTTGTTGTTGAAGTGGATATCTTAATATCAAAATCATAATAAAAATATGTTTGAATAAAGTGCTATCAGTGTAGAATCCACAACAAGAGTATTGACACTTCAAATGTCAATGGATTTATTTGTAAGAGTTTATGTGTTCACTTGTTGATTAAGAATACAAATAATAAGTTGGTGAATATCGTCAATCAGTAGCTCAGGATGTAAATCGTTGAAATACAACTAATTGGGACGTTTAACTTAAAAGTTGAAAAAGCGGACTTCACAAAAACTCGTGAACCAAGATGTGAGATGATGTCAACTGGAACCACATTAAGATATTTAAAAAACAATATAACTATTCTACATGATAGTTGAAATTGAGGAAAAAGAAAACAACAAAGAATGAATAACAGAGATAGTTAAAGTCAACAATTTTTGATGGTCAATCAATCGGATTGTACAACCATTTGATGATTGAGCAGAGACGAATTAAATGTGTAAGTCAGTCATTCAGTTATAAGCAATATCGATACCTGACATTATAAGTGCATTGGTTCGAGTCGCCATACAATTATTAGTACATCAAGATCAATACTGAATTAAAAGAAGTTATTTTAGTGAGCGTAAAACTATATTCAAGATAAAGAGTTTGGTTTGAGAATAAATAATTACATTGCAGAATAAAAGGTACATGATGATTTTGAAATTCAGGATGGAAAAGAGAACAATAAGTAAATGCATCAGTACCCCACTTTTTTGGTAGACGGATATTTCGCTTATGCCATAGATACCGTAAGTTGACAAAAATCAAATAAGTATTTTGAATCTGTGTCAAAGATTTCGTTAAACATTAATTCATCGGAGATGATGAAACTTCTAAGGTAAATGAAGTGCATCAGGCACTTGACTACTTCACACTCTAACAATATTTTAAGCCTTGAACCATCTACATTAAATATGACTAAATCTATATCCTGTTTCCATGTTCTTATATAAGACGAAAATGAAATAGACATTCATACAGAAGGAAACACCTATCTCCATTCTACTTTCCCCTATTTATTATATACATAAGTATGTTTACTGTTGTTTCTCCCAAGTTAATAAACTTAACAGTGGTATGAGTCACACACACACACATACACATACATATTTTAACACATCAACAATCAAGTTGCATAGTACAAAGTGATGATAACAGTAATAATGATAGATAATAAATAAATAAATAAATAATTGATTAGTCAGCTAGTAGAGTATAGGAGGTAAAAAAGGGGGTGTGAATAAAACAGAAATTAAAAGTGTTTGGGACAGAGAGAGAGTGAGAGGATGTAGGAGGTTGTGTATCCTTCCTCTTCTTCTGCCAAAAAGCTTATATTTGGCTTCATTGACTCGATTTTATCTATACGCCAAAAGAATATTTAATGCAAAAGGCATATGTACACGTTTAAATATACAAACAAGACAGAAATCGAAATTTCCTCCCAAATGGGAAATATAGATTCACTCTAATATAGGGTTTTAATTGTAACACGTTAATACTAATATGGAAAAATAAATCAAAAAGGGGAGGGGGAATACCATCAATATTACTATCAATGATATTAGTCATATCTCTTTTTATTTTCGAGTGAAAAAGCACGCAAAAACTTGTGAAATTTACAAATAAACATGAAGATTTGTAAGTAAAATGACTAACAGTCAGAAAAAAAAACTTATTTTGTTGTAAGAATCATTCTATTTAGTGGGTGGGCGAATTATAAACAAGTTTTATTGTGATCACGAACTGATCTAACCTAGATAACTATTGAAAACCTGAAAGCAATGGATAGTTGTTTCGTCCTAGTATGGGATTCCACCACAAGTAATTAAACCTAGGCTGTTCGGGTTCATGTGTAAATGCTCAACCTTTAGACAACTGAACCAAGAATTTAATAGTGTACATGTCTAACTTCAATCAATTACGCGAGCAACGAATTGTCAAAGTTGGTTAGAGTCATGGTAAGCCAGATGGTGGTGTATACGCATATACAAACTTGCGTACAAGTTCACAAGATAATCACTATATCTAAAGTTGATGTATTATGGTTAAAACAAATGACTTAAAGTTGTGACATCCATTTCTTTTCTTCCCATTTAAGCTTTAAACTTTATGTTATGAAGTAGTAATACATTAACCATTTATTGACCTCATAGCAATTGATTTGTTTTTTTTTTACTTTCCCCAGTTGTTGTTCACATTGATAGGTTAATGCGGACCGATATAATAATTGTTTTCTATGACTAATTGACTAGTTACTGATTAACGATGAAGGGTAAAATAAGATGTGACAACTAACAACTTAAATACTAATTCGTCAAGCATCACAATGTGATGTATACAGTTAATATAAAAGGATTAGTTGAGACAAATCATCAGAGAGTCATAATAATAATGATAAACTGTAGAGTAATGATGAAGATGTAGATTGTAGATCCTTGACATTGAAAGACACTTGATAACATGTCATACTGTATCCAATACGAAGTTTTATATTTAGAAATGAGAAATGTTACTACACAGTTATTCAGTCAGTCCAGATATGAAATTCTTTCTTAATATTCACTGTAGTTTGATCAATAACTATGTGGTTTATGCTACTTATGCCGACGGATATAAGTAGTATGTAACACTAATCAGAATTGGAATGCTTGGCAACAGAAGGTTGAGTTGAATAAAATAGGAAGAGAAATATAAAAAAAATTGTGAATTGAAAAAATCAAACTGAATGTAAAGGACAATTGATAGAAGATTTGCAAACTAAGCATTTAATGTATAGTTCTCATATTTAACGAAAATATTCCGTAATTTCGTATGAAATAATAAACTGCTTGTCCCCACCTGAGTTCTCGTTCACTACAACTAATTTAAATGATTAATATGAATGAACTGTTTGAAGATAAGGATCCTTTCTTCAATATTCAATAAAAATTGAAAACAAAAAAACTAGAAATTTCGAGAAGTTCCCCATTTATTGAATGTATCAATATCGCATATAAAATTTAATTCTCCATTGATAATTTCATCCCAATAATGTTAAGATATCAACATGTCTTCTATGAATAGATTTCATTGGAGTTTAACCCCTCTCTCCCCACCCCCCACCCCCCGAATTTGCACAAAATTTAGTTTGTTTACAAATTTAAAAAAAATTTACGCATTTTATGCCAAATTCAATTATACTATTCATAATTAAACAGATGTATGAATATAATGAAATAAGGAATAATGAATATTCAATGGAATGTTTTATTGAATATAAGTTCTATGTATACAAGTCTGTATCTATGTTCAAAAAAAAAAGAGAGAAAAGAACGTAAACACCTGTTGTATAAAAACGTACTAGTGTATTATTATCTCATATCTGAATTACATTACAAAAGAAACAATGTAATAAGAATATGAAGAAGAAAAAGGTAATCTAGACAAAAATACCCTTCTAACATAATGCATGGCATGGGATAAGTAGATTTATGAAATTATATAATTGAGCTAACTATAATAACGTTAAATTTTAACATAGTAACAAACAATACATTTATAAAATTGGTCAGTATTAAACTATTTTAATTGGGAAGACAATCTGGATATAGATTACTTGTTGGTGTTGAGATTCACCAGCAAACTTGAGAGGAATGGGACTGATGTTTTGTACTATGGGATTAGAACTTGTGACAGTCATAGCCTGAGTAGCTCAATAGTAATGTTTTATGATTGTGTAGGTAAGAATAAAACATAAAGCTTCATGTTTAAACTTTTTTCTATCACAGAAGTAAGAAATATTATTGTAATCATTTACTCAATACACAAGCAGTACACTTATACCATTTTTATCAATATTCGCTCTAGTTCGGTCGATAACCGGTTCAAACAGCGAATATTGTGTTAAGAATTAATATCGTTAGATTCAAAATCAGTGGTCTAGAAGTTAATTGTCCACGTGCGAGACTGAAGGTGCTGTGTTCGAGTCCTGGATGCGAAATACCCACTGAGAATTTCCATACTACGACAAAATGGCCGTTTAGTGCTTCCAGATTTTTAATGGTGATCTATATAAGTCCAGTTCATGATTTAAACTGTAAGGATTATTTATCTGAATCCTATAGGGAGCATAAGTTCTCTTTTACAGTTACTGGTACACCTTAGTGATGAGTACCAGGCTAGCACGAAACTTAGGTTCAGAGTCTACTGTTCACTTCATTCAAACCACTTAATATATGTATATACATACAACTATAGATAATTTACGATATCGTATGATAAAAAACATCATTCTCAAAGTAGCTACAGAAATAGATCTTTTTTCTCTTTTACTAAACTTTAACAAACATGAATTATTTATTTCATTGAAAATATTACCTGGTGGTTTCACCTCCATGATTGCTTGTTTCGATGTTGGCAATAATAAGGCTAATTCTTGAGCTAATTAATAAAAATATATATTTAACATGAAATAAAATGAATACGGAAATGTGTGAATATTTGTAAGAACAACAAGAACAAAAATCAATTTATTAAACAAGTAGGTGTGGGAGAGAAACAGAAAGAAATGAAATTTCAATTAACGTTATTATCATTGTTGTGGTTGTTATCACTAACTATTAGTGAATCCAGGATGAACACTTGTCATAATCAATAACTCATCTAGAGATAGATAGTCACGGAACAGCGTAATTTATTTGAACGTGGATATATATATATATATATATATATATATATATATATATATTACAGGCATAAAGAAGAGTGTTTGTGTATGTATCTGTGTGTAAATACGTATTCTTCAGTATACGGTTGAGAGGATTTTTGAGCTTTTATCGAGATCACGAACCAGCCATTTCGCCCTAGCATGGGACTACTCAGCAGTGTGCATCCACGATTCCGCACGTGGGACTCGAACTTAGGACTTTCGGTCCCGTATGCAAACCCTCAGCATCTAGACAATTTAACCAGGATCCATAAGTGTTAATGTTCAACTTCAACCAAGATGGGCATGCAATATCGTAGATTGGTTGAAGTTAGAGATTAATACTTTACGATCCCAGCTCATAGGTCTAGCAGTTATGCGTTTGCGCGAGGAGGGTTTTTTTGTCAAAGTTCCAGACGCGGGGTCGTGGATGAGCACTGCTGAAGAGTTCCATGTTATGACATAATGACCGTCCTGTGTTTCAAGGTTTTTGATGGTAGTCTAACATCGATTGGTTCATGATCTCAATACATATTTTTCATTTGTAAGGATAAACATAATTTCGTGCAACTAAAGTGATCTCAGTTGCACAATTTTTTCCCAATATGATTGAAGTTTTCTATCACATTCTCACTGTTCAAGTAATATTTTATATCTAGCAATTTCGGCCATTTTTCTACCTATTTAATGAACAATTAGAACCTATTAAATGCAATTTTCAATAGAGATTTTATTTCAAGTCTAATCTTACAAAATATTTAGGTTATGTATCCAGCATATTGGTCTGTGCCACACTAACATCTTCACACTTTATAGTTGCGAATAGCAGTAGAAACTTGGAATGAAATGTCTAATGAAAACTACACATTATTATACAGCTATCACTCACCTAAATGAACGGATAATCGGTTGAAAGCGCTGGATATAACATACTACTTAAACATTTAAAACACGATGGATAAACTGACTTATGGAAAAAACAATGTGTGGATGGGATAAATTGTTTAGTTAAATCGAAATCATGTTCACTCATGTAAAAGAATAAGTGCACACACACACACTTGCGTACGATTATATATGTATATATAACAAAAAACCACTTGAGTTTAAAATAAATGTCCGACGCAACAACAGAACAGACATTTATATTGGTTGTTTGAATCTCCCCACTGATATTTAGAACTGGAATCGGTCAGTCTTTTTTTAGACATATCTTGCGCGAATCGTCTCGATATTGGCATTAAGTCACAAACATTTTATAGGCATAGATGAATGGTAGCTAGCAGTAAAGTCTAGGATGTGCGTTTCATCCTATTAAGGATTCATCAGCTAAATAAACATGAATACCAGAGTTCATTCCGGGTAACGGGATGGAGTTTGAAGCAAAAAATAATGAGCTGGAGTCTCGGAGTGAACACCAACTCACTCTAGAATGCAGATAAGTCCAGCTGACGAATCTCAAATAGGACGACACACAGGTCCTGAATTTCACTGCTAACCACTATTTATCTCTGTTAATAAAAAAAGCTAAACGATCTAACTTACGTGTACGAATCAGTTTATCAGAACTTATTGCTAGTACAGCTGATGCTGATACCCATTCTTCTTGATCTGGATCAGGATCCCATCGATGTGCAATACATTGATAAACTCCTATATCCTGTACAGTAACATTAGTTATCGTTAGTGTATTATCTAAATACAAAAAAAAGATAAGAATGATGAAATATAAAGATGAAACGTAGAGAAGAGAATAATTAATTTGGATTCGATAAGCACGACTTGTCAAGATAATCTAATTATATATAAGTATATAGAATATCGTGAAATGAGTAGTCTTTATGCATACAGAACAAAAAAAGATGAAATCAAGACGAAGCAAGCAGATACAATCAGGTATATGTACATACACACACAAACAGTGGAAATCAGTTGCATACATTTGTTCTATACATAAATTGACGGATAACTGCAGACACTAATGTAGAAAGGCAATAACAAACTTTGAGTGTCGAGTTGGAAAATAGTTGTTGCCTATGTTAAAAAATTACTAATCCATACATGTCAGAATCTCCTTATCATTTTCTAAATAAGAACTACTGAAGACGTTGTTAAAAAAAGATGCTTATGGATTGAAAAATTTGATAATGTAGCGCCCAGTCCTACATATTTCAATGTAACTGGCTTCCAAAAACAAACGTTACTAGTTCCCCCGATAGTAAACTTAAAGTACCTAATGAGATTACATCATGAATGTTAAACTTTAAATTTATGATAAGTTAGTGATTCGTATTACGTGACGATACAAATATCTCAAGAAGTAACGTTACAGACTACAAAACTGAGTGACGCGGGTTCAAATACAGCAAATACCATGAGTCCCCTCAAAGTGTCAAATAGAACAAAACCTAGGTCAGGTAAGCCTTTTAACTGAATGTTCGAATCGATTTCCTAGCCGCTTTTAATAATCCCACGCTAAATCTACACGGAAACTTGAACACAAGAAAAAAGGCGAGAAGTGAGGAAGGAACGTTTTATTTCAAGGTTAGTTTATGTATAGAAAAATGAAGGTATTTACAGTATTACATATGACCTTAGGCTATTGGAATTTTCTGAAACCATACTATATATAGTAGCGGTACGGATAACTATCTAATCAGAAAAATGACAAGTAATTATTCACTTTTTAGATGTTTTTATTCAATGCTGACTTGATAAAATTTTTCCAGAGATTTTTTTCGGATTCCCATAAAGTTTTCCGAGCAATACTTTGCAACTACCCAACCGATCAAGCACTGTTTCCTGTCGACTACTATCAACCAATTAACATCTCAATATAAGCACAGGTGGTATTGAGTCACTTAGATGCATAGTTTCATTGCAAATTGATAGACAGAATTCAGTAAATAGTAAGTGATTAAACAAACATGATAATGGTCAATGGTAAGGTTCAGGATCTTATGAATTCACTTCTATTTTACTTGAGATAAGAGTCGATTGATACAAGGATATCAGTTAGATAATATAACTTCGGTAAATACAAATAATTCATTATAAAGATATAATCACCAGTTATATGGTATTTTGAATAATTCGATAACAATGAATAGCTACTAACATGTTTTTCTTCAAAACTTGATAATACAGTATACAAAAAATTAGAATAATGGAAAATAAATGCGATCAAATCAAAACTGCCAGAATCTATGGATTTAAATAACAAAAAAATACAAACATTCAAGACATATAAGCAAAGATGGATAGTGGCTAGCACTGGAATACAGGACGCGCGTTTCGTCCTGTTTGGGATTCATCAGCTGGATGTACCTGCATCTCAGAGATTATGTTTTTTCCATAGTACACATTAATATGTACCTCGACTTGATAATAGCTTAGCATTTTGGGGTTTGGATCGAAAAGTGTCCGGTTCAGGTCTCAATGTGAACATTAACACATGGCTGAGATAAAGTTGCATTTAACTGATGAATAAGTTCAAAATAGGATGAAACCCGAGTCCTGAATTCAATGTTTTGTTCTTGTTTTAACACAAAGATATCGGTACAAGGAGGCACCGAATACATATGCACCACACAGATCTCATTGGATATATGTGAAGGCTGTGATACTGCCCGGGTGCCCAAACCGAAGTAGGTGGTTTTATAAGGGGGCCACACCCGGAGTCTTCGACCTGAAGATCTGATTCACAAGGTAGTGGAGCATCGTAAGGAGATGCAGTCCCATGGTAACTGGTAACCAACTATTGGTTCATACGTCATTTGTTCATTCAGGATACCGGAGCCCATGTGAATCATTGATTTGGTATCAGGGTTTTTTAACTGCACTAGATGGGTCCTCCGTATCAACCAACCCAATTCGCGTGCCTGACATTCGCTTTTCGTCCTCTTAATTTCGTAAACAACAATCCATTCACGAGAAGACAGTGAGTAAGACTTCCCTGTCAGTGGCTGTATACGCGTGGTTATATGACAGCGTTTCAAGAGGAAGAGCGTACTTTCCCCATCATCGGCCGTAACAGGGGGTGATCAACCATAGGGGTTAGCATAAATGAATTTTGACCCACTAAATATCAATCTAGCCATTGTATTATGTAATCATAAGTTATCTATCTAATATAATATTATTTCTATGTTAAATATTGTCTATGCGAAAATCTTTGCTATCCACCTACGTTTATTTAACAGAATCGCTTTGTTTATATACACATACATTAAGCTATTAAGACAATATTCAGACAACATAAATGATGTCCGATGAATAATAATAATAATAATAATAATAATAATAATAATAAAACGTCAAATTATGCAATCTAATCATAAATATGCTAATCTAAAGTACAATATTAATAATCAATATTGTCAGACTACTGAACAGTAGTTACAAATTTATGATGGGACAAGAAAAAAGAAACAAACAAACAGAATATTATGGATAAAAGTTACAAAATAACTACAATATTAATTGAGTTAAGATGTACAATTGGCGGTAAATAGAACTATTTACGAGTGATTTACGAATGTTATTTTAATGTGTGTTGAATGAGAAATATACGATCAATTTGACTGGTATAATGTTGATGAATGATTGATCGAAGTTGAAGTCAATTAATACTTACAAAAAACAGTTCATGTACTGACTAGACACTGAAAATCACATATCAGATTAATTTGGATTAGAATTCTTATTACGGGAATTAAAGTCAGCTAATCATAGAATAGATGGAATGTAGCTAATAGTGGAATTTAGGAGGCATCAGTTGGAGGTACCTGCAACTTGGAGTGAGTTGATGTCTACTCCGAGACTGGAGTAGTGTTGTCCACTTAGCTAATGAATAACGATAGCTATTCACTTGTACAACGGGCAAAAACAGTAATTTAATCTAAAATAGTTTGGATAATCCTGTTGATATTTTTCAACTGATTATATTTCAAATTGAATAAAGCAAGTAAGTTTTTGAAAAAAATTAATGATTAATCGAAATATACTACTTGGTAACTTCAGTACTGGAATACAATGCATGTCGATTATTACAAAGAGCAGATAAGTGAACAATGTTAGCATAGTTTATGATTGTCATTAGTATTGTAAATCTACACAATTTCAACATCCACTAAAAATCAGAAAATACTGAACATGTTTTTTTCCGACAGCATCCACGACCATCACAGCAGGTAGTCATAATAAGGACCATCACTTACCCGAAGAACGCCTAACTTTTAGAACACCAAGTCCAGAATCGATGTTGCACATGTCTAACCACAATCAGATCGCGACATTGCGTAACTAACTTTTACTGACTTAGATGGGCAACTTATAGCGTCAAACCCACATGGGTTATTCTGGCTTTCGCATAGACCAATTAATTTAATTATCTTCAGCCATGTAAATTGTTCGCTTATAACCTTGTTTTTTTATACGAGCATGTGTGCGTATCGTTTACCCTATTTATCATATGTCTTCAGATTATTTTTGTCTGGTTACAAATCTTAAGTCAAGTTTGCATTCCCCGTTTCATTTCGCTTTGTTTTCCCGCTTCCTATCTTTAATATTTATCTGAATAAACGTGTGCCTGAAATGAATTCATTCAACTTAAACCGCATTAGGCTTCTTATTACCGCCGTCGCACAAATGAAGTTAACTTATGTAAAATACGAAATGAAAGATTTATATTCATGATATATTCGCTTGTAAATCCAAATCGGAGTCAGATCAGTGAGCCACTAAAATCGATTGCCTCATACATGGAATGGCACAGTGTATAATAATCATCCGAGTTTTCATCTAATCACATTCGAAAAAGATTTATTTCAAGAAATTTTAGAAAAGTCCCTTTTCCGAGAGAGAGACTATTTCAATGCATATGATCACTTTACAGAAATTTGGCTTTATAATAGGAAACATGCATATATTTCTTACTATTCAAAGATTGGAATTTAAAAAAAAGGATGGTTCCAAAAAGACATGCATGTATCATAATAACGATTAGTGTTAGTAGTAATTCCATCCATAAACAGTACACAATACAATTATTACATTAGTATAATAAATGAATAAACATAACTTAATCATTAATCAAACAAGTTTGTATGGAAAGTATTACACACATAGATGGCATTCATGAAGTGAAAATCTAAAAAGGAACCTGATTTTCTTTTCCAAATTTATTAACAAAAGGCATTGAGAACAACATTATATGTAGAAAGAAAAGAGAGAAAAAAATGAAATGTCTACATTGTATTTGAGTCAAGACAATTCTTCTTTACAATCAATCATAATAATCATCCATGCAGATCAAACAAGAAATAACCAGAGTGTTCTCTCTTTTGTTTTTTACTTTCTTTTATGTAATTGAAATAAGTAATAAACTGAATGAAAATGGCATTGACCAATGTATTTATATCTATTCACAGTGAACTTACGATTACCATGAATTTTAGTGTAGGCACCTTAGAAGATTGTATATATTTATATAAATACATATATATACGTAGATATAGAAAAATAAATTGAGTTGACAATAAAATGTTTTACAATAAACGTTCAGTCAGTCACGACATAGAACCTGGTATGTATGTACATCGGTTTAACTTGCCTAATAGGCATGATACGTTAAATCAAGGCAATTTATTTTATGTAATGATAACAATTTATGAACAGTAGAACTTGATATATATATATATATATATATATATATATATCCACATAAGTAGTATATAGCAGTGGTCAGGCATAGAATGTATTTCAGTAGAAGATCGAGAAGGAAAGTACGGGAACGGAACTCAATTGGTATGAAAACGCATGAACAATGAAATCTGAGACAATGGACTGATATTTGCAACAGGGATGATCAAGTTAAAGATGATGAATTGATATTTTGCAAATTAACGATTTACTATATGGTTCTCAGATTTTGTTGACAGGCCCTGTAATTTCGTGTCAAACACATCCGATTGTCCCCACTCGTGTTCTTGTTCACTACAATATCATTTTTAGTAGGAAACACTAAGTATTAATAATATAATTCGAGATGAATGTATGAATTTGTGAAATTAAAAAGTATACGATAAGTGGGAAACTAATAATATAGTGGAAGATGGAAAGTGGATTCTTTTTAGCCATTGAATCATGATAATCGTGTGGATCTCAAGCCGATAATCCGCACCTAGCAGCACGACTCAGGTCAATTGTCAGTGACTTCAGGGAAAAAAGCTATGGCTGGGATTGATCGCCCATCCGTATCTTCCAATCTACACCAGCAAACACTTTGAATTCAGGTTGAGGGGGTAGGTAAGTATATGATGCAAGTTCATGATTTTAATTTAATTTGTGGTGATTCGCATTATTCTATTGTTGATATTTTCACCAGAATTTGATCAGTTTTGGCTGGAAAATGGGTATCCCTCCATATAGCGAATTATGATACAAAATAGTATAGTATAGCTATAGATATAGCTGGCAGTGAAATCCAGGAAGTGTTTGGTCCTATTTTCTTTTTCTTATTATATACTCGCCTTCATTTCTCTATCTCTTTAAAATCTCATTTTCTAAATATGTGGAACATATACATTTTGATGCCATTTTCGTAGAAATATTTATGTGTTTAAATAAGTAACAAATAAGTATGCGAATGTGTACTTTTCAAATCACTAGGAATCAAACACGAACATTATTAGTAGGGATATTGGGATGCTTTTTTTTAGATTTCAGGCATCATATAAGTTGTCATAGTTAAGTTCAGATTTTTTTAAATATGTGAAGTCTGTACAGTTGATAAGAGTCCTGTATGAATTGATGACCACATCCTGGTATCCCAAACCATGGATGAATACATTTTTAGATTTTCTGATAGTAAAACTAGTTGAGCTAGTAGTGGTTTTGTTAACACGAGATTGATTAAGGAAGATCTTTTAATAAAACAAATGCACTTCAAGAAGCAGTTCAGAATTCAACCATATATACTGAATGATAGCAGATTCAAGTCTTGATTTACTGACTTGGTTAATTAATTCAGCCAAGTATCATTCATTAGCAAGTGAGGAATTATGATGTGGCATTGAAGATTTTCAGAGTTAAAACTTTATTTTGCATTGTGCTTAAATGTCATTTACTCATTGGGAAGTGTTTTCTTTTATAGATATTAGCCTTTTTTAGTGATGGAAAGCAATTTCAAAAAGAGTTTAAGAGTAACATTCTATAGTCGTTTCGGAAGGGTAAGAAAATTATCGAAGCAATCAAGACACTAAAAAAGTGTGCAACTAATTCAGTGCAAACATGTGTTAATTATGAAACACAAATGTTATCCAATGTATTATTATTATTATCAATCCTACTCGACGCATCCTAAGCTCTCAAATTGGATTATTTTGGATAGTAACAGGGGGCAAGGAAGAGGACATTCAAACAGTTGAATGCTTATACAAACATACATACACAACAAAACACGTATAAAACTCTATTCATATCAACAAATAAATATTCTCATAGACAGCAAAAACCAATTCTGATAAGAATAACTTGTTGTACAGAAAAAGTGCACACAACGCTAAAAACTATACGCGCCATCTTAGCATGAATATACACACACACATGTATAATACATACATTAATCATTATGAAACAGTAGACAAATGGATTAAGAAGAACATAACTGATTAAACAGTCGGTATAAATTACGAAAGGAATAATCAACCAGAAAAGAAAGACAAGCGGTATAACAAAAACAAGGAAGTGTCTAAATCGTAGACAGAATAGTTGTTTTGCTGATAAATCAAATAAACAGTCATGGAAAAATAGTAAAAAAAAGAAAACATATCATTGATCCATCTGAACGAAATGTTATAAAGGAAATTTTACTGCAAAAAATGAAGAGAAAAACAATATTTAGGGAGAAAAAACATACAAGGTTAAGTACCCACGCGTGAGGCTGTAGATCTCGAGTTTAAATCCCGTGTGCGGGATCGTAGATGTGCACTACTGACGCGTCCTATACTAGGACGAAACGATCGTCTAGTGCTTCCAGGTTTTCAAAGATGGTTTAACATCGACCGATTCATGATCTTAATCAAAACTCAACAAACTCCATTACCCTATACTGATAAGTAATAAATTACAGAATCCGGTATAAACCCATGTATACAATAAAGTGCATACATATTTAGATTTAAACAACCACAAACAAACAATAACACTGACGTGGTTATACCATAAATATGATTAGATTAATTAAGGTCAGTCAGTCAATCAATCCGATAGTAATCAATGTATGAGCCAATTATTCTGTAAACAATTTACAGGACACGTTACACCAGTTGGATAATGGATAGCAGTGAAATCCAGAACATGTATTTTATCTAGTTTGCCCCTCCCTGCAATGCTGATCACTACATTTGGGACTAGAAACCTAGTGTACCTTTTTTCAGTTTGAACCTAAAACAAATTATCCACTCAGAGTCCAAATAAGTCAACACAATTATATAACTTATCTTGTTCAGGAAGTTTGCATCTCCTTCATATAGCTAAGTTCAATGGGCAATAATTGGATGATCAATTGTTGTATTCTAATTTAGCTACCCGGAATTCATTTCTTACTCACTTTAAATATCAACCATAAATCTGCATTACTGTAGATGATGATTGAGTGCCTCATGCAATTTAATTAATGAGAATTTACAGGATAACTAAAAACTTCAATATTTTTTTACCTGGTAATCTTTACATTTACAACTTAATATTATTTACTCAATTGTTCCATTGTAAGCGAATAATACTACAGAGACATCTAAGATAAAAAACCACTAGTAACCTATGTATATCATCTACCTTGGAAGATCATGTTTTATAGATGGAAAATTCAAACAGCTAACTGTTGCGCAACAGTATAATCGTTTACGCAACACAATACACAAATTGACAAACAAAAGAATTTAATCAGTCACAAATGTGCACCAGTTAATGTGTTCAATAACTTTTATAATAAATCACTAAAAAGACCAATTGTGTCACTGACGAAGAAGGAAGACTATTCAGCGGAGAAAATTTTTTGTCGACGACCTCATTTGCTTAAGCTGTACAATCGTATTTGTAATCATTTCTTATTTGCTAAAATAGTGTTCTATAGCGAGATAGGAACGTGCTAACATCTAAGAAGTGGAATTCAGAATCTGGCTCTGAACAAAATTGATTGATGACAATGATTGAACCCAACCAGGATGTCGTTGATATTCAAATTTTTGTCACAAGTATAATGATTTCGGGATTAGCAACAAAGCAGTCAGCTAGCAAGTTAAATTGACTACAAAATACGACTGTACAGTTTAAGTAAATGAAATCGTGGAAAAAATTTTCTTCGCTGAACTTCTATATTCTCTTGAACTATGCTCAGACTTGTCACTGCGACAGAGATATAACAAGAATCGTCATTAAAAATTGAATACTTTAAATCAATCGAACTAATACCAACGCACACTGCTCCACCACAAATGCCTTGGTACGACCAAGGCTGAAAAGAGTCCATTCTTCCGCTCCAAATGCTATCACATGCCCACGCGTATACAGACACTGACGGGGACGTCCTACTTACTGCCTTTCCTCTAAGAGAGTGTTGTTTACGAAATTGAGGGGAAGAAAAGAAAATGTCTGGTACGCAAAGCGATTTAATAGATAACGCGGATCTATTTTGGGGAGTTGGAAAACCCTGATTCCAAACCTATGGAGCACATGGACCAAAAGTGTATGAACCTATTGTTGGTCACTGGCAACCATGGGACTACATCTACTAAAGCTGCTCTACTACCTTGTGGATTAGACCTTCAGGTCAAAGGCTCGTGGTGTGGCCCCCTTAAGACCACCTGTTTAGGTTTGGGCATTCGGACAGTATCACAACCCTCACACAAATCAATGATAACTGCTAAGAGCCTCATTGTCATTGTATAGTGCCCCTCTTGTACCAAGGATTATTTGTTCAAATAGATAAATTACAAACAGTCCATGAATTGTTTTATAATCTATGAAAGAAAGGGAGAGAAATCATGTGAGAAAAATAACACTAGAAAGAATTGGTCCGATTCACTTAAATACACATTCTTCTTCTTCTCCTTATTATTATTATTATTATTATTATTATTATTATGACAGAGTACGGTTATTTAGATAAAGATTAGTTACTTTACAAATTTCTAACTATCAACTTGTTTATATAATGTCACTCTTTAAACTCCAACTCTTTATCTCTCTCTGATACACACACACACACACGTAAGTGGTGAATTAATTTATCTACCTTATATATATATATTGAACACTATTTTGTACTGTAAGGTAGATAAATTAATTCACCACTTACTTACCTGTCAATTATGATTGATTTCAATGTTAGATATTTAAGGGGGGGGGGAATGTTTATTTGAGAGAGATATCAAAATATTATTGAACACACTGTGAATATTTATTCTATGAAATAATAGATACACATATAATCCACAATGAAAATGGTCTTGATATAATATACTATTTTATAGAACAAATAGTTATAATAAGAAAGGATAATAATAATAATAGGTAGAGAACTAAGTCAAACTGAAGCACAGGTTAAATGCGATTAAAAGGAGATAAATGAATGAAAGTGGATTTAGGCAAAGAAAACAGAAAAGAAAATTCCATTGAAAAATTATGAATCAATTTAATTTAGACAATCATTGAAAACATACAAGCACTTTATAATCATTTCAGCATAGTATAAGATTCTTCAGTAGTGGTGATCTATGAGTTCACAATATCTTGGGATTGATTAAAGTTAGACTTGTATACTATTGAATATCGGCTTATTAATCTAGAGGTTAAGTGTTCGCCTGCGGGACTGATGGTTGTGGGTTTGATTACCAGAGGAGAGTTTGTGGATGCGCAATGCTGAGCAACCCAATACTCGGACGGAAATGCCGTCAAGTGCTGCCATGTTTTCAACGATGGCCTAATTTAGATCGGTTCATTAGTTCAATCGAATTCAACAGTCTCTATAACACAATACCGAGAATTCTGTATTTGACCAACGCACTGAAAACTACTGAACAGAAATATACATACACACAAACAACAGATCGAAAGATTCACACAATTAGAGACGAAAGCATTGCGTTAGGATCAATATTAAAAAATTCTTCAATAATGAGACTATGACAACTGGCAATTCTTCATAACATAAAACAGATAGATATACGAAGAACTCATGAATTTACCAGTAATACATTAGAAACTATTGCTATATAAAAAAATTTAGTACTTAATATGAAGTATATAGTGTAATAACCAACAATGACAATGTAAATTTATCGATTAAAGCTAGTGACTGTAAGCAAGGTGGATGATAAGTAAGTGGTAGGAAAAATGGGGAAGTCTATGTATCACTAACAATTAGTTGTTTTTATTATGATGGAAACGTAAAAAAATAAGACATTGATAGACTTGTTAATTATGGGATTCGATGTTCCACTAAGTTTCAAATTTGAATCTTGCCCCACCTACTACAGTTTGAGCGGCTCTTGTGAAAAACTACGCAGCATACTAGTATAATATATCAATAGATTTAATTGATAACAATGGTATTAATACATAAAATAAAGATTGCATATAAAGATATAATAAAGGAAGAAAGAATTAGTTATTAGAATTAAATAGATCAAGTGATTTTAATCTCACGGTTTAAGGGAAGACAAAGAGTGGTCGATCGTGATCGTTTCTGAGCAATGTCACTCACAGTCTCCAACCATTGGTTACAATAGTCGCGAGAACCCCAATCATAAAGTAGTCTGCATCCACAAAAATAGTTCAGATTAGAAGTTAGTGATTTCAAGGACAGATATGCTAGGTTTTAGGTTGACCGACCCTAACTTTCTTTAAACCGGGTAGATACATATGAGAAATCAATTGACAGGGATATAAATCTTTATTAACCAAAAACAGTTGAAACATATATCATATAAGTACCGTCTACCTAGACGTATAATGTTAACTAGCATAGAGATAGGTTGGAACGAAGCTAGAGTAGATCTAAATCAAGACTATGATTTGTATAAAATCATTGATTGTTAATTTCAAACACGTTAGCGGATACAGACTACTTGGATTCGTTCGTAAAAATAGATTTTACTGATAGGTCCTAGGCTCGAATCTCGCGGGGGGCGAGATCGTGGATGCGCAGTACTGAGGAGTCTCACAATAGGACGAAACGGCCGTCCACCAGTGCTTCCAAGTTTTCCATGGTGGTCTAGCTTCAATTGACTGATGATCTCAACCATTGAAATAAAAAATTGTTAATGATACAATGTTTGAGAAAAAATAAAAAAAGAACATACTTTTTCCAATTCCTGTAATTTTTGGTTGTCCATTAAATAACCAATATGGTATAATTTGTTCATTTGAACTTGTACATTTAAATTGAACACTTTCACCAAAATGATTAATTAGTACATCTTGAGGTTTTGTTGTTAGACGTAAACGTTCTATATTGTTTAATGTACACAAGAATAAATTAGAATAGATATGATATGATATGACTTAACGTTTTATGTGAAAACGTTATTGAAGAGTGTGAAAAACCTATGAGTGATTTAAACTCTTATCATGTAAATTAAATTCATAAACGTTACAGAAGTTGGTGATTATTTGAACTTAGTAGTTCAACGGATAATATAGATGTTTAAAGTGAAAGGTACTCTTAGCTCTAGTCTAGGTATGGATATCAATAACACTGAGATGTAACAGATGTATTACAGCTGACGTGTCCCAAATGGGACGAAACATGCATTCTAGATAATCTACTACTAGTTATAATTCATCTCGCCTATAAAACTATGTATCACAGGTTCGAGCATCCATTTCACATCCTGTATTTCGACTTTGCCAACTGGGTATTAAGATTATTAACTCGTATATAAAAACAATATGGCTCAAACATGTTTAAATTAATATGTACTTGGAGTAAATGAGTAATACGGTTTATGATTCATTTATTACTCAAGCGTAAACATTTTCCCCCACTGAATTTATATGCCGGAAACTAGATGTAGTGTGTGTGTGTGTGTTTTAGCTCGTGATTTTTCTCATTTTTAATGTTTATTCTAATGGTTGGTGACTGATCAAGCTCATTCGATTAGCGATATAAGCACATAATAATATCTGTAATTGAACACTTGGACATCGACTTTTGAATCGCTTCCTACATAGCCCGAAATTTTCCACTGCTGAACACCAAACAGAAAACAAAAAGGTGTCACATATAACCTAGAGATCCTAGAAGTTTCTGGAAATGTGTTAAAATCAAGAAGAGACGGTAAATGTCTTATCAGAAAACGACGATATAATCCGTCGTTTTCTATAATTCGCTTGGAAGTTTCTAAGAAGCGCTGGTTAGCCAAAGTAGTTTCAGCATTTTTTTTCAGTTTCCAAAAGCTTTTTTGTAGAACTGTCGATATCGCCCCATAATCCCCACAAAAAATTGGACCATCATATAATAATTATATGTACTGAAATGGAATTCGCAAAAATTTTAGTAAGGTCAGTTATCTATAGAGTTGACCATGTTGAAAACAGGCCAGTGACTCACTGAATGCGTTATATTATGATCGAAGTTAATCAAACAAGCTGACCGAAGTTAATAATTTGGACGGAATTCCGATCAAGTGTTTTAAAAAGGGTTACGAATGCAGCATGAAACCATATCAAGATTACTAGTGAATTGGGACGACATGACTACTCAGTTCTTTCGAATTTACAGACGATTGTGGTGGTTGGAATTGCATAATGTGGTAACCCAATCAAAGTATGCTGGGTGCAACACTTGTTCCTTTAGTTCTTACAAAACCAGATTGATCAAGTGGGGAACAGTAAGACTTAAGGTCTGAAGTTGTTGTGTAGACTGTACTGAGGTGTGGTGGTAGTAAAGTGTTCCCTCGGACAACCAACATCTTCAGTGATGCTGCTTTCCAATAACAGGAAGGGCTCGGCCACCACACCCCATCTTGACTAACAAAATAGTATCCCCGGCGGTAAAGCCTTGAAAGTACAAGCTAACACAGTACAAACTTCTCGTTAAAAAAACTATGTGATTGGCTTTAAACAGTTGTCCATTGGACACTGCGATCACGCCTACAGGTTGCAAAGATTACTACTAATCTAGTCTCCATTTTAGGTACTTCAAGTGGAAGTAACATATCACAACATGGAAAATTGAGAAGTGAACCACCACACACAGCTAACAGTAATGGAGAACGTCTTAACTGCTATTAATGTTAAGCATAGCTCTTTTTAAAAACAATCTTCGCCCGAAACGAAGGAGATGAGAAATAATGAACTATACTGTAAAAGGAAACTAATGTTTTCATAAAAAGCTACACGCAGGGAAAAAAGCAAATGGAGGTTGAAGTTGATCATTATTCTATCGTGAATGTTAGTATCGTTTTTGGACTTTACTTTAAAAAAATCATTGAATTTTGAACCAAAACACAAAAGTATAACTAATTCTTCCAGGTCAATTCATGGACTACATATATATACAACCTAAATTCGGGGAATTTTTAGACCTGAATTAGTTCAAAACCATGGATGTTAGCTTAGAAAGTGTGTACTAATTTCCTGATGTCTGCATCAATCGTGCTACAAAATTGATAATGTTCATAAGCATTGTAACACATCTACGATTGATTTCGACTACAGTTAATTTTTGTCAAGTCTTTTTATTGCCTTATTTAACAGACAATGTTATTCGGACAGTAACAATTCGTTTATATATTTGTATTATTATCATTATCGTATCTGTATAAACGTGTATGCTTGATCACATACGACAGCCTACGCACATATCTCTCTTTAGCTTAAATTTCCATATCTCAAATATCTCTCGATCAACCATTCTCTTTACCATGTATGCAAATATATATATGCGTAATCAAATCCTATTAATAGCTTTTGCCGTGCCGCGCTGCACCTTCATTCCATTTGACCATAAATTCACCTCTGTATTCGCTCATATACATATATTAGCCTCTCTGCTCCTATTTGCTAGATGTGTTTATGACTTTGTTATCTGTGCTATCCGCTAATATACTGTAGTCGCTGCTTCTTATTACTTTCTGAATTCAAACACCGTTGGGATTTATACAACAACAGGAATCAAGGTGATTGGTTAACTAAACTAAGCCACTATAACATACATACATATATTTGTGTTATCAAATTAAAAATTTACTAATCAACAGTTCAAATCAAATCAAAACGATAAGACTATGAACAACTCACTTCGAACACGTAGTTGAGCAGTAGAACTTAACTGACGATTTGTACAAATATAGATACCAGCATCGCTAGGGTGTACATTTATTATCTCCAATAATCCTATTTGATATAAAATTACAATAAAATAAAGATGAATTTATTTTATTGATATTAAAACGATAACTATAACAAATTTACAATAGTTTTCCATTAGTGATAAGCAATGTAAAATACAGGATGTATATTTTGTTCCAATTACGATTCGCTAGTTAAGATTTACCTTTAACCTAATGTAGTGTAAATAAACATACTAAGAGACGAACGGACTAAAAATCATTTCAAACAACAATGTCAAAAAAAAGAACGTAACTGTATATTACATCATACTCCATTGAAAAGAATATTTATATGCAATGATCGAACAAGTAGAACTTAAGAGGTAAGAGTTAGTACGTCACCGACTGAACTGTTATTATTAGTGGCTAAGTACAAATATTCATGTCACTAAGTTTCGTCGTAGACACATTTGTGTTACGACAAATGATACTACCATAACGATTCAGCTGCAAAGATTAAGTATGATTGAGTAAAGAGAAACGAACGCACAATTATTCGACGTAAAGTCAAATAATTTTGAACGATTACTTTTGAGTTGTCTACTAAATAAAAACAAAATATTCCTCTACACAGAATAGACAGATCTAAGCTAACAGTATAATTCAGTGCACAAATTTTGTACACTATTTCAGACTGCTCAACAGGTTGTACCATTAGCTCAATGTTATTAATATTCACAGTGAAACATGAACTCAGTAAATTTCACTGTAAACATCAAACACGTTATCCACTCAGTTACTAAGTTCAAACTATTTCTTTTACTATTAATGGTTTGATCATCTAGATATCAAGAATCGTTCATTCGCCCTCTTATTCATGTATGTGAACATGAACTTAATTGATAAATTACTTCAAATTATCCATCATTTATTACTACAATAACTATAGGCAGAGACCGGTGGTGACTAGCAATGCGATTCGGAACGCGCGCCACTTCGTTCTATTTTGGACTCATCAGTTGGACGTACCTGCATCCTAGAGTTGATGCTCACTCCATGACTCGAATATAGTACCGTTCGCCCCAAACATCATCGCGTTACCCATTTTGCTAATGTGTCCAGATAGCCACTAGCTTTTGCAATAGGGTGAAGATTGATTCATGTGTGTATTAGTTGTTTGGATTCTCTCATTGGTGTTTAGGACTGCTATTGATCAGTCTCTTATTAGCATTTGTGAGTCTTGTGAGAATCGTCTTGATATTGTCTTATGTCACAAGTATTATAAGCAAAACGTCCAGGAGTGAACATCAATTGTAGGATGCAGGCACATCCAGCTGATGAGTCCCGAATAAGACGAAGTGGCGCGCGTTCTGAATCGCACTGCTAGCCACCATCTATTTCTCCTTATGATGCTTGTGATTTAAGACCATCCGCACAAAATGCACATATATCAATCGCAGACTGATCAATTGCAATCCTACACATCAATGGGAAGATTCAAACAAACAGTACAAAAATGGATTACTACAACTATAGTTCACACATATGGTTTAATGTATGTATTAAAACTGGACAGTGAAACGTTGTACATTAACACATTGTATGACAGTAAATGTATATAAATGAAAAAAAAAACATATTTATCAAACATTGTAAAGTATTTATGAAACGATAACAATGTTATTTCTCGTCTATTAACAGCTTGATACCAATATTAATGATAAAAATAACGACAAATTATTTTGCCTGGATCAAATGAAAGAAGGCAAAATGAGATGACTGACTGTGATAATATGCTGGGGAGAGAGGGCAGGAGAAGGATTTGTGTAAGTTTATAGAAAAGGAAAATAAAATAGAGAAGCTACGACAAGTGTCCTTCGTTTGCTTCTTTGTTTTCTAACAAACACATGGTCTATTTAGTCTCGTAAAAAATATTTATTAACCGAAAATAGCGAGTGAATGAGAGAATATAAGATACGATAATGTGCATTTTTTATTGAAAGAGAATACTGAGACATGGAGATAATATTAACTTGCGTGCACGTTATAAATAAACGTAGATGTCTGGACAAATAATTTTGTAAAGAAACACAATATTATAAAACCAATATATACCGTAGATTAGAAACGATCAATGATCAATTATTTTTATATACATCATATAGATTAAATGAAACTAATTTATGTCAGAGGGATTTTAAAGCCTTTCAGAAGTTTTATTTCAAAGTACCTCTTTGATACAACACATCAGGTTGATATGCCGAAGTCTTCCACGATTCTCGATCGACAACCAAACTCTATTCTTCTCAAGTTTTCTGAAGCTATAGTCATCAAACGTTTCAAGCCGGACTTATCCAAAAATTGTAAGGTGGTGTTCGGAAGCAGTCAATAGGAAACCCTGTCCAACAAAAGTCCCGTGTTACCTGTGTTACTCATCAGGAAAAAGTACCTGCAATCTTGAGGGAACTGATGCCTCCTGACGGATTCAATCTCAAATTACGCAGCTTTGAGCCACATCCTGAATTACTGAATGGTAACGTTTCTGACTATGAAGCTGGGTGACACAAGATTGAGTCAACCAGGGAGTATCAGTTCCCTTAAGATCAAAGGTGCATCTTTCTGATGAGTGCCAAACATCTTAATACAGTGGGTGTGATGTCAAGTCACTTGGACTTGGACTAGTGACCATACTATAACTTGATCGATAAAATTCAATCAGCGCTAAAAGGACTTGACGTTTGTGAGATTGGTTACTCACTTAGTGAACAATCAACTGTAAATCCAAAAAGAAACAGTGACAAATCTCTTCTAACCATGGTGACTTCACCCTCAGTTTATTATATCACTCTTGCAACTCTTCTTATTTCAATCGCATTATTTACATCTTTCAAATTCATAGTGTTATGTTTGGACTGACTGATCTCACCTTATCTTATTCTTAATTACTATCTAATTGTGTCCATTTATTTCATTACATAATTAATTGTTTCACCTATATGCAGAGATAAATGATGGCTAGTAGTGGAAACCAAGATGAGCGTTCCGCCCCATTTGGGACTCTTCAGCTGGATGTACCTGCAACCTAGATTGAGTTAGATTCACTACAAGGTTCGAACCCAGTACAGTTCATTTCAATCCCATTATATTAATTCGGATCCCTACTTCTTCACAATGATGATGCATAACCATATCTGATCTATTTTATGGCTATAAGTATGTTATCTGTGTGATAATTTTAGTTTTAAAATATTAGACTGTAAGAACCAGCTGTAGCGAACGCAAAGAAAAAAAACGAATTCATGTCATTTTGTCAAAATTCTTTGTTCTTCCGAACTTAAAATGAAATGGTAGCTAAAAGCAACCGAAGACATAATGAACTTTCAGTCAGTTATACATAATCCATGTACAGACTAGTAATAATGTGCGTTAACCCAATTTATTATACCACATTGGTGAGATATGATGAATTCACTAAAATGAATAGTAAAGCAACTGAAGTAATATAGTAATGATGATAATCAGAAAGACTTAACATTGGGAATGTGGAATGAAAGGTTTACATATACAGGAATACTGGGACTCAAGATCGAGGAGAGGTAGCTATCAAATGAACACATCTGGGCTACTGTGAGTAAATTGTCAGTTTATGTCCCCAACCGCTGAGCGCTGTTATTATAGAGACCAACCCCTTCAGTTAGTCTGAATCTACCAACATGGATACCTCAGGCCAAGTACAATACATAATCTAACTTTATAAACTACGAGTCCAGATGATGACGTTATTGACTAGATATGTTAAGCAATTTTTATTACAGAAGTTACAATAAGTAAACTGAATCAAATTTTAATTCTCTTTGTACACTATTATTATGTTCAATTGTTACATAAAACACCTCTCCTAACCTAGCATTTTAATCGATCTATGTATATTGCACACAAACGAATGTTCACACTTTGAACAAATTCATGTTTCCACCTCCTCAAGATTAGATAAATGACGATTCATTATATACTAGGTATGACGTAACGTTTACGACATTCTCCATCATTCAATATCAAAAGTTTAGATGCAAGGCGAAGTTTGTCTTATAAATGTCAAATCATCAAGGTACTAGGATAATTTGATTTAATTTCTTATACTTATAATGTAAGCAACTTTGAGAATTAAGTCAGAAACCAAAAAAAACCTAGGAATCGAGGATAAATGTGTGTTGACGACCCAGATTCAATTACCACTTCAGCACGGGCTGAAATCAACACAAGAAAAGTAGTGTGTATTATTGTGAAAGTTAGAGAATATGAGATACTAGTAATACATTGAAACTCGTGGTTTGGAGGACAGTAAAAAGAGCATATCTATCTACGATACTGAGGACTTATTTTGACCTACATCATTATTCATAATTATTGTATAAAACACAACCGGGTACCAAGTAGTTTGCATCTACCAATACATCTCAGTCAATAACTTCATGAACTAATGATATAACTTGGTTTGGATCGAGTTAGCCTACTTCCAAACAATTTTTATATCCAAGCTAGAATATATAACAGGAAAATAACTACTTACCAAATAAATTATGTCGATGAAAACGATTATGTGCAGTGGAATTTTGTTCAAACGGATAAGTAGTGACAATAGGAGGTGGAGCACTTTGAATAATACAAAACAATGTAACATTTTGACCTTCTCGAACAACTATTTCTTGGGATGCTGCTGAATTCCGAGGATCTATGGATTCCGACGCCATAGGGACACGAATTTTTCCGGCAACAGGAACATCTGGGACTAAAATATAAAATATAGAAAGACAAACTTTTTATCAAACGAATGCAAACACTGATACTGAAACATAAATTTTCTGAAAGAACGTCATTTTCACGCTGCTCTATAGGATCATATTACTACATTATATTGATGAATATATACACTGTAATAACGAAAACATATACTCATTAATCATAGTTGTTATATGTTGGTAGGACAAAAGCTTTGAATTATCCACATTCAAGACAACAACATGCATCGGAACATGTTGACGGACCAATTCATTTTGCAACTAGTTAGCACTATAATTAGTGTATGGATGATTTAGGAAAATGTAAGAATATTCCCATGTTTTTACTATTCTAGCTTTGACTTCACATTTTGGGATATATTTCTCGACGTTATCAAAATAGTGTTTTGATATTAGGATTTAGTCGAATAAAGTAGTGTGTTCAAGGAATAGCCCCCAAACCCCTTGGTACGAATAAGGGTGGGGAGAGTCAACTATTCCTCTCCAAATGCTATCATATGACAACGCGTATACAGCCACTGACAGGGAAGACCTATTCACTGCATTACCGTGAATGGAGTGTTGTTTATGAAATTGAGAGGATGAAAAGAATTTCCAGCACGCAAATCAGGTTGATGGATAACGTGGATCCACCTAGGGGAGTTGCTAAACCCTGATGCTCATAGGCTCCAGTAACCCGAGGGAATAAATAGCGTATGAACCTATTGTTACTCACCGGCTACCATGGAACCCCAGCAGGTAATGTTGGCCCGCTGCCTTATGGATTGGACCCTTAGGTCAAAAGCTCGGAGAGTGATCCTCTAAGAAAGCCATCTGCTTCAATTTGGGCACTCGGACAGTATTCCGGCCATCATACAAATCGAATGAAGTGTGGCGCATATATATATATATATATATATATATATATATATTGTTTATGTGCTTAAATAAAAAATAAAAACAAGTCCAAGGAATACTAGACAGTAGAAAACATAACAACATTAATATGAGAGACCATAATTTATGGATGAACCAATCACGTGTAAGATAACAGGTCTCGGATTTTGGCGAGAAATTCACTCATTCATTCATATAAATAGTTTTGGCATTATAGCTTATGTCAGTTCGTGATGAAAACCCTAAATCTAATTTTCTAACCTCAATCATCAACTGTAAATCATAATTTTAATTCCGCACGCAGGTTTATAGTCCACATTCGGTCCTGGTTATGAGGTGGACACTCTCAAGGTCAGTCTGGCGTCGCTCAACGATTGTCCATAAATTATAGTCTCACACAAACTGAAACACTTAATAATTGAAGGATGGATGAAGTCTTAAATGAATTTTATGGCATAGAAAACATTACACATTTTCAAACCGAAATTAGATAAAATAATTAAAGCATTAAAAACACCTTCAATTTGTTTATTTGCATTAATTCATAAGGATCTATTGTTACCCCTTAAAAAAATAGATGAATTGAGAGATACAGCAATGCATATGGTCTCTTGGACAGACACAAATGTAATAAAGTAGTATAATTAACACTGATGATAGGAAAAAAATACAGGGAAACAAAGCGGACTTGTATATATTGATTATTTAGATCTTTTCATTCATGTGTAGGACTGTAATCGATTAATCACTCATTGACATATGTGTATCCTGTACGAATTGCTTCGAATAAAACTATTTAATTTACAAATTGTCATTTATTATAATTGAATGAAATATGAAATGAGAGGAAAAAGTGTGATAGTATCACTGTCATATATACTATTTATCGATAATTACGTCGGTAAACGAAAATATAGGCTGACAATAGATTTTATTTAAGATAATACTCATATTGTAGTGAATAACAATACAAAAGGGGAAAACAAAATGTATTTGAATAGAAAATTACAGAATCCCATAGTAAAATCTCAGAACCATACAGTGAATATTTCATTTGCAAAATATCAAACAATTATCTCAGACTTGGTTATTTCTTCATTTCCATATTAATCACTCTCTGTTCTCGTTCTTTTCTCGTCGATCTTCTTAATCATCTGCAGCCAGATATTTCGCTTTCAATTGATGATACATACTACTTATATCTGTCGACATAAGTAGCACACATCACAATGTCATCTTGAATTAGATAGGAGAGTAAAGTAAGCTTCTCTCTCTCTCTCTCTCTCTCTCTCTATATATATATATATATATATATATATATATATATATATATACTGTTATGGATGCGGGTAAAAAATAATATTTTTGTTCGTTGTAAATTTGTTATCGAGGAAAATAATTCGAATAAGTAACGAACACTAACGTAACTGCGATAGTTTATTTTTAAGTGATATTTGTAAAAAAAAAAATGTTTACACCACAAAATGACCTTAGTTAGATGGTTATTGAAAACCGAAAAGCATTATATAGTTTGGGACCCGAAGCATCTACCAATACCACTGATGAGTAACTGCATAACACACTTGATGTGGTTAAACTCTAGTGGCGATAATAGTTCCACAAACCCCTTACACTGACAATAATTGTGTCGTTATTTTGAATTATTCTTGCAACTTGAATATAATAATCATCACGAACTGGTATCAACTGAACAATGTGTAATTGAATGATTCAGAAGTATCGCGCTAATTGTGAGACCTAGAAGTTTTCAGTTCGGTTTCTAACGGAGCGGCTGTATGTGTACAATAATGCAGGGTCTCAAACTAACGTACTCGGTTAGCTTATGATTTCGAGAAAATCAACATATCGTTAGAGTATGTGTTATTTCAGCTTATGTGTCTATTTATGATTGAGTAAAGGATATTTATGAATAGTAAAATTTTTTTTAGATTATAAAAGAAAAATGTTAACAGACGTTAGTATTATGTAAATGTCTTCAGGTGAGAATCGAATATCCTTGAAATAATGAAAACGGACTGTGATTTAACATGACTGAACAGTATGAACAATATGATTTCAAAATCCAAGATATAAAGGAAGACAAAAAGTAAGGGGTTGCTTAGTGGTAGTCAACAGAAAAGCTTGCTTGACCTAGGTTTCATGTTATTTGTCATTCATCAGCAGTGTTCCTGTAATCCTGAAGAAACTGATGGTATCTGGTAGAATCGATCCCATGTCGCCTAACTTCGTATTCAGAAATATTGCAACTGAGCTATCGGGACCGCGACCAACCTCCTTTACGACGACTTAAAACTTTGAAAACAAAGAATGAATACGTCAACCATGTCACACAGTATATCCAGACATTGGTTACAGACTCCAACCAGGTAGCAGTCAACACTCATCTATATGATGTATTTCAGGAGTTAATAACTTCACAAGTCAATGCTATGTCTTGGCTTAGCCACTATCTCTTAGCTTTGTTTCAATCTACTTCTATAATTACACATTCAGAAGAGATAAATATATATTGACTACATTTAAACTGTGAAAGAAAAAGAAGTATCAAACGCCACCGACACAGATAGATAGGAAGATAAAAAAGAACACTTACTGATAATTTTTAAATTCACTGCATCCGGTGAATATTTCTTTTCTCTAGTTAATGGATTGATTGCCACGCAACGATAGATACCACAATCACGTGGTTGAAAATTTTGTATTAATAAACTAACTCTTTTCCCGTCTGGACGGGTAATTTGACGGTATTTTTCATTTTGTGAAGCTACAATGTTGTTATTGTTTTTTTTTTTCAACAAAAAAAGCAAAATAGTAATTGATGAATGAAAATGCATTTGTTACAAAAACAAAGTGATCTTTTTGTAATAGATGAGACCAAACTACACAACAGATTGAAAACATTATTATATGGTAACAGAAATAAATGTAAATTCCAGTTTTGATTTTCTTTAATGAGCTATATGGTTCAACTATTTGATTTTCAAACACAAACACATAAGTTCGAGCTTCCTTCTGCCTGTGAGGTCAACAGTTTCAAGTAGTTCTATAGCAAAACCATAGATACCACTAGTGAAGATGTGTAAGCGAACGATAGATATATGTATACCGAAGACGGTATTAGAGATATGAGGTTGTCACTTCACAGTTGCCCACACTATGGAAGGCTAATTCTTAGTAAGGCAACCGAAAAGCAAACAGATTCAGGGATGATCTTATTGAATTGGGAGTATGACTGCAGTGCTTAAGGAACAACAGCTTGAGGCTAACCACATTCAATCCTTCTGTGCGTAGTTTAGGATGTGTTGGCTCCGTACTTTTAATGCCAGATTAACAGCAACAGAAATTCGTAGGGTAAGACGAGATTTGTTTTTAGGGCCGACGTTTCCTGACACCTTCATTCAGTTTTCAGAAGTCAGAATCACTGTAGACGTTATCTGTCTAAGGGAAATACCTTACCGCTATCACTACTTTGTACAAGTTTGGTGGTGCTACTTAGCTATGAAGTAGTAAATTTGCTGTTCTGTAATCAACCTGCCTGGTATGATGGGACCTAGAAGAACAAATGCTCCAGCCAATATACTTTAACTGGGTTGTCACAATATGTGAACCCGACTACCACGTCAAGATAGCAGTTAATGATAGGAATATGTGCATACATACTATTCTATCTAGTTTCTTTTTAATTACCCTATGTTCTTACAATACTAAATTGTGGTTTTATGTATTTACGCATGAAGAATGATGATAACTTTGATATAAATGTATTTTGAAAAATAAACTTAGCACATATACATACCCACGTCAATTTCAATGTGAAGAAATGCCTAAATAGGTGTGTACCTAATAAATAATCTGATCATTAAACTATGTAGTATCCAAGTTTTTTAGCCGCTACAAACTAACTAATAAACCATATTAAGTGTTTATTACGAGATGTACATATACATAGGCGTTCTATTATAAATTATCAATCACTACACATCATTCAATGTACATCTTATAAGACACCATAAGCATTTACCTAATGACTCATTTAGCCAATATTAATTTTCCTGTTTTAGGCTTTTTATCAAGCAGAATCATATGAAGTTTGAAGATACACTTATTGTTCAGCAAGTTGCTGAAACAAACACTTCAGACAAGGTGTGGTTTGAAGTTTATAACGCAATGGTTAAAATTCAAGAGTATATACACCATAGTGAGTCACGATTATGGAGATATATCTAGTTTGTTAAATCTCTAAGGTCTGATCATGAATAAAACGATAATCCAACATCATTTATCAAGTATCAATTTCTATACTTGTTTTTAGAGTATGTTTTTCATGTTTTACGTTTATCAATACTGTCAGGTTGCATAAAAATCAAAAACGATGTTACAGGGTTCGAAGACAGAACTGAATGACTAGAAACTAAACCACCGCTCCACAAGAACAATTTATGGATGGTATAAGTTCAATTTACAAAAATACATAGAGTATGGTGAGAACAAAATGTAGTATTTGTAAATAGTAACATTTAGCAGTTAGGTTAAAGTAGGAAATAGTTACAAAGGATCACAGAAAGACAATTTGTACATAGTTTAAATTTCACCATTTTATAATTAACATAATGAATTGAAAGTTGTCTAAACGAATTTAAATCCCCTCAAAAGAGTCGCCTACAATCACTTGATGTCTACATAGAAACTAAAAAACTACATTACATTCATGATCTGATTGAAAATTGATCACCTATTCTTGACAAGTTTTGTAATAATGTTTATAGTATAGTGGAAGCCAATCGTTTTGAGGTGACTGGAATAAGACATATATATATATATATATATATATATATTATACATAAGCTCTTCTTAAAAATGGAATTAAAAGACGTTTTCATTTCATCTAGCATTATTGAACACAATCAGGTTTTTTTATAAATCTTTTCAAACAGTCAATCCGTTTTTTCTTTGATCATAAAGTTTCTCTCAATCGTTGTTGTAGATAACAAAAGTAGTAGAATATCTTTAAATGAAGTACACGAAAGATCGATAACTTATATTTTGCTCTTTCATAGTCAAATAAAAATTCATTCTAACAAACTTTATGCCGTAAATACGCGTGATTAGGAACCAATGTATTTGATATATTAAATAATTGAATTTTCGGTATCAATGTGATGTACATATGTAAATAAGACGGGGATTAAAAAACTTGACAGTATGTATTGACTTAAGTTGCCAAAATATAAGTAGTTCAGTAAATACTACTACTACTACTACTACTACTACTACTACTACTACTAATAATAATAATAATAATAATAATAATAATAATAATAATAATAATAATATGATATAACTTGTCAAGTTTCTGAGTATGTGTATGTATGTATATATGCATGTATGTATGTATGTATAAGTGTGTACATTATGTGGTAGGAATAGTTAGAAAATCTGTTTAAATATTGTCAAGTTTAAACTACATATTGTATTAAATACAAACATCAAATCGGTAAATATTGTTTTTATCAATACTACTTATAAACTGATTATAATAAAAATTATTGAATAGTATAAATCAGACATTGAAAGTTTTCCTAGTTTATTGAAAGATGACAAATATAATATTTCACTATGATAGATATTTTATAAAAATAAGTCATATTGTATCTAATATTTATTCCTTTCGGTCTTATCATGTTAGATAGATCGATTGATCAATGTTAAGACTAAAAGTAAGTTTAAGAGTGAAGGTGACAGTAATGAGATATTTTATTTAGACAAAAAGCATCGTCAGTGATGCTGATTTATCATAACAGAATGGAACGGAGTCAGTATGTCATAATATTTATAATATACTACTACTATTCAGTCAGTCAGTCAGTAACAATGTAGAACTTCATACGTACGTACATCAGTTCGAGTTGCCATATCACATTAGCACACAGATACAATTGTTGATTCAAATCCCATAGTGGTAGAGCTAGTAAAAGTATAAGCAGTAATCGGAAAGATTAGGGTTTGAAGATGTTATTCAAGGAAAGGACATGAAGAATTCAGAAGATTAGAGTTTGGGAGGACACAAAGAGTGGATACACCTGCGTCATTGTAAACGATTTCGAGCTATGTCATTCAAAGTCTCTAACCATCGGTTGCTATCGTCTCGCGATCCCAACCAGGTAGTCTACACCTACCAACATGGCTCAGTCCACTTGTTAGTGACTTCATGGATTTCTGCCATGTTTTGGTCTGGCCGCCCCTAGCTTTCTTCCAACCTATTATTCAATATATTTTCTGCCTGTTATTTTGTATGCTAAAGAGTAACCACTCTTGCAAAGCTTCACAAAATGATACTTAGGATAGGTGAATAAAAGATGGTAGATTTATTAATTGTGCGATTGAAACAGTGAGCATACAATAAGGTGTTCGAAAACCTCAATACTTCAAACCTATATATTTTAATACGGTAATTAGCTACGTTGATATCGTACAATTGTTATTGAGGATCGTGAAAATTCATGAGTTACTAGGTGGACTATGTATTCAGTTAGATTTCCCTGATACATAATAATAAAAATAATAATAATAAAGTGGTAATGACACGCTATTAATCAAAAACAACTTTGTTTTGAGTCATATATTTTCGTAGTGTAAGCTAGTGATATTGTCAGGCTGTTAAAACAAAGCTGGTTGTAAACTTGGCCAGCCAGTCAGTCACTATTATTAACGTAGAGACTGGCACAGTTATACGTTGCGCCAAGTTACCATACCACTATAGCAACCATCCTACAATTAATTTTTCTTAGGGTTAACTTTGATCAAGTCCTTTTATTAACTTATTTAGCAGACAATGTTATTCGAACAGTAACAATTCGTTTATATATTTGTATTATTATGATCATTATCATATCTGTATAAACGACAGCCTACGCACAATATCTTAAATATCTCTCAATCAACCATTCTCTTTACCATGTATGCAAATATATATATGCGTAATCAAATCCTATTAATAGCTTTTGCCGTGCCGCACTGCACCTTCATTCCATTTGACCATAAATTCACCTCGGTATTCGCTCACATACAGATATTAGCCTCTCTGCTCCTATTCGCTCGATCTGTTTATAACTTCGTTATCTGTGCTATCCGCTAATAAACTGTAGTCGCTGCTTCTTAATACCTTCTGAATTCAAACACCGTTGGGATTTATAAAACAACAGGAACCAAGGTGATTAATTAACGAAGATGGGCCGCTACACCCCCCCTCCGATTGTGGTACAACGAGATGAATTTACCAAGATATATAGTAAAAAAGAGGCCGGGATAGTTTTAGTAGTAATGAAAATGAAAAGGATAATGTATGAAAAGTAGGATTCGACAAGACCGAGCTTACGTGAGAGAACATTAGAATTTAAGATGGAGAGGACAATAAAAAGTGAGTGAATCTTCCTACACTGTAAGCTACTCTGAGCCGTGTCATCGAAAGTGTACGGCTATTAATCGCGGACAAACACCAGATAGTTTGTAACTACCACCATATTTTAGACGAATATTTAGTGACCTAGATTTCTTCGAAACTGTTTTCATTTCAATAAACCTAGAACTAGAAGTTGATTCCGAATACGCGTGATATACATAAAGAATTTTTACTTACCTGTAAGATCAATAACGGTGTTGTTTAATTCAAATTCAATTAAAGGTTTAGGAAAACTATTAGTTGGTAAATAACAGTCAACAATAGCAATATTCCCTCGTAGAAATTCAACATTTTCAGTATGAGATGAAGATGGTCCACCGCTTCTAGGAGTTGGGAATGAACCCAAACCTTTAAAGAAATCGAAAAAAAGAACAAATATATAGACATCATCAGGAAAAAAGGATGGCAAAGACTTAGTGTATGATGGCGATAAGGTGAAGAGAGAGATAAAGAAAATTGGAAACATTATGCATTAAATGAAAGGGAAATATGAGCGAGCAGCCTAGATTACATTACATTCCATAGACCCATTCACCAGGTACTTGGGTAAGAGGCACACTCTAAGTGTGAAAGAGGTAATGATGCTACCCGGTTGCCTAAACGGAAGTAATTGGAGCCAGATTTGAATCTGGGACTTAGTGGCTAAAATTCGAACGCCCTAATTGCTAAGTCACGACACTAATTAAAGTTGAATTTAAAAAGTATTGAGTTAGAAAAGGACTGTTAAATATAGAATATAAAATTTAGCATATTTGATGTCTGACTAGTAATGTAATTCAGGATGAGCACTTCGTTAAATTTAGGACTCGTCGGATGGATGTACCTGCATTCCAGGATTGATTTTCAAATCAGGGCTCGGACCCAGTACCTTCCGCCCCGAACACTTAACGTCTTATTCATTAAGCTACTGAGTTTAGACAGTTAATAACAATTGTGATATAACGCTATTCCGATACAATTTGCTCAGGCTGCACAATGTAGTGACAGAGACTGCTCAATTACAGTTCGCAACATACAACACCAGGAAATTACAAGTCATTATTCATAACAATAACAGAATTCTTAAACTGTTTTATAATAGAATAAAAACAATCAAAACTTACTAGCAGGAAGCACACGGAATGGTGCACTTAATTTACGACCAAATGAAGTAGTAGCTAAGCAATGTAACCGTATTAATTCCATTTGACTTAATTCTGATTGACTAGAAACTATAAGACGAATAGCAACTTCGTCATGAGATCCAGCTGCAGGATTGTCACGAATTGCATCAGTTAAAGTTTCATGAATAATCAATGGATTAACTGACTGATATCCACTATTACCAGAAATGGTACCATCTAAATTTGGATGATAAGAATTAGTGATTTGTGTAGAGGATAAAATAGCATATCGTTGACTACCAAGACCATAAGGTAATTGTATTAATCCATTATTATTATTATTGTTATTATTATTATTATTACTATGATGATTAGGATTGACGGCAATTAATGAAGTGGAAACAATTGGATTTGCACCAAATGTTTGATCAGTGAATCCTGGTGATGTCAATTGTTGGGCTAAAATATGCAGCTTAGAATTAGGTGGCCATGCTCGACATACAAGTTCAAGTGGTGGGAAACTGGTACCATCGGTTGATGGATATACAAATTGCGAAATAGACGGAGGTAGGCTGGTAAAATGCGGTATAACTGTTTTAACAAAAGAAATAAAAAATAAAAGAATTTTTAAAACAACATACTAAATACATCGTGTTGGAGGAGTGAAAAATGTGTTACGCACCGAAGACTATAGGAAATAGACAAGAAATATCATGAACTGATTAAAGTTAAACTTGTATACCACTGAATCCGGGGCTCAATGGTCTAGAGGTTAGGTGTTTGCACACGAGAACGAAAATCCTGCCTTGGAATCCCGGTATCTGGGTTGTGGATGTACACTCCTGAAAAAACCTACATTAGAACAAAACGGTCATCCAGTTTCTCTGGGTTTACAATGGTTGTCTAACTTAGTTCGGTTAGTGATTTCAGTAGGAATCAATAAGTTTTACAATCTACAAAATTTTTTGTACAATTTTGTATATGATATTCATCAACAGAAAAAAACTGATAGGTTAAATTCATTACCTGAAAATTAAGTTGCGTGTATAGAGTTTTTCCATATATACACAACTACACATTATTACTTTGTCCAGTCACTATGGGAACAGGACTGTTAAAATGTTTGCTTAAACGTGAACTGTTGATATGTCTTTATGTAGATAGCTTATTCAAGTGAATTATACCTAACAGAGAGAAACCAAAAAGGCTGCAAGCAAAGTGCTAAACATTGACGTGCATGTATACGATTGTCTATTCTGACAGTTAATTCACTGACAAAATGATTGGTGATGAATTGTAGTATATGGGCAATTTGTCTGTACGCACAATTCCAGTAAAATATTTGAAGTTGGAAAAAACGATGAGATAGATGAAGAGTATAAATTGTAAGAACTTTTAGGTATGATATGAACAAAGGAAATGCAGATAGAACATATGCATTATTATAAATGAGAAGCATTTTGAAGTAAAGAAAAGTGATGCACTGTATATTTTTACAACCTTAGTCGTATTTATTGGGTGGACTTCATAATAAGTCTAACCCACCAACCAATCTAAGGTTTTGTATCTCATGCCATGAGCCACATTTGTGTTCTATGTTAAACTTACTAAATTTTGAACAAAATGAAAATCAAACACGTTACCCTATGAATGAATATCTAAGACAATGAGTCAAACCTTCACTAATGTAATGCTTACTCATCTGCAAAAGATAACATATACGTATCTCTGTTAGGCAATTGAAAGTAGTCGACAGTAAACCTTGTTAATCACCTCCAACAACCACCCAACATAGTTCACGCAATGTCGATTCATTAAGAAACCTATGGGAACATTACAAATTAATCGGTAGAATCTAATCAGCCCTACTGCAATGGATAAACAAGCCCGACGACGTTAGTCATTGCTCAGTGATTAATCACGAAAAGATGGTGGTTGGAGGTAGTCGACATGAAACCCTACTCGATATAGGGATTTCATGTTATTTGCCACAGCTCAACAGGAAGGTGTACTTGTAATCCTGAGGAGACTGTTATTCCCTGGTGGAAATGATCTCCTGTCACGCGAATTCATAGTCAGACATGTTAGCACTGAGCTATCGGTGTTGTGGCCTGATCTCCTGCATAAATGAGGTGTATTAGATCACATTTTAAAAAAAACAATATACATGGCACTGATCAGTTAGCTCCATGTATATATGAAAATAATAACAATAATATACAAGAGACAGAACGTATTCAAAATTACTTACTCTGCAAACTGGCGCTAGTTGTATTTAATAACACTAGAGGAATAAGTAATAATACACTTGGATGAATAATTGAAAGACATCCAAATTTATTTGAAATAGTCATTTTGTAAAAAGAAGAATTAACAATAGTACTAATAATAGTGTTAATGATAGAATTGATGTTGTTGGTAATTTTAACATTGAAAATAAGATTCTTTTCTTTTTTTTTCGCTCTTCAACTACGTAGGAAGAAATTGTTAATTAGTGAGTAGAAAATTAGATCAACATTTTCATTTGAAAACAAAAACTCCAAAAAACAAAGAATATATATATATTTATATTTTTTTTTCTTTTCAGGAAAAAAGTGGTCTCAGTTACTATGACGGTGAAATTAGGTTTCCTAAAAAAGAGAAAATTATAACAAATCTATATACAATAAAATATTCTAAAGTACAAAAGAAAAATTAAATAATTGACAGTTTAAATTTTAAATAAATTTGGTTATTTCGTTGTTCATATTTTGACTGAATTTTTATTAATCATGATTGGTATATTTACATCATGTGAGGATTGCATCGATAAATGGCATATGAACATATTGTTCGTAACTGGCTACCATGGGACTGAATCTCCTAACGTTGCTCCACTGTCTTGTAGACTAGACTTCTGGATCAAAGGGCTCGTACAGTGACCCCCTAAGAAAAGTACCTGCTTCAGTTTGGGTACCCGAGCAATATCATAGCCCTCACACAAATCGGATAACTAACTGTAGCGCATATATGTTTGGTGCCTCCTTGTACCAATATTTATGTGTTTAAACGAAATTAATAAATAAATCAAGAGTAGTAGAAGATATAATAATAGATAATATGGTTCGAGAAGATAAAATGCATTTGCAGGGTAAAAAATCTAAGATAAGTTTCAAAACTCAAGGTAGAAGGGAAGACGAGAGGTGAAAGCATTCGGATTATTGTGATCGATTTTGAGCCATGCCTGGTGATTAAGACGTTTGACTTTTAGCCACTAGATCCCGGGTTCGAACCCCTCTCCATCTACTTCAGTTTGGACGACCGTGTAGTGTCATTAACCCGCACACCTGGAGTGCCCGGAATAGTATATAAATATACATTATAATATATAAATACAACATTCGATAAAACAAACAAGCAATTTAGTGAAAATGTCTTCTTTACAATGAAGTTATAATTAAGCTCGATATTTATATGCTGCTGTCAGCTGTGATTGCACTGGATCATATATACACAGTTCAACAGACTCATACATGACTTTCTAATGAATATTTAGATATTTTAATACACAACATGTGACGAAGGTGGTTTGTATCAAGCATTAAAATAGATGAAATATATTCATATTTATTCTGTGATAAATAGTATTCACTTTGCAATAAAAAACCGAGAACGTGATAGACGACTGACATCTTCGCCTACTATACTATAACACGCTGAAAATAAAGACACGCACGCACTGGAAATAAATCTACTAGAAGTTATTCTATCAACACCATATATGTGTAACAATAAATTTGAGGATTTGAATCAATTTAATCTAAACACTCGATACGTGATCCTCATTCCTATACACAAGGCATACTATAAGCAAAGATGGATAGTGGCTAGCAGTGGAATATAGGACGCGCGTTTCGTCCTATTTGGGACTCTTCAGCTGGATGTACCTGCATCTCAGATTTGATGTTCACTTATGGACTTGCTTCAAACGTCATCGCGTTATCCACTAAGCTACTGAGTCATGATAGCCACTTGCTTGTACATTGAGGTGAATTTAAATTCAAACTGATCAATTGCAGTCTTAAACCTCAATAGGAAGATACGAACAAAACGATACCAAATGAAGGCATATTATGTATATCATTCTGTATCAGAAATTAAAACCTTATATAACAAATATTTTGATGATAATTTATTATTTGAAATAGAAAATAAAACGACTAATACAAAACAGCCGAATTTCTATTTAACTGAAATAAACCAAAAAAACTATTCTGTTTTTTATTGTCGATTGTTGGGATTTTATGTTCTTAGAATTTAAACGTTTCAAATTGATCGAATTCTTCTGATCATTGTTAGAAAGAAAAATAATCTATTTTGTTGTACTTCATTCTATGAATCTAATAACCTCTAAGTAGGTGAAACGTATTTATAAAATGTATTGAATAAACCAAAGTTTAGCACATTAGTGTTGGGGCGGATTCCGAGAATGATTATAGAGCTTCCAAAGGCCCTAAACGAGCCGAAGAGTTTCCATCCAATCAGAACTTGATGGAGCTTTCTAGAATATCAACGTGGCATGCTACGATTAGACAGTAGCATAATTTGGCTCTTTGTGGGTTGGCTGAATTATAATAATATTATAACAAGTACTAATATATACAAATACCGATGATTTTCTGTGCAGTTTGATTCTTACCCAACAAATACTAATGCAGTTTTTTTTCTGTCTTCTGATTTTGCGACCGTGAGATTTTATACGTTCGAGTGCCGTAGTTATATACCGTATTCTGCGTTAATCAAGTAGCGAACATAACATTTACATGGTAATTTTTCTAAAACTAATCGATTGGTGAACTCATGACAGGGTGATCATGGGAGTTTTTTCATGAAACATAATCTATAGATGCGTTAAAAGTTGTATACAGGAATATTACTGTATTTTCTACCAACTTATTAGTTGAATTTTTCTTCGAAAACATCACCCCCCTCCAAAAAAGTAGATCAACAAAAAAGAATGGTCAAGCTGTGAGACCTAGTATTACTAGATTTAATCCCTAGCCGGGTGGTCGTGTGTTCACCTGATTGAGGAGGCTCCTACTAGGATAAAATCTGTTTAATGCTTCCTGGTTTTTAATAAAACACCAAATCGGAAAAATCTGTGACGAATACAGTCTACATAAATGAGAGATATTTCGCAAACATTTTCACATTGTGTGAAAAGAAATAATGTTGGTAAAAAACACTACATAGCTACATCCGCGTTATATTAATAAAACCTTTCTAGATAAACAGATAGAAATCAATCTAAGTGTAAATAACTCAGTTCGACAGGACGTCAGTCATTGGCAGCCTGAATAGCCCAGTAGTATCATCTCAGACTATGAAGGCGATGTGGGATCGAGTCCCACAGTGAGCATCAGTTTTCATAAGCTTGTCGGTATACTTAGTTGAAAAGTATCAACCAGCACGAAACCTGAACCCAGGGGATTCCCAGAGACTATTTTCAACCACCTAACAATAACTGTATATACGTATTTCACGACAGAGGTAAGTAAACTTCAAAGAAAAAAGTTTAAAATGTATAGATGAAAATTCCTAACGATCTGTACACAGTACATAATTCTAATCATGGATGCTCACTATTACGGAGTCCCATAACAGGACAAAACAGTCGTCCAGTACTTCTAGGTTCTTAACGGTTGTCAGAGATTGATCCAAGAGTTCAAGAAAATTTTGTAGATGAAACTTGAATGCATAAATTACTAATTCGTTTTCTTACTGAAGGAAAAATTAAGTGGCTTCATTCTTAAACTCAATTATCATTATGAACTGATAAAAGTCACCATACAAGTTCTTTAAAGTACCAATAACATGATAAAAATAACTGAAATATCCGACACATGATTATCCAATTAACTGAACAAAATCCAAATAAACAAATCAAAGTCAGACCAAATTTACTCAATTTCAATGTTTTTTTTTAATATTGTTTGTACGATGGGGTAAGCTCATCAGCACGTTTTGGTACACTACTAAGTAAATGTAACTAACAACAAATAAACAACTATAAACTCTTTCCACATAACGGTATTTAAAGTTTCATGCTTGAAATAAGTGTGTTTTTTCCAGCACATATAAATACCGCTGTTTGAACAAAAAGTCACAGATGAACACTGGAACTGTGGGATGAGACAGATACACAATGTGTGTGTATGTGTAGTGGTAAAATAAGGGTAACGAATTTCACGCGTACATCAACTAATGGTAATATTGTTTAAACCAGTAGGACTGAAAATAATGTAACAAGTAGAAAATATAACACACACCTAAAAACAATTCCTCAGAACACTGACTAGTTATCCAGAAGATAAATTGTATGCATGCGTGACAGATATTATTGGCGAATTTTTATGTATTATGCTAGATATGTATGACTAAAGCATTTACATAGTTATAACATAGAACATGAACGGATATGTCCATAGTAGGAAAATTCAGTTTAAAAATAGTTTTAGAGAAAAAAAGAAAAACTGAATTTAGAGTTGTCTGGAATAAACAATCACTAACATCAGTGTACCAATAACAAGATGTAATCAATAAGCAGAATGTATTGTAATGCTACAGATCAGTACTTTGTTAAAGATAATTAATAAATAGGTTTAATTCACTTACTAGATAGAGAAGTGCATTTGGCTTCGAGGTGCACTTTAAGTATCAAGGTTAGTGATATTATCCGGTTGGCCAAACTGAATTGAGTGAAGCGAGGTTCGAGCCTAGGGCTCACAAGGCTGGAAGTAGAGTGACTTAACCACTGAGTCATTACTTTGTAAATTTTCTGAGGGATGGTCCGAGGGCCTCTATACTGGCAAAACTAAGCGTTTGGCCACATACGATAAATGGTTATTGTACGATTCAACGCACCAGAGTAAAATGCCGAGCATTTATCTGGGGATAGGGTATTTAAGACAAGCTTGTTGCGGGCTCCAAGTAGGTTTATTACTAATCAGGAAGATAAGTAAAGACATTTTCAAGCATTTAACTACAGCGATAATGTATGAAACTAGTGAAATTTAGGATTTTTTATTAGCTGATGTTAGTTGAATGACAAGTAAAGTCATCGGATAGTTTTGTTTCTGTATAAGACCGTTGGTAATATACACTCACGTTATGACATAGACTTAAATTTAAGAGCTTTATGTCTTACAAGAAGCATGATATAATTGAATTACTATGTTGGAAATCAATCATCTAATTATCCAGCTTCAACGAAATTATGATATGGAGTCATTACTGTACACTGTTATTAAGGAGTAACTATTTTATTTTTAGCTTACATTAGCCATTAAACTATAAAATATACTGCTGGTCGACAAGAATAATTGGATGTAACTCATACTAATCAGTAGCTTTAACCAACTAGCTTCAATGCTTTAACAAGGTACAGTCATTTTTCTCGTCTGACAATGAAGTCAGATGCATCGTATACATGACTTTTCACACCAAATTAGCGTTATAACGGCGCCATAGATTGCCCAGAATAGTATAAACTACTTTAACTCTTACTATACGTTGAATGATCTCAACTGTCGTTCCACAAATAGAAATCAAACAGTTGCTTAAATACACCAACCAAAGGACAGTTTGCTTTTTATTACTCTATGGCTACGAAATAGCGTGTGAAGGTAGAAAACATGGGTACACTCCAAGTTTCTGATTATTGGTGTCTTTGAAGCATTATTTGGGGTCCGCGGCAACAATCGAAGACATAAGGTGACATGGCCTAAAATCGCTCACAGTAGCGCAAATGCACTTACCCTTTATCTTCCAGTTTTCCTTCACACATGCCTTTTCACTGTCTTTTCGGACCATATTCTCAATAACCAGTCATATTCATCGTCCTTCTTATTACATTATTTCGATTCTTCTGTTATTCGTCTCGTTAGTTTTATCTCGTTATGTTAAATATGATATCCCAACATGAGCTAACACATATTTGCCTCAGGTTCTAACTTGACCATGACTGATTAATCGGAACATTTCACCATAAAGGATGAGTCTAGGCTACTATGTTAATGACGGTAAACATGAATATTGTGAAGATAGATCATTCAGTAATACCACTATAGACCTTTGTTAAAACAGGATGGGAGCGTGTTTGAAAAAAAAATTAGCTGGTTAGTCTCAATGCAGAACCTGATACGTATGTACGTCGGTTCGAGTTGCCACACCTCATTTAGCAAAGAGAGGTGAAATTATTAGGCTAAATCCCAGTGACACCGGTAATAAGTGTACCAGTGTAATAGAAAAGATTAGGTATCGAAAATACGATTCAATAAAATATAAGTTATTGAAGTAAAAACAAAACAGGAAAATTAGGAATTAAAAGGCGTGAAATTCTAAATAAAATGTCAAGACCAAAACAAAAATCTACATAGCACCTACTGTGTTAAATCAGGGTTATTGAAATAAAGCTCACAATACAGTGCATTCTGATTAAGTTTGCTAAGGTTGAAACACGATAGGTTCTAACTTAAGACTACTGAGATTATTTAGTGTTCTGCAAACAATAATGTTAGATTTGATTTTAAACCTAAAAGCAATGGTTACATATGTCACAAAGTTCAATTGACTTAGTTATTTTCGTAAAGATTTTACTCCAAAATTTAAGCGAGTCTGGTGTATATGGATACTCTACAAACAACATTTTAGTAGCATACTGTAAGCGTACCAAAGACTCCTGAAATGCTTATTTTTGAGGTATTTTAAGAAAATGAATGACAGAAATATAAAGTTGGTGGAATGAAATAATCAGTTAAACAATCATGTGCAATGTAAAAGTTGACACATAACATACATCCGTTAAAGTCGCCACACCAAATTAGCACAGAGAGATAAAATTATTAAGACGTCTTAGATTAGTAGAATTACTGGCAGTATAAGTAGTGATAGTAGAAAAGGGAAAAATATGATATTTCGAGACTGATTCTGAAGGAAGACGAGGAGGGAATGTACCTAAGCCATTGTAAAAGACTCTGAGTCATGTTACCTGTTATAATTCTCTCTTACGGTTATAACCCAGCTATTCCTATTGCTTAGTATCCTCGGACACTAATTCACTCGACAAGTCCCGAAATCAGAACACGGTTGAACGGGAAAGAGATTATATTCCAAATAACAAGGTTAGATGGAAGTAAGAAGCACAATAGGAAAAACGTTAGTATATTTATAGTTTTTACATGAGAATATTTCTAGAGTATTCTCCGAGTATCGACTAGCGCTGGTTGGGCAAGAATTAGCCAATCAGCGTGCACCAAAGCAATCGTGCATTGAGCATGCTTTAATCCAATCTATGTCCCGCTAACATTACCCAAAGTCTAACCATGGGTTATGATAGTCAAGCGGACCATAACTCGACGTTTCGCACCTATTTACATGACTCAGTTTAATTATCAATGAGTTCCTAGGTTGACGCAATGTTTTGATTTTACCGCCTCTACCTTCCAGCCCACCACTGCATCAAACACCGCCCATCGAAGTAGGCAATAGTCAATCATATGAAACACAAGCCCCAATCATTCGGGAATGTGAGGTCCGTAAATACAACTTATGAGGGAAATCCGTTGGTAGGATATAGATTGAATGAAAGTGTGTTCCATGCAGGATTGTGTTGGAGCACGCTAATTAGTTATTTCTTAGCCGATCAGCGCTAGCGGACGCTTGGAGAAGATTCTAGAATTTAATCCTGCAAAACTACAGATATACTAACGTTTTTTACTGTGAATCCTTAATCCAAACCGACTTTGTTTATCTGGGACACAGGTGCATTCCTGTTCAGCCGTGTTTTGATTTGGGGACTTATCGAGTGAATTCGTGTCCGAAGAATACTAATCAATAAGTAGCTGGGTCGTAATAAGAGATCATAACAGTGCCGATGAAGTAGCTTTCAAATCAACTTTCGACACATTACTTTATGGACTTTTAATGCATTTTTAGAATGATTGTGTTTAGTGATAATAACTCCGTTCAGAAACATTATTCATTACTTATTTATTTGAACGCAAATATTGATACAAAGGGGCACCGAATACATATGCACCACACGAGTCACTTGATTTGTGTGTGGGCTGGGCTACTACCCGGGTGCCCAGAGCGAAGCAATTGGTTTGTTTAGGGGGCCACACCCGGAGCCTTTGCCCAAAAGGTCCGATCAACAAGACAGTGTATAAACGTAAAAAGATGCAGTCCCATGGTGGCCAGTGACCAACGATTGGCTTATACGCCATTTGTTCCTTCAGGATATTAGGGCCCGTGTGCACCACTGGTTTGGAATCAGGGTTCCCCAACTCCCCTAGGTGGACTCTCCATGTCCACCGACCCGGTTAAAGCGCAAGGCATTCGCTTTCTATCCTCCCAATCCCGTAAACAACACCCCCGCCACGAGAAGGCAGTGAGTAGGACTTCCCTCGCAGTGGCTATATACGTGCGTCTATGTGAGAACATTTCGAGTGAGCTGACTCTCCCTACCCTCGGCAGTACCAGGGCATTTGCGGGCTGATGTACAATCGATTAGCTTAAAATTTATTTGAATTCTACTGAAGTCATTACCAACAAAGCTTCCATTATGAAACCGGACTTCTTTCTTGATGTTGATGGGTTTGCTATGTGAGGATGAAGTGTAATAACAAAACGCTAAAAACCAACAAAGAAAACCATTATGTTTAAACTGCATGCCTCACTTTGTCACTACTCATGAAAACTTGTGCAAATTTTAAAGTAGGAAATAAATATATGGTGCTGTTCACATGTGGTCCTTTATCCCATTATTGACGCCAATCCACTATATATGGCTTACAATAACGCATGAACCGGTAGTTATTAAGTCATTTTATTGAGGCAAGCTTATTAATAGACTAATACAACCAGTGACCAGCTGATGTCCAGTGTCTTACATGTGTCACACCAATAGTTATTAGGTTTTTATCTTCGGCTTATAATAAGCATCTATTTCAGTCACAAAACAACTTACGAAGAAAGCTAATTATATCGCAGTGTATCCCAGTAAGGGTTTTTTAGCCCAGTTACTTAAGATATGTGAACCCATAGACAGGCTCAACACAACTCACTTTCTGAGTAGATGTAAACTAGCTTTTCGGGGTTACTACGGCAACTAGAAGGTGGACCACGCACGTTTGACAAATATGTGTCATATTTAGGTGATGGAGCACTGTTTTGATTCCATGATGATGATGAATGGTGCTAAAAAAGTAGCGATACTACGTGACTTTAGGTTCACTGTGTCGACTGATCACGTTGATATAACGTGAATGTAGAAAATACAGTGGTCTTGAGTGCTGTTAGAGGTGAGGGCGATTATCACTTCCCGGTTGCCCACACCGTGGAAGGGTTCTGCTGGAGGTACCTGAAAAGGAAATTCGATTAGAGGTGGTCACATTGACCTGAGACTGTGACCGCTGTGCCCAAGGGACAGCTGCTTGAGGTCGGTCACACACGACCTTTTTGTGAGTAATTTTTGTGTTAGCTCCGTACTTGTTAAGACCTTACCGCCGGAGACGGATATCCATGGGATGAGGCGAGGTGTGCATTTTTAGAGTCGACCTTTTCTAACACCACCCCTCCTTGTGAAAAGGCAGCATCGCTGTCATGCTGGTTGTCTGAAGGAAACACCTTACTGCTGTCACACCTCTGTACAGTCAGCAGTACGACTTCGTCTTCGGACCTTGGTTTTGTTGCTTTTAGGCTTACCGCTCTTCAACCGACCTGTCTGGCATGGTAGGACCTTGAGGAACGGTTGTTCCAGCCAGTATAGCTCAGTTGCTTCATCACGACAGGCAAGCCCGACCACCACGTCAAGGTAGCAACAACGGTCAGAAAATAGACTACGAAATATGTTTAGGATTCAGATATTTAGGATTGCCCCCAAATGCCCTGGTACGGCCGAGAGTGGGGAGAGTCCGCTCTCCTTCTCGAAATGCTCTCACATGGCCACGCGTATATAGACTCTGCCAGGGAAGTCCGACTCACTTCCTTCTCGTGGCGGAGGTGTTGTTTACGAAAATGCGAGTACGAAAAGCGAATTTCCGGCGCTTTAACCGGACCCCAAACCAATGGTGCACATGGGCTCCAGTATCCTGAAGGAACAAATGGCGTATGAACCAATCGTTGGTCACCGGCTACCATGGGACTGCATCTCCTTACGATGCTCCACTGCCTTGTGGGTCAGACGTTCAGGTCGAAGGCTCGTGGTGTGGCCCCCTAAAAAAACCACCTGCTTCGGTTTGGACACCCGGGCAGTATCACAGCCCTCACACAAATCAATTGAGATTCGTGTGGTGCATATGTATTTGGTGCCTCCCTGTACTTATACTTATGTGTTAAAATAAATAAATAAATAATATTTCGGATATATACGGAAAGTAGACGAACGACAAAAGAACGGTCAATATAGAACTTCGACATCTAGCCAAGAACCAGAGAATAAAGAGTAAGATAATCTATATAAGGTGATTAGTGTATAAACTAAAAATAAGCAGATTATAGACACCATACGCATAAGCATAAACACACGAATAGAACTTACAAGGTCATGCATAACGGAAGTATGGAAGGGCTCTAAGAGACTAGTTTGGATTGTCTGCTTCGGAGATAGAATAGATTATGCATACGTCAAATGAAAAAGCGACTACAGCGATAAAGCGGTTACAATGTATCATGGGTTCGTAGTGACAACTCCCCACTAAACTCTGCATGAATAGATGAGTTCAAGTTGGTAAACAAACACTAAAAGGCATGATCTAGTACGCGTGTGTCAATCCGAGCATTCACACGGGGAGCCAACGCAAAATACGAGGCGAAAACAAAGCCAATAGAAGTGAAAAACCTTCAGTCCGAAACTAAAGTCGAAGAACAAAGTTTGTGGAATGATTTTATACTGTTGGATTAAAGGAAGAAAATATCCAGTACAGCCCGAAGAGGTGGACGGTAGTTATGAGTATAATAAGACATACTTTATGTACATTTGAACATTTAACATTGCCTTTTAAAATATGCCTTTATCTTTTTGCCTTTCGGCTGTTAACGCATTAATTTTCTATTTTTGAATAACGCGGACCTAATAAACTTCCCTATAAACTTACGGACTTAACTTCAAGTCTTTTAAACGGTGAATCATTAATTTTCTTAATGACTTATTATTAACAATGCGGTTAGGCTACGTTGGACAAAAGCGGTTCAAAATAAAAGGTACTTCAATTACCTCCAAAGAGATTTTCAAGAACTCATCAAGTTATATTGAACAGGAAAAAGTAGCAGTAGTGAAGATAAAAACCTGTACTGTAGAAGGTATTTATAACACTACTGCTTGTACTTTTATCCAGATATTCTAGTCATTATTTTCGAAAGTTATCGTCTTGAATAGTTTGTGTCAATGTTTCCGGAGTACGAAACTCTCAAAGAGCATTTATAGGATCTAAGCCAACACTGGACTACAGCTTCTACGCCGAACAGACCAAAATACTTTGACGACGGATTTAAACAGAAGCATCATAAGGCTTGAAATTACAACAATTACTAGTTCGTATTAACGTGTCGAGTTCAAATATTCCGATAGACTCTGAGGATGTCGCATTTCGTAAAACCAGATAATAAAAAAATTGTATTGTATATATATTTTTTACCAGTCAACAACCTTGGTCACTTACTCATCGGTACATAAAAACCAGTTTACACCAGAAAGTCCCAAGAAGGATCACGAATTTAATATCGGCGCTCTCAATGGAACCCGCCAATAACTCTTTCGAATCCCAGGCAAGCAAATGAAGCGTTAAAAAAATTAAGACTAAATAATGATTATTCACTTGTAAATCAGTCGTATAGTAGGTTTATCGATACTCGATTTACAGACGTCATATGGTTTCTGTTGTGTTTGTAAGAACTTATGATTCCTTGATTCTTAATGACTGTGTGATTTCCAATTCCAAATACAATACATTCGTTTGTTCTCGCCTAATTCTTCTTCGTTTGAATTGTGTTAATCTGGGAATTCCCAGTTTATCTGGTAATTCAAATACTTTTAACCATCGCAGTTTTGCAACGGCGTCATATGATTATTACCCAAGCTCCCAACTTTGGGGAAGTTTTGGGGAAGACGCTGTAGTAAACTTTGGGTAAATTTTAAGGAAATGGCACAAAATCCCCAAAATTTACCCTGACTTTGGGAATTTTCCCCTAAATTTCACCAAACGTTGGGGATTTTCCCCCAAAATTTCCCCTAACTTTGGCGTATTTACCCCACACTTTATTACTTCTACAGAATCGTTTTAACGCAAAACTTATACCGACATCTGCGGACACCACGGAAAACATAGCGAGAATACATACTCTCATTTCTTACTGAGATGTTACATTATTTCTCGTCAATTACGTGTTGCCAAAAAAACTTAACGTTAATCGATTCATCGCTTTCATTAAAAGACTGACTTTTTACACATTTAAATGTTTATTATAGTTAATAAAGTTACAAATTATTCATTTATACGACGTTTTTCATTGCTCTGTTAGTGTAACACAATACGCAGAAGTTGATATGTCATTTGGTATGTTCTAAAAAAATGAAAAAAGACTTTTTAGTTTGCAATCACATGTGAAAATATGTGAAACGTCGATGACGTACAAACAGTATGAAAATGCTGCCAATAATGCGAACAAATAACTTACAGTTGCGTCAGATAAAGCCTGTGAAGCCAGCTGAAAACAAGAGGAATATGACAAAAGTTTTATCAATATAAACATTGATCACAAAGTAATAATAAAAGTGCAATATGTATTATTGCTTTAGCTCACCTTTTCTTTTGATCGCCATCCACGTTTATTAACTTTATCCTTTGCGTCATGCAAGAAAGCCTAACTTGCTGTACCTATGGCGTGTATTAAATCCTTTTCCGGACAAGTCGTACTTGGAAATGGGAACACAGAACACCTATCAATATGTTAATGCAATAGTGTGGACTTACTTTGAACGGTTGAGTAAAATTTGTACTTACTAATACCAAATTTACTTTGTGTTCCGTGCAAAGTGTAATTGTTCGCCAGTTCCGGCGAAAGCACGTAACTCAGACAAGCTTTCGCTGATTTACGAGGATCATCACACAAGAACCCGTATAATCTTCCCACCTAAAATTTGTTCAAATACTTGTAACAACTTACGAAATAATCCCAGAACTGTAAAGATTTTATAAAATCTTCACAATCAAAGAATTCTTAGGTTTTCTGGAAAGTTCAGGAAAATTTCTCCAGTTTAGCACCATGTGAACTGGTAGTCAGGTAGTCTCAGAGTTGGATACGTAGATGTTCACCGAAATCGCACTTTAAAGCTGGTTTCTGAAACTGTAGTATGATATTTCTGATAGTCTGATTCGGAGCAAGGACCAATTCATTGAACTGTCCTCTTCTACGTATTTCAAATTATTTTGTGTAAAAATAATCGGGTGATATATTGAACGGAAGTAAATTATGTTTTCTAGGGTAAGTAAGGCTTCTTAACAAACTATATGTTTATCTACAGATAGCAGTGGTAAAATGAGCTGAGATACCAACTTCCTTGAAGTAATGTGATAAACACAAAGCGTCAAAACATTCTAAATAGTCTTCGAATTCCAGTGGTGATGCGTTGATAAACAAGTTACTGGAATAAATTCGGACCGCGATGCCGAGCGTGAAACTAAGATAGTCCGAAGAAATACTAGTGTAACAACCGAACTTTCAGTGTTTGGTCTTGATGCATTGCCAGCGAAACAAAGTTTATTCGATCAGACCAAACCACGCTCTTCTATATGGCGCAAAAAGCCTTTTTGACTGACTTGTATTAAATCAAACCGGAATACAAACACCATTTAAGATTTATAAAGCTAGTGATTATAGGGATTTATTTACTGCACCAATATCCAATATACACGATACATCAAATTGTGCAGCCTGTATTACGCGGTCAAAATGTCTTTTTTGCTAGGAAAATGAATAATAAATAAGTGTTCAGTACCTGATAGGCAATAAAATCATTTCCAATAAGACTGGATTCGATAAATGGTTTCCAGAAGGTAATCAAAGAAGATATAAGAACATGAAACATACTTACAAAAGATCTGAATAAAAGTTAAGATTCATGACAGGGTGAAAGAACAACAGCGACGAGATTCTAGCTTATTCTTTCTGCTATATCTACTTATCTCAATAAGTCAAGAATTCAGGCATAACTTGGATTCGATGTGTGCAGTATGAAATCACTTTTCGCTGCCATAAAAGACTAAAACATAATATGCTGTTATTAACTGTGCTTTGTCTTAGTTGTTTACTACAGTGATTTGTAGTCAGACTGCAAATGTTATTTGTTGGTGTGTTGTCACTTTACAAAAACTATACAGAGTTGCTTATCTCATTGACTTTAAATGCCAAAACTTTTAGAGATCCTAGAACACCTCGCTCATCATGCTTACTTTTTTCAACAATTTGATCGTGATTTGTAACCCTAAATTTAGTTGTAGCTAAATACTCCAGATATTTCGCTGTATTCCCACATATTTCAGCTTCAAATTGAGGTTGAAACTCCGGACTATCTAGTGACTCTTTTATATTGTATCATTTACTGTTTGAGTTTGTTGGTGATGCTCAAGCTTCAAGTGCTCGGACTCAGTTGATGACTTAGGCAAGAATTTGGCTATTGCCAAATACTTCTGATCTGGAATAGTTTGCAACATGTCAACTTGTGATTAATCGTTGACGTTAGGTTTCTGAAATATTGATTAATTTAATCGATTACATAACAGAGTTCAGCACCAACTATATCCGAAGGCGCTACTTACTAACGACTGTTGCCCTCAATGGAGCATAGGCCACCGACAAGCATTCTCCAACACACTCTGTCTTGGGCCTTCCTTTCCAGTTCTATCCAATTTTTGTTCATTTTTCTCGTGTCTGTCTCCGTTTCTCAGCGTAATGTGTTCCTTGATAATTCTATTTTCTTTGGCCTTGAGAATTTCATGTAAGAGTTTGCCTTGTGACGCAGTTGGGTGTTTTCCTCAATGTGTGTCCTGTCCACTTCCAGCACTTCTTCCTGATTTCTTCCTTCACTGAGATCTGGTTTGTTCTCTCTCATAGAAGGTTGTTGCTGATAGTGTTTGGTCAACGGATCCAAAGTATTTTGCGTAGACAACTGTTAATAAACACTTGTATCTTCTGGATGATGGCTTTCGTAGTTCTCCACGTTTCTGTCCCATACAGTAAAACTGTCTTGACATTTGTATTGAAAATTCTGACCTTGGTTTTGGTTGACAGACAGTTGTTTTGAGTTGCAGATGTTCTTCAATTGTAGATGTGCTACTCTTGCTTTGCCGATCCGTGCCTTCACATATGCATCAGGTCCATCGTGTTCATCAATGATGCTGCACAGACATGCAAAGGTTTTTACGTTCTCCAAATCTCCGTCAAGTATGTTTTGAGTGGTGCATGTTGTGTTGTATCGGAGAATCTTGCTTTTTCGTTTGTGTATGTTAAAACCCACAGCTACTGAGACTGCTGCTACACTGGCCATTTTTTCCCACATTTGTTGTTGCGTATGCAATAGAAAAGCCAGATCATCTGTGATGTCTAGATCGTCCAGCTACATCCTAGTTATTTACTGTATCCCATGCTTCCCTTAGATGTTGACGTCTTCATGATCCAGTCGATCACCAGGAGAAAAGGAAAGAGTCAGAGTGAGAAACCTTGTCTGACACAGGTCTTTATTTCGAACGAGTCTGTGAGCTGGAGCTGGTCGATACAAGGGATTTTTAAAGTGCTCTAACCACCCATTTCTCTGTTTTCCAATGTTGGTGATTACTTTTACTTACTTGCTTTTCACTGGTCGTCCTAGTTTACGATAATTTCCAGCAAGCTTCTTTCTTGAATCATACAGTTTTTCGATTGAGATCATGAACCGATTGATGTTAGACCACCACTGAAAACCTGGAAGCGCTGAGCGTCCGTCTCGCTCTATTGTGAGACTCTTCAACTGAGCACATCCACGATCCTGCTCGCGGAATTCGAACCTAGGGCCTTCAGTCTCGCGCGCAAAGTCTCAATCTCTAGATCAACAGTATTAATGTCTGATCCCAACCAATCCACGAAATTGCACAACCATCTTCCATTGTACCGAATGGATACCTATCTCTGCCCAACGCGCATATGATCCACTGGTCACGTCTTCTCAATAGAACTCCAGGATTTAAATGGTGGCCTAACATCAATCGGTTCATGATCTCAATTCAAAACTTAATCATAACCTTATACTGATAATCAAACAATTGCATCATGTTTTGTTCCCTCGCTGCCTTTTTCGCCGTCATTGCTTGATGTTCCGTTTCACTCGCTTGTTTGCCTCTATGCATTCAGCTTGTGCCATGGCTTTCTCTGCTCTTGTTCGGGTGATATTGATTGCCGCCTTCTTGCTCCTTTATTCCTGAATCTTATCCAGTGTATCGACAATGATTCCACCCTTGTGATGGCGCATCTTGTGGCCGAGAACCTCATGATATGTTGAAGTATTTGCCTCATTCATTTCCCTCCAGTTGTTCTCCATGGTAGTTCCCTCTCCATAGAGTAGATCTTGAAAGGCATGGAACGTATTGTTGTCGAGTCTGTTAGTATCCCGAAGAAAAGCCGTACTAAATTTTTGTGATATTGTCCGCCCCTATGTCCGGTGCTTCTTGAATTTTAATTTCATCCTGGTTATGTGTAGTGTGACTTAGTGAAAAAAATGTGGATTTGTGTATGCGTTTATGTGAGAATATGATGTTACCTATGTCCAGTTTGTGGAAAGTATATACGTTTGCGAATCTAATCATTTTTGTTGTCCCATAATTTCTTCACATCCGGTGTTGTCCATTCCAACCTTGGCATTTAGGTCTACCATCATAATGGTCAAGTCTTTCATCGTGCATTTCTCAAGGACTGACTGTAGCCCATCGTGGAATTGATCTGCGAGTAAGCTGACTGGACCACAGGGAAGCAGCCAAGCTTTGTCCTGTTATTGCGTCGCTGATTTGCGTTCCTCTTGTCAGTACCAAGGTGATATCGTAACATCTGGAACATGGTATGATTATGTCGACAAAATATACATGCCGGCAACCCTCGTATATAATTATTGAATTAATTATTATTAGAGAATAATAGAATTAAACAAAAGATTCATATGTGCACGCGGAATATTCTTTTGTATAAATTCTCTTCAGGTTCTACAACTATACATCTAAATTAATAATCGGAGTAGTGGTCAGGTTTGGGATAAAGTGAATGGTTAAGCGTTACAGCATGTGAAATAAGGATTGTTAAATAAGATAAAATTGTTAATGCTATATGGCTGTTGATATATAACCATATATTATTCTTAAGATGGTAGGAACTTTTAGAGAAAATTATGTGGGTGAAGTAGTGGGGATGAATTTTATATACGTGTAGTTCATACAGTTGTAGTGTGGCGTCGAGTCGCGGTTGATATGATCACCACTACAAGAAGACTACGTGCCAGGTAATCAATAAGATCCCCATAAGCAAATATCAGAAGGCAGATAATGGCTGTAGTCGAGATGTATTTGTTTGCGATCTCGTGGTATCGAAAGAATACCTTGCCAAAGGAGTGCAAGTGGATTCACTGAGCAAGCGTAAGCGCGTTCAAGGTCACAACCAACGGAAGGAAGAATGTCTTTGGTACAGTTAAACAAACAAGTACAGTAAAACAATCACTGGTACAATTGGTTATAATAGCAATTAATTCCATCACACCAATCGCGTTCTGTTGATAAAAGTAGTTCGCTACACAGTCGTTACCTCAGATAGACAATAATGGAAACGAAGCAGACTGGAGAAGTGAACCATGTCAACTGGTTATACCACTGAATACAAGCGTTAGTATAACTGAATGTGGATATTGGGTAGTATGGCAAAGAGACAGATAATGGATCAAAGAATAAGTGAAAGACATATGCACAAAAGTGTGTACAAGACGCACAAGCGTAGAAATAGGAGGGCATGTTAATAAGACATGTATGTGTGGTTCTGGTCACAATTCCATCTGAGTAGAATAGAAAAGCTATTATGAAGGTAAAAATGACTCAATAGTTACGAGTTATTGAAGTCTACTGGGAAGCTCGAACGAATTATGTGAATGTGAATTAGTGCTAGACAGTAGAACTCTTACGAAAGTAATAAGTTATGGTCATCGTGAATAATACAGTGCAAATCGTTCTGTCCTTTACTATTACACAAATCTATGTACACATAAGCTGAAACCACGGAAAAAGTAAAATCGTGCTTTCTCATTTACGGCATCTTTTCTACATCGCATATTATTTATTTTATTCAGGACTTTTTAACGTTGAATTATTGTTCTCATTATCAACAGTTAGCAACAATATTTACTCCTAAAAAACAGACACACGCTACTTCAATAACACCACAGTGTCTATTCGGTACTATAAACCACAGAGAGTGCGAACTAAACCGTGGACGCTACTTTTCACTTTATACGAAGACAGTTTTGTTGTATTGTAGATCCAGTGAAACAGACAAATCTCTCATCATGCTGAGCAGTTTCTACATTAGACTTTAGACTGCTGATTGTCAGGCAGCCTATCAAACGTTGTTAAATTCAAGAATGACTAACGCAGAATAATCTTTTGTACGCCGTGGGCTTGCCCGTGCGGCATTTGTCGCACTTTGTTTCTTGAACCTATACTTACTAGGGCATTTATTCAGTAACATCACGTTTGTTCTATACGGTCAACAAAGTAGCCACAGTCCCTAGTTACCCCGAAAAGGGAAATCTACCTTGGGTACTAACTCAGGTGGACCGCAATCGTAGGCATAGATAGCCTACACTGACGGTATAGACTATCACGATAGAATAAATTTTGACACTTAAATATATGCACGGCCTTACCGCAGCATTCACAACGTCGAACAAGCATGGAGAAGGGGCGCAAAGTCGGTGATAATGTCTAAAAATAAGTTTTGCAAAGATAGACTCTGACACCTGGGATTATATACGCTGTGCTGTAGGAGCATGATGAGGGATCTTTTTATTGTAAATGACACATTAAATACTCCAAATTACTCTAATACAAACATCGTAGCAGAGCCTCATAATGCTCCGCGAGGCAACTGCTGAAAAATTGCATATCAGAGGTTGGAAACTCAGGTGAACTCTAGTCTTTTCACATTGATAGTTTTTCCCACTCAGAATGCTCTCCTAGCCGAAGCGGGCACAGCCTGTTCAATGGACAACTTCGAGAGCAGACTTGACAGACATAGGTTACAATCTTCCTCTTTGACTAGCTTTACCTGATGCGCGTTACGTAGCTTACCTTCCACTTTATTATGACATACAACTAACTCATTCCTAACTCGTTTCTTATATTCGCTGTTTATCCGTTATCCTTACATTCGTTTTCATTAATGACTAGTTTGTCATTCATTTGTTTCTTCAGACAATCATTTTTTTTAGCGTTTATGCATTTATTTTTTTCATACGATTCCACATTGGAACCTGTCAAACTCCTGCCTGTCAATATAGTAGTTGCCAGTTCCATAAACCCTACCGGCGTGTGATAAACTCACTCAGATTACTAGGTACACAGTTCCACATGTAACTACCAAATTAACTGGAATTATTGTATTTGAGTAGCTAGACGAATCCCACTGAACATTGCTAAGGACCTGAGAATGTGTGGAAATAGGAAGAAGTGAGCCAAAGAATATCATCCAGTTTATATAAGCTCATCAAAAAGATGTCCAGTGAGGGACTGAGACAATTAGAAGGCGCTTAGTGCCGACCTTGACCTTGAATATCATGGACCTATTCGGGCTTCATAAACCTTCTCTCCTCGAGGTGTCGTCTGGTAGTATCTAAATATCTAAGCATATGTTTCTCAGCGCTTGAAAATCATTTAAAGGATTGTTTCGAAACTGTCAAGTGCTCGATTATTGATTGTCCTGATTTGACAAGTTCACCATATGGCCTTACATTAAGAGGTGTTCAAATTTTCGAATTATTCTCATAATTCTCAAGGGTTAAGTGGTAAAGGTATAATTTGTGATGTTGGGAGCTTTGATTACCTTTTGCCTGTCCCTAAAAAGGATAGGGTATGTATCGTTTTGTCTGATTTATTGGCAAAGCATTATGACCTTTTAGATGTATTTCGAAGTGCTGGGGTAGCTGCTGGTGCTGTAATCGGGGCTGGTGCTGGACCATTTTTTCTTACTGGATCAAACTCTGAGGTAATGCTAATCTTAATATATTCCCTATTGTGATACGGTACATGTATTCATCAATCCAACTGAACTCAGCTTGAGCAAACAATAAATTTACATATATGTAACTATATGTCTATTCCTCGTAAACACCGACGGAATAGCGTGGAATTTTTAGGTTAAACAACCCCAAATACTTGTCGGCTGCAATATTTGTGACATATTTCTGGAGCTTTTCACTCGTTCTAAGTGCACTACATTATTGAATACCTAAAATATTGAATGTAAATATGGTGCTAAGGAGCGTCTGATTTACGGAGACTCAATATTTGGACGACGTATTTATTCTACGTTCACAACTAGTTAAACCGGTATGACCAAATGAAATAGCTCTATAGACTTGCTTTTTCATGATGAAATTTCCGATTGCCACTTAATTTCCTCTACCTAAGGTGGGTTAGAATAGTTTATAATAAGAACTGTACTTCCTTCCTGTTGATCTTAAACAATGAAATTTGTCAGTTATGATTAACATTTCATCCTGACCAGATTGATTTGATAATTACTTCCTAGTTTTAAGTAATATTTGTCTTATGGCTTGAAGCAGAATCCAGGATACGGATTCCACTTTATTTGGGGCTTTTGGTTGAATATATTTGAAAATATACTGTTGTAGACAGGTCGTTTGTAATCCTTAATATCAGCGGTTTGATGCTAACCCTTTTATTTATCTAAACATAAACATTGGTGCAGAGGGGCACTAATATATTTATGTGCTTTACAACGAATCATTAAACGAGACACTGCGCGAGCGCACAAGTTGGGGCAGGTGGTTTTACTAGAGGGCCACTCCCGTAGAAGTCTAGTCTACAAGACAATTGAGCAACGTTACATGTCCCATAGTTGTTGGTGACTAACAATAGGTTCATACGCCACTTGTCCCCTCAGAATCTTGCAGTCTGTGTTGACCACTAGTTTGGAATCACGGTTTTCCAACTCCCTTAAGTGCATCCTCCCCAATGTCCCCAAATGCCCTGGTACGGCCGAGAGTGGGGAGAGTCCGCTCTCCTTCTCGAAATGCTCTCACATGGCCACGCGTATATAGACTCTGCCAGGGAAGTCCTACTCACTGCCTTCTCGTGGCGGAGGTGTTGTTTACGAAAATGCGAGTACGAAAAGCGAATTTCCGGCGCTTTAACCGGACCCCAAACCAATGGTGCACATGGGCTCCAGTATCCTGAAGGAACAAATGGCGTATGAACCAATCGTTGGTCACCGGGTACCATGGGACTGCATCTCCTTACAATGCTCCACTGCCTTGTGGGTCAGACGTTCAGGTCGAAGGCTCGTGGTGTGGCCCCCTAAAAAAGTCACCTGCTTCGGTTTGGGCACCCGGGCAGTATCACAGCCCTCACACAAATCGAGATTCGTGTGGCGCATATGTATTTGGTGCCTCCCTGTACCAATACCTATGTGTTAAAATAAATAATAAATATAAAATCCTCCCCGATTCGCTTACCGGACGTTTTCTTTTCGTCCTGTTGATTCTTTAAATTACACATGCGGTTGGAGAGAACAGTAAGTGGGACTTTTCTTGCAGTGGTTATATACTCGTGGCCATATGAGAGCATTCCGACAGGCAGAGCGGGCCCTTCATCTGTCATTTGGGGGATAACCCTTACAACTAAACATTCTGTACGTTGAATATGTTAGTGACTATGTGGACTCAGCGGCTTTGTACATAACGTATGGAGGTTCAAATCATCTAGTACCGGGTTAGAGTTCCAATGTGAGCGTCAATGCTGGGATTAGGTTGCATCCAACTGACGAGTCCCAGACAGTAAGAAACTCGTGACCTAGATTCTTGTGTTTTGTTTGTTCATAGTGTTGATGCATTTAAGCACTTGTCTTTGTTTCCGTTAATTGCTAATAATTTTGGTCTTCATTTTTATTTTAAAAGTTGTTTAGGGCGACTCACTGTGGTTTAATACTTATTCATTCCCTTTCTCTTTTGATAATTACCCTACTTATCTTTTAGATGGTTATAAATATTTCTTATGAAAATGGTGTTGTAAAAAATGGTTCGTTATTTGGATCATATGATAAAGAAGTAAGTATATTTAATGCATTCTCACCATCTTTTTTTTAGTTAAAATGTTTATAATTCTGTACAAGACTAAATCTAGATTAATAATTATCTGCATAAAAGGGTTAGTTTGCTATTAATAGCGTATGACTACCGTTTAAAATAAATTCAAAAAGGGGATTGTAGATTCGAGTTTCATGCTTGCTAGTATTCATTAATTGTTTACTGCTTGACTAAAGACGCTGGTGCTTACCAACATAATTCAAATATATAGCTGGTAACTTCGTGGATTAACTTAACGTCTTAATTTGACACCTGACTTTCATTGTCGTATGTATTAGACTGTCGAATAGCGAAAAAATATTTATCTGAACATAAATATTGGTACAAATGACCAAAATAAATATGTTCCATACACATAAGTGAGTGAAATTCTGAAGATATAGATGACGAAGAGCGAATATAATTCAAAAAATAATTAGTTGAGTGAAGATAAGTGAACGAGAATAGTATATAATGAGAGAAACAGTTCAGTTAAGAAAAATTAAATTAAGAATTCCTTCAGTTAAATAAGTTTCTCTCATTTTTATAAATAGAATATAATAAAATTGCGGGGGTACCTCCACTTTTTTTCTGAGCCATACCTGGTAATTTCTTAAGTCACTGATTTGCACTATTCCTAGGACCTTATTATGTCTTTAAATCCATTGATGAACATCACATGCCCAGCAACCGGTCAAAATTCTGATCCTGATGCCGTCTATTGCGCGTTTACCATTTCCTCGAGAGCCTTGTGTCCCTAGACTGGTCAATTACACCCCCGGCTAGCACTACTAACATCTAGGTTTCTGTTGGTTCACTATTCGCTAGCTCCAGCCTTAAGCCAAAAATTCAGCAACCAGCCTCTACTATATCTATCAGACAGACGTAGTTTATATGCAGACATACCAGACTGCATCACACCATAAAGTGGAAAATAACCGTTATACATAAAGAAGCCAAAACTGGTCGTAAATAGTGGAGACTGCAATCAATAAACTGACAGTAAATTAGGAATGGTAAATAGTATAACAGTATTCAATGGGTTTCCCGAAAGCTCATAACGAGAGGAATATATATACATGATAATCGAGTTACTCAGTAATTATACAACAAAATTATAATAGTGCGAATAGTGCACAATGTGGAATTTTTATGGATGGCATTCGTAGTACTTATCCAAGTCACTGAAGCCTGTATTGTAGGGTGGGGTTACCAATTGAATTGTTGTGATTATACCTCTTAAATGTTCATAAAAACACATCATTTATTGTTGTTAATTAACTTTCCAATTGTTAGTGAATAAAGACTGACAGCAAGTCGAATTACAATATATTGTGTTTAGTTAAGTGATTCGACTAACTCACACTTTTTTAAAGTTATCTAGTTCTTAGTAGTAGGTTTGGGGAAATATTTTTTTGGAATTCAAAAGAAAAAGGTAGCTTTCATTATCTTGTTATTGATATTCAAGAGTACAGTTTGATGGATTCCTATTGAGAGTGCTAATCATTGAAAAGCAATATTGAGGCAATTTCTTCAAAATTTACATATACCTAATAAAGAATGATCAATTGTAGTCCTTAACAGACTATAAAAAATAAAATTCACATTTATTGCACTGGCTTATTGGCTATCTGGACTTGCGTCCAGTATTTGAAGCAAAAAAGTTATTAGGTTCAATTTTCATTATTGACATAAACACTGAAATGTAGATACATGCAACTAATGAGTCCCAGGTAGTAGAATGAAACACTCTTTTTAAATTTTACTATTAGCCATTATTTAACTTTAATAAAATTTTAATATATTTCAATATTTGATTATCTTTATATACTTTAACAATCTTTTATTGTTATTCTAGAATAATAAACCTTTGCTAACAAAAGCTGATAATACCAAATTTGCTTTGTTAGGTCAAATGTTCATGTGTGAAGGTAAACCTGGACCGGTAAGTGAAATGATGAATATAACGATAATTCACATTAAAATTTTAATTTCTCCTCTTTTTTTGTTTCAAATTTCTATGCATTCTACGCAGACTTAGATGAAAGAAAGAGATTAGTAGTGACTGGTTAAAGCTTACTTTTTATTATTAAAATAAATAACATATCAAATTACTTATTAATTAATCATCTTTCATCACGCAGTACCGTATGGATTTGAATAGGATCACTAGAAGTAAGTGAAATAACAGTTATTTTTGGATTGGTCTATCACGAATGGAATTAATAATCGAAAACTGTCAAGACCACTCGATTCTGCCGCTGATATGTATGCTTCTTGTAGGGGTGCCGAATTCAGCTACTTGAATGAGAAAATCAAGACTCAGTAGAAAGCTTTTATTGGTTAACCGAATTGAGAATTTATACACAACTCTTTCGTAAATTCAGATACATGTGTGGTGGTCGGTGTTCGATATATTCCTTAAACTCCGTATACAGTTCGTCTCGGTAACCGTCACCAAATACTGCTCCAACGGTATATTAATCAGAAGGCGAATACGAAGCGTTAATTACGTTTATTAAGAGACCACACACAGATATCCAAAATTACAGATGCGTTAAGCAAGCATGAAATAGTTGTGCCGAAAGGCAAACAGGCAAGCGAGCGGGCGAGAGAGAGCAAGGGCAAGAGCGAGCGATCGAGCGAGTGAATGAACGAGCGAGCGAGTCATGAATATGAATAACATGGACATATATATACATAGTGAAATGAATGAATCATCGAGTCAATTAAGCGGTTAATAGTAAAGCTAGTAGCGTGAATAAATGCGTAGGCAGTAAGGCTTGTCGAGCATACATATTCATACAAGGATAACAATAATAAAGGTACATACATTCGCAACAGTAATAAGGATACAATAAATTATTATAGTGCAGGTGACTTTGTCCGTTTAATAAAGTTAATAAAAGGGCTTAACCGAATTAGGTGAGAGCAAACTCAATTGAATGTGAGTTGCTATACATGTCCTTCAGAAAATAAAGCTGTATTTTCAACCAGTAGCGTGTTTATTTCCTTAGAAAATTGAGCTAAGTCCCTTCACCATTTTTCATTCATTATTTAGCCCATGTTTAATTTACTAAATGTAACAGAAAGTTTCTGTAATATAACACGGTGAAGTGAAAGATGTTTATTGGTATGCATTATCAGAACAAAACTTGCGTGTAAATTAGTCAATTTTTACCCGTTGAGTTGCAACTTTCAATCTTGGACCATTTTTGGTTTTAGTAACGCAGTAGTAGTTACAAGTCTTCACCCATGAAAGTACGACTCCAAGCAGCTAAGCTTTGTCCTGTTATTGCGTTGTTGACTTTCGTTCCTCTTGTCGGTACCAGGGTGATATTGTAGTGAACAAAACACCAGTGAGGACAATCCAATGTATTTAACAACAAATTACAGAGCTAGTTAGTAAAATCAAACAACCATATATTGAATCGTTAATTTGCAAATTATTCAACAATTGTCTCAAATCCCTCAGAATCCCCTTGTTCTTGCATTTTCGTACAAATTGCATTCTGTCTTCATTCTTTATTGTTCAATCTTCTTATCTCTCTGCCGCCAGACATTCTGTTCAGTGCTCACGTCATATACTACTTATGTCTACATAAGTAGCACACACCACATCTGGAACATGGTATGATTATGTCGACAAAATATACATGCCGGCAACCCTCGTATATAATTATTGAATTAATTATTATTAGAGAATAATAGAATTAAACAAAAGATTCATATGTGCACGCGGAATATTCTTTTGTATAAATTCTCTTCAGGTTCTACAACTATACATCTAAATTAATAATCGGAGTAGTGGTCAGGTTTGGGATAATGTGAATGGTTGAACGTTATGGCATGTGAAATAAGGATTGTTAAATAAGATAAAATTGTTAATGCCATATGACTGTTGATATATAACCATATATTATTCTTAAGATGGTAGGAACCTTTAGAGAAAATTATGTGGGTGAAGTAGTGGGAATGAATTTTAGATACATGTAGTTCATACAGTCGTTTCCTCAGACAGACAATAAGGGAAACGAAGCAAACTGGAGAAATGAACCATGTCAACTGGTTATACCACTGAATACAAGCGTTAGTATAACTGAATGTAGATGTTGGGTAGTATGGCAAAGAGACAGATACTGGATCAAAGAATATGTGATAAACATATGCACAAAAGTGTGTACAAGACGCATAAGCGTAGAAATAGGAGGGCATGTTAATAAGACATGTATGTGTGGTTCTGGTCACAATTCCATCTGAGTAGAATAGAAAAGCTATTATGAAGGTAAAAATGACTCAATAGTTACAAGTTATTGAAGTCTACTGGGAAGCTCGAACGAATTATGTGAATGTGAATTAGTGCTAGACAGTAGGATTCCTCCGTCTTCCATTGTCCTACCGCGGAAATCTCAAGTATTAATCATTGTCTTGTTCAATTTCTTTTTCTTATTTGTAAAGTAGGCAGTTGTTCTTTGTATCTACTGTATAAATTGGTATTTTGAAATAGTAGAGAAGATTAGTAGTTCGGAACAAAACTCCACCAAAATTAATATTCCTTAATAAAAAAGGAAATTTCATTCATTGAAACGTTTTCATTCTTGTAAGTTCTAGTAAACGTTTGCAAATTACTCAGGTTATTGGCTAATGTAAAGTTATTTGCTACTCTTTTGTTGTTTCAAAATATGTTTAGCGGTAAATAAATGCCTAAAATAAATAGTTCTGTAAGTCTTCTTCACCACTGCCAGGGATGTCCTACTCACTTCCTTCCCTCGGAGTGTTTACGAAACTGAGAGGACAAAGAATGTTCGGTGCTTCAGTGGATCGGTGGATTCGGAGGACCCGACTAGGGAAGTTGGAAAACCCTCATTCAGACCAATGGTGCACGTGGGCTCCAGGAACCTCAGGGAACAAATAGCTTCTATGGGACTACATCTCGACGTTGCTCTACTGTCTTGTGGATCAGACTCTTAGGTTAAAGGCTCATGGAGTTGCCCTCTAAGAAAGCCATCTGCTTCGGTTTGGGCTCCCAGACAGTATCTCAGGCCTCACACAAATGGAACGACTTATGTGGCGCATATCTATTTTGTACCAATATTTGTGTTTAAATAAATAAATACTTTGACATTGTTGACCTGATTAGTTTTACTGGACGCACACATTTAACTGAAGGCACTCAGTCAGGTATCCGCACCAGATCTCCAATGAGTACATCGTGCTACGCAACTCTTACAATTTCTAGTCAGCTTAGACCAAACAGCTCTCAATATATCGATAACATTACGAATATATCTTCGAACCCCTTTTAAATTGACGTGGTTGGTATACTTAGATTACAGAGGTGTTAGGTGTAAAAGCGTTGTCAAACTCCTAATACCTGTGTTACCTTTATAAGTATGTAAATTTCTCTTAAATTAATAGTCATTCAATTATTTTCTTATTGAAAAAGTAACTGGAAGATTTCCAAAATTTCTTTTGAATAAATAATTCTCAAATCATAAAAACCACATGCGTTCCACATCCGAACAAAACAAAAATGCTTCTCATGGAATTCAACTAATCGAATCGCATATGGATATCATATACAACCAAATAAGTAATTATTTCAATTTAGTACCCCGTATCAATTATGTTTCTCTATCGATGAACATGGTTTTCTACCTCCCACGTTGATCGGATCATTTGACACTAATTGGTTTTGAAGCTATCTAAACACATGTTCAATGACCTTTGATTGGACTATTCGATTACTCTTCCTTATTTTTATGTGTCCACACAAACATGTAAATTGGTAAATGCTATATCCCGATGAGAATAATGAATGGTAACTGTTGGAATGTATTTCTGGACTAATACTATACGTATATTTTTACTGTATAATTGTTAAGTAGCTAAATTATTCATATTGGTGTTCCTCTTGTCACAAGTTATACTTTGACCTATAGACTATTATTATACGATTTACCATTCTTGGGTTATGACCTGTCTACCAATCACAATCTCCCACATTGTCACATTTGGCTTAATCTTGTGCAAATGTTGTTTCCTATTTTATGGTACGATGTAGTCTGTTTGATTGGTATATAAACCTAGTATGTTTGAAATAAATGATTCATATTGCAGAGGCTGAGATTGGTGTTCTGCAAATAACAGGCAGGGCTAGTCGGGAAGCAGGATTGATAACAAAACCAGCTTGCGTGGGGCAATACTTAAATTTCCATAGTTTCTGTCCATCGCAATACAAGCGAGGCTTGATTAAGTGTCTCTTTAATAGAATTCAAAGAATTTGCACTACTGACACGGTTGAAAAAGATGAAAAGTTGCTGACTGACACATTAATATCAAATGGTTATCCACTAAAGTTTATTAATGGGTGAAAAAGTCAGTCAACGCCAAGATCTCTCGTTTATTCGGCCCCAAAGAAAAAAGTTTATATTGATCTACCATATAGAGGTGAATCCAATAGAATGGTTTTAAGACAGAGATTGAAAGTAGCCATCGAGAAAACCTATTATGCTGCTCAACTGGTTGCGATCGAAAAGTCTAAGTCCATGATTCCAAATAGATCTAGACAATACACAAGTGTTTGCGTCACATCCCATTGTGTTTACTGTTATAACTTGTACCCTGTGTCCTATTAATGTATAACGTGATGACACCACCAATTAGAGAACAATGACTTATCGACCGGACCAATGATGCATAAAACCCGTATCAGCAGTCTAGAGCCCTTATCGATCCTGCTTCCCGACTAGCCCTGCCTGTTATTTGCAGAACACCAATCTCAGCCTCTGCAATATGAATCATTTATTTCAAACATACTAGGTTTATATACCAATCAAACAGACTACATCGTACCATAAAATAGGAAACAACATTTGCACAAGATTAAGCCAAATGTGACAATGTGGGAGATTGTGATTGGTAGACAGGTCATAACCCAAGAATGGTAAATCGTATAATAATAGTCTATAGGTCAAAGTATAACTTGTGACAAGAGGAACACCAATATGAATAATTTAGCTACTTAACAATTATACAGTAAAAATATACGTATAGTATTAGTCCAGAAATACATTCCAACAGTTACCATTCATTATTCTCATCGGGATATAGCATTTACCAATTTACATGTTTGTGTGGACACATAAAAATAAGGAAGAGTAATCGAATAGTCCAATCAAAGGTCATTGAACATGTGTTTAGATAGCTTCAAAACCAATTAGTGTCAAATGATCCGATCAACGTGGGAGGTAGAAAACCATGTTCATCGATAGAGAAACATACAATTGATACATGGTACAAAATTAACATCAATACAGCTTTTAGGACATTGTATTGAAATTGTCAAGAACGAATTCTTAACTTTTTGAGGTCTTCTCTAATCGTAAATTTCATGCCCCTTTTTGTGTACAAAAACAATTCTTCGTAACGTCGAATTCTTTTAATTAAAAAACTTGTGGATCATGAAAAACTGAGCTCCTACTACGTCAACACTCTAACCCACCGCCATTGACTTCATATCTATGGTTTTACCCCCTAAAGTTTTTCGTTACGTCTACAGAATGACATAACGACTGCCAAGTATTTGTCTTATTAATGTGGAACTTTTTGAGAATATTCGGGAATAGAAAATTATTGAAGCATTTTAAGATGATTCATTTGTAAGATCAAACTGTAAAGCCTGATATTTTTGTGTGAATACCCTTTTTGAGGTAGGATGTTTTTAAAAGTTTTGCGAAAAAAAATATTTTTCAATGTTCAGTAAAAATTCAATCGATATTTGACACTTTTGATCATTTTTTCATTCATTCAATACTACATATAAGAGTGTAATTCCCGTTGAAGATTTCATTTTCGTCAACTAAAGCTGTTTACAAATATCTTCTGTGAACATGCTACTGTAGAACATTCCAACTTGCTGGATGAAAGAAAAACAGATAAAGCGAAGATTAGAACTTGCAATGAAGTCTTCAGTGTAAAATATGCTCTTATGCACAGCATTCAATCACTAAATGAACGGAACAATACTAAATATTACACACATATTGAACACTGAGAAGCAGATGTGCTACAAATTCATGGATATGTCCCTTATCCCTATTATCAGTTATTGATTTGATCATATCAACCACTGTCTTTCTACATATATATATGCATGTGCGTATGATAAGTCGGGATAAGAAGACGAGTTCATGGGTTCGCTGTAACTGAGTGTAACACATTCTCAGTGTAATATTTTAGTCAGTACAATATCGGGTTTATATTTTCTAGCGTTACATTATTCCATATCAATATGTTTTGCACAAATTAACAATCACTGATATGAACTACTTACTATACAGTGTGGTTGATAATTATACTATTTGTATTATTCTGTATGATATTCGTTTATATTTTACAGTGTGACCCTATGTATCATTTCATTTGTATGATGTTTATAAACTAAACATCAATTGTGTGCAAAATTCGTATATAAATGAGTGTATTCGGGTTAACAATGACATCTTCTTGGATGACTTGTTGTGTTGTTATATATTCATACATACTAGTTTATGTTTTCTCCTTAGGCTTAGGAATTATAATGGTTCCCAGTGGTCAAGTATAAGTAAATAAGACCGTGTGCACAACAGAAACCAGTCATGTACAAAATAGGACATATATATATATATATATATATATATATATATATATATATATACATGGGTCTATCCAAGTTTTTCAATGCGAATTCACAATTGCATAAGCTGATTAATCATTATTATTCTGATTTTAAGTTCTTAATGTTTCGTTAGTTATTTGTTGTTTAATCAACTAATCAGTTGTTTAGTGTAAGAACTTATGATTTTCTTTCTTTTTAAATAAAGGTTATCGAATTAAATGTATCTGGGCGTATTCGAGATGGAAAATTCGACGCAATGATTCGTGAGGCATTACATGTAAAATATGGTCATTTAAATGATGCTGTTGGTTTGGGTGGAGTTATAGTTCAAGAAAAAGGCAAATCATTATATCATGTACTTGTAAGTGTATCTTTTTTTTATTACAAAAATTCCAATTGTCATACCATGGGAGTTGTGAAAAGGTTTTTACATCATGGTTTGACTTGGATTGGACGACCATTGGGAACTGTGAAGCACAGCTAGGCTGCTGTTTCATTCTAGTATATGAAGCTCAGCAGTGGCAGTACACATCTATGACCACATTAAAGATCTGATCTAGAACCTTCAGGGCTCATGTTGAGTGCTTAAACTTCATTCAGTCGCTTGCTATAAACTAGCTGTCATACAAATAATGTGGATTAAAATCTGCAGTACATAAACTTAGTAAATATATTTTACGAAATCAAGTAAATATGAATCCACGTAAGTAGTCTGCGAACCACTAGTTTTGTGTGTATATGTACCTATGTGTTGGAAACTTCCAAGGAATCTTCGATATAGTCTTCACAAGTCAGGCAGATACTGAAAATATCTTATTTAATCCAACTAAGAACATTTTCAAAACAAAAGGTTATGTCGCACTTTAAATAGGTAGTTAGATATTCTGCCATTAAATTTAGTAAGCTTCCAGAAGCTTTTAGAACGTTAAGGCCATTTGTAAATCTATAAATAACCTTGTTTTCTGTACATTAATTAACCTCAAAGTAAATCTTTTATTTGAGGCTCAAGTGTAGAACTATTTGAACATTCGAACAGCAGACATTTAATGACATGGATAAGATTCGAACTAACACAGTGAAACTTCAGTGAAGACTTATTTGGATCATTCACTTCTACTAGTCTGCCTAAAAAACTGAAGTGAGACGAAATACAGTTTGAATCAACCACTTAATGGGTGGTTTGTATCAACTTACAGGTATTATCACTTCTGTTCATAAGTTCTACAAGGTAACTAGGAGAAAAGAGAGAAACTATAGGAGTATTCTTTTACTGGATTAGTCTTGTCTTTCAGTGTAATTACGACAAATAACTATATACTTTTAATACATATATTGCTCACTTTACTAAAGATTATCTTAAAAGAGGAAATCAACAGACAAGTCCTTAGTCTTCAAGATGTCCCCTAGTACAACCAAGGGTGGAAGACCCCGCTCTCCTTCTGGGAATGATCTGATATGATCCCATATATTTAGCTAGGGAAATCCTATTCACTGACTTCCTTCGAAGGGAGTGTTGTTTACGAAATTGAGAGGACGAAAAGAGAATGTTCGGCGCTTCAACAGGTCTATGGATACTGAGGATCCACCTAGGGAAGTTGGAAAACCCTGATTCCAAACCAATAGTGCACATGGGCTCCCGGATCTTGAGGGAACAAATGGCGTATGAACCTATTGTTGCTCACTGACTACCATACGACCACATCTACACACGCTGCCCTACTGCCTTGTGGATTAGATCTCTAGATCAAAGGCTCGTGGAGTGGCCTTCTTGGAAAACCATCTACTTCGGTTTGCTTACCCGAACAGTGCCCTCTTCCACACAAATTTGATGGCAACTACCTTTTGGGGTGCATATATATTTGGGTGCCCTTTCATACCAATCTTTATGTGTTTAAATAGTAATTAATAATAAGTCTTTAGGATGAAGTTGTGGTTTACAAAGTTCCTTTCTTCATTGTTTGACTTTTGGTCTGCAATCAAACCGGCCTCCTTTGCCCCCCCCCCCCGAACTTTGTTTATTTACAGCCTGAATTCTCACAAGAACCACTTGATTCAGGTGAGAAACTTCGTAATTGGATTAAAATGTTTGAAATGGAATCTCCTGTGATTTCAGTTGGAATCGCTGTATCACACGATCCTGTAAGTTGATTATGTTGTTCCTTTACTACATATGATGATATCCATTTATATTTAATCAAATAAATTGTCAATTGACTTAACTTGTTAAAGATGATATTCAATGTGGGACTTTTTTCTTACGCCTGTTACTCACAATGGAGCATAGGCCGCCGACAAGCATTCTCCAACACACTCTGTCTTGGGCCTTCCTTTCCAGTTCTATCCAATTTTTGTTCATTTTTCTCGTGTCTGTCTCCGTTTCTCAGCGTAATGTGTTCCTTGATAATTCTATTTTCTTTGGCCTTGAGAATTTCATGTAAGAGTTTGCCTTGTGACGCAGTTGGGTGTTTTCCTCAATGTGTGTCCTGTCCACTTCCAGCACTTCTTCCTGATTTCTTCCTTCACTGAGATCTGGTTTGTTCTCTCTCATAGAAGGTTGTTGCTGATAGTGTTTGGTCAACGGATCCAAAGTATTTTGCGTAGACAACTGTTAATAAACACTTGTATCTTCTGGATGATGGCTTTCGTAGTTCTCCACGTTTCTGTCCCATACAGTAAAACTGTCTTGACATTTGTATTGAAAATTCTGACCTTGGTTTTGGTTGACAGACAGTTGTTTTGAGTTGCAGATGTTCTTCAATTATAGATGTGCTGCTCTTGCTTTACCAATCCGCGCCTTCAGATTTTTTTCTGATATATTATCGGTCAGTCGACCGTAAGAAGTATAATACTTAAAACAGATAAGTCGATTCAAGTTCTTATATCCTAATTATTCTCACAGTGCAAGAACAAAACTAGAAGCAAATTATTACGGATTCCATCTTTTATACGTCCACCAATTTATTAAATCCATTTATGAATTGGTCCTCTTTTTGTTCTGTTAGTCTCTAGAGGCCTTCACTCATCCACCAAGTTTGCTGATGCGAATTGGTTCATTTAAACTCTTTCTGTCTTCAAACTGCCCATTCAAGACATGAGAAAATCTTACAGAATAATGGTGTCTATATTTTCTGACTTAAAAAAATATTCACATGATCATTATATGTATATACATCAAGTATTAATGCGCAATATATCATAAATGGGAAGTCACATTCTATTCGTTTCTAGGTTATTTGTAGCTTAAAACTGAGCAGCAAACATATGATTAAATAGCTGTAATTTTCCTTACAGTTAACGAGTTCAGTGTTAACTTACGATTAACGTGACACAATTTATACCATTAGAATAAATCTTTGATAAATACGTAATATGAGTAGTTTATGTAATAATGCATCGTAGAATAATCTTCAATGTTCTATCTTAATTATTTCACCCTTATCTAACACTACCATTTGTAGTGATAATCTAATCAGTAACAGCGTAGTATAAGGACGAATAGTCGGGACAAATTTCCAGCTAGTTTCGAATCAATCAGAGAACAACTTTTACTAAATGGATAATTTATGGAAAAGTAAACAATGATATTGCAATTTAAACTAATTTTATACAATCAATAAGTCTATTAATATCTTCTACAAATTACTCTGTCTGTCAATCGAGAAAATAAGATATAACCCCGTCTTAATGAACATCTTATTGAACTCTTAAAAGGATCTGAAGAGATTTTCGAGAATCGCCACATTGTTCTTGGTTAGACTTAGGTATTTAGGGTGTGAAGCTAGCATTTTCGTCGCAAATCGACATCAGCTATAATGTAAAAATGTTCTGGTCGAAAAAGTCCAGTGTTTTCATCAAATAATATCACTTTTTAACCTGGTCTCCTCTAGACTTCTTACTACCTCAGTCAGTCAGTTACAACGTAAGACCAGGGACATATATGCATCGGTCCAAGTTGCCATACGTTATTAGCACAACAAAATGAACACCGAATTCATAGACTGTCAATTCAATGGTGGTAATATAAGGATATAGTACAGGAAGAAAGAATTAGCTGGTAGAAAGAAAGATATAAAGTAATTCTTACTACCTACTCTTATGTTAACCACCAGCATGGAGCACGCCATCGTAGGTGATGGGTAGATATAATGCGTGACATATGTTTCAATCATCACGGTCGATAGATGTTTACATGTCCATCAATTTATTGATCATATCTACTCAACACCCTTCACCTAACCTAAGTATTACTTACTGTATGGTCCTACCATAAGTAAATAGTGATTTGAAAATGTCTGTGTACTGCAATTACAAAATTTAGAATTAACACAAAATGGTATATTTGTATCAAGTGATCTGCAATTGACCGGTAAGGACTCTGTACAAAACATTTCCCAATCTGCGTACGACTTTTCCCGGTTATCATCGGTTCTTTCCGAGGTAGGATTTAATGAATACTTTGTCGCCAACTTTAAAGCTCCGGATATTAAGATTGTGACTGTGTCCATCCCCTATTTTGGGTGGCAACATGGCGTTGAAAATGGTCCGAATACGCCTTCCAAACATAGCCTCAGCGGGAGACTTACTATCTGGGACAATTGGGTTCGGAGTGGTTCTGTAGGCCGTCAAAAATTTTGTGATGACATGTCCACTTGTCTCCTCGCCTCCCCCTTTCAGTAATGCTCGTTTAAAAGTGTACACAAAACGTTCTGCTTGTCCATTCGATTGTGGATGATAGGGAGGAGAACAAAGATGAGTTATTCCATTTGTGCTACAAAAATAATTAAACGATTCTGCAATAAATTGCGAGTCATTTTCAGTTACTAAGATCTCTGGCGACGGGGTGTGCTACAATAGTTGTTGCTTCAAATGCTTCTAACCATGGTGTTGGTGCAGTCATCTCTCACATTTTTCCTGATGAGTCTGAAAAAGTTACCTCTCATGCTGCCAGATCACTGACAACGACAGAACGGAATTATAGTCAAACTGAGAAAGAAGCTCTATCAATTATCTTTGCAGTGAAAAAGTTCCACAAGATAATATATGGTCGACATTTCACCCTAATAATAGACCATAAGCCATTTGATGGAATAACTCATCTTTGTTCTCCTCCCTATCATCCACAATCGAATGGACAAGCAGAACGTTTTGTGTACACTTTTAAACGAGCATTACTTAAAGGGGGAGGCTAGGGGACAATTGGACAGGTCATCACAAGATTTTTGACGGCCTACAGAACCACTCCGAACCCAATTGTCCCAGATAGTAAGTCTCCCGCTGAGGCTATGTTTGGAAGGCGTAAGAGTTTCCATGCAATCAGAACATGGTGGAGCTTTCTAGAATATCAACGTGGCATGCTACTATTGAACAGTAGCATAATATGTCTCTTTGCGGAGTTGCCGAATTATAATGTTGATATAACAAATGCTAATATCTATAAATACCCGTGATTTTCTGTACATTTCGATTCTTACCAAATAAACACTTCTGCAGCTTTTCTACTGTCTCATGATTTGCGACGATAAAGTTCCAACGTTCGAGTGTCGTAGTCGCAAACCGCGAACTGAACACTATCACCATTACTATTATTATTAGTGTTTGTATTATTCTCATTACTACTATCATTTTCACTATTATTATTATTATTATTATTATTATTATTATTATTATTATTATTATTATTATTATTATTATTATTATTACCATTATCATTACTATTACTATTAGCTTTATTCAGTTTTTAGTACAGTGTAGAATTCTCACAACTATTTTAACAAGTTTCCTTTTCTTATTGCTTGATTGATCCTGATGATAAATATTGAGTGATTGCCAGGTAGATGTTTACCGTTCAGGAATCAACATCTGAATAATGTGCATTTTTTTCAATGCATATTGACAGTCACCACGATATCTCTGATTGGACTTTTTTGTACCTTATAAAGAGATAGATTGTAGACTTTTCATAAACGCCCCTGAATAGGTTATGCAATTAATCGACATAATGATGTGTTAAGACGAAAAAACTAAAACATGTTGAAATATCTAGATGGTAAGGAACAGGTAACCCAGATATTCAAGAAGGCCGTCAAAATAACTTATAAGGGTCAAAAGTATACCTAGATGTTTTAAAAGAAAACAAATTGATGGAAGTTGATTTTTATTCTACTAACCGGTTGTATCACATTTTAACAATGGTAAAAATAAATTAATTGATTCACAAGCTACTTGAGATATGAGTCAGACTCTAGGTATGATGAAGCTAGGAACACTAATCGGTTGGTCAAAGTAAAGTAAATGGATCGTGTGTTGAAACCTGTGACTTAGTTGTTGAATGGTGAATCGAATCCCTTAAGCGCTGGATCACTAGTCCACATTGTGAATACTTTCCATTATAGAGAGAAAGTCAACTATTTGTGCTATCAGTAGGTTTATCATTCACTTATAATTTATATTTGTGTTTAGAAGGATGACTACTTTATTGATTAGTTTGACTGGAATAAAAATGAAAGTTATTCTTCAACAGTTAATAATCGACCTCATTTTTAGTTCTATTTGTCTCAGTTTTATATCATTTAATGTATCATCGAAAATCAGGGAACGCTTTTAATGATCGGACGATAATGACGCTAATAGAATATATACGTTCTAATTGACTTCATATGTGTTCTGCCGTCTTGACACATTTAAAGCAACGGTATATCAAATGTCAAATATGAAGATACTTTTAGATACGCATGTTTCAGACATCCATTAATGCAGACGGACTATCAGAGATGCAGATTAGTGAAGGTGAACGGGCCTACTCGATTTTATCAAAATATGACAATACTTATAGGCATGAGATATACAAGACATCATGGAGACATGTTTCATCATACACACACACACAAGGTCACACATAACAGTAATAGAATGACTGAAAGATTAAGATAATGTTTCTGTCCATATCACATAGACGTGTAACATTACTAATTGCTGCATATAGAGTGTACGTTTTGTCCTAGCATTGTACTCCTCACTAATGTGCTCCTTTGGCCCAATTAGGAATTGGACTCAGGACCTTCAAATTTCGTGGTTAATACTGAATAGCTCGAACCACTGATACTGGCTTTTAGTGATATTATGTGAACTTCAGTCAGTTCATGGTGTAGCGTGAATATCATCCTATGTTATTGGTGGAAAAACTGTTTTACTTTCGACATGTCACAATGAGACCACTGTCTAGTGCTACCCGGTTTTCAATACTATCTCAACTAGAATCTCTCTCTTTAATGGATACAACTTATAAATCAATTTCTATCAAACCTCTTAAACTAAACTAATTTTAAGTTGTTTGTTTTTTCCTCCTTTGTTTTTTCTAGCATCATCTTGGTTTACGCTTAGAACATTTTCATTGTTTTAATCAAGATCAAACAAATTGTGGACATTGTCATTTTGATACCTATGGTCCAACTGTATCATATCGTGGTTATTTTTCAATAGCTGATCATTTGTTACGTATTGATCAACCGAGTAAATAATTCAGAGAAACGTTTAGTTCTTTTCTTTCTTTCTCTCTCTCTCTCTCATGTTGATTTTGTTCTTATTTGTATTATTTTTCTCAGGAAAACAAGTTGATCAATTCAATCTTTATACTTTGATCATGTTGACTTTTCTCAATTTATTAGTAATATTTAGTAGTATATATTACATTAGTAATCTATTATTTATTCAGTGGGCAATAAAGAATAGTTATTTATTTTTTCATTATCCTTTGCTTATTTTTCATAGATAGATAGATAGATATGAAGTTGTTGTTAAGGGTGTCTGATTGCGTTGATTGATAAGTAATAGTTTTTGATGGAGTTTTGTTCTATGAGCTAGATGGTTTGGCCGTTCTTCTGAACGACGTCATCAGCACAAACTTCAGATAGAAGTGAAGTGTTCGAATTATCTCCATATGTGTTTCACATCTTGTTCTGTACACTTCGATGTTGACCTTAAATTTGTCATTGTTTACTTCTTTGTTTTGGTTGTCTCCCATTGGTTTGATTTTTGTTCCTATAATAGTTGACAAGACGTCTCAATTGACTTACATTTCTTACTGTAGTATCTGCGGCAATACTGTTTTTAATTGATAATCGATAATCACTGTAATTTCTATGGTATAAAGTGAGAATACAAAAGGTTAATACAATGAAGGTTTATTAAATCTCTGAAGTCATAACGTTGCTAAGCTGAATACACTCATTTATATACGAATTTTGCACACAATTGATGTTTAGTTTATAAACATCATACAAATGAAATGATACATAGGGTCACACTGTAAAATATAAACGAATATCATACAGAATAGTACAAATAGTATAATTATCAACCACACTGTATAGTAAGTAGTTCACATCAGTGATTGTTAATTTGTGCAAAACATATTGATATGGAATAATGTAACGCTAGAAAATATAAACCCGATATTGTACTGACTAAAATATTACACTGAGAATGTGTTACACTCAGTTACAGCGAACCCATGAACTCGTCTTCTTATTCCGACTTATCATACGCACATGCGTATATATATGTAGAAAGACAGTGGTTGATATGATCAAATCAATAACTGATAATAGGGATAAGGGACATATCCATGAATTTGTAGCACATCTGCTTCTCAGTGTTCAATATGTGTGTAATATTTAGTATTGTTCCGTTCATTTAGTGATTGAATGCTGTGCATAAGAGCATATTTTACACTGAATACTTCATTGCTAGTTCTAATCTTCGCTTTATCCGTTTTTCTTTGATCCAGCAAGTTGGAATGTTCTACAGAGGCGTGTTCACAGAAAATCATCATACTAAATATAAATTAATACTGTGTCGAATATAATCAATTTCGGATAAAACTGATGTTACACTCGTTATAAAACTTATCGTAAATTGTTGTACTAAGTTAGAGGAAATTCATCAATTCACCTTTTTATCAATTACTAATAAGGACTCATCAGTCTTACGTACTTATTATTTTTTAAGAGGAATTGATGTACTTTCCTGTGATCACATGAATAATGAGTAGGCCTGCTTCGATGGACGATACTTGCCGATGTAATTTTTCATTAGGAAAACGCTAGAATCCTCTAAACCGTAACATTACATTAGTCGATGAAGTCATTGATAATTACTTTAAGCCATGTTAATAGATGCTGACTATCTGATTTCTGTCTGACAAATAACTGCGTTCACTGGTTGGCGATAAAGATACATTCACTCGATTATTTATTCCCCTCGTTCTTGAATTTCATTATCCGCTCAATACCTTTTCACCCTATCTCTCTAAACCATATTCTCAGTGATTAATATTATTTTCACTTCTACCATATTATTTTGATCTCTTGTGAAGTTCACTGTGCCAATGTAGCATGGTCTGTTAGGCCAATGCATATTTGTACTAGGTTCTTTGTGTTGGGGATGTTAGATCTCAGAACTCACTTGGTAAATGCCTTAATTTGTAATTTTATTTTTAAAATTTGAATTCCTTTGTTTTCGCTCTAAAAGCGCTCTTTTCACCTTTATGTCATATTTCCCACTTGGGAGAATCTTAAATGCTATTGGTCCATTGCGCCTTTTAGTATTCTATTTTGTAACGCTTCCCAAGGACGGTTTTTTGCTGTATATATACGTTTTGATTTGTATCTGTTGTTATCGTTCGTGCTTCTGGATTTTTGCGGAATATACTTCTTCGTTCGGACTTCGACTTCTCTCTCTAACTAGCGGGGTTGAGACTAGTTTATTGGTTTTCGGTCACAAGTGTTTGTTTCGTTCGCAGTCTAAGTGAACTCGTAACCGCTTCAAACCTGCCACTTTTTTGATCATGTCTGTGTGCTTGTTGATAATTCCAAACCTTTTTTTCTAATCATTTTTCGGACAGAACTGTATTTAATGTATATTGAAACCTTGGAGAATACTTAATATCCTTTAAAAGTAAACTAACTTTAAGGATTTTGTTAAATTTTCTTCATCAACCGATCATAAGTAGTGATCTACTAAAAACTTTCTATCGCTTATTTGTTTGTATCAAGTGCTTTTTTGATTCAATCATTATTCAAATAATGGTGAATAGGCTTTTGGTATTTCGTTGTTGTTGTTGTTGACAGAACTGTATACTTTGCTTTGACATTACAATCAAATCTGTTATTTTCACTAAAATTGTATTGAAATTTTCATTAAGAATCTTTTCTTTTAAGATAGTTTTCATCATAAACTAATTTCAATTAGTGTACTATTGAAAACTAGCAATTACTAGCTAGATATTTTGTTTTGGTATGAGGACTGCTCACTAGTGCACACACTCACAAGAGATCGAATACATAATTAAATGGTTGTTTAATACTCTAATTTTCACTCTTCTCTCAATACCAGGAAAAGTCTTCAATAGGGTGTTGTGAAAGAGAATGAAAGACTCCGTAGATACCCAACTTCGTGACCAACAGTTTGGATTCCGTAAGGATCGATCATGTTCAGACGCAATCGCAACACTACGGATCATTGTGGAACAATCAATTGAATAGAATTCATCGCTCTATATCAACTTTATTGACTACGAGAAAGCATTTGATAGTATGGAGAAGAGAACACTATGGGAGCTTCTTCGACACTACGGGGTGCCTGATCGGTTGGCCAGATACTATCAGCAACAACCTACTGTGGGAGAGAACAAACCACATCCCAGCTGAGGAAGAAATCAGAAAGAAGCTCTTGAAGTGGATAGGACACACATTGAGGAAACCATCCAACTCCATCACAAGGCAAGCCCTCACTTGAAACACTCAAAGCCGAAGGAGAAGAGGAAGAATAAAGCAGATATTACGCCGAGAAATAGAGACAGACATGAGAAGAATGAACAACAATTGGATAGAACTAGAAATGAAGGTTCAGGACAGAGTGAGTTGGAGAATGCTGGTCGGCGGTCTATATTCCATTGGAAGTACTATCCTTGATTTTCGAAGAAATTTGTGCTTTTCCCAGAATAAATAAAAAAATTAAGTGTCTCATGTTACTTCTTTATGTATCGCTTTTCAAATACTCTTCATTCTTGATTATTAATGAATCCGCTTACCATCACCTCAAATAAATCGTCATAATGCCCTCAAAAAACTGTTTATACAATTTTAACTACTTATTAGTAGTTTAAAATATATGATAGAAAATCACCTTGCTGATAGAATAGATTTTCACATTTCAAATCATTAATCGATCTAAAGTAGACAACCATTGAAAACTTGGGAAGCAATTACCTACCTGTAATTTTTTCATTAGAAAAGTAATACAATCTACGCAAATACTCTCACTGATCATTTACAAATAAAATTTTTACAGTTTTTAAAAAACTTGACGAAAAATTTGCTTTTATGTTTCGGCGGGGACTTTTTTCATTTTAAGTTATGCATTTTTTCTTAGTTACTGTGCATATACACGTAGATATGCCGGTAGGTAAGTATAATAATGAATAGAACTAAAACAACAGAAAAAGAAAATACTTCATTTAGATTTTGAAAATTACGCTTGTAATCCATTTATTTGTCTAATGAGATAAGATCAACTAAATAAAAAAAATACTTTTTTGTTTTCGAAGACGTGCATTTCTAGAAATCATTATTAAAAAAAGTGGGCGGGACTATAATTTATGGATAAACCAATCAGGTATAAGGTAATAGGACTCCGGTTTTTGATGTGATATTCATTCTATCCATTTGGCTATATATTGAGTTTTGACATTATAGCTGATGTTAGTTCGTAATGAAAACCCTAAATCTAATGCCTAATCTTAACCATCTAATGCAAATCATAATTTTAATTCTACACTTAGGTTTATAATCCTCATTTAATCTTATTTATTAGGTGGACACTATCAAGGTCACTCTTGCGCGTTACTCAAAGGTCGTCCATAAATTATAGTCTCATCGTGTTAATAGATATCATTGATATTTTGTTTTCATTAATTGATATGTTTGAGAATATATGTTGCTTACTTACTTACGCCTGTTACTCCTCGTGCAGGAGCATAGGTCTCCCACCAGCACTCTCTATCCAACCCTGTTCTGAGCAATACTTCCCAGCTCTTTCCAGTTGTTATTCATTCTTTTCATATCTGCTTCTATTTCCTGACGTAATAGGTCCTTATGCCTTCCGTTTTCCTACTTTCTTTAATGCTTCCACGTTAGGACTTGCCTCGTGATGCCGTTTGATGATATGTTAAGTACAACCAAATACTACTATTTACGTTGAAACATAATGTTTGCTAGAGTAAGTACACTGAAAACAACCGATTATCATTGATTAGTGAGTAATCAATGATAAATTAATGAAAGTATCGCAGCCTTTTACAAGACCTGTCTTGATCCGAACAGCTTAGTGATAACTGTAAATAACTGAAATCGATTCAAATTTCACATGGATCAGTATTTGTTATTCTAAGAATTAGATACAGGTACACCTTTCTAATCAGGATTAACTAGCATGCAATCTTATTCTACGGTTTTCTATTGATTAATTCAAATTGATTAGTAATTAATACTAGAATGGGTTTTATGGAGAATCGGTGATTTCAATAGTTGAAATCATGAATCAATTGAAGCTAGACCACCATGGAAAACCTGGAAGCACTGGACGGCCGTTTCGTCCTAGCACGGGACTCCTCTGCAGTGCGCATCCACGATCCCGCCCCTCGCGGGATCTGAACCCAGGACCCATTAGTTTCGCGCCAGGCGCCTAACCAACTAGACCACTGAGCCGCACCAAACGGTGTTAATGTCTAACTTCAACCAATCCACGAAGTTGCGCCACCGTCACCATTGTCTTCAGTGAGCTGATATCTCACAACAGACCTGGTTGAACTCCACTGGTCACGGCTTCTCACTAGAACTCTAGGAGTATCTCTTGAAGTCAGTCACTAGTGAATTCATGAGTCAATTATAGCTAGACGGCCGTCTCGTCCTAGTATGGGACTCCTCAGAAATAGGCATCCATCATTTCACCTGAAAGATTCGAACTCAGGACCTACATTTAATTGATCTCAGATTTTTTTTCTATCACCCTCCTTTTCTCTCCTCCAAAGAAGTAGTAGAGTTCATCTAAATACTAAAATCTCTTAATTACAACGATGTTATCATATGACAAATTATTCCAATTAAAATTTATGATTAAAACTAAAAGCATTATTAATGAAGTATAGAGTGAAAGTGAGAGAGAAAAAGCGAGTAAGAGTGAAAGGGAGAGTAAGAGGGAACTTTAACTTTACTATGACCAATTCAAATTGATGTTTATTTAAGCATGAACATTTTATTTATTCATATGATAATTAATGCCAACAATTATGATTATCTTATTGAGGTGGAAAGTAATTTTTTTCTTAAATACAAAAAAAAAAAAACAGAACGTCCTATTACTTCATTAATATTAATTAAGTTGTTTATTTTACTGTAATCTATATATGTATACATATTGTTGTGTATGTTACTGATATTGACAGATATAAGTAGTATGCATCACCAATCGGAAGTAGAGTACTTGAAGGCAGAAGGTTGAGAAAATCGAAGAAAAGAGAACAAGGACAGAAAGTAATTGTTATAGGGATGAAGGAACAGTAAAGTATGAGATATTTGATGGTTATTTTACAAATGAAGGATTTACTATATACTTCTCAGATTTTACTAAGATGTGGTGTAATTTTGTGTTCGATTATATCCGATTGAACCCAACTATGTATTCTTGTTCACTACAGTATCAGTAGGTAAACGAATGATGTAATCATTTGACAAATCCGTATATTGACGAGTTAGTATAAAACTCAACTATCTCTACAAATCCTCTATACTTATAATTTTACACTACTATGATGATGTGTGCTACTGATATCGACAGATATAAGCAGTATGCATCACCAATGGGAAATGGAGAACCTGGATTCATAAGGTTGAGAAAATCAAAGAAAGGAGAACAAGATCATATAATGATTGACACAGAAATGAAGGAACAGTAAAGTATGAGACGATTAATTGACATTTTACAAACGAAGTATTTACTGTATGGTTCTGAGAGATTCTGTAATTTTGTACTCGGATACATTCGGTTGTTCCTATTGATGTTCTTGTTCACTACAATATTAATGAATGAAACAATAAATTACTGATGTATGTGAATTGATAGTTTACTAGGATCAAATCTCCGTGTAAATACTGACAATCCAATGCTATTTTATCCGGTTACAATGTTTGCAATAAAAGAAGACGATCATTTTACATTCTATTGTTAACTACAAAGGAAAAATCAAATCATATCTGTTTGATGAATTTGTATACTAACAAAAATGTTTCATTGAAGTCATGTTAATAGTTTTAGACTGTCTTGTTGAGAATTTTTTATTTATTATAATCAATGGTTGCTGACATTGAATGATGTGGTTCATAATTGACTACAATTGTTGTATTCACTCTTAAACCTCCCTTAGATCTTCACTTTTCACCTTGAACTTTCCAAATTCACTCGTTAACATCGAATTGTATTGTCTATACCTAATTCTTTTTACTGGTATTGATGTTACTTCTGTTACTATGATTTTATCTGACTATGTTGATAGGGTGATGTAGCAACTTGGGATGATATACACAAATACAATGTTTTATATTGATTATAATTGACGATGATTGATCAATTTCGTCTTGAAATCGATTTCGTAAAACAATCACTATCCTATTAAATCTAGTCAATAATTAAAATAGTTATATGATCTTAAACCTAATTAGTTTTTCAGGTGATGTCGACATGTAATCTGTTGTTTATGAAAATGCATTCTCAAACTGTACCTATTTAGTTGATCTTATGTCCATAATTATTAGGATTCTAATTTATTGACAGAAAAAAATATTTTTCGATTGAGATCATGAACCGATTGATGTTAGACCGCCGTTGAAAACCTGGAAGCACTGGACGGCCATTTCTTCCCTTTGTGGGACTCTTCAGCAGTGCGCATCCACAGTCCCGCTAGCGGGATTCGGACTCATGGTCTTCCGTCTCGTGAGCAAAAGTTTAAGCACTGAGCTGGCATTCAATGGTGTTAGTAACTAACTTCAACCAATCCACGAAATTATGCGGTCATCTTCGATTGTCTGAGGTAGATACCTGTCTCTACCTGACATGAATTAGCTTCACTGGTCACGGCTTCTTACCAGAGTTCGGAGAATTCCCTCATGAATCCAGTCATCAATGGGCATATGATTTTGAATTAAAATAAGATTTTCTTTCTAGTTTTTGATTTAAGTGAGTTTTCACTCATTTTATCCTTGTATCCGATTGTAAGTTTTTGTAATTTGTATAGTGAAAGGCCCTAAACTTTTCACAAAAAACGCACTTGAATAGATTATGCAATTAATCGACATAATGATGTGTTAAGACGAAAAAAATTAAAACATGTTGAAATATCCAGATGGTAAGGAACAGGTAAATCAGATATTCAAGCAGGCCATCAAAATAGCTTATAAGGGTCAAAAGTATACATAGATGTTTTAAAAGAAAACAAATTGATGGAAGTTGATATTTAACTGGAAATTTGAGTCCAACTCTCTTCAATACTTGAACATTTATTCTACTAACCGGTTGTATTACATATTAACATTTGTAAAAATAAATTAACTGATTCACAAGCTACTTGAGATATGAATCAGACTCTAGGTGTGATGAAGCTAGTGATACTAATTGGTCGGTCAAAGTAAAGTAAATGGATCGTGTGTTGAAACCTGTGACTTAGTTGTTGAATGGTGAATCGAATCCCTTAATCACTGGATCACTACTCCCCATTGTGAATACTTTCGATTGTAGAGAGAAAGTCAACTATTTGTGCTATCAGTAGGTTTATCATTCACTTATAATTTATATCTGTGTTTAAAAGGATGACTACTTTATTGATTAGTTTGACTGGAATAAAAATGAAAGTTATTCTTCAACAGTTAATAATCTATTTCATATTTTTTGTTTGTTTGTATTCTCATTTTTCATTTTTTTATTTATCACAGTTTTATCTCATTTAATATACCATTAAGCCCAGTTATTCAATCAGGCCTCACCATCACCCCCCCCCCAACACCACTACTATCACCATCACCAGGTAAATAAAACAATAATCATTGATCAATATTTGGCATAAATTTCAGCATATCAACTGGTCAATTTATTTATATATTTTTTATATATAACAAAAGATGAAAAGAATATTCACGTAGATTTTTTTTTTTGTATTTTGGCATAATCACCCATGTGAACTTTGTAATTAGTTAAACAATACTCATCATAATAACATTGATAGAATGAAGTAGATATTACTTTTCACCTTTTTATAAAATAGAAAGTTTATTGGATAAATCACTTAAGATGTAAAATAGAAAAGAGAGAAAGATGATATACTTTTGTTTGTGCGGTTCATTGGGTTAATTCGAACAATAAAAAAAGACAAAACAGACGTGATGTTTTATTGAATGTTTAGTTATAAGAATCTATGTGAATGGTTATTCCTTCTTTTCTTGTTCTTCTTTTTTTTATATTGTATTGAACGAGAATACACAAATGGGGACAATTAAATGTGGAGAAGATTTATAGCTGAGATGGATAATTTTGATGGAGTTTTGTTCTATGAGCTGGATGGTTTAGTCGTGGAGCTTTCATCGTTCTTCTAACCGATATCATCAATACAAACCTCAGATAGAAATGAAGTGTTCGAATTTCTCTATATCTGATTCACAGCTTGTTCTATACACCTCGATGTTGATTGGTTCGATGTTGACCTTAAATTTGTCATGGTTTATTTCTCAGAGAACAAAACTTCATCAAAATTATCCATCTGACCTACAAACCTTCTCCACCATCTGAAAATCATAGGAGGTTTGTTCTCTGAGCTGGATGGTTTGGTCGTGGAAATTTCATCGTTCTTAACTGGAAAAACACCTGTGAATTTTTAAAAGCCTGGCACTCAAGTCAATCAGCAATCAACAAACACATTGAAATCGATCCAATTTATCAACCAATGAGGAAAAATTATGCACAAATATAGGAACAAAAATCAAACCAATGAAAGGTACAAAACAAAATAAAGAAGTAAGCAATGACAAGTTTAAGGTCAACAAGAACCAATCAAAATCGAGGTGTACAGCACAAGATGTGAACCATATGTGGAGAAATTCGAACTTTTCTTTTTGAAGTTTGCATTCATGATGTCGTTCATGTCCAAATCATCCAGCTCAGAGAACATGTGTTTGGATAGAAAATTATAAAAATCATTTGCAAAATGTCAATCAATTGTCTTAGACTTTATTGTCCCTGTATTTCCATATCAATTGCTTTCTGTTTCTCTTATTTTCTTCTCGATCTTCTCAAGCTTTTGCTGCCAGATATTCTATTCTTGACTATCGTGATATACTACTCATGTCGATATAAGTACCATACACCACAATATAACTAATAACTGAGTTAGTATGTATGCATTTCTATATTAGACATTGGTACATCTCTTAGATTTTCAAATTAAATTACTGATTAACATTGATTTGATGGTGAATATTTAGTTTGCTGGTTGACTTCTATATGAATATCAGCTAGCTGTTTAATATCATAATACAGCTTTGCTCATATCAACTCATACAGTCAAGAATTAACATGAGTTTATTTGTGAAATGTTGATATATTATTGGACAGAGGAAACATAACTTCGCCTGTAGCTCTTCTGGAGTTATTTCCGGTCCCAAGCCTGAGTAAACTAGGAGGGTTGAGCATGCGGTCGGCAACCCCATCCTGTAGGGAACAAATCTCGTTAAAAAAAACGCCAACCAGATTAAACAAATTAAGTCATTTAAACTCTGCCCTGGGAGTTGTGAGAAGAATTATGACGCCTAATAATGAAAGCTGATATCCTTTGGAAATCACAAGGCCAGTTCTTCTTTTAACAACCAGAGCAACAATGTTTAAAGATACATGGAACGTTCGGAAAATATGGGAGACCAGGGGGACCAGTCAAATAGCAACGGAAATGAGGAGATACAACTTGTCAGTACTCGGAATCAGCGAAACCTATTGAACTCAAGTTGGACAACAGAGGCTAGATAAGGGAGAGATGCTGCTATACTCCGGTCACGAAGAAGAAAATACTCCACATACTCTGTCAGTTGCTCTGATGTTGTCCAAACGGGCACAAAATGCACTTTAATGGGTAGGAATCATCAAAGCATCATTCAAAACAAAGAAAGAGGTGATCACAATGAGTATTAAGTAAGTAAGAGAGAATACAAAGAAAATTAAGGAATTTCATAGAAACATTACATTTTCATAATATATCAATCAAAATTGATCTCATCTGTAAACTAGTAAGAAAAAGCATAAATAATTGTAAGGTCAAAGATCAGATCAAAGGTGGTAACAATCTAAATAAACATACCAATAAAAGGCATACAGTTACGGATAACAATCAACTAAATTCCAGGTTAATAAAACAAACTATTAATGAGTTGTAGCGTAATGATATTAACTTAGTTCGTTTCGAATGCTTCATATTGATTTTTAATAGTTGACATTCTATTAGAATTTGTATTATTTTTTTTTTTGAAAGAAAGTTTGATTGTTAACCCAATTACAATATCTGGACTACTCTAGTGATGTTGGCAGATAATAGGTGATATCTTCAACGAGCTATGCAATTAGAAGATTTAATCAGTTAAACAATGCTTTTCATACTCTTCAAGTTCAACTAGTTATATTACATACTAATCTATAACGTATCGAATAATTATAATCTTTGAATTTGCTAAAGTGAATTGGATAAAGTGGTGTAAGGAAAGTTGTTGTGATAGTTGACAGTTTGTTAGTCAATGAATTCTAGTGTTAGTATAACCCCTTAAGTGCCATAGTACAACCGAGGGTGGAAAGAGTCAGCTCTGTCTCTCGAAATGTTCTCATATGAACGCACGTATACAGCCACTGCTAGGGAAGTCCTACTCACTGCTTTCTCGTGGCGGAGATGTTGTTTACGAAATTGAGAGGACGAAAAGTGAATGTCTGGCGCTTTTAGTGGGTTGGTGAACACAGAGAGTCCACCTAGGGGAGTTGGAAAACCTTGATTCCAAGCGATTAAGCTCCAATATCCTGAAAGAACAAATGGTGTCTGAACCTATTGTTGGTCAACGGGCACCATCGGACGGCATCTCTTAACGTTGTTCTACCGCCTTGTGGATCAGATTTTTAGGTCGAAGGCTCCGGGTGTGGTCCTCTAAGAAAACCACCTGCTTCTGTTTGGGCACCCGGGCAGTATCACAGCCCACACACAAATCAACTGACTTGTGGGGCGCATATGTGTTCGGTGCCCTTTGTACTAATATTTATGAGTTCAAATAAATAAATAATTGTTGGTACATTATATATTTAAACATACATCTAAATACATCTATGACAGTTTAAATGAATGTATTTCATGACAGTTTTACAATTATTGACAATATGAACTGAACTTAGTCAAGCATTAAAATCCAGGAAACGGTAGACAAATATTTAGTCATGGCATGAGATCCCTAACTAGTGAACATCTATAACCCAAACCTTCAGGTCTCGTGGCAAGCGTTTAACCACCAGACCACTGAGCTGGTATTCAGCGATTTACTTATCTAATTTCACTAATCACAACCATGAACAATAAAATTTAACTAGATAGAGTGTCAGTCAATTAGCCACTGAATGATTTGGAAAATGGTTGTTAAATATAGCAAACAAATTGAAAGTAAAATCCAACTATCTCTACAAATCCTCTATACTTATAATTTTACACTACTACTGTGATGTGTGCTACTAATGTCGACCGATACAAGTAGTATGCAACACCAATCGAAAATTGAGTACCTAGATTCAGAAGGTTGAGAAATTCGAAGAAAAGAGAACAAGAACAGAGAGTAATTGATATAGGGATGAAGGAACAGTAAAGTATGAGATATTTGATGGATATTTTACAAATGAAGAATTTACTATATGCTTCTCAGATTTTACTGAGATGTGGTGTAATTTTGTGTTCGATTACATCCGGTTGTCCCTAATTGTGTTCTGGTTCACTACAGTGCCCCTAATACCACAGGTTTCATATAGCACACACATACTCTCTCTGTGAGGTATTCTATACTGAGAAGAAATAGACGTTCAAGGCTTCCTAATTTCTAATGGTTGTCCAATTAATATCAAACGACAGTGGAAATCACACCACAGTATAGGTGATGCTTACTCATGCGCAATATATGATACAAGTTCGAACCCTACACTGAGTATCAGTCAATTTAAAATTTCGAATATGCATTATTGAATCAAATCATTTATCAAGTAAGTGTTCAGTTAGATTGTCTACAGTTGCCTAACGTCAAACAAACTGAATCATAACATCCAGTTACTTAGACAAGCGACAATATCATAATTTAATCGACCAAATACAACTAACCCTACAGACTAAGAAGTAGAGGAGTTCAACCATGTTAAGATTCAGCAGTGATTTCATTGAATAATTGTCTAAATGTTAATCATTCAATCCACTTGCCCTAATCTCATAAGCTTCATAAAGTAAAGAAAAAAACAACAACAACAACAAAAAACACCCACTGAAACATTTACAAATTCACATTTCATTTACAATAAAATAGAACAAAAAAATCCGAATTAAACCAACTAGAAATAATCAAAGGTGAAATTTTTACACTGAATCATAAAATTAGATTTTTTTTTCTTTTTTTTTTCGTTTGTTTTTCTCTTTTAAATTTTTCTTCTTTTTCTTTTTTTCCCTTTTATTACATTAGTTTTTTTTTTGTTGTGTAAAAGAAAAAAAAAGAAGTTAACAACATAAACGATTTGCTTATTGAAGTGTATGATGATAATGATGATGATCATGTTCATGATAATGATGATGATGATGATGATGGTGATGGTGATGATGATGATTGCGTAATGAGTTGTAGTTTAATCAAGGCCAATATTCAAACATACCTACCTACATACATACATACATATATACATCCAAACAAACTCAAATATCCACAAAAGTTTTTGTTTTGCTTTAGTTGAGATGGGGTTTAAATGAAAATGAATAAATGTTGATTGTCATTTATTCTGTTAAGTTTTGTAGAGTTTTTCTATTTGTTTTACGGTTTTTCTTTTTGGTTTTTCTGTATTTATGTATATTCATATATAAGTATAATATTGAACATTGAATGAATGAATGAATGAATGAATAATGCACTATTGAGCATATGACCTCATTAAATGATAGTTTGTATGGATGATTTATTTCTTTAATTCGAATGAAATATTATTATTATAATTATAATTTTAATAGTCGAATTCATGAGCCGATTGAAACTAGATCATCATGAGAAACCTTGAAGCATTGGATGGCAGTTATGTCCTATTGTGGAACTCCTTAGCAGTGCTCATCTACGATTGCATCTCGTGAGATTTGAACCCTAAACCTATTGGTCTTGCTCGTGAACGCTTAACCTGTAGACCAGTGAGCCGGCCGGTAGGTATTAAACGGTGTTAATGTCTTACTTCCACCAATACACGAAATTGAGTGATATATCCACCATTATCATCAGTAAGTCACTATCTCACAACAGACCCGGTTGTATTACACTGGTCACGGCTTTTCACTATAACTCCAGGATATTCCTCTCTAAGACTGTTACTAGTGAGCATATGATGATTATAATCTGAGAGGGGTTTTGTGAATATTGTAGTAATTTAAGTAGTTGAATTTATGAGTCAATTTAAGCTAGATCACCATGGAAAACCTACAAGAACTGTATGGCTTTTTCGTCCTAGTATAGAACTTCTCAGTAATGTGCATCCACGATCCCATCTCGCGAGATTCGAACCCAGGACCTATCAGTGTTAAATATATGAACCATGATCTTTAGATTGAATGGTATAAAAATGACATGGACACTCACTGCTGAGAAGTACCACAATAGGATGAAACGGCCGTCCAGTGCTTCCAGATTTTCCATTGTAGTCTAGCTTCAATTGACGAATGATTTTAACTATTGATATCTAATAGTCAAATGTTGTAATTTATCACCAATGCTTTCAAATATACCCTGTAACTGCACTGATATCACCTTGATCTACACTAATCTTCTTTTTATTCAATAAAGATGAAACGTCATTGAATGTCACGAATAGGAAAATTAATGATATATTTTATTATGATATAAATAGCAGTTTGTAATGAGCATTAGTTTCAGAATGAACTATTTCCGGAAACCATCTTACAGATCAATTTAGTTTCTGCCTCTATTTTAACCTTTAACTTAATTGAAAAACAGGAAGTATGCATGGCAGTAAATCACATCAAGGTCACAAAATACTTTCAGACAATATGTTCAACTACTTACAAGTAGACTAAAAATACATCTATTTATTTTTTAGTGAATTTCTATCACAAAATCTACTTCGTTTGTATTATTATTATATGTTTGGGTTTGAATTAACTTGTTATTGATATTCAGGACTAAAATATGGTCAGCATTTGTTGACATGTGTACCTATTTGATCGACTGTCTAAATATAAATCTTTTGTCATTAGTTTTATAGAATAGAATGACTGTGGCTAACAGTTAATTGGATTTAGTACTAATCAATTGGATGTACCTCCAACATTCTTGTGTTGGTGTTCATATTGAAACTTGAATAGAATACATTTAATGTCATGTATGTCAGGTACTTCTTAGTGCAAATTCATTTTTATTGACCAATTTGCAATGTGCTCACTAGTCTAGGTGACTCGACATTGAGTGCATTATATTGAGATAAGATGGTTATTGGTGGTAGACAACAGGAAACCCTGGATCTAGGTTTCACACTACCCGGTATTCATTAGTAAGTTATACCTGTACTCTTGAGAGAACTGATACTCCCAGACAGATTCGATCCCATATCACCCTGCTTCACAAACAGAAATACAAACACTGAACTATCCAGATCGCAACTGATCTCCTATAAAACTGAAATATATATTTACAATTGATTAATCACTAGGTGGTAATCAATGTCATGTGTATTAGGTCCTTTTTAGTATAAACTAAATCCTATCCAGCAAGTTGTAATTTACATCATCCATCTATTCTATAATTATTTTTATTCATATCTATTAGTATAAATAACGAAGGAAATAAACTTTGACTTAAAAGAGAATTAACTTATAAACATTCTTTTTCTTCTCAATATATAAAATAGATCTAAAAGAAATTTCTTTGTTAGTTTCTATCATGTTGCTTTATATTTTATGCTGCTGTTGCTGCTATTATTATTATTATTATTATTATTATTATTATTATTATTATTATTATTATTATTATTATTATTATTGATAGTATTATTGAACTTATCCAACCGTGTAACTTACTACCTTTTAAGAGTTTTCTTGTTACCGCCATTGAATAAGTTAACCAGCTAAATGTTAAAAGACAAGGAGTTGTGGGTGTGTGTCTGTGTATCTATGTGTCTGTGTGTTATTTCTCTTGACTATCAAAAATGTAAGGATGTGAATACCGGGTGGAATAAGTTAATTACATTCTCTTTTATAATGAAAAAGTATACAGTTGTGTAATAATAATAATAATAATAATAATTATAATAATATATGTCTCATTTATCTGGAACAGATTGGATAACCTTCTAAGGACATATATATATATATATATATATATATATACGTAATATTATTAATATAGGCTTAAATGAAAGGTCATATCTTATTATTATTATTAAATGGTTGAGAACAGGAACGTGAAATCTGTTTTACCATTGTATGTGAGTGAGCAACAGAGAGAGAGAGAGAGGGAGAGGGAGAAAAAGAGAGTTTCAGACAGTTGACTATATGTTCCCATTTTTGTTTCTGGTTAATTTTCTGATTGTTTTTTTCTTTTTCTTTTTTCTTTTTTTTAAGACGATGTGACTTATTTATTTAAGAATTATGTTTTTTTGTTTGTTTGTAATGATTACTGGCCTCAATATGTAACTTTCATTTACATGTTAAACGTAAGTGAATAAGCTATTTGGTAATTTTAAATTCATTTAATTGAATGATATAATTATGTAACTTTTATTATGATTCTAAGCATTGAGAATTAAAGTTTCTGACGGAGTTTTGTTCTCTGAGCTGGAAGGTTTGGTCGTGGAGCTTTCATCGTTCTTCTGAACACTATCATCAGCTCTTGGGTTGTTGCACATAAAATCAATTGCGTACAAACTTTGTTCAAGAAGGCGAGGACATACTGTAGCACACTGGCAGCACGAAGAAACGAAGAGAAATACCTGAAGGATATATTTCAAAAGAATGGCTACCCAATCAACTTCGTCAAAAAATACCAACCACATGCAGCATCAGAGCCCAAATCAAGCACAGAAATCAACAAACGGATCACCCTACCATACATAAATGGCATATCAGAAACTGCAACAAGACTACTAAAAACCTTCGGGATAGGTGTGGCACACAAACCGACAAAATCACTACAGTCAGTCCTATGCAAACCAAAGGATGAAATAACAAAAGAAGATAAATCGAACATCATCTACAAAATAAATCGTGTCAACTACGACAAACACTACATCGGACAAAGCGGACGCCCCCTCCACCTGCGCCTACATGAACATCAACTAGCAGTCAAACGGCATGAAATCTCCTCACTTATATCAATACACGTGGACAACTGCGGACACACATTCGATTGGAAAGATGTGGAAATCTTGGACAGAGGAAATTCCACAAACACAAGGGAATTTTTAGAAGCCTGGCACTCAGGTCAATCAGCAATCAACAAACACATTGAAAGCGATCCAATTTATCAACCAATGAGGAAAAATTATGTACAAATATAGGAACAAGAATCAAACCAATAGGAGACACAACCAAAACAGAAAAGTAAACAATGACAAATTTGAAGGCAACATCGAACCAATCAACATCGAGGTGTACAGAACAAGCTGTGAACCACATATGAAGGAATTCGAACACTTCACTTCTATCTGAAGTTTGTGCTGATGATGTCGTTCAGAAGAACAATGAAAGCTCCACGACCAAATCATCCAGCTCATAGAACAAAACTCCATCAAAATCATTCACCTGAGCTACAAATCTTCTCCACCATTGAAGTTTCTACTTATTCCTCATGTATTTAGTTAGTTGTTACTGATTGGATTATTTCTGTTTGGCTTTGATTTATGTCTTATTGTTATTTTGTTATGCTTATAGTTTTAGTTTCACAGAGGAGTACACGTACATTTTACTGACATAGGCAAACTAGAATGAAAGATATATTCAAGATTTCTTACCAACTATATCTGAGATGAAAGTACATTCATGTTTGTTATGACGTGTGATCCGCCTATTAGAGAGCAGCAGATTATCGATCAAAACAGCGACGCACAAAATACGAGCGAGCAGCCTAGAGCTCTGATTGGTCCTGCTTCCCTGTCTAGCCCAGCCAGTTGAGTCGAGACACACAAGTCTCAGCCTCGGAGGTATGAATCATCATATTTCAAACATACTCTGTTTATATAGCAATCAAACAGACTACATCGTACCATAAAATAAAAAGTAACATTTGTACAAGATTTAACCTTCAGGAAATGACACAAATAAATATTGACCAATAGGGAAACGACACGTTGGAAGAATGTTGACCAATGGGGAAATGACACTATTTGTCATTCAGGAATGGCATTAGATAATTTCTGGGGTATTTTCTGAATACCCCAACAATATTACGAGTCTTAGATTGTACGAGATATACTTTCTAGGTTTTTCTGTCAGCTACAATTCAACTTTATTACGACTTTTTGTAATTTTGGGACAAGAATAAACTCATCGTGTCAGACAATGAGATATTTCTCCTTATAGTTTCTTAGTTCTATTTAACAACAGACAAGATAGTTTTCATATGAGCTAGTCACTACAACCATTGTATTGAACAATAATGATCTGGTTATAGGTTGGAAGCTTTTTATTTTATAACGAAATTCAATCTCTTAACATTTAGATATGAACGATAAGAGAGTCTATCAAGTCATATTCTTCTCCGGTAAAGTTTAAATATGTATATATGTCCAATCACTCATATATAACCTACATAGAATCTACCATAGATGTGCATCGTGGTGAAGTTGGGAATATAGAAAATAAATGACTCTTCACAATTAAGACCTATTTTATACTATATTCCTTTAAGTCTCCATTGACGATAACTATCGCTAGGACTTAAAAATGTATTCTGTACCTGATAACCCATTTCAAATCAGAGGTAACAAAACTTATGTTACTTCTTTGAATCTACTCAAAAGCGATACAACATTAAGCATTGATTTAGACAATGATCGAGGATACATGTCACATCTCGTTAACAACTCACTTGATGAAAATCTAAAAATTCTTTTACTTATTTGGTATCTTTATCAAGAATGGTTAATCTAACCTAATGATTATCTACAGTATTCGAAAAATTCATCAATAACATTTATGTTCAAATATAAATGATATAAGGATTTCCTGTAAATTATAAATTCCATGTTTATGATGTGAACCGGGAAACAAGAAGCCCTGACAAACTACGAAGGCATTTATTTTTGTCCCTAATCTATTCTACAGAACATAAGCTTTCGTTCGTTATCTACGTACCTTTTTACACTAATCCGAATTCAGTGAATTCAGTAATCCAGTGAGTTCGGTGGTCAGGGAAATAGATCGAGTAGTGTTCCAGTTGTCTTGTCTTCTCTCATTCGTGTGCTTGCCCACCAATCAGGTGACAGAATAGTTTTCTTCTCTCTACCCCATCTCGAACTCACGCGTACTAGTCTCAAGGTTAAGCTGATCAGCCTAACACATCAAGGTCGAAATCTAGATTAGACAAGTATCCTCGGCACCAAAAAGTGGGTAGACAAATCAAGGTCATAACAGTTTAAATCATTATGATAACTACTCCATTCATGATCTCACTTAGATGAATAACACTTATGAGTAACTAAGACTAGACAAGATACTACTTAATTTCTTGTGTTAATATGTCAAATGTTTGAACTTACTTAAATGAAAAATACATTTGACTAGACTATTATTTATGGATAAACCAATCAAATTTAAGATAATAGGTTTTGGATTTTGGCGCGAGATTCACTCATTCATTCGACTAAATAAACTCTTGGCATTTTAGTTCATATCAGTTCGTGATGAAAACTATAAATTTATATCCTAATACTTACCATCAATTGTAAATCATTGTCTGTTTTCTATAACCTTCCTTTAGTCTTATTTAGTAGGTAGGCACTCTCAAGGTCACTTTAACATCGTTAGAAGGTCGTCCATAAATTAAAGTGTTACTGTAGATTTTGATAAAGTTTCATCATCTCCAGCTTATAGAATAAAATGATTTATTTAAGCTACGAATCTGTTTCACAATCTCACAGAGCACATTGTACACTGTGATGTATCAGAAATCGTCTTATGAACAGTAATACTGTCCAAGTGATCATTTTGTACAATGAAAATGATTGTACTGAAAATAATGGTTGTAAGCTTTAAGGTTATATCACTGAATATCATCATAGCAACATACATCGTATTTCATTTTGATAAAAATCAATAAATTGGTTCTGCCTTTGTAAGGATGGTGCATGGGTGAACTCAAGGAAGCTCTAAGAAGCTTAAAAAGAGATGAAGATATTTCATCTAATTATCTTTTGGAAGAATATGCCAAAATTCCTACGTGAAACTTCTCTATTGGACAAATACTAAGAACACCCTGTATGCAGATTGGAGGAATATAATGATGATTTCGTTTTCACAAAAATCTACAAATACCTGATAGTTCTGTACCATATTTGTAATAATATTCCTTTCACTTGTCTTCTGTCTTCTCAATTGAGACTTGAGAGTGTTCAAGCGTTCGAGTGCTCAACTTGTACGCTGTATGATTAGAAACTAAGCTATAGATATAACACATTTTTATGCGCTTCAACGGAACACCATTGCTTCATGAGATGAAAATTCTGGTTTCTATGAATGATTGAGAACATTTCCTCATCATCTAATATCAAGACATTTTGAATATGCAGGTACTTTAATTTTATATTAAACTGATGAGGATCAATTACTTTCATGTTCAATTACATTTCTTACTGTTTTAATTAAAATTTTCTTACGGAATACTTTCAGTAACCTAACATCTTATTATTATGATCTACATAATGTCAAACCACTCAGAATGTTGGCTAAATTGCAACTAAATCTGTAGAATGTAATCAGGGCTAAATGATTAGATAAATATGATATTGGTCTCTGATATGTGATCCATCAATGTAATTCAAAGATAGAATAGGAGATCTTCAAGTCATACCATAACCAATTTGCCTTAAGTTAAAAGAGTTAGATTTCCAAGACTCAATCTAAATACAACAATCTACTTCATTTAGCCTAGTATATAATCATTAATAGGAAATTAGTAGTTGTTCATTCACCTATTAATAACTGAAGTGATATAGATTGATATCAGCTAGCGAATCATTGTAGATCTGGGGCCATTAAACAGTTAAACCTTTCTAATTTAACACTTGAATATTCTGGTTATGCACAACTCGATTATCAAATTACAGGATGAAACACATTTTCAGTAGTCTTTGGTTAAGTCAATGAGATAAATCATTGTGAAACATTGAATAATTTCTACAAGTATCTCATAATAATAAGATTTCTCTTACATTTCAAAGAAATAAGTTGTCACTTATTTCCTGTCATATAATAAAACAACAGTTGATATATTATACTACTCGTGTGAAAATAGTAATATATATAAATGATAGCTTATATATGTATACATAAAAGTATGAGAAAGTTATAATCTTATTAATTGTATTATCATCTGCTTTTAGAAAACACTTACTGACTCTGATATTCGTGACTGAAGTAATCATCATCACCATCGTTGATTATTTATGAATAAAGATAAGAGTATGTTATGATTCTGATGTAAAAAGATGTTTATAATTATTCAGGGAATAGGATGAAACACACGTCCTGGATTCCATTGCTAACCACTATCCGTCTTTGCTTATAATGCTTGTGACATAAGGCGATATTGAGGCAATCTGTACAAGATGCATATATACTAATAAGAGACTGATCAATTGTGGGCCTAAATATCAATGAGAAGAGTGAAGTAAACAATACTAAGTGAATTTAAACTTCACCCTATTGCCCAAGCAATTGACTATCAGGACTCAGTAGCTAAGTGGATAACGCGATAGCGTTAGAAGCGAATGGTACTGGGTTAGAGTTCAATAGTGAACATCAACTGTGAGATGCAGGTACATCCAGCTGATAAGTCCGAAATAGGACGATACGCACGTCCTGAATTCCATTGGCAGCCACTATCCATCTCTGCTTATAATGTTTGTAAATTAAGGCAATATTGTGGCAGTACACACAGCATTCACATATGCCAATAAAAGACTGATCAATTGTGGACCTTAACATCAATGGGAAGATTCAAGCAAACAATACCAAATGAATTTATTCATGGAATTGTTCAATTAAAGAACAATGTATAATAGATATACTATATAGATATCTATTATGTAGAACAAACAACAATAATGAATATGAGTAATTTATAAGTAGTAAATTCTGTCAAGAAGAAAAAGTTTATCTTTTCAATATAAAGAGATTAGAAGTTGTTTAATAATCTGGACTAGAAAGGATAGGAATTAAAGTACCCATAGTTTACCATCGACAACTTTTTATGATTCATGTTGACTAACATAGATAGTTTATCGAATCAGTATAACTACTCATATTCACCAGTTTAGGGGTTGTGGAGATTGTCAATTTTTTGATTGAGATCATGAACTGATTGATGTTACACCACCATTGAAAACCTGGAAGCACTGGATAGCCGTTTCGTCCTATAGTGGGACTACTCGGCAGTGCATATCCACGATCTCGCTCGCGGGATTCGAACTCAGTGTCTTCAGTCTCGCGCGCGAATGCTTAACCTACTGGACCACTGGGCCGGCATCCAACGGTGTTAATGTCTAACCCCAACCAATCCACGAAGTTGTGAGACCATCTTCCATTGTACTGAGGTAGACACCTGTTTCTACCCGATACGGATTAGCTCCGCTGGTCACGACTCCTCATTAGTTGATTCTATTAATTTACGAATATCAACATTATGAACTTGGTATTTAAGGCTTTCTCTTTTTATTACTTCCTAAATATAACAAAGACATGAAAATTAGCTTAAAGCTGTTATATTTAGAGCTTAGATTCTTAATATATACCGCGTACAACTTGAGCACTCGAACGCTTGTACACTCTCAAGTCTCAATTGAGAAGACAGAAGACAAGTGAAAGGAATATTATTACAAATATGGTACAGAACTATCAGGTATTTGTAGATTTGAGTGAAAACGAAATCATCATTATATTCCTCCAATCTGCATACAGGGTATTCTTAGTATTTGTCCAATAGAGAAGCTTCAGGTAGGAATTCTGGCAAATTCTTCCAAAAGATGATTACATGGAATATCTTCGTCTCTTTTTAAGCTTCTTAGGGCTTCCTCAAGTTCACCTGTGAACTGTTCTCACAAAAGCATTTTAAATGTTAACTCGTGTTTTTTTTTTTTGTAAGTCATAATAAGATTTTGGCATTGGTTATAAAGTTGTTGTTGTTTTTTTTAAATACAAATAATCCGTTTTGAAATGATTTAAAAAACAAGTAACCATAAAAGGAATCTTATGTTACGTAATAAACTATTTAAAGAGATGATCAACTGATCATTGATCATTTAAGTTCAATACCTGATTAAAGAGTCCTATACTAGGACCAAACAACTAATCGATCATTCTAAGTTCTTAATGGTTGTCCAATTTATATCGATCCATAGTTTCAATGATACTAGTGTACATTCTTATACATTTCCTATTGATAATAATAATTCATGCATAGATCAGTTTATTAACTGTTTACATGAAGTTAAAGAAATCAGTAAAGATCTGTGCTTTACTTAATGTACTTATGTTGTTCTTGTAACTTGCATTAATACTGTTTTTCATCTCTTTACATAAGCTTATCAATATTAATCTGATTATGGCTTTAATTATGTAAATTAACTATGTAATCAGTTATCAGTTTCATTATAATTATGCAATTCATTATTATTATTATCATTATTATCATTAGTAGTAGTAGTAGTAGTAGTAGTAGTAGTAATAGGAAGAGGAGGAGGAAGACGAGGAGTAGTAGTAGTAGGAGGAGGAGGAGGAGGAAGAGGAGAAGGAGGAAGAGGAGAAAGGAGAGGAGGAAGAGTAGTAGTAGTAGTAGGAGCAGTAGCGGAAGTAGTAGTGGAAGTAGTAGTAGTAGTCATAGTAGTAGTAGGAATAGGAGTAGTAGTAACTATAACCTCATCTTCTCGACTTCTGAATGATTTCCCATATCAACATTATCAATACATATCAGCCATAACATGATTGTTTCATACATTTTGTATTCTATCCCTTCTTATTATGAAATTCAGTTACGTTTTTTTAAAGAAATATTCATTTCAAATTCATTAGCTTTACAATATAATCACATTAATCCTTGTGGTATTTAGCTGTTTGTAGATGATGAATGAATTCTTTTGTTTAAACTTAACATGGGAACTAAATATATGAATTAATATTGATGAATACGAATTTTATGGTTGAATTCATGAGTCAATTGATGCTAAATCACCATAGAAAACCTGAGAGCAATAGAAAGCCATTTAGTGTTAGTATGAGACTTCTCATCAGTGCACATCCATGATCTCGCCCGGCTGGATTCGAATCGGGTCTGTTGTCAGGTAGTAACTCACAGATGATGATGGTGGATGGTGGCTCAATTTCGTGTATTGGTTGAAGTTAAACATTAACACCGTTGGATACTGGCCGACTCAGTGGTCTACAGGATAAGCTTTCTCACGCGAGATTGATAGATTCAGGGTTCGAATCCCGCAAGTTGGGATCTTGGATGCGCACTGCTGTGGCCGTTCAGTACTCCCAGATTTTCCATGGTGGTCTAGCTTCAATTGACGCATGAACTCAACTATTAACTTACCAAAATCTCTACAAATCCTCCTTCTGAGAATACGAATTCGTTTATATGCTATAGTTTGAAAGATAATTACATCTATTATGAATATCAATTAGATCTGTCGGAAAGTTATTAAATGATTCGATATAACATTCAGCTACTTATGCTCTAAGATCCATTATTATCAACTGCATTGTAGAAGTAAAAAAATAAGCAATAATATCCATACATATAACAATACTGCTAATGTCTCAGTCAAACAACCACTGAATACATCAGGGAACTGGAAAACTGTTTAGTCCTAGTATGAAACTTTACAGAAGTGTGTATCTACAAGAGATCGCAATGAAAACATTCAGGTCTTGTAATAAGGATTTGACCTTTACATCACTGAAACGACACTCACCCGCTATTATACTAATGATAATTACGAGTTCACTAATAATAAAAATTCTTGAAGTAATCCCGGATATTCTAGTGTAATTAGTGGAGTTCAATCATGTTGAGTATAAGGTAATCAGGCATCAATTGAACCAGAAGTTGATTAAAAGCTAATGAAATGGTTTGAATATTAGGCACTTTCGACAGGATCTAAATTTATAAAGTTAGAGCTCAATGGAGAGTCCTATACTAGGACGACTGGATGTATTTGAGTTTTAACCTAATACCTCTCGGATCGAATATGCAAACCATTATCCATTTAGCCACGGAGTCCATGTCGTTGCTAAGTTGTAGAATGGGCATGATAGAATAAAACGTGAATCTTGTATTATGCTGCTAGATACAGTGTATCTATTCTCATCAAAATTCAGTCCAAATATGGACAAATGTTAGAAATTCAATTAGTTATATACAGTTAAAGGATTAATATAGTCCCTCTTTGATCACTGAAAAACACATACTGGTTCCTATAAATGATTAAAATCTCGATAAGGTAATTTCGTCAATAATCAAATCCAATTTACTAGTGCAATGAACTGCGTAGAAATATCAAAAATTGTTTTTAATTTTAACATTACTCGAACGAGATGGATGAACCAATCAGATTTAAGATAACAGGTGTCAGATTTTGGCGCAAAATTCATTCAACCGTTTAGATGGAGTTTCGGCATTATTGCTGATGTCAGTTTGTGATAGAAACACTCAATCTAATGTCTAAACTTCACCATCAACTGTAAATAAAAATTCGAATTTTTTTGATTGAGATCATGAACCGACTGATGTTATACCACCGTTGGAAACCTGGAAGCACTGGACGGCCGTTTCATCCTAGTATGGGACTCCTTAGCAGTGCGCATCCACGATTCCGCTCACGGGATTCGAACCTAGGGCCCTCAGTCTCGCACACGAATGCTTAACCTATTGGACCGCTGGGCCGGCATTCAACGGTGTTGGTGTCTAACAGTGGAGCTAATCCGTATCGGGTAGAGACAGGTATCTACCTTAGTACAATGGAAGATGGTCGCGTAATTTAGTGGATTGGTTGATGTTAGACACTAACAGAATAGGATGTCGGTTCAGTGGTCCAATAGATTAAGTGTTCACGCACGAGACTGAAGGCCCTGGGTTCGAATCCCGCGAGCGGGATCGTGGATGTGCACTACTGAGGAGTCCCACAATAGCACAAGACAGCCGTTCAGTGCTTCCAGGTTTCCAACAGTGGTATAACATCATTCGATTCATGATCTCAATCAAAAACTTAATAATCTCCACAACCCCAACATTGAAAATTCGAATTTATCACACTGGTTTATAACTCTAATTTGGTCCTAGTTATTAAGTGAACACTCTCAAGGTCAGTTTAGTGTCACTTAAAGGTCATCTATAAATTATAGTCTCATCAACGAAAGGACCTTGGTTCAATTCCTGCATATGGGTTCATAGATATACACTTATGAGAAATCGTATACTAGAACTAAACAATCGTTCAATGCCTTCAGGTTTTCAATGCTGATCTAACATTGATCGGATCATAATTTCAAACAAAAACTATACAATTTAACATTATAACATATCTGAATAATAAGCTCATACATAGTACTGAATTCACATCATTTATGAACAGGTTTTTTTTTAAAGAACCAACCATAACCACATTTTAATCTTTCCATTCAAGTAACTCTGAAGGGGTGGGGTTTATGGGTTAATATAATATTTGATCCGTTTCATACGGATTTTCATTCAGTTACAAATACTTGTATAGTCCACTTTACATAAAAGAATGAATTATTGAGTTTTGTTAAGATGAAAAAAAGAAAAGAAAAGAAAAAGAAAAAGAAAGTAAGAAATTGATATTCATTTAGTTAAACTGGTTCCCTTCTCTTTTTTCCTTCTTCTTCTTTTTAGATAAAGAGAAAAGAATATAAAGTACGCATACACCATTTCCCCCCCTCCCCCCAAAAAATTAATGAAAGACAATTTCATGAAAATACATAATTATCATTCAATATTTGTAATTGAAAAGTAAAAGACAAGATAAGATATAAAGGAAATGTCTGATTATTCAGTTAAGAAAATCTGTAAATGAATGGTTTAAATAGATACATGGGTAGATGAATAGATGGATAGATAGATAGATAGATAGATAGATAGATAGATAGATAGATAGATAGATAGATAGATAGATAGATAGATAGATAGATAGATAGATAGATAGATAGATAGATAGATAGATAGATAGATAGATAGATAGATAGATAGATAGATAGAAAGATAGATAGATAGATAGAAAGATAGATAGATAGATAGATAGATAGATAGATAGATAGATAGATAGATAGATAGATAGATAGATAGATAGATAGATAGATAGATAGATAGATAGATAGATAGATAGATAGATAGATAGATAGATAGATAGATAGATAGATAGATAGATAGATAGATAGATAGATAGATAGATAGATAGATAGATAGATAGATAGATAGATAGATAGATAGATAGATAGATAGATAGATAGAAAGATAGATAGATAGATAGATAGATAGATAGATAGATAGATAGATAGATAGATAGATAGATAGATAGATAGATAGATAGATAGATAGATAGATAGATAGATAGATAGATAGATAGAAAGATAGATAGATAGATAGATAGATAGATAGATAGATAGATAGATAGATAGATAGATAGATAGATAGATAGATAGATAGATAGATAGATAGATAGATAGATAGATAGGTAGATAGATGGATAGATAGATAGGTAGATAGATATATAAATGGGTAAATGGATAGATAAATTGATGGGTAGATGGGGTAAATGGATAGATAGATAACTACATGGATATTTTGAATGTGAATTTTCAAAACAAACACACACAAAAAAAAGAAAATCTAATCTGTTAAAAGTTTGAATGAGAAATCACTATTCAAGAGATTACAATTCAGAGTTGATATTTTCAGGGACTTAAATAGAATATTCAGTACGGAAGAGTTACAGTTCAGACTATAATTTATAGATGACCTTTAAGTGACACTAAACTGACCTTGAGAGTGTTCACTTAATAACTAGGACCAAATGAGAGTTATAAACCAATGTAAGGGATAAAAATTATGATTTACATTTGATGGTTAAGGTTAGACATTAGATTGAGTGTTTCTATCACAAACTGACATCAGCAATAATGCCAAAACTCCATCTAAATGGTTGAATGAATTTCGCGCCAAAATCTGACACCTGTTATCTTAAATCTGATTGGTTCATCCATAAATTATAGTCTCTCCGAGTTACAAATAATGTTTGTCATCTGTTTGATGTTGACATTATGACTAAAAGGTGATTTACATAATCTAGATACATAATTTTACATTTAATAATTTGATTGTTTCTGTGAAGAGCAAGTTACATCGGTTGATACTTCAGGAATCTATATTCTTGTGCTCATGAGTAACATTTTAGTTTGATTAAGAAAAAGTACATACGAGACAGTTAATAGCTCAATACTTCCCTATCTACTTGAAATCGGTCATAAAGCAAACCTTTTCAATAAACTATCGGGTCAATAATAGTTTGTTGCCCTGTTGGTTCGATTTAAAAAAAAGAACAGATGAATATTCGATGAATATAAATTTTCCATTTTACCTCCGTATTTCACACCTAGCCTACTCCCGTTTGTACAACGGCAGAAATATGGATTAATTTGGATAAATTTATTTCAGATAGACATTGAAAATAAGAAGCGGGCAAGTAAAGCAGAGAAACAAACCAGAGAAGGCAAGTGTGCCAACTGCATTTGATAAAGCCTCACCCACTATTTATAGACAGACAAAAGTTAGCTATTAATATATGATGAATAGAATAAACGACAGACACACATATGCTCATTTAAAAACATTCAGTGCTAATAAGGGAATACTTGACAAGATCAGCATTTTTGGCCTCACATGCATGTGCTTAATCTCTAGACCACTGAGTTAGGATTCAATGGTATTAACGTCTAATTCAAATAAATTCGCCATATCGCGAAACTCTCATCCGTATATATTTATTTTAAACTTAGCCATTCTTATGGATAAATAACTGTAGACGTTGTCGTGAATGTATCAAAACGAATATTCTTCGTGCATATATCAATATTTTGAATGTGAAGATTGTAGGGAATTACTACATCTAATCTCATGTATAATCGGTTGGTGAACTTAATAACATTCAGCAATCTCTATGACCCCTATATTGATAGTCATCATGTGCTTACTATCGGAATGATGACTTAGCGGTTAAGGCCTTTAAGTTACATGTTCAAACCGTATTTTATCTACTTCAGTTTGGATAACCACATATTATCATTAGCCTTCACACATTAGGTTCACACCTAAGCACTTGATGGATGAGTTAATTGTATTATTGTTATTATTATTAGTGCAAGCTCCAGGAGGAAATTATCGGAGTTTTAGTGAGAAAAAATGACTAGTGTAATTCAATTGTGTCACATATGAGAAAGCTAACAACCAAAGATATTAGAAGATAGTAGTAATCAAAGTAGGACATGTACATCATTAGAAATCAAGAGCTCAGGAGCGATACAGACGTTGTTATGTCCGACTCTTTGTAGCGAGGTCGTGGACATGTACTAATGAAGGGTCCTATACTTCAATGAGATGATTGTCCTGTGCTATCAGGTTTTCAATGATTCACTAATCTAATGCAATTCATGATTTCAACAAAAATATATTACTTGAAAGGTTCTTGTGGATATTATAGTAATTTCAGTGGTTGAGATTATGGATCATTTGAAGCTAGATCACCATGGAAAACCTGCAAGTACTAATCAGTCGTTTCGTCGTTCTGTGGGACTCCTCAATAGTGCACATCCACGATCCGGTCTCACGCGAGTTTGGAACCTAGGACCTATCAGTCTCGTGCACGAGCGCTTAACCACTAAACAACTGAGCCAGTCAGTATCCAATGGTGTTAATATTTATCTTCAACTAATCCACGAAATTGAACGACCGTCCAATGCTTCCAGGTTTTCCATAGTGATCTAACTTCAATTGACTCACCATAGAAATATATGAATTCAATATTATTATTATTATTATTACAATATTTCTTTTTCTCTTTTTTGTTTTGTGTGTATCAACATTTCTTTTCTTTTTTCATCAATTCACATGTTTGAACTTTGTTTATTTTCATTGACCGGAAATATAAAATTCTCTTTAAATCATTTAATTGGAACTAATGACAATTATTATTGGTCATATTGAATATGATTCATTCCGTTTTTCTGTTTCTAATACAAAAGAAAAAACAAACACTCATTTATACATCATTTATGTTATGAATGTGTTGAAGTATATCAATTATAAAGTTTATAAACTCTTCTTCTAAATATTTTAGATAAGTATCAATCAGTTAATCAGTCGATTAATCAGGTACAATGTAGGATCACGTGTATATGATCATCGGTCTAAGCTGTTATACCTCTTTAACATAACATCGGATTCATAGAAGTAGTTAGTTCAGTGGTGGCAGTACATAAAAGAAAGATTGCATATAAGGAGATAGTACAGGAAGAAAGAATTAGTTTGTAGAAAGAAAGATATAAAGCGATTTTAATCTTACGGTTTAAGTAAAGACAGAGAGTGTATACACTGACGCCATTGGGATCGATTCTGAGCCAAGTCACCCAGAGTTTGCATCTACCAACATGGCTAAGACTAAAAGTTAGTGACTGTAAGCAGTGATGCCACGTTTTAGTTTGGCCGCTCCTTACTTTCTTTCAGCTGTTTCCAACACCAGTCAGCATTGCGCACCGTGATAATCGGTGTTCAGGCATACGTAACACGTAGCCTAACCATCTCAGTCGATGAAGATTAACAACCTGATCAACTGATTTACCATCATTGCCTAATACCCTACGTCTAACCTCACTATTACTTGCCCGGTGATCCCAGCAGATGCCAGCAATATTTCTAAGGAATCTGTGCTCAAATACTAGGAGCTTATGAATATATATTCAACTCTTGATGACCACGTTTTGCAGCCGTAAAGTAGAGTATAACGAACTGCCGCACAGTGTACTTGTCCTTTTATTGATGGACGGACATCTCGCCTTCGCCATAGGTGACGTAAGTTGGCAAAAACCAAACGAGCTTTTTTAATCCATGCTGAGATTTCGTCAGACACCAACCCATTAGGGCTGATCAGACTTTCAAGATAAGTGAAGTTGTCAAAGCGTTCGACCACTTCACTTCTTATCCTTAGTTCAGGTGTTGACGCAGACCAGTCCTGAAGCAACAACTTGCATTTAGAGGGAGAGAAGCGCATCCCAAAGATTCTGGCATTGTTGCTTAGTGCTATCAGAAGACTCTGCATTTTATCAGCGTTTTCACCGAACAGGATAATGTCATCTGCATATTCTACGTCGATAAGTAGACCTCCTAGAAGGAGATCAATTCTCAAGAAGTTATTTTCAGCAGTACATCTATGATGAAATCAAACAAGAATGGAGAAAGAGGACAGCCATGGTGGACACCACTTGAGCTTGCAAAAGCAGATGACAAGATAACTATCAGTATGGGAATTTATGGAGATTATAGTATTTTCATAGTTAAATTTACAAGTCAATTTGAGCTAGACCATCAATAAAAACCTAGAAGTACTAAACTTCCGTTTCGTCCTGATATGGGACTCCTCAGTAATGAGCATCTACGATTCTGCCACAAAGGGATTCGAACCGAGAACCTTCGGTCTGGCGTGTGAACACTTATCTTCTAGACCATTGAGCTGCCACCCAACGACGTTAATATCTCACTTCAATCAATCTATAATAATTTCTTATATTTACTGTGATACTTTTCTATTTCCAAATAACAAATAAATGAGTCTTGGTAACAGTTTAATAAAAGGATGACGTTGAGTGGTACTCAAACTAGCCTCGACTAATTTCAACCGGTCTTCAGCCAATCAGAAATTAACTGTTTATTGGCAAAAAATATTGATATTTACAAAACGTACAAAGATTTTTCCATTGTTAATGAAGCTACCGAAGTTTTCTGTAAGTGTTTCTCATTCCTCTCTAACATGAAATATCTGGAAGGTTTGTAGAAGCATGAAAAGTTGTTTAGATGTGTCTCTACCACCTTTGCTTTGATGACGTGTTTTCTGATGATTAGCTCATTCATTTCTACAATTCTTCCTGCATAATAAAAAATACAATCGAGAGTTTTTCTTGTTATTAATGATACCGGTCAATTGAGGTCACTTTGATTACATTCACTGAAGTGCATTTTGCCTTTTTACAGAGGGTTCTGAAAACGTCAGCAGAGTATGTGATGAATCTTTGAAGGTGATTATGAATATATTTGTGAATAGACATTTAGTGGCCCATGATCTGACTCTAATTTGATCGTATGATTGTATGAATGTTTGCTATCACCTATCCTCGTATATAATCATTGACTTAAATCGCGTTAGTTAATAACGGAATTAAATAAGTCAAATAACGAGAATGGAGTTTTGAATGCATATATTTCGTATAATTGTTGATTAGACGAACGAAAGGAGGAACGATGCGAAGATGAGAAAGCGAAGCTAAATTGGCGCGCGGTGGAGATGGTTGGTTAGCCAACTCTCCGCTTAACAAACAGTTAATCAATATTTATAAGCCCACAAAAATAAATTACAGACATGTGATGAGTAACGGGATAAGAAGTGTACATACGCCTACGCGCTCATACAAACACAGTCAAGATATTGACAAGCGAATAATTAACAAGGTCAGAATGTGACTCAAATAGAATGAATAGAATGGGCTGTCTGAAAGTTAGAATAATAAGGTATTTGGGCTTAACATAATGACAGACACTACAGACATTTGAAATCTTGCATACTAGCTGGCATTTTAACCATCAACTCCATTCACATATTTATCTTTGTATATCTTTTGATAGAACGAGATGCCGATACATTAGATTTCATGCACGTAAGGAAAAGTATAAACGTTGTACATTACTGTGTCTAGCATATATATACTATTCAATGAAGAAGTTGTTAGAGCTGATCTGATCAAAGACTTATATTTATGAATACGTAACTGATTCACAGTTTTATAGATTCATTTATTTCAATGTAATTTACTTACTTATTTTACGTATATATTTATGTAGTTATTGGTAGTTCCTTTTTATGATTGAAGAAGACTGAGGATCCTTTATAGATGTAAGAGCAAAGATTGGCAAAGTAAGGACTGCATTCCTCCAATTGAAGAACATATGGAACTATAAACAACTATCAACCAATATAAAAATCAGAATATTCAATACGAACATCAAGACAGTTCTACTGTATGAAACTGAAACTTTTAGAACTACCACAAACATCATCAAAAAAAAGTAAAAGTATTTATAAACAGTTGTCTATGCAAGATGTTCAATTTCCGATGGCCGAATACCATCAGAAACAGCTCAATGTGGAAAAGAATAAACCAGCTTCCATCTGAATAGGAAATTATGGGAACATGTTGAAGGTGGATAGGACACACATTTTGAAAATCATCAAACTGCATCATGAGGTAAGTGCTAATTTGGAATCTTGAACGGAAACAGATAAGTGGTAGGCCAAAGAACACACTACTTCAGGAATCAGAAGCAGACATGACAAGGATGAATAGAAACCGGAGACAACTGGAAATGATTGCCCGGGATAAAGTTGTATGGAGAATGCTGGTGGGTGGCCTTCTGTGAAAGAGGACAAACCAGCTTTCATCTGAATATTAAATTAGGGAAAAACGTTGGAACTGCATAGGACATACCTTAGGGGAATCACCGAACTGCATTTTCTTAAATATTTTATACTCAATAACATTTTCTTTTTAATCGGTCATGACATGACAATGGTAATGATGATAACAAAGACAATAATAATAGTTGGATTCATGAGTCCATGTAAACTAGACATCCAATGAAAACCTGGAAGGAATGGATCACCGTTTCGTCTTAGTATAAGACTATCCCGAAACAAATGGAATCCAACACAGAAACCACAGTCTCATGAATAAACGCTTAATCTCTATATTACTGAGTCGTCATTCAACGTTGTTAATGTCTAACTTCAATCGATCCATGATCTTGCTCAATCATTTATTCATTGTTTGAGTTGGTTGACTGTCTCACACTCAACATGAACTGGACTCCATTTATCACGACTTCTCACTAGAACTAGAAGGAATCCATCTTGAATGTAGTCAGTAGTGAGCACATTATAATTATTATTAGAATGGGGATTTGTCGAGATTCTAACAATAATAATAATCACTACTATTTTTACTTCGACTAATATCAAGGTCAGAACCTTTAATACGAACGTCAAGGCGATTCTGCTGTATGCAGCTGAATCATGGAGAACTACCACAACCATCATCAAAACTGTACAAGTATTTATAAATAGTTGTCTACGCAAGATGCCCAACATCCCTTGGCCGGATACCATCAATAACAGCCTACTGTGGAAGAGGACAAATTAGCTTCCAACTGAAGAGGAAATTAGGAAAAGACGATCGAAATGTATCGGATATACATTACGCAAATCATTAAACTGTATTACGAGGCAAGCGCTAACTTGGAATTTTAAAGGGAAACGAAAAAGTGGAAGGTCAAAGAACACACTACATCAAGAATCGGAAGCAGACATGAATAAGTTGAATAGCAACTTTAAAGAACTGCAAAGAATCGTCCAGGACAGAGTTGTATAAAAATCCCCCACGAGAGGTAACATGTGTAAGTAAGTATGTAAGTAGTAAGAAGACTGTGAGAAACCCGTTGGCACTCATTGTATTCTGAGAATTCCATATTGTACTAAACATATAAAGTTGAATAAAGCCATTAATATTGATAATAATAATAACGTTCTCTGTTTAGAACAAGGGAATCTGAGAACGTAACCATTATGTTTCTCTTCACAGACACTTGTATTTTTATATTGACTACAGTTATATGAAATGGGTCTTTATATCAAACTTACAGTTTGTAGGTGCTGTATAGTTACAGTTTTTATCAAAAACCAAGGATAAACCTCATAACAGCTGGTATTTTCTACTCATGCAAACCTTGAAATTCCTATCTCAACACTGATTGACTCTTTACTATACATTTTTACCATGATTATGAAATACCAACTGATTTCATAATTGTAAATAAAGTTTACATTGTTGTACATTAATAGAAACCGATCGAACTACAATGTGATCACTAAGCTTAAAAAAAACTTGACATGGATGAATCCATTCAATGGTAACATCTTTGAATAAGACAATAAGTGATCTGAATACACATTCAACTGTAATCATCAGTTTCATAAATATCTTTGGTGTATACCTAGCTGATGACTTTCAGTTCGTACTGATCTTGATCATTTGCTTCTTATCAGTTATATTCTATCAATTGACTAACATGGTCTTTGCTAATGGAACCATTTAGTTATGGCGTCAAGTGACCAAAAGTATTAAATTTTTATTTAGTAAATACCTTTGTTATGACTATTCAGGTGGATAACGATATATCCTCCATAAACAAAATGGTGGTTGTCTTACCAGTTATTTAAACAAAGAAATTGATGATTAAGGAAAAGTTGTAAATTATTTAATATTGATAGTTGAATTCACGAGTCGCTCTAAGCTAGACCACTATTAAAAACCTGGAAGTATTGAATGCCTGTTATATTGTGGTATAGGATTCTTCAATAATACGCATCCACAATTCAATATTGAATGATTTTATTAAACCTCAACAAATATAATTCCTTTATTATGTTTTGGGTTCTGGACTTTACAGGAAAGGCCATGGGAGAAGAACCAATAAGGACTGAGAGATGACGCAAGGCTGATAGTGCTAGTTGACACGTCATTGGTTTGGAACTGGGCCAAGGTCGTAAACGTTGGTGTTCCAACCGGCATCCAATGGTGTCGATGTTTAACTTCAAATAACTCACGAAATTGTGCCACCATTGTCATCAGTGTATTACTATATCATAACAGATCCGATTGAACTCCACTAGTCATGGCTTCTCACTAGAATTCTAAGAAATACCTATTGAAGCCAGTCACGATAATTGTTCTGTTCATATGGAAAATCAATAAATGGATAAAAGTTTCTAGTTGAAACACATTGTCTCATATTACGGGAATATTCAGAGAAAAAAATATAATATGTAATCAATTTTTCGATTTATTACATAATAACAAGATGTTCATTAAAATAACTATGCCATTTAAATATTTTAAACAATGAAAACTGTATAAACATACAAACATGTTAACTTTTGATTAATTTTCCCTGAAGATATAATTTGTTGTGTTTGATTTACAACAAATTGTGTTGAATTAGTGTATAAAGGTAGAAAGAAAGAGAGTTGGTAGATTGAGGGGGGTGGGTTGGAATGTATTGTTAACAATATACATTTTGATATTGTTAAGAATTACATTTTATCAGAAGGGTTTTTTTCTAGATTTTAATAATTTTAATAGTTGTGATCATGAGTCAGGTAAAACAAGACCATCATGGAAAACCTGGAAGCATTGAACGGCCGTTTCGTCCTGGTATGGGACTCCACAGCAGTGAGTATTCACGATCCCGCCCCACTCGAGTTTGGAACCCAGGACCTATCAGTCTCGCGCGCGAGCGCCTTACCATCAAACCACTGAACCGATCGGCATCCAAAGGTGTTGATGTCTAACTTAAACTAATCCACGAAACTGAGCGACCTTCCAATGCTTCCAGGTTTTCCATGGTGGTCTAGTTATAATTGACTCATGATTTCAACTAGTAAAATTTCTAAAAATCTCCACAAAACCCTTTTTGATAATAATCATCTGCTCACTAGTGACTGACTTCAAGTGGCATTTCCTGAAGTTCTAGTAAGAAGCCGTGATCAGTGGAGTTCAACCAGGTCTGTTGTGAGATATCAATTCACTGAAGACAATGGTGTACGGTAGCGCGATTTCGTGGATTAGTTGAAGTTAGACATTAACACCATTGGATACCGGCCAGTTCGGTGGTCTCGGAGCTAAGCGTTATCATGCGAGACTGATAGGTCCTGGGCTCGAATCTCGCGGAGAGTGGGATCATGGATACGCACTGCTGAGAAGCCTCATACCAGGACGAAACGGCCATTCAGTGTTTCCAGGTGTTCCATGGTGGTCTAACTTCAATTGACTCATAAATTCAACTATTGAAATTACATTTTATTAAGAAATTTGTTGTGGATACACGAATATGTGTGCTAATGAATACATACTCTTAATTTTTCTCACATACATATATGTATATATATATTAAATAATAATCAGATAATATGATTGGTTGATTAAATTTGGTCGAAATTTTTTAATTGACCAATCAGAATTGTCTCAATCAGAAAGTGTATTTCCATTCTCAAATTTTTTTTGTTTTTTTTATTTTAGTTAACATGACAACTAATTGGTGATATTTCCGATGTGATAATATGAAGAGACTACTATTTTTTTCCCCTATTCTCAGAATAAATAATTGTTGAATTGTAATTTGGATTATGTTATATAGAACTTTGAATATTACATTGTATTGTACTTCATTTATAAAATATTATATATATACTCTTGAACAGAAATAATTATACCTGAGATATAATTTGGTAAGTATATATTTATAATTAAATTTGTATTAAATCTGATTTAATGATATTACTGAATTCAGTAGTGAGTTGAATACATTCCATATATATATATATTATTCTAAACGTTTTTTATTATGATAAAACACATTGTAAATTGAAGTTTATGGGTGAGGTTATACATTCATTGTTTTATATTCCATATGTATATGAGGTATCAAGTATTTCTGAACACTTAATAATTTCAGAACAGTTTTTTTTTTGTGGATATTATAGTAATTTTAATAGTTTTGATCATGAGTCAGTTGAAAGTAGACCACCATGGAAAACCTGGAATAAGTGAACGGTAGTTTTATCCCATTGTGGGACTCTTTAGCAGTGTGCATCCACGATCCTGGGTTCAAATCTCGCGAGGCGGGATCATGGATTTGCACTGTTGAGGAGTCCCACATTAGGACGAAACATTTATCCAGTGCTTCCAGATTTTTCATGGTGGTCTAGCTTTAATTGACTCATAATCTAAACTTAATAATTTATTAAATGAAAGAGTAAGGCATTTAAAAGCATGATTTTCACTCGCTATTTCAGTTCAAGTTTCAACTCTCACTCTATATCTCACTCTTTACACCATATGTTTCGATGGGTTACATTGTCATGTTCATAGAAGATATATGAAATCTCCAGTAAAAATCACACTGTTATATACACCATTCATCCACTAAATGAATGGAAATATGCTTACAAATACCACTTACTACATACTTATCGAATGTTGAATGATGGATGTATAACGCTACATGATGATATTTATGTAGTATTATGAACACCACCCATAGATATCAATGACAATAAGTATCTACTGAATTTTGTACCTGTGTACCTTGTTAATATATAGCGTAATGATACCACCAGCCAGAGAACAGTGAATTATCAATTGGACCGATGACGCATAAAACCCATACGAGCAGTCTAGAGTCCTTATCGATCCTGCTTCCCGCCTAGCCCTGCCTGTTATTTCCAGAACACCAATCTCAGCCTCTGCAATATGAATCATTTATTTCAAACATACTGGGTTTATATACCAATCAAACAGACCACATCGTACCATAAAATAGGAAACAACATTTGCACAAGATTAAGCCAAATGTGACTATGAATGTGGGAGATTGTGATTGGTAGACAGGTCATAACCCAAGAATGGTAAATCGTATAATAATAGTCTATAGGTCAAAATATAACTTGTGACAAGAGGAACACGAATATGAATAATTTAGCTACTTAACAATTATACAGTAAAAATATACGTATAGTATTAGTCCAGAAATACATTTCAACAGTTACCATTCATTATGCTAATCTAGGCATAACAGTAAGATACGTTTATTGTACACAATATTTATTTTCTAAGTTTATTCCTAAGTACGTTCATTATTCTGTAGATTTTTTCATTATAATGTATATTTAAATCTTCTAAGATACAGAATTGATTAGTTTGATTCCTTGGTATTTGGTACCAAAATAATCTCCATTGACCTAAACTTCAATAGGAAGTTTCAAATAAACAATACAAAATGAATTTAAACTTCACCTCATTGCACAAGATAATGGTTATTAGGACTAAGTAACTAAGTAGATAATGTGATGGTATTTGATTTGAATGGTAATCTGTTGGAATCAAGGAGTGAGCATCAACTGTGAAATACAGATATATTCAATTGACGAGTCCCAAATAGAACGAAACAGACTTCCTAGATTCTACTACTAGTCTACTATCCATCTTTGTTTATGACAATATTTAGTGAGAACAAACAAATGAATAAATATGTTATTTTAATTAAAGAAATAAATAATAATTTTCTTCTTGTGAACTTGAATATTCATCATGAACGTAAATAGATAAATTATGATTAGGAAAAGAAGACTCAAAAATGACAAAATAAAATGTTAAAATTGAAATGAATTGCGATCAAGAGAATCATAGAAACAGAAACAAATCAGTTGCGGGGTGGGGGGTGGGGAGGAAAGTGAAAGGACTATGAACAGAAGAAGATAAAAAGGAAACAAATAACGGTTAATAAAAAAAGAGGAAAGAATGAAGAAGTAAAGGAAAATGAATTATGAAAGATGAATAGTATGATAGAAGAAGAGATTGTACCAGATTTATTTATTCTTAGTTTTACTGATTAACTTTAAAATCGATCAAATACTTCCCTGTCTTATCATAAATTGGAATGTTTTATTATCTTGGTGATAAATACATTAACATTCTCTTAAAGGATAAACTTAATTGTTAAAAAGGTAACTCAGACAAGGCATCTGTAGACTGTATTGAGTTACATTTTAGAAGAATAATACATCAATACTTGGATAAGGCAAGTACATTCAACGGACATGTCTAAAATGAGATGGAATATGAATCTTGGATTTTATTGCTAGTTTATAGTCCATCTATTCAATGAAATATTATTTTATATGTTTCCATAATATTCAGTAAATAATAGTATGACATTATCTTTATAGATCATTGAAAGTAACTATCTGGAAGCTTTAAAATTAGATTCCCTTCCCCCCCAACCCTAGTTGGAACGTTTCAATAATATATAGGTAATTTATAAGTTACCAGTTATCAGTTTGTCAAAGAACTATCCATTATAGACTTGATAACATTGTACAAATTAACAATCATATACTTCTTTCTATAATGTACTCTAAACTACAATTGAATGATATCTATCAATCTAGTCTACGGTGAACAATTTCATTCTCTTTGAGATTTGTCAATTGAATATATACTTCCATTCGTATACTTTCATATCGATGAGGATACAAAGAACCAGGTTTCACTACACATCACTTTAAAATGCCATTATTTTAATAAACTCAAGAAACTATTCATATGTTCTATGTGTATGATGTTTATTCTTAAAGGTTTTGCATTAAGGTTTTGGTGATCAGATTTTATTGGGATATCTCCTCTTTTTGAATAATGATGAGGTATTTAAGATAAGCATAGTGTAGTTAATAAAGCGTCTGTTATTATTATGATTATTATAATTAGTATTAGTATTAGTAGTAGTATTTAAGTACTTACGCCTGTTACTCCCAACGGAGCCGACCAGCATTCTCTAACTCACTCTGTCATGGGCCTTCCTTCCAACTTCTATCCAATTCTTGTCCATTCTTCTTCCTATGTCTGTCTCCATTTATCGGCGTATTGTGTTCTTTGGTCTTTCTTGTTTCCCTTGTCCTTGAGGATTCCAGGTGAGGGCTTGACGTATGACGCAGTTGGGTGATTTCCTTAATGTTTGTTCTATCCTCTTCCAGCGCTTATTTCTGATTTCTTCCTCCACTGGAATCTGGTTTGTTCTCTCCCATAGTAGGTAGTATTTATATAATTAATATTTCCCCAACAAGTCATGATGTTTAATAATCATTTTAATGAAAAAAATGTACTACTTAAAATGATAAATTTTGTTTTAGTGCAACACCAATTATGCAGTACTACAAACTGCCTTGCATACATTTAAATATATAAATCTTTTTATTTTGGCTAGTGTTTTTTAATAGCAAAGTTGGGGTTGCTGACCCCTTACCCAACCCTCTTTCTTTACCAGATCATGAAAATGGAAGTAACTCTAGAAAAGCTAAGCAATCATTATATACTACTGATATAGAAAGTCACAACAGTTTTTTTATTCATTCAGTCAACATAAGTTACATGAATTCCAATGAAATCAATACTCCTATCTCTTCTAAAAGATAAAGAAGGTTTAAATATAATGTGCTAATAACTATGTTGTTTGCATTTGAGTTTTATAGTGTATAACATTATCGTAATAATTTGTAGTTCATTTGTAATAACACATGAATGCATAGTGTTAACACTGAGTTGTTGTTCGGTTCAGGAAAATAAAACATCAAAAAACAGTCAAGGATTAGTCAAATATTATGAGTATACAACTGTCTAATTATACTAATGCATTTGAAATCATATCAAAGTATTTGAGTTAGATTTTGGTAAGGTTTGTGTTAGCCGGTGAAAATGATCACATTTATATCAATCCCGAGCGAATTATCTCTGTATTGTTATTTAGTTACAAGTTTTTATTCTATTAACATTTAGATAGGGACTAGTGGTGTAGTTCAATATGTATATATTATCGTATTTAGGACTCATCAACTCGATCTACCCCATACCAAAATTTTGATTTTAAACACACTGAAACTCAAATCCAATTACTTTTACTTTAAATGTCATTACATTATGCGTATTAGTATGGGGATTTGTGGATATTGTAGTATTTTAACGGTTGAATTCACAAGCCAATCTAAACTAGACCATCATTGAAAACCCGGAAGAACTTTGCGACCGTTTTGTCTTATTATGGGAAATCTCAACAGTGCACATACACGATTCTACACATGGGACTCAACCACAGGACTTTCGATCGCATGCACGAACTGTTAACCTCTACACCACTGAGCTGGCATCTAATAATGTTAACAACACATTATCTTGTGCAACCCATCATCTATCGTTTGAGGTGGATAACTGTCTAACACTCGACACGGATTAGACTCCACTAGTCACGACTTCTCACTAGAACTCGAAGAAATCCAATCACTAGTAAGTACATGATTACTATCAGAATAAAGATTTGTGAAGAGTGTAGTATTTTCATATGTTTTCAATCGTTATCTAGTTTAGATCAGCTTATGAATTCAATATTATTCTTAGTAAGTTTCTGTAATGGTTATAAAATGATACTCAATATGCCATAGAAACAACAATTTATTTTATACATAAGTGTGAAATTTTCACTCTTACCTATTAACCCTTTCTTTCTATTCTTTTCTTATGGTAAATAGGTTGATTAATCTGACCCTAAACCAAATGTATATGAGTATAGTTTTTGTATATAGAAATGATTAAATAATAATTATGTGTCTAGTTTTAAATAGAAAAAGAATAGAGGTCATTTGATCAGTTTTAATGTTGGTTATAACTAGTATGTTTCATTGTTATGACTGTACTTGTCCATTTCTTCTTTTTTTTTTGTATTTCTGAAAACTGAATTGATTAATAAAGGTTGAAGGGTTTTATTATGTCTTAATAATAATGTTACTATTTCAATAGTTGAAGCTAGACCATCATGGAAAACCTGGAAGTACTGGACAGTCGTTTTGTTCTATTGTGGGACTCCTTAGGAGAGTGCCTCCACGACCCCGTCTCTCGGGATTCGAACCAAGGACCTATCCGCCTCGTGTGCGAGAGCTTAACCACTAGATTACTGAACTGGCCGGTATCCAATGGTATTTATGTCTAACTTCAACTAATTCACGAAATTGAGTGGCACATCCACCAGTGTCGTCAGTGAGTTACTATCTCACAACAGATTTTCCTCCAGATTTTCACCAGGCTTTCCATGGTGGCCTAGCTTCAAATGACTCATGATTTCATTTATTGAAATTATTACAATCTTCATAAAACGTCTTCTGATACTAGTGTTATTATTATTATTACTAAATGAGGGAAAATGATGAAGCTCGTGGCACATTGCCATGAATTAATTGAAGTAAAACATTATTACCATTGATTGGTAACTCAGTTGTCTAAATGTTAAAATCAATTAATGGAACTTCCTGGGTTCGATCTCTGATGGCTTGTTTATGAGGAGGAGCTCCATACTAGAACGAGATCGTTATATGGTCTTTTTTGATTTTCAATGACAAACCAGTTAAGATCGGTTCGTCTTGGATTCGAATCTCGCGGGTGGCGGGATCGTGAATGCGCACTGCTGAGGATTCTCATACAAGGACGAAACGGCCGTTCAGTGCTTCCAGGCTTTCCATAGTGGTCTAGCTTCAATTGACTTATGATTTCAACTATTAAAATTTAAAAATTATACAAATTTAATAATCTAGGCAAAAGCCTTATACTAATTATGTATATTACATATAGCTATTAAATATTTAGGTCAACGGAAGTGACAGGTTAGTACTTAACAATACAAATAGATAGTAAAACCGTTACTTATTTCAAGATAAACCGTAAAACACTTATAATTGTATTTCCAAACCATTACAATTAAAGGATTTACAATAAAACAATATAAAATAAACAATATGGTTTTTAATTAGATCGTCATTAGGCATTACTCTGTATATGGATATAGTAAACTAATCAAGGCAATTTATAAGTCAATGAATACAATTAAAAAAGATTACATAGCTAGATAAGTAAGAATTGAAGATTGGTGATGTGATGCCGGGTATAATAGTTGTGATAAGAACAAGATGATTTATTTCTATCTACTACATGACCTTTGTCGACCAAGTGTGAAAGAGTAGAGCTAGTTATTGTTTTAATGATATCCTGATATGGGCTCCCAAATGCCCTGGTACGGCCGAGGGTAGGAAGAGTTAGCTTACCCTCTCAAAACACTCTCACATGGCCACGCGTCTACAGCCACTGACAGGGTAGTCCTACTCACTGCCTTCTAGCGACGGGGGTGTTGCATATGAAATTGAGGGGACGAAAAGCGAATGTTTGGCACCTTAACCGGGTTGGTGGATACGGAGGGTCTACCTTGGGTAGTTGGAAAACCCTAATTTCAAACCAGTGATGCACAAAGGCTTCAGGATCCTGAAGGAACAAACGGCGTGTGAACCCATTGCTGTTCACTAGCTACCATGCAACTGCATCTTCTCACATTGCTCCACTGACTTGTGGATTAGACCTTTAGGTCAAATGCTCTAGATATGGCCCTCTAAGAAAACCACCTGCGTCAGTTTTGGCGGGGGTATATATATACGCCTGGGTGCTAAGAATTCCGAATCCAACGGCACGTATTGTGAGTACGAAGGATGATGATATGGATTTATTTGACCACCGAAAATAAATTGAAATGATGTGTGAATACACCACTTATTATATGATTTATTTACAGTCAGATTTGTATACTTTAGATCAAATACATTCACAATATTTTACAATTAAACATATATAACCAACAGATATAACGAATCGACTAAATTAAAATAACCCATTATGTCATTGGATGAAGATAGAGAGAATTCTTCTCAACGAAATAATTTTATCGGTATAGGGGTTGTAAAGATTATTAAGTTTTTGATTGAGACCATGAACTGATCGATGTTAGACCACCGTTGGAAATCTGGAAGCACTGGACGACCGTTTCGTTCTATTGTGTAACTCCACAACAGTGCGCATCCACGATCCTGCGAGCGGGATTCGAACCCATGGTCTTCAGTTTCGCACGCAAACGCTTAACCTACTGGACTACTGAGCCAACATCCGATGCTGTTAGTGTCTAACATCAACTAATCCACGGAATTCCTCGACCTTCTTTGATTGTGCTGAGGTAGATTCCTGTCTCTACCCGACACAGATTAGCTCTACTGATCACGGCTTCTCACTAGAACTCCGTGAATTCCCTCACGAAGCTAGTCATTAGTAAGAACATGTTAATTATTAATGCTGTTATTTATTCAGTCCTTCCAGGTTTCCAACGTAGTCTAAAATCAGTCGGTTCATGATTTCAATCATTTTAATTAATTTGTACATTCATATTTATAGTTGTTTGTTGAGTATTATAAGTTTACAGAAGGATAGAACAAATTGCATCACAAAGGGATTCGAGATATCAAATATCTAAAAGAGATTACGTAATAACCGTGAGGGTTCGAGAAGAATAGGTAAATGAAAATAATTTACGGGTCAGAATGATGAAGGATAATTGTTCGCTTAATATATATGATGGATGCGCACTGCTGAGGAGTCCCATACTAGGACGAAACGGCCGTCCAGTGCTTCCAGGTTTCCCATGGTGGTCTAGCTTCAATTGATTCATGATTTCAACTATTGAAATTACCAATTCTCCACAAAACCCATTCTAGTAATATATATGAAACGGAATGTAAAACATAAAGGTCATAATTCTAACTGAATAATAATTATGAAAAATTGTTAAAGGATAATAATAATAATAACTGATCACGAAATAATAAAAAAACAAACAAAACAAGGACAAAATATATTGCAGAAGGGAATTAGGGCCAAGGAAGAATGAATGGTTAGATGTATCATTTTGCACTCAAAGTACCTGAACAGTGGATAAGTTTTTAATTCGACCTCCTTTCCGTTGATTGTGTAGATCATTTTAAAGGAAGACTCCTTCAGAGTGATATATCCAGAGTTGATTAGATGTTCCTATATTGAATCGATAACTGTTTTGCAAGGAAGAATGAATGGTTAGATGTATCATTTTGCACTCAAAGTACCTGAACAGTGGATAAGTTTTTAATTCGACCTCCTTTCCGTTGATTGTGTAGATCATTTTAAAGGAAGACTCCTTCAGAGTGATATATCCAGAGTTGATTAGATGTTCCTATATTGAATCGATAACTGTTTTGCATTCTCCTTTTAAAAATCCATACCGTCAGCTTGATGTACCTACATCCCAGAGTTGATGTTCACTCAGAGACTCCGGGATACAAGTAAAACAACATCAAGTTAATTTGAACTTCACTCCATTGCATAAGCAGGTGGCTATCAGGAATCAGTAGCTAAATGGATAACGCGATGGCGTTTGAAGCGAATGGTAATGGGTTTGAGTTCCTGAGCAAACATCAATTCTGAGATGCAGGTGCATCTAGGTGACGAGTCCCAAATGGGACGAAACTAGTGTCCTGGATTTCACTGGTAGTCATTATTCAACTTTTCTTATTGAACTTCTGTAAAAGACTTACTGGATGACAACATTTTCAATTTCATAATTTATATCACAGATCAATCTTAGTTAGACAGCTTTTTTGTTATAATATGAGACTTTTTAGTAGCGTGTGTTTACCACCCGATTAGTAATTGAACCCAAGACATTCAGACAACTGTGTCGGCTTAAAATGATTTTCACTCCTAGCCTCAATCAATTTGAGATATTACACAACCATCGTTGATCTACTCTGTTAAGGACTTATATACTAGGACGGAATAACTATTCAGTGCTTCCTCGTTTTCTGAGATCAAATAGTTAAAACAAGTCTCTGATATATACCTTGAAAACTCAAGAATCTCCACAACACGTTATACTTATTCTTTTATTTCACTTATTAGTTAATTATTACATCCATCTGTAACTTTTATAGGGTTACTGCTGGTCCCAAGCCTATTCAAAGGAAGAGGGTTAAGCATAGGATAAGCAACCCCATCTCGTAGAAATTAACCATGCTAGAAAAACGCTAATCGATATATTCTCTTAAATACTTGAAATGTGTAATAATGTTATCTAACACATCCTTTCATGACTGATATTAATATCAAAGAATTATTACGAAACACATGTATTGATTTCACAGGATATATGGATTATAACTAGTAACAGAATCCAAAACAAGATTTTCAGTCTACTTGAATTCAATAATTCGAATAAACATGCGTTAATGTTCACTTTGAAACTGAAGCTTAGCATACATTGTTTTAAACGCTAAACCCGTTAGCCACTATACTATCATGTCCATATAACTGCTAACTTACTCGATACTATTACTGTAATGAACAAGAACACAGATATGGACAACCGAATGTAATGGAAAACACTATTACAGAACTTTCTATTAAAATCTGAAAACTATACTGTAAATCGTTAATTTGAAAAATATCAATCCGTCGTTTTAAACGTGACTGTTCCTTCTAAAAATCTCAGTCCATCATCTCACATTCCACTATTCATACGTTTTCATACAAATTGCTTTCGATTTCCGTTCTTTCCTTTTTGATCTTCTACTGAAATACATTCTATTCTTAACTACTGTTGTATACTACTTATGTGGATATAAGTAGCTCACACGACATTATTGTTATAGGTTTGAAAATGTCTGCAAAAACTTATCAAAATTTAGCCTCAAATGTTAACAATACAATAACTCAAATCTTATCCATATGTATATAAGTGTACAATCATTGATATGTAACTAATTGGAAAAACAAAAGAATTTCTCTACTGAATTCATTCAATACTGAATATGATTAGTCAATATTGATTATTTTCAGATAGATGTTGTGGAAATTGTTGAATTTCATTGAAATCACTAAGAATAAATGTTTTGGTTTTGATTACGGCGTGCGAGATGGTAGATTTACACTGCTGAGGAGTCCTAAATTGTTATGAAACGACTGATCATTACTCCTAGCTTATCGATAGTGGTCAGTTCATGATTTCAATGACACGCTGACTAGTGTCTAGATACGTAATCTAATGTTTTAAGTTCTTACTATGAATTTTAGAAAGTATAATCAGTTGAAGATGAAACTTCGTTAAAATGTAATACCTAAAACAAATATTAGGTAATATATATACATTCTTCTACAGAAATAGATGTTGAGATCATGAGTGAATTGCAGCTAGACCACCATGGAAAACCTGGAAGCACTGAAAGGTCATTTCGTCTTAGTGTGGGACTCCTCAGCAGTACGCATCTACTAGTGACTGGCTTCAGGAGGTATTTCCTGGAATCCTAGTGAGATGCAGTGACCACTGGAGTTCAACCGGGTCTGTTGTGAAATAATAATTCTATGATGACAATGGTGGACGGTGGTGCGATTTCGTGGAATAGCTGGAGCTAGAAATTAACACTGTTGGATACCGGCCGGATCAGTGGTCTAGTGGTTAACCGCTTTGCACGCAAGACCAATAGGTGCTGGGTTTGAATCTCGCGAGACGGGATCGTGTATGCACATTGTTGAGGAGTCCCACAGTAGGACGAAACGACCGTCCAGTGCTTCCAGGTTTTTCATGGTGGTCTAGCTTCAACTAACCCATGATCTCAATCATTGAAATTACTATAATATACACAAAACCCTTTCTGATATTAATGGATTAGTTGCATATTTTTACCAGGGATCTTTATGGCCATAAAACAAACATCTAGTCTTGCTTTAAACCAAATTTTTCAATACATAATTGATATTGATTGTTTCTACAAACTATTTCATTATTGAAATTAATTGTGACACATTGAACATTCAATTATATTTCTACATGTCTTCTTATGTTACATCATAGATATACGAAGAAAATTTGGCGAGACTTTAATTTATGAACGACCTTTGAACGACCTTGTGAAATGTTAACCAATCAGTAAACAGTTAGTCTAGAGTGAAAATATGTTATAAATAACTAAAGAATTAAAATGGATACATTTCATTTACATGGTTCAAAAACTTATCAACGTTTGTAATAGTTTGGAGGTTCTAAAATCGTAATTCATATGGTAGAAGAAATCATCCATACGTCTCCATAATAGTCGGCCTGTGGAGCTATAAAAGGTCGAAAAAGCTCTTTCAGCCTCGAACACATAGCTTCAATATTGTTTGTGTGCACTTTTAATGTTGGGTACAAAAATTGCAGCTTGTGGACAACGACAAGTTGCACATAATCAAGTCTACGTAGGAATCTGTACGCTATCCAACCATCCGTATGTATTGTCGTACCTGGCTGCAGCCAGTGTTACTGATGCTTTTATTATTCAGTTTGCAACGATTGCTCATCAGACTTCTTCCTCCAACATCGAAAGACAATGTCATCATAATAGTCTACACAACGTTCACAAGTCATTTGATTACTAAAATTACAAATAAAGGAACTTCTTAATAGTCCAATTTTTTTTGTATCCGCTCAATTATCATGTTTTCTCTAAAATCCACTATGAACCGATCGTGCGTGAGCATCAGGTACTGAAATTGGCGCCATAACCTTGAAATCCCTTAAAACGCTTCTGATTGACTCGTCCGTAAATTATAGTCTCGCCAAAAATGTTTACCATAAAGTTGGTTTCAGTTATTATGTAAATTATACAGAACATGTTTATTTATGTTGACTACTTACTAAATATAGATCGTGTATATTTGCTTCGATGAGACAATTGCTCATTGAGGCAAAAAGAATATTGATAGAAACTAATAAGTAACTATTAACCATGACAAATTGAATTTGCACGGTTTTTATTCAAACTATAAGACCTTTAATTCATTTTTGTATTGGTTGTTTAAATCGTCTCATTGATAATTATAGTTACGATTGATCAGTCTCTTATTGACATATATGCATCATATATGGATTGCCTTGATATTGCCTTAGATCACAAGCATTATAAGCAGAATTAGATGATGGTAAGTTATGGAATTGAGGATTTGCACTTCGTTTAATTTGGGACTCGTCAAATGGATGTACATATAAGCGCCATCACAGTTAAAGCGAACAGTACTTAGTTCGAGTTCTAGAATGAACACCAAGTGTGTGATGTAGGTATATACAGGTGACGAATCTCAAATAGGATGAAACGAGTGTTCTTTATTCTATTACTAGCCATCATCCATTTCTGCTTACATGACCTTTCATTCAATCAAATATTTCATGGATGTTCTATGCACAACTATTATACAAGCTGACTCAAAGTATATTTGAATATGCTTCCCCTTCGTTTTATTGGTTCAGGAGGTTTTGGCTTGTGGTTTTATAGGTTGATCATTTGACGGTGAAACATGATTGATGATTGACATGAGATACAGAATTTATTAATCTATCAAATTTTTTAAATTAAATCAGTGATCAGGGTGAAATACATTGCAAAACTACACATATTGGGTTAAAAGTGCAAATTAATAGTTAGAGGATAGGTGTACTGGTAATTGTGATCAGGATAATAAAAACAGTATAGTTAACTGTTCAATACAGGAAGTAGATCAATTGGGGATCAATAGACATAATAATGATAATGATAATTTTAATGGTTGAATTTATGAGTCAATGTAGGCTGAACAACCATTAAAAACGTGGGAGAAATCGATGGCCGTTTCTTCCTATTGTAAATCTACTGAGTAGTGCACGTCCATGATCTCCGCACACGGGATTCGAACCCAGAGTCTTTGGTCTGGCGCGTAAATACTTGACATCTAAACCACTGATCTGACATCCAACGATGTTGATATTTATCTTCAATCGACTCATGATCTTGCGCAATCATTTATCCATTGTTTGAGTTAGATATCTGTCTTAAACCGACACTGATAGGTATCCATTGGTCTTGCGTGCGGACTCGTGGACGGAACGGCTGTCGAGCGCTTTCAGATTTTCGGTGATAGTCTAGCTATTTAAATGACTACAACCTCCACAAACCTCATTCTGATCATCATCATAATAATAATAATCACAAAACGCTATTAAATTACGTAATAACGAGTGTGCAATTTTGTGGAGAATATAAACGAAAGGAAGTGAAAAATGATAAATAAACACATGGTATCATATTTAGTCAAGGAAGGTATAGGTATATCACGAATTCCTTTTAAACAGATTAACTAGGGCTATAGATCTTGTTCCCCATGGCTTCTGCTATATGTAGGAGACAAAATAAATCATTCTAAAGGATTAAAATTTATTTATCATATGATCACTGTCAACCAGGTTTGTCAAGTTGGAGTTGTGTCTATCCGTTTTCAAACCAAGCCGAGAAATGCTCGCTTATTCTTTGTTTAAATTACTTGGTAATATGCCTAATATAGCTATCTCCACAACAGCAACTGAATTTGTAGATGCACATCGGAGAGATAAACTCAGATAACCTTGAATAGATTTCAATGATCTACTAGAAAGTGTCAATGCAAGATCCTCGCTAATCTATCCTATAGGAGATTGCTAACCATATACGCGTTAGATTGTAGTTTTATGAATGAATTCGGTTACTAAGAGCTCATATAATCATAAATATATTTTTTGTTATATCTCAATGAGTAGAAAATTTGTATTTGTGACATTTTGTGACTTAAGGTAAACCACTTCTTCAGAGTAAACAAATAGTCAGCTATGTATTTGATTTGAAGAAGTGGTTTGCGTGAAGTTATCAAACGTCAGAAATACAATGTCTTACTCACTGGGATATAACAAAAAATATATTTCTTACTAACTTTCTACCTAATGCTCCACTTAATTGAAACGATCAAGTTCAACCTTGGTATGGATACTTATAAATTGTATGTGTCATCAGAATGAATGCATATGGAAAAAATGTCATATAATGTTATAATTTGTGGCCTGTTTTCCCCGTTGATGTATAGCGTAATGATACCGCCAATTTGAGAACACTGAATTATCGATTAGACCAATGACGTAGAAAAACCATACGAGCAGTCTAGAATCCTTAGAGATCCTACTTCCCACCTAGCTCTGCTTGTTAAGTCCAGAATACTAATCTCAGCCTCTATGATATGAATCATGCATTTCAAACATACTGGGTTTATATACCAATCAAACAGACCACAACGTACCATAAAATGGTAAGTAACATTTGTACAAAATTTGGCCAAAAGTGTCTGTGAATGTGGGAGGCAGTGACTAATAAGCAGGGCATAATTCAAGAATGATAAATCGTATTAAAGCTTATAATAAGAGGAATATGAATATGAATAGTTTAGTCATTTAACAGTTATACGATGAAATTATACTGATAGTATTTGTCCATAAATAGATTCCAACATTTACCATTCATTATGCTTATCAAGATATAACATATAACTATTGCAATAATATATAGAGCTTATCCATGTCAGATATCTATCTCAGTACAATAGGTGATGATCACGCCATTTCATGAATTGGTTAAACTTAGACATTACCACCATTTGTTATCGGTTTAATGGTGTAGAGTTTAAGCACTGTGCTTGAATTGCTCTAATAGCATTATGGATATGGAATGTTGAATAGTGTCAAAATACAATGAAACAATCATTCAATTCTTTCAAGTTCCCAATAATGATCTAATAGCATTCAACTCATGATCTCAATGGTAAACTTAACAAACGGAGCGTATTCTCATACTCATAATGTCCATAAATAGTTTTTTTTTTTAAAAAAATTATTACCCAATAATAATGATCATAATATAGAAACAATATCTTATCCAATGTAAATTGTATATTGTGTTTTTCTATTCTACAGGACAATCTATGTTCTATACTACTAATTTTCATTAAAGACAACATTGAAATTTACACTTTATCAAAACAAAATAACAAAACATAAAGTGAAGTACAAGAAAAAAGAAAAAAAGAAAAAAGAAGAAATAAAAAAAGAAGAAGAAGTAAACAAAGAAGAAGAAGAAGAAGAAGAAAAAGAAGAAAAGAAAATATGACAATGTTAACATGATGAATTATGATAAGATAATACAATTTTTTTAATTATAATTATTAAATATATAGATGAGATCATGTAAATTTATACAAGTGATTATGTTTTTATTATTTATAAGATTAGATATATTTAATTCAACAATTTATTCATTATCATTGAATTATATTTCGTCTACATTATTATTACTGTGCTCATCAACAACATCATCATCATCATCATCTTCATCATTAACTTCAAATGTATTTGGTCCATCTAAGCATAAAGCTTTATCATCTATATCACTGAATACTTCTAATGATTTGTCATATCAATCATCAATAAACAAAATCAATAATAATAATGATAAGAAGAAGAACAAAAACAACACCACCACCAACAACACCACCAACAACACCAAGAACAACAAGAACAAGAACAAGAAAAGGAATCAAGATATATCATTGAAAACATTCAATAAACAAATAACTTATACACTTATTGAAGAATCGAATATTCCACAATTTATTGGTAATTTAATAAATGATTTTCAATTAACTAATTATTTATTAAATTATATATTAAATGATTCATCATGGAATAATAATCATAATAATAATAATTTAAGAATGAATACAATTAATCAAAGTAAACAATTATTAAGTATTGATTTAATTGCTAATCAATATCAAATAATCAATAATAATTATAATAATACTGATCATCATCATTATTATTATAATAATAATAATGAATTACCACGTTTATATTTATTTCCATCAAATCAATGGAGTTCTAAATATTTTCATATTAATTATTATAATTTATTTAAACAAGAATTAATACAAATTAAAAAATTAGATCGTGATCAATTATGTCATTGGTATCATGATCATGATTATGATCATGATCATCATCATAATCATCTATTAAAAGAAATCAATACATGTTTTTGTTTTTTAAATACCTGTACAATAATCAATAATCAATCCAATCTAAATCAATTGAATTTACCATATTGTCAATTTACTATAACAATTGCTATGAATTTATTAAAAATTGGTATAGAAATTATGACAATTCATATTAAATTAATTGATATTAATGATAATTATCCAATATTTCAATTATTTAATAAATATGAAATTAATTTTATGGAAGATGATTTAATTGGTACTAGATATCAATTACCAATTGCTATTGATTATGATATGTGTTTCTATTCAAATATTACTTATCAATTACAATGGATTGATTCTATGAAATATCATTCATTCATTAATTCTAATCAATTAATCAATAATCAATCCATTAATGATTTTAGTTTAATATTCAATAAAATCAATAATCATGATATATTAGAAATACAATTAGATCATCATTTAGATCGTGAAAAAATCAATAAATATGAATTAAATTTATTAGCTATAGATAATTATTATCAATTAAATGATATAAAACATACAACTACTTTACCATTAATTATATATATACAAGATGTCAATGATTGTAAACCTGAATTCACTTTAATCAATAATAATAATAATAATAATCATAGTAGTAATGAAGTATTATATCAATCAAATGATCCCTTATTGATAGAAGTCTGTGAAGATGCACCGATTGGTTATGTTATAACAAAATTTCATGCAATTGATAAAGATATTGGAAAAAATGCTGAAATCCAATATAGAATAAGTCAGTATACACATTCTATAACAAAATCGGTAAGTCAATTGAATTACTTACTTACGTCTGTTACTCCTATTAGAGCATAGACCGTTGACCATTATTCTCCAACCCACTCTGTCTTGGGCCTTCCTTTCCAGTTCTATCCAATTTTTGTTCATTTTTCTCGTGTCTGTCTCCATTTCTCAGTTTAATGTGTTCCTTGATAATTATATTTTCTTTGGTCTTAAGGATTCCATGTGAGGGCTTGTTTTGTGACGCCATTCAATTCTTTCCTCAATGTAAGTCATATCCAATTTCAGCGCTTCTTCCTGATTTCTTCCTCCACAGGAATCTGATTTGTTCTCTCTCATAGTAGGTTGTTGCTAATAGTGTCCGGCCAACGGATCTGAAGTATTTTGTGTAGACAACTGTTAATAAACACCTGTATCTTCTGGATGATGGCTTCAAGTTTCCGCCCCATACAGTAGAACTCTCTTGACATTTGTATTGAAAATTCTGAATTTGGTGTTGGTTGACAGACAGTTGTTTTGAGTTGCAGATGCTCTTCAATTGTAAATATGTTACTCTTGCTTTTCCGATCCGTGCCTTTACATCTGCATCAGATCCACCGTGTTCATCAATGAGTCAATTGAATGCTACTTGTTATATATGATCATCGATGATTGTTATGTTAGAAATGTTTATCATTTATACTAGAAACGAAAGACTTCTATAATTTTAACAATATGAAAGTAAGAACATAACGATTAGTATTAATGAAGATTTATTGATCTGGTTCATTTCCAGTAGCTAGTTAGATAAAACGTTAAGTGTTTGATGTGAAGAGTACTGTGCTCGAGTCCAAGTATGATTTTTAGTATCGCATAGGGGTACATCCATATGATAAGTCCCAGATAAGATGAATTGCTCATCCTGGATCCTGCTTGTAGTCACTATCGGGAAAAGCGTTTTCCCTTTCCCACAAGGCACGAATTCCTTTTTTCAGCAATAACAAAATCCGTAGAAACACTTGGTGATTCGCAAGATAATCTATTATCAATAAGGTTTATGCAGCCAGTTAAAATTTAGTGAGATCACAAACCGATCCAAGTTAGATAGCTACTGAAATTCTGGAAACGTAGAACAGTCGCTTTTTCCTATTATGGGACTGACCAGCAGTGTACATCCACAATCCTATCAGAAATCTAACCAAGGACCTCCGCAATTCTCACGACACGAAAGTAAGGACACAAAGACTGGTATAAGTGAAGAATTATTGACCCCAAATCAAGACGACGACAACCCTAGTTGAAAGTACATTCGTTTATATATTGATTTGTACACATATTTTGTGATTAATAATTAGGATGAGATCATATATATGAAAAATACTTCGAGTTATAATAAATCATATACTGAGTAATCATTACAATGAATTACAAAACTTATAATGAGTAAATCAATCGAAAATGAACTTTTCTTTCCATTATCTCAGATAGTAAATAAAAGATCGTTACCTAAAACAGGTAATAGAATGTGATTGTATATTATTGTGAAAAGATTAAAGTTTGGTATGGATACAATTAGAGGTTGACTTAATGGTCTAACGTTTAAGGGTTAGTTAATTAAATCAATGGTATAGCTAAATTCAATTGATATTGTTTTACTTGAATCTACCCATTGATGTTTAGAACTGCGATTGATCAATCTCTTATTAGTATATGTGCATACTGTGCGTATTGCTTCCATATTGCCTTAATTTACAAGCAATATAAGCAAAGATGGGTAGTGGCTAACAGTGGAATCCAGTACCTGCATCTCAGAGTTGATGTTCACTCTTGGACTCTAACACAGTACCATTCGCTTCTAGCGCTATCGCGTTATCCACTTAGCTAATGAGTCCTGATAACTATTAGCTTGTGCAATGGGGTGAAGTTTAATTCACTTAGTATTGTTTTACTTATATCTTCGCATTATTGTTAAGGACTGCAGTTGATTAATCACTTGTTGATATATGTGCATCTTGCGCGGATTGTCTCGATATAGCTTTAAATCAAAAGATTTTTAGCAAAGTAAATTTTAAATTCACTCCACTACACAAGCTAGTGGCTATCAGGACTCAGTTGCTAAGTAGATAAACGTGATAGCGTTTGAAGTGAACGGTATTGGGTTCGAGTCACAGAGTGAATATCAAGTATATCGGACTGACGAGTTTCATATGGGACGAAATGAGCGTCCTGGATTCTACTGCTGGCCACTGTTCATCTTTTCTTAACAAAGATATATTACTTAATTTTGTGTAGAGGAATGTTAGATGAGAATTTTTTGAGCAATCTTTCATTAGGATGAAACGGTTATCCAATACTTCTTGTTTTTCAATAGTAGTTTAATTATGATAAGTTCAGTAATTGAGATCATGAGTCAGTTCAAGCTAGACCACCACGGAAGACCTGGAAGCACTGGACGGCCGTTTTGTCCTATTGCGGGACTTCTGAGCAGTGCGCACCCACGACCCCGCCTCGCAGGATTCGAACCCAGGACCAATCAGTCTCGCGCCATTAATAAAACTATGAATGTCGGCACTGTATTTTGTTAAATATTGTTTAATCTTGTTGTATACAATTAAAATTCAGATAGTACTCAATCTTAGCTGGGATATGTGTATCCTGTGTGTATTGCCTTGAAGTAGCCATTATGAAATAAGTCAATATAGAAAAGATGGTACTTGACTAACAATGGAATCAAAATATAGTAAGATAATTGAAAAACATAGTTTTCGAAACAGATTATTTTTGAATAGATTAACATTAAGACACCTCAATAGTGCTCATCTACGATCCCGAAACAAATGGAGTTCTACACAGAAACCCCAATCTCATGAATAAACGCTTAATCTCTATATTACTAAGTCGTCATTCAACGTTGTTAATGTCTAACTTCAATCGATCCATGATCTTGCTCAATCATTTATTCATTGTTTGAGTTGGTTGACTGTCTCACACTCGACATGAACTGGACTCCATTTATCACGACTTCTCACTAGAACTAGAAGAAATCCATCTTGAATGTAGTCAGTAGTGAGCACATGGTGATTTTTATTAGAATGAGGACTTTTTATTCATCTTCATTATTTCATACAAGTATTGGTACAACCGAGTACCTAAATAAATATGTTCCACATGATTAAGAAAGTGATATTGTGAAGAGATGCTAAATAGAAAAGACGTACTTAACAGATATTTTAACAAGGAAAAATGAGTGACTCACTTACGCCTGTTACTCCTCGTTAAGGGACATAGGCCGCCCATCAGCACTCTCAATCCATCTCTGTCCTAAACAAACATTTCCAGTTGTTTCCAGTTGCTATCTATCCTTTTCATGTCTGTTTCCAATTCCTGACTTAAAGTGTTCTTCAGCCTTCCTCTTTTCCACTTCGCTTAAGGATTCCAAGTTAGAGCTTGCTTAGTGATTTGCTCAAAGTATGTCCTATCCTATTTCAACTTCTTTTTCTAAGTTCCTTTTCATCTGGAAGGCGATCTTTTTTCTCATAGTCAGCTGTTGCTGATGGTATCCAGTCAACGGACGTTGAGTATCTTACGTAGACAACTGTTTATAAATACTTGTACCTTCCTGATGATGGCTGTAATAATTCTCCAAGCTTCAGCTGCATACAGTAGAAGTGTCTTGACATTCGTATTGAGACTTCTGACTTTGTATTGGTTGACAGACAGTTGTTTAGAGTTCTATATGCTCTTAAACTGTAGTAATGCGACCCCGGTTTACTAATCCTTGCCTTTGCGTCTGCCTTCGATCATCTCTGTCCATCGATGATGTTTCCTAGGTACTTGAATGTTTCCACATCTTCCGTAGGTTCTCCATCAAGTGTGATTGGGTTGGTGAAAAATGAGTGAAGTAGAGTAGTATTCTGTGGGATAGACCAATTTATGTTTATATCAATGAGTGTATGTACAAATCATTTAGGTCTAAGCAAAAACTTACTCTTCACTCCTTGTCTTTTGTTTGAATAACCAATTTGGCGTATATATATGTGTGCAAGGAATGCGTATCAGTATCAACACTTTTATGCCTAGGTTCAACCAGCTACATGAGTGAGAAAAAAGAAGCTTTTGTTGACTAAACCGAATAGGAAATGTGTATTAAATGAATTCATAAATATTACTACATGTCCGATGGAATGTTCCATCATATTTTTTAGCCAATAGCACATATCTGTTTCCCCAGAAACGTAAGCCAAATCCTGACTAATGATGTACATCCGTCAGTATCTCTCACTTCTAATTTGATCCGTCTAGCTGGCCCAGAGTAACAATTTTCTGTTGTGAAAAATATGTCTGACTATTTGGATTCAGATGAAGAATCTAAGCCATGGGATCTATCATAGAAAGACTTTATATTCCAGAAAATAGACTATAAATCAAACGTTTGCTACATTCATACAAGATCCTATTTGAATAATATTGAACACTGAGCTATGAAATCATAAGAAATCGAATATAAACGATAACTGGAAGTTTTCGTTATTCTTACATGTATAGGGGAGTTTTTGGAGATCATAGACTAATCTAAGCTAGACCTTGAACGACAATCAGAATGCATTCTACAATTGTTTTATCTTAGTATGGTTCACCTTAATCGTAGATCGGCATTGTTGATTAGTCTTTCCTCACATGCATAAAAGTTTTTATTTTTTTCCATCGAAATCAATCTAAAACTTTGAATACGATTTAAACTTTGTAAGATTAAGGAATCTTTATCGAATCTCAGATTGATACAAGTCCTAAGCATTAAGATCCTTTGTGTATAAGTCGATCATATTTTGAATTTAAAACACTATTATTGCAAATGCTACCATTTGAGTAAAATATATATTCATGAAACTACATTCAAATATCAGAAGGGGTTTTTGTGGATATTATACTAATTTCAATGGCTCAGATCATGAGTTAATTGAAGCTAAACAACCATGGAAAACCTGTAAGCACTGGACGGCCATTTCTTCCTATTGTGAAACTCTTAAGCAGTGCACAAACACGATTCCATCTTGCAAGATTCAAATCCAGGATTTATCGTTCTCGAGCGCGAGCGCTTAACCTCTAGACCATTGATCCTGCATCCAATGACATTAATGTCTAACTTAAACTAATCCACGAAATTGAATGAAACATCCACCATTGTCATCAGTGAGTTACTATTTCACAACAGACTCGGTTGGACTCCACTAATTACGGCTTCTCACTAGAACTCCAGGATATACCTCTTGAAGCTAGTCACTAGTGAGCATATGTTGATTAATATCAAAAGGAGATTTTGTAGATATTTTAGTAATTTCAGTAGTTGAGACCATGAATGTGTCGCTCAATTTCGTGGATTAGTTGAAGTTAGACATCAAAACTGTTGGATACCGGCAGGCTCAGTTGTCTAGAGGTTAGGCATCCACATGCGACACCGATAAGTCCTGAGCACCAATCTCACGAGATGGGATCGTGGATTCGCACAATCATATATATATTAATAGTATGTTATAGCCTTTCAAAATAATCTTACACACTTTAAATATCATGGAATAATGTTGAAGCAATCAACAACCAGCAATATATAGTTCAAAGTCTAACCTTAAAAGTTTTTTTAGTTCTAATTAATTCTAACACGGTTTAACCTTGTGAAATACAGGAAGAAAATCATTCATCAACCTTATTCAAGTTCATAATTATCAATATAAGTTGATATTAACCAATCCCTATACATAAATATATATGTTTCCATTCACCTCTAATTATTATTTCCTGTGTTAAGAACATACATTAGTACTAAAAAGAAAGATTGATTAATTGAGGCGCCTGTAGAATACATACAAAGATCTTCAATAGAATATCCATTGATTTAAATAACATTTATGTACATAACATAATTGAAATAGTGAATTTTCAACGGTAATTCTGAAATAACACTTATTAATGTGGTTGCATACTTACATACTTAGGCCTGTTACTCCTCGTGAAGGAGCATAGGCCGCTCACTAGCGCTATCCACCCAACCCTGTACTGAGCGATCCTTTCCAGCTCTTACCAGTTGTTGTTCATCTTTTTTATATCTGCTTCTATTTCCCGATATAATGTGTTCTTTGACCTTCCACTTTTTCGCCTCACTTCACGATTCCAAGTTAGGTCTTGCTTCGTGATACAGATTGATGATTTACGTAATGTATGTCATATTCATTTCGATCGTCTTTTCCTAATTTCCTCTTCAGTTGGAAGCTAATTTGTCCTCTTCCACAGTAGGCTGTTACTGATGGTATCCGGCCAATGGATGTTGAGCATCTTGCATAGACGACTATTTATAAATACTTGTACAGTTTTGATGACGGTTGTGGTAGTTCTCAATGTTTCAGCTGCATACAGTAGAACTGTCTTGACGTTCGTATTAAAGATTCTGACTTTGATATTAGTTGAAGTAAAAATAGTAGTCATTATTATTATTATTGTTATTATTATTATTATTATTAGAATGGGGGTTTGTGGATTTAACTAATGAAATGACTACAATCTCGACTAATCCCCATTCTAATAATAATTATGATGTGCTCACTACTGACTACATTCAAGATGGATTCCTTCTAGCTCTAGTGAGAAGTCGTGATAAATGGAGTCCAGTTCATGTCGAGTGTGAGGCAGTCAACCAACTCAAACAATGAATAAATGATTGCGCAAGATCATGGATCGATTGAAGTTAGACATTAACAACGTTGAATGACGACTTAGTAATATAGAGATTAAGCGTTTATTCATGAGACTGTGGTTTCTGTGTTGGATTCCGTTTGTTTCGGGATAGTCTCATACTAAGACGAAACGGTGATCCATTCCTTCCAGGTTTTCATTGGATGTCTAGTTTACATCGACTCATGAATCTAACTATTATTATTGTCTTTGTTATCATTATCACCATTGTCATGTCATGACCGATTAAAGAGAAAATGTTATTGAGTATAAAATTTTAAGGAAAATCCTTTATGTTTGTTGAATAAAACAGACGAATGAATAAACAAACAAATTGAGTAAATCTATTCGGTTAATGATAAGAGTGTTTAGATTGACATCATGAATAGATCAATGTTAGGCCACCATTGAAAACCTTAAATTACTCTATGTCCGTTGCGTCGTAGTATGGGACTTCCCATTAATGCACATCCACTATCCTTAAACAAACGGAGTCCAACCCAGAACAGTTAGTCTCATCAGTGAACGCTTAACCCTTACACTACTGAGACGTATCCAGCAATGTTAATATCTAAGTCCATAATACAAGTGATTACATTCACTAATCCTTTGATTTTGTACAGTTGTGTTGTAATTCATAACATAAACGCTTATAGATAAATGATTACATGAATATACAGATATAATGAAAATCTATATTGATTAATGATGAGTAGAACTAGTCCGTAATAAATCTGGATTCTGTGTTTCACGCTATTTGAAACTCATCATTACAGAACGTATCTGAAATCTAGTAGAAATTCATATTCCCTATGATGTTTGATTCAGTTTCTGTTATATCCCGATAAGAATAATGAATGGTAATTTTTGGGATCCATTTATGGACCAATACTATGAGTATATTTTTATCGTATAATTGTTATGTAACTAAATTGTTCATATTCATGTCCCGCTTATTATGAGTTTTATTTTGACCTATGACCTGTTATTATACGATTTACCATTCTTGAACTATTCTCTGTCGGTTAATCACTACCTCCCTCATTCACAGTCACATTTGGCTAAATATTGTACAAATGTTATTTTCTATTTTATGGTACAATGTGATCTGTTTGATTGATATATAAACCCCGTATGTTTGAAATAAATGGTTCATATCTCCGAGGCTGAGACTTGTGTTCTGGACTCAACTAGCTGGGCTAGACAGGAAATGAGACCAATTAGGACTCTAGGCTACTTGCACGTATTTATTGCGTTACTGTTTCGATCGATAATTCACTGCTCTCTGATTGATGGTATCGTTGAGTTATACAATAACAGGACACACAAATTCACAAGTTATAACAGTTTCACTGAGAGTTTTGGGTTGGATTTCCTTTGTTTTAAGATAGTCAATATGTACTATTGAAAAGTTCCATATTGAGACTAAATAGTCATCGAGTTCTTTCAAATATTCAATCATTGACTAGTTTATATCAATTCATCAATTCAATCATTATTATTATTATTATTACTATTATTACTATTATTATTATTATTATTATTATTATTATTATTATTATTATTTAAAATGATTTATATTCACTTCCAATTTATATATCCATATAATTGGCCAGTTGATAAATAGTTTTAGGGAAACATTTATGTATATATATATAATTTATCAAATTGTATCATTCTTTTCCTTTTCACATTTCAATATTTCCTTAGTAACAAATAGTTTAAGCTATAAATTAATAATGATTTATTCAATGAAAACTTAAAAAAAAAACAACAAAAATAAAGAAGTTGATTTTCATGACTAATAAATTATTTTTTCTTTTATAATTTTCTTCCTTTTTTTCTTTTTTAAAACTTTTCTCTCTGTTGTTTTCTATCCAATATAGTTAATTGTATTGTATTTTATGATGATTTTCATCAGTCATTGTTTATTTATATATTTTTTTTCTTTTTTTCTTTTTACTTTTTTTGATTTCATTTGATTTGATAAGTAGTATTTATTAGTAGTAATACTAGTAGTAGTAGTAGTAGTAGTAGTAGCAGTTGTAGTACTGGTAGTCGTAGTCATAGTCGTCTCTAGTAGTAGTGGTGGTAGCAATAGTAGTAGCAATAGTAGTCATAGTTATAGTAGTAATAATAGTAATAAAGAAAGAAGATAAATTGAATGTTTCGTTACATTGTCACTTTTTGTTTGTTTATTTTTAATGTTTAATATCAAATTGGTGATTTGTTTTGTTGATATTTGAATATTTTCAATAATTGTCATTTCTCCTTTTTTTTTTCTTCTTCTTCTTCATCTTCTTTTAAAAGTGTCAAAATATGATTTTTTTTTATTGTTTCTCTTTTTTGTTCAAAGTTGTAAGTGTGTTAGTATGATGGAGAGGAGTTGTAGTTCAGGTGAATGATTTTCATGGAGTTTCATTCTCTGAGTTCAATGGTTTGGTTATGAAGCTTTCATCTTTATACTGAACGACATCATCAGTGTAAACGTAAGGGAAAAGTGAAATGTTCGTATTTTTCCACATATGATTCGTAGCTTATTTGTTCAGTTCTTAATGTATATTGAATTCCATAGATCAAGTTGTAATCGGATCACATATATATGTAACTGAATATTACATACTATATGTCCTAATATTAGAAGGTTAAAGGAATCTATCAGGGTTTCTTCAAACATACTTCCTACATACTTACAATGGGGTCAAAATACATATATTGATAGACCATAACATGATAGTGTTACAGTATCTGAAATGTGAACTGTGGATTATATATTTTACTATTATCTGTTTAAAACAGGGAATTATTAAATGTTGAGATGTTAGAAGTGAATTGTCCGAATTTCTCTACATATGGCTCACAGCTTTTCTTGTCAACATCAACGTCTACCAGAAGAGCTATGAGCCCTATGTGGAGAAATTCGAACACTTCACTTCTGTTCGAAGTTTGTGCTGATGATGTCGTTCAGAAGAGTGATCAATCGTCGACGACCAAACCATCCAGCTCAGAAAACAAAACTATACCAAAAGTGTGTTAGTATATTTAATTTACTATTCAAAGATGCATAGTAGTAACAATTTAATATTCAAAAAATGAGAAGTAAACGGTCGTTTAATTGCTGTTTGATTACTTTAGAAGAGATTCTTTCTTTGAGCTAGGCGTAATTACTTATCTGTTACCAGCACTCTCAATGCAACTCTGTCATGAGAAATCCTTTCCTGTTGCTTCCAGTTTCTCTACGTCCTTTTGATGTCTTCTTACAATTCTTGCTGCAGTGTGTTCTTTGGCCTTCCTCTTTTCCGCTTCCCTGAACGATTCCAAGTTAGGACATGCCTCGTAATACAGTTTGATGATTTCCGTAATGTATGTTCTATCTACTTTTAACGTCATTTCCTAATTTCCTTTCTGCCTTTAGTTTTTCTAAAGTTACTGCCGGTCCCATGTTCGAGTAAAGGAGGAAGGTTGAGTATGGGATTGGCAACATCATACTGTAGAAATAAACCTAACTAAAAAATCACCGGTCAGATTAAACAAATTAAACTATTAACTACAGTGAAATAACTAGAATAACAGTTCAATTAATCAAATTCATGAAATGATTTCCTAAGTTTTTACTAGCGATTTGAAGAGCTTATCTCGTGTCCTGAGGATTAAGGATATCAACTATCTAGAAAATCAATACTAGAACGAAATAACTATCCAATCCTTCACATTTCCCAATAGTTGCTTAATTAAAGTTAGTCTATATTATTAGTATTCAAATTCAATCAATCTTTATAACACTTTAAAATACTACTACTGTAGCGTGTGCTACTTATGTAGACATAAGTAGTATATGACGTGAGTCATGAACAGAATGTCTGGCGGCAAAGAGACAAGAAAATCGAACAGTAAAGAATGAAAACAGAATGCAATTTGTATGAAAATGCAAGAACAATGAAGTTTGAGTCATTTGAGATAATTGATGAACTAGTTGCAAATTAACGATTTAATATATGGTTCTCAGATTTTATTGAGATGCTCTGTAATTTGTTGTTGTATACATTCGATTGTTCCCCCGCCCGTGTTCTGTTCATTACACTACTATTACCATTACTACTAATACTAATACTGCTACTAATAGTACTAGTACGGCTACTAATATTACTACTACTAGTACTACTACGACTGCTGCTAGTACTACCACTAGTACTTCTACTACTATTACTAATAATATCACTACTACTACTACTACCACTCCTCCTCCTCCTCCTACTACTATTATTATTATTATTATTACAACTATTATCACTACTGTTACGACTAGTACTACTATTAGTACTACGACTACTAGTACTACTAATACCACTAATACTACTACTAGTACTATTACTGTTTATTATAATTATTATTATGCCTTTACTACCAGAACATTTAACACCTCATTGCTATTTTAGGATAAACTAATCTTGATAATTGATCTCGGTAATTTTGAAACGTTGCAATAAGACCAAAGAAGAAGAAGAAAAAAAATATAAAAACAACAAAGATAAATGAAAATAGCCAGAAGCTATTAGAAAAAAACGTTTTTTTTTTCAAAAAATTCTGCGTAACCTTATCAGTATTTTCTTAATTATTTGTTAATTAATTAAATTCCTTCAAGTCCGTTGTTTTTTTTCTTTCTTTCTTTCCTTCCTTCTTTTTTCTCTTTTTTTTTTCTTTCTCTTTTTCTTTTCTATTTTGGCGTCCATTATGAACGCAGTTAATGAATGATTGAATTTTCATTAAGTTATATTAATTATTCATCATATACATATATATACACACATATAGAAATCTCTTGAGAACAATTCATAACTATACAAAATACGAATATCATAATGAAAAAAAAACAAGAAAAAAAAACGAAAAAAAGAAAAAAAAGAAAAAAAAACAAAGAAAACAACCAATAATCTGGGATTTTATTGAAGAAGTCTAGAATGATTTAAGTTTTTTTCATTTTTAACATCTCTATACAAACGGTTAGAATGAAAGAAACTACTCTTGGAATAAACAGTGTTATCATTGTGTATAATGATTAGTATTTGCATGCTTAGTAAACTATCATTTTGTATGAAACATATCATATTTTAGTAATAGTAAGATTAATATAGAAGGTATAAATTTATGGGTTAATAAAGATTATTGACTTTAATTTATTAGATAACTAGTGAAAACTTGAATACAGTAGATCGCTATTTTACTTTAATATAGAACTCATCAACAGTATACAATTATGAATCGAAATAAAGTAAGATAACATCAAGTGAATTTAAACTTTATCCCCATTGCACAAGCTAATGGTTATCAGGACTCAGTAGCTAAGTAGATAACGCAATGGAGTTTGAAGTGAATGGTACCGGGTTTGAGTCCCGGAGTGAATATCAAATATGGGGTGCAGGTATATTCAGCTGATGAGCTCGAAATAGAACGAAATGAGCGTCTATTTGGATTTCACTGCTAATCACTTTGTTTAAAAAGCTTGTAACTCAAGGCTATATTGAGGCATCCACACATGATGTACATATGCCAGCCAATATGAGACTGATCAATCGCAGTCCTAAATAACAATTAGAAGATACAAATAAAATAACACCAAGTGAATTAAAATTATTGAATGTTATCTTAATACTTTGATGTTTGAACGTTCATTATGAAATCTCAGGGTCCTGTGATCGGTTTATCATAAGGTTACATATCCTTGAGCGGTATATTCTTGATCGCTTTACCTATTAATATACAGGAAAGAACTTGTCTCGATCTAGGTTTTGAGACGATAGGTTAATTGGTTTATTTTTATGGTTTAGAAATGCATGAATCTGAACTGAGACTAATGGTTTGGAGCAAAGAGATGAAAACTATCCTACCATCCTATCGGTTAATAAGTGAGAGAGCCAAGACGGGCCATCTGGAACTTTACTCAATTTATTCCTGTTTTCTAATTCAGAGAGATAATTGAATAGATGACTAACACGACTACAACACACAAACAATTAGAAAATTACGATTATGTCCAAACTAAGCATTAAAGTAGAAAAATAGAGTACAAAAGGTTACTTCATTTGATATTGTCTGCTTGTATCTTTCCATTGTTGTTCAAGACTGCAACCGATCAATCTCTTGTTAGTATATGTGCATCCTGTGCAGATTACCTAGATATTGTCATAAGGTCGAGTCCCGGAATGGAATGCAGGTACATCCAGCCGACGAGTCCCAAATAGGAGGAAACACGCATCCTGGATTCCACTACTAGCTACTACCCATCTTTGCTTACAAAACGTTATGTTTAAATTACAATAACTGTGGTATAGAAAAGGTTACGGGATTGAATCATGTATCAAACGAAAACTTATAGTTTATGAAACAACCTAGGGATTAATAATGTCTCTAAAAATAGTTTTAGTTGTTCGTCATGACTTCTTTATTCCTCTATTCAGTTCATCGCAGATGCAAAGCACTACGGACACAAAATTAAAAACAATCATTTTAAAATGAGTAATGTTTTCTTTTAATGAACATCTGCACTTCAACACTGAATAGTTACCACATTTATAATTGATTGAAAAAAATATGTTCAATGCTAAAGATTAATGGCTGTTAAGTAATTATTCAACGTGAATGACCTCAAAAGAAATAGGAATTGCTAAGTACGTATATCTCTCTCACTACAATACAGAATGATGTACAATTAAGTACTTTTAGGTAGTCAACACAAGTTCATTACAAAAACAATTATTTATTTAAACACATAAACATTGGTACAAGGAGGCACCAAATATATTTGGGCCACACGCTTCATCATTCGATTTATGTGAGCGCCGAAATACTACCCGGTTGCCTAAACAGAATCAGGTGGTTTTCACAAGGGACTACTCGACGAGGTTTTAACCTAAAGGTCTAATCCACAAAACATTGGAGCAATGTAAGGAGATGCAGTCCCACGGCAGACGGTGGCCAATAATTCACTTGTATTCCATTTATTTCCTTAGGATCCTGGAGACCATGTACACCATTGGTTTGTAATCAGGGTTTACCAACTCCTCTAGGTGGACCTTCCGTGTCCATCAACCCGGTTAAAACACCGGACCTTCTCTTTTCATCCTGTCAATTCCGCAAACAACACTCCTGGCGATAGAAGGCAGTGAGTAGGACTTCCATGGTATTGGTTGTATACACGTGATCATGTGAGAGCATTTGAAGAGGGAGAGTTGACTCTCCCCACTCTCGGCCATACCAGAACATTTAGAGGCTATAATGACCTTACAAAAGCTCCAATTGCTGATAACTTTCAGCCTACATGAAATTAAACATTTACGGAATTTTATTGACTTTCTCTAAATTATTGCTCATTTGTTCCTGGGTAGTAGTGGAATTCGGAAGGGGTGTTTTATCCTATTTGACATTCATCAGCTAAATAATAATGGAATATTTTAGAGTTGATGTATATCACATTGAAACGGGAACCCAGTACCTTAACGTTTCAAACATCCAACATGTTATCTACTGAGCTACTGAGACTCAATGGCCATTAACTATTATTATTATTATCATTATTGGCTTTATTCAATGTTATATTTTTGGTACAATATAGAATTCTCAGCACTAACTATTTTAGAAAGTTTCCATTTCTTACTTCTTGGTCTATCCTGACGATAAATATTGAACGGTCGCTAGTTAGAAGTTAGCAGTCCAGGGATCGATATCTAAATAATGTACATTGTTTTTGTTACAACTTGTGCCCTGTGTCTTATTAATGTATAAGGTAATGATACCGCCAATTAGAGAACAACAACATATCGACCGAACGCATAAAACCTGTACGAGCAGTCTAGAGTCCTTATCGATCCTGTTTCCCGTCTAGCCCAGCCTATTATTTCCAGAACACCAATATCAGCCTATGCGATATGAATCATTTATTTCAAACATACTGGGTTTATATACCAACCAGACAGACTAGATCGTACCATAAAATAGGAAACAACATTTTTACAAGATTTAGCCGAATATGGCTGTGAATTAAGGAGATAGTAATTGATGGACTGGGCATAAGTCAAGATTGGTAAATCATATAATAATAGTTCATAGGTCAAAACAAAGCTTATGATAAACGGAGCACGAATATGAATAGTTTACTTATTTAATAATTTTACGATAAAAATATACGTATAGTACTATTTCAGAAATAGATTCCAACAGTTACCATTCATTATACTTATCGGGATATAGCGATTTTCAATGCATATTACCAGCAATCACGATGTCTCTGATTGTGCTTTCTTGTAACTTGTACTGTGAAATGTCGTAAATTTTGCATAAACGTACCTGAATAGATTGTATGACTAATAGATATAATGATGTGTTACAATAAACAAACAAACAAACAAAAACAAGTAACTTGTGAAAATATCTAGATGACACGAATTGGTAGCCCAGATATTCGAGCAGGCCGCCATAGAAGACCATGCACTTACAAATAATTAAATACTACTACTACTACTACTACGACGACGACGACTCAGTCAGTCTTTAAGTACGTAGAACGTCGTACGTACGTACATCAGTTCGAGTAGCCGTACAACGTTACCACAGAGATGTAATTGTCGACTCAAATCCCGTAGTGGTAGAGGTAGTAGGAGTATGAGCAGTAATTAGAAAAATTAGGGTTTGAACACATTATTCAAGGAGTATAATCCAGTGAAATCAATTTGGAAATAGAAAAAAAGAGACAAGGAGAATTCAGAAAATTAGAATTTGGGAGAACACAAAGATTAGATACACCTGCGCAATTCCAAACGATTTTGAGCCATGTCATTCAACTATTACGACTACTACTACTACTACTACTACCACTACTACTACTACTACTACTACTATTATTATTATTATTATTATTATTATTATTATCATCATTATTATTATTATTACTATTACTACAACTACTATTACTGCAACTACTATTACCTGAACTACTGATACTACTACTATTACTATTGTTACAACAACTACTACTACGACTACTACTACTATTACTTCAACTACTACTACTACTGTGGTGTGTGCTACTTATGTAGACATAAGTAGTATGTGATGTGAGTACTGAACAGAAGGTCTGACAGCAGAGAGACAAGAGGATCGAACAGTAAAGAATGATAACAGAATGGAATTTGTATGAAAATGCAAGAACAAAGGAATTCTGAGTCATTTAAGACAATTGATGAACAATTTGCAAATTAACGATTTAATATATGGTTGTTAGATTTTACTAACTAGTTCTGTAATTTGTTGTTAAATACATTCAGTTGTCCTCAACAGTGTTCTGCTTCACTACACTACTACTACCACTACTACTACTACTACTACTACCTCTTTTGGTACTATTACTACTGTTACGACTACTACTACGACTACGATTACGATTACGAGTACTACTACTACCACAGATGCTACTACTACTACTATTACTACAACGACAACAACAACAATAACTACTACTACTACTAATAATGATAATAATAATAACGTTTCAATCAAAAAACTTAATTCATCAGTAGTCTAGAGAAAAAATGGACACATTATTCTTACTGACCATTCTCTTTCATTAAAGTGTTTGACATTCAATAAATTTCGGTAAAATGTCATATTCCATTCGTATTATGTAATCATTTCTTTCTTTATTTTTTTATTTTTTGTAGAAAAAAATTGTTAAATGTCATTAGTAGTCTATTTGATTAAGTGAAAACATCATCATTTAATTGTTGACATATTATGCTGAATTATAATAATAATAAAAGTAGTTTCATATGTATATATATATATATTAGCCAAGTTGTTGCTTAGATACAAAAATACAAAAAAATTTAAATAATATTTCAATTGATTATGAATAGGAGCGGGAGTTTGATTTTTTTGTTTGTTTTTGGTACAGATTATATAATTTAAAAATAGTTGACATCATGATTATGATCAGCATAGTGATAGTTTAAATGATTATTGAATTATGGTATAATATACAATTGAGACGTTGTTCTTGAGTGGAATGTTTTTATATCATTATATCATTAAGTAAATATCTAATAATCTTTGGTGATGTTTTTATTCTCTGAATTGAATAGTTTGGTTGTGAAGCTCTCGTTGTTAATCTGAACGGCATTATCAGGGAGAAGTGGTGTTCGAATTTCTTCATAGATGATTTTCAGCTTTTCTTGTAGATCTCGATCTTAATTGGTTATTATTGACCTTTAACCTGTCATTGTTTACTTGTTTATTTTGATTTTATCGTTCAATGAAAAACCGAATATCATATATAAAATTAAATTATTCAAAGTAGACGTCCACTTTATCTTCGTCTGCAGTAATATCAATTAATGATCAAATGCCATGACATATCGTTGCTTATATGAATGCATGTGGACAACTGTGTATAAACATTCAGATGAAAAAAATGTTTAAATCTTGGATAGAGGGAGTTCTTACGACATTAGAGGATTTTTAGAAGCTTGGTACTCAGCTAAATCAACATTATTGAAATCGATCCAGCCTATCAATCAATCACAGAAATTATGAACAAATATAGTACCCAGAATCTAATCAATGGGAGATACAATGAAAATAAAGAAGTAAACAATGATAAGTTAATGGTTAACAATAACTAATCATTATTCGAGATCTATAGGATAAGCTGGGAATCATATGTGAAGAAATTCGAACATTTCACTTCTACCTAAAGTTTATCCCAATGATGATGTTCATAAGGGTGATGATTACTCCACGATCAAACCATCCAAATCACCTGAGTTACAAATCTTCTTCACCATCCCTACATCTAATAATCCCTTGTTTTAAATAGATAATAGTAAAATATATAATCCACAGTTCACATTTCAGATACTATAACATTATCATGTTATGGTCTATCATGATATGTATTTTGACCCAATTGTAAGTATGTAGGAAGTATATTTGAAGAAACCCTGATAGATTCCTTTAACCTTCTAATATTAGGACATAAAGCATGTAATATTCACTTACATATATATGTGATCTGATTACAACTTGATCTATGGAATATGTTATACATTAAACACTAGACAAACATCACGACCAATTAATGGATAAGAAGTGTATATTAGTATCATTAGTGACAATTACACGGATAACCATGTACAAGAATATATAATATAACTATATCTATCATTGTAATTCACTTAGAATGTACCTATATCACAATAGTAACTGATCCATGCCAAATTGTTACTATTGACATTACGCAACAACCTAATAATAATAATAATAATAATGAATTCATTACATGTAGTATTACTTACTTATGACAATGTCAATATTTATTCTAATGATTGATTTACTAAGAGTTACGATTATGTAATCAGTGATATAGAACAGAATATATATCGAATCATATGTCTGGAAAAATGTTTAATTTACTTCATTGAAACAAATCAAATATTTTGTCTGCTCTCAGTTAATCATCCCATATCTACACACACACACACATATATATATATATATACTCATACACACACAGACATACTTTGGCTAATTTGATTCTTGTTTTGTACGATATATGTAAACTATCTTTATCAATCAATTAAAGAAGAACAAATTATTGAGGATAAATTTTTAGTTGTATACAGAAGAATTTACTTTTCTAATTGATCAGAATGGGTTTTGTGGAGATTTTAGAAATTTTACTTGTTGAAATCATGAATCATTTGAAGCTAAACCACCATGTAAAACCTGAAAATGCGAGACTAATAGGTCTTGGGTTCCCATCTCGCGGGAGGCGGGATCGTGGATGCGCACTGCTGAAGAGTCTCATACAAGGACGAAATCGCTGGCCAGTACTTCCAGGTCTAGCTTAAATTGACTTATGATTTCAGGAAGTGAAATTTTCAATTTAATCAAATTTACATAATATGAACATGGAATGACTCTGTCTGTAGCTCTTTTAAAGCAACTGCCAGTCTTAAGCCCATACCAAGGTGAGGGGTTGGGTATGACGTCGGTAACTTTAAAGCAAACTTGCCAGAAAAAAATACTAACCAGAATAAAAAAATTAGACCATTCCAAATCTGCCCTAGGTGTTGAAGGAAGAATTATGATGCCTCGTGAATAAAGCTGAGATTCTTCGAAAGTCGCTTCTAATAACCAGAGCAACAATATTTCTAAGCACATGGAACACCCGGACAATGTGGGAGACCGGGAAGACTAGTCAAATAGCAACGGAAATGAGGAGATACAACTTGATAATTTTCCGAATTAGCGAAACCCATTGAACTTAATCTGTACAACAAAGGTTAGGTACAAATAAGATGCCGCTGTACTGCGGCCACAAAGAGGAATGTGCTTCACACTCAGGGATTCGCTCTGATGCTGTCCAAGAGGAAGTTATAGGATGCGAATCTCATGAGTTCCGATAGCCACCTGTTTGTGCAATGGAGTGACGTTTAAATTCAGGACTTAGTAGTTAAGTGGATAACGCGATGGCGTCTGAAGTGAAAATTACTGGGTTCGAGCCTCGGAGTTAACATCAAACGTTCAGATGCAGGTACATCTAGGTGAAAAGTCCCAAATAAGACGGAGCGCGCCTCCTGGATTCCACTGATAGTCACTAACTATATTTGCTTATAATTCTTATAATCCGTCTAACTTTATCAAAACAAAGAACAATTTACAACTATTCGAACTCATAAATTTAGTTTCATTTGTTAAATAGCTCCGTATCGTGCACAAATTAATAAGATTACAATTCCATTCCTTACCATATCACCTCGAGATAATATTAATATGAAAACTTCATGATGCCTCCTGTTAAACAGATTCCTGGAAATGACATCAAACAGAAAATTTTTTTGCATATAACTAAAGAACGTAAACACCCTTTTTTCTATGGTTGAATTCCCGAGTTGATGTAAGCTAGACCACCATAGAAAACCTAGACGTCCTAATGTAGAACTCCCCAGTAGTGTGCATCTACGATCCTGTCTCATGAGATTCGAACCCAGGAACTATTGGTCTCGTTCGAGAACGCTTAACCACTAGACTACTGAGCCTGCTGGTATCCAACAGTGTCAATGTCTAATTTCAACTAATCCACGAAATCGAGTGATATATTTACCGTTGTCTTGATTGAATTACTATCTCACAACAGACGCGGTTGAACTCCATTGGTCACTGCTTCTCACTAGAACTCCAGGAAATTCCTTGTGGAGAGCGTCACTATTGAGCGAACGATAATTATTATCTGAAAGGGTGGGCTCGTGAATGCGCACTGCTGAGGAGTCCCATAATAGGCCGAAACGGCCATCCAGTGCTTCCAGGTTTTCTATGGTGATCTAGCTTCAAGTGATTCATGAATTCAACTATTGAAATTACTAAAATCTCCATAAAATCCCCTCTGATGATGACCATTTTTCTACTGTTAAATTGATTTTCAGTTATAAAATACCAATATATTGACAGATTTCTTAAGTACATTTTTCTGAATTTTTCTCGGAAAAGCCATGAATTGCTTTTAGATAAATAAAAAGCATAGAATCAGATTATCATTCAAAATTTTGCATGTTTTACTACAAAATATGTATGTATTTTGATTGAAATCATGAATCGATCAATGTTAGGCCACCATTGAAAATTTGAAAGCGATTGACGACCGTTTTGTCCTGGTCTAGGACTCTTTTGCAGTGCGCATCCATGATCTGACATCGAAGGGACTCAAACCCAGATTTTCGATCCTACACGTATACGCTTAACCTCTACACCACTGAGCTGTCATCCGACGGTCTTAATGTGTAACTTCAATAGATTCATGATCTTGCGCTACGATCTTCTATTGTCTTCGTTTGATAACTGTCTCACATATAACACGAATCGGTCTACAATGGTCACAACTTACGAAAATTTCTAGAATGACCTCTCCAAGCCAGTCACTAGTGAGCATATGATAATGATCAGAATGGGTTGTGGAGATTGTTAAGTTTATATGTATTTATACATGAACGTGGACAATTATCGTTCAATATTATCTCAGAGACAATATTAAAGACAATATGAACAAAGTAGGATATATAGATTATGGGTAGCAACTATTGAAGCAAAGATATGAAGTGCATTGAATTTAGATCTTGTCAACTAAATGTACCAGTAATTCAAAGTCGTTATTCACAATAAAATTTGAGTAAAATATCTTTCACTTCCTCATCAACAAACTTACCGTTTTTGATACTAATTAATTTTCATCACTGACTGTAATATGAAAACTTGATTAAAAAAAATTGATACTGTGAGCGTTTTTTTCCTTTGGAGCAATTTTGTTGTAACATTTGAAAGTAAATTCAACGTGAAATGGTCGAAGAAAATTCATTTAGGATCTAGGACTAACTTACATGAACTAACAATAGATATTATGAACTGATTAAGAAGCGTAAATATTATAGTTTATATAGCGATCAGCTATAGCTCACAAAGATCAGAACTGTGATATCTGATTGAAATGTCCAATCATTTAGATTAATAACAAGATTTCATTTTGATCAAAATTTTTCCGATTAGTATCTAGATTTATCTCTTAGTGATAGTGATATATATTCATACTTCATCATTTTTTGTTACCTAATCTTTTTTACGATGGCTACTCATATATAATTACTATTTCTTCTACTCGTTGATAATTTCATTTCTCTATGCTACTAAGGTACTACAATCAGAAACGATAAACATGCATGTCAAATTTTATGTTACAGTTAACGAACTGAGAACAATTTTATAATTCTTTCGCATCTATGGTAACTATTACAATAACTTCTTTAAGTACGATGTAAAATCTGTACATTGTATTGTATATCCTTAATACTACTACTACTACTACTACTACTACTATTACTACTACTACAACTAGATTGTTTTTAACACCCAAATGCCCTGGTATAGACGAGGGTGGGGCGAGTCCATTCTCCCTCACCAAATGCTCTCACATGGCCGCAAGTATCCAGTCACTGAAGAGGGAGTCTTAATCACTGCCTTCTGGAGGTAGGGTATTCTTTAAGAAATTGAGAGAATAAAAATAAAATTTCTGGCGCTTTAACCGGGTTAGTGGATATAGAGGATCCACCTAGGGGAGTTGGTTAATTCTGGATTCAAACCAATGATATACAAGCGTTCCAGAATCCCGAGGGAACAAATGTCGTATAAAGCAATTGTTGGTGATTGCGTACCATAGGATTGTATTGTCTGTTATTATGTTAAGGCCAAATACCTTATTCTAGATTTCGGACAGCCCAATTTATTCATTTTACTTGAGTCACATTCTAACCTTGTTAATCATTCGCTGATCAATCTTGACTGTTTTTGTATGAGCGCATATATGTGTGTACACTTTTTATCCTATTACTCTTCACATATCTGTAACTTATTTTTGTGTAACTATAATTATTGATTAACGTTTGGTTTAAAGGGGAGTTAGGTCACCCACCATCTCCACTGTGCGTCATTTCGATTCTTTCTATTCTATTCACTTCATATACAAAATATATGTATTCAAATATCCACTCTCTTTATTTGTCTTATTTAATTCAGTTATTGACTAACGTGATTTAAGTCGATGATTATATACGAGGATAAGCGACATATATATTTCGACAATGATCATTCATACGATCTACTTGGAGTCAGATCTCAGGTCACTAAAAAGGAGAGCCCGTGAACAAGCATCTTCCGATCTAACTGACGACAAAACAAAAGCGCGTCATAAAAGTACTACATCTTTTCATGTTGCTCCACTGCCTTATGGGCCAAATCTTTATGTCGAAGGCTCCAGGTATGACTCCCTAAGTAAACTACCTGCTTCGGGTTGAGCACCCGAGCTGTATCCTAACTTACATATAAATCAAATGGTTTGTGTGACGCATATCTCTTCGGTCCTCCTTTGTATCGATGTTTATGTGTTCAAACGAATAAAATAAATAAATAAATGTTTCTAACAGTTGAAGTAAAACTATAAAATAAAAATGAAATGTCTTCTATTCTGTTACTTTTTTCTCGTGATTTTTTAAATTTTAATTTGAATGATTGACGTTATGAGTCAATTGAGGCTGGATGGCTGTTTCGTCTTATTGTACTTCCAGGTTTTCCATGATGGTCTAGCTTCAATTGATTCATGAATTCAACTATTGAAATTACTATATATTATCTACAAGAAACCTCTTCTAATATTTTTTTATTTTATTCAAAAAAATTGCGGAAAATCTTTTTCTTTCTTTTTTTTTCTTTTTTCTTTTTTTCGTCAATATAAATATTTATATTTTTAGGTCAATCATATAATAATAATAATAATAACGACATTATCCTCTTTAGTTAAACCTTAATATTATCATAATACTCATATCCAATGTCTATATCTCTCTCTATACATTAACTTACTATTGTCTATTATTATGATCATTATGATCATTATTATTCTTATTATTATTCCTGATATTCAATAAAACACAACAACAACAACAACAACAACAACAACAAGAAAAAGGAAAAAAAAGAAAAATAAAAGAAAAAAATTTTTTATAGAAAACAAACACATTCGTAATAAAATTTGAACTATTCAATATAAAAATAGTCAACTAGTCAAGGTCATATTTATTACGTTCACCTTGAGATTATTTTTTTATTATTATCGGTTTATTTATTGCTTTACTTTACAAATTTTTTTCTTTTTGATTTTTCTTTTTTTCTTTTTTCTTCTTTATCGTTATCTTTTACTTCTTCTTCTATGAATCTATTGTGATGAATAAATAAAAAGAAAAAGAAAATAATATATAGAATTAATTGTTCTATGGTTTATTACATTGAAATAAAGATTATCTTGAATATATTTGTAATTATTACAAAATATGATTTCATGATAGATATTCCTTCAGGATATTGGAGTTTATGTTGAGTATTGGTTTGATATCAGTGTTTATCAACTTCTCTAGATGGTTCCATTGTAACCAACAGTTCGATTAAATTGTCAGACATTCTTTTTTTTATCCTTTCAATTTCGTAAACATTACCCTCAACAAGTGAAGTCAATGAGTAGAACTTCCTTATCAGTGGTTATATGCAGGTGGCCATGTAAGAACATTTAAAGAGAGTGAAAGGAATTTTGTCATTTTCGATTGTACCAAGGGATTTAGAGGTTAATTGAACCAATGGACATATAAATGATTTGTTCTATGTTATATATGACTAAAGAACTAAATCAACAGATCAATAATTAATGAAATGATGAACATTTCAACATAACAATGAGCAGTACAGTAAATATATATACTCACTTCTAAATCATTGTTTTATTCTATTCAAAATCATTAGTGAATATTACAATGCCCCCAAATGCCCTGGTACGGCCGAGAGTGGGGAGAGTCCGCTCTCCCTCTCGAAATGCTCTCACATGGCCATGCGTATATAGCCCCTGCCAGGGAAGTCCTACTCACTGCCTTCTCGCACTACGGGTGTTGTTTACGAAAATGAGAGGACGAAAAGTGAATGTCTGGCGCTTTAACCGGATCCCAAACCAATGGTGCACATGGGCTCCAGTATCCTGAAGGAACAAATGGCGTATGAACCAATCGTTGGTCACCGGCTACCATGGGACTGCATATCCTCACGATGCTCCACTGCCTTGTGGATCAGATCTTCAGGTCAAAGGCTCGGGGTGTGGCCCCCTAAGAAAACCACCTGCTTCGGTTTGGGAACCCGGGCAGTATCACAGCCCTCACACAAATCAATTGAGATTCGTGTGGCGCATATGTATTTGGTGCCTCCCTGTACCTATACTTATGTGTTAAAATAAAATAAATAAAAACAATGATTGATTATTGATTTATACACTAAATTATTGATCAAATCATTTATTAAGAATGAAATATTATTCATGAACCTATTGATTACATAATAGTGATTTGTTGAATTCTATTCTTCTGATTAAAGTTACATCATTTATTGAATCATAAAGATTTATGAGTATTATGAATTGATAACATGTTCACCACTTATCACTAAGTAATTACATTGTCAAGTTATTTTTACTTTTCTTCATTTCCCTCATTCGTCCATAAGAATCTGTAGTGTCGGTTGCTATGTCAAACACACATAGATTTTTCCAGCTTCTGGACAGGCCAGTTTAGTCATCCTTCTTGAGTCCCATTTATACCTTATAAAATTTGGCTGTTTTATGTAAGCGTATATGTGTGTGTATATATAAATCTTATCTTACTCAGTATATGTCTAACTTAGTGTTTTCTGACTATAAGTATCAAATAACGCTTAATTAAAACGAGTTAGCTTACTTGGCTTCTCCAACTCGTTTTCGTTCAATTTCTTCACTCCGTCTATCTAATAGTATGTTTGAATCAATGATTGTATGAACTATACGTGACCAAAATCTATCCGTGTATTTGACTTATTGAATTGCGTTATTCACTAACACGATTCAAGTCGAAGATTATATACAAGGATCGGTGACATGTATATTTTGATAATAAGTGACAAATGGTCTAAATGGAGTAAAATCAACCGGTCACTAATATGTCACTATCATTTATAAAACATTGTCACCATTTTATTATCAAATTGTTATCAGTTTGATTTGTCGATGTGAATAACTTCTCTCGGTTGTCAACGAATGTTTATAGTATGATTTATAACAATCTATTTATTAAAATGGCGCCATAGTTGGAGACAAAATGATGTCTGTTTTTTTCTAAAAAAAAAAGAGCAAACTAGATAAGATTGATAAAACAAACTACCATCTCAACTACTGATGTTAATCAAGAAAGGGAATGTATTGTATAACAAACTTAACAATTGAATGTATCTGTCCCCATGATGTTCATTCTGAGACATTAAATAGATAGATGTCACTTTCATATAATGAATATCATGCTTGTTGGATATGTCGGTGCTAATTTTGATGGAATTCGGTTTTATGAGTGGGATGATTTCGTCATGGAGATTTTATCGTTCTTCTGAACGACATCATCAACACAAACTTCAGCTCAAAGAACAAAACTCCATCAAAATCATTCACTTGAGCTATAAATCTTCTCCACCGTCCCAAGTTGGTGTTAAACTAAGCTTGATAGTTTAGTGATAAACAGGTTATAACTCATGAATGATGAATCGTATGATAATAGTTCATAGATCAAAGAAAAGCTCATAATAATAAGGAAATGAATATGAACAGATTAGGTACATAACAGTTGTACGATAAAAATATACGTATATCATTGGTTCATAAATGGATGCCAAAAGTTACTACTCATTATTCTAATTGGGATATAACACTATTAAATAGTAGGAGAGATTTAAAAGAAAAACAGCTTAAATTGATTTTTTTAGTTTATATGTTAACGAATAATAAAATCCATATGAGAACGAAAATGTTGGACAATGCTTTCACTGATTTGTTAACTAAAGGCAGTCTGTGATACCAACTACAAAATCAATAATCTTTATAACTGAAAGTAGTTAAGTACTCACTTATGAAGTACTTCAAAGGTCGTTAACATTATTTTTGATCTATGGTGATTAGAAAGTCTCATGTATACCATTAGTATTAGTCGTTTCAATGTTAATAGATCGTTGTGAAGTTTAGATGATCTATGAATGAATGTTACTTAAAAGTTTTATATAAGAATGAAATAGTCGCCCATTACTTCACGATATATTAATAGTTATACTATTAAAGTTAACTTATGATGTGAATTATAAAAACCATTCATTAATAGATTTCAGCTAGTTTAACTAATGATAATAGTTGATTTACCCTGGCAAAGACTATTTACATCTTTAATCATCTATAATCTTATTTGTCTAGAATAAAATCAAATAATTTTGCTAAAACTCACTATATGAAATACACAATTATTTCATGTTATAAGTCTCTCTTATTACAATCTAGCTACTCCTATTGTTTAGTATTCACTTGATCAGTCCCCAAATCACAACATGGTTGAACAGGAAACAAACTTTATTTCAAATAACAAGGTTAAATGGAAGTAAGAAGCACAATAGAGAAAAAATTCATTAGTATACTTATAGTTTACGACATGAGAAAATTCTCGAGTATTCTTCAAATATTGACTAACTCTGATTGGATAAGAATTAGCCAATGAGCATGCATCAAACCAGTTATACATTGAACATACTTTAATTCAATTTATATCCCGCGAACACTTCATTATGTAATATTTTATGGTTTCATGATGATCACATTTTTATTGTTTACCTACCCCTACGGGATTCGAACCCAGGACCTACTAGGTCCGCGTACGAGCACTTAACCAGTAGACCACTAAGCCGGCGTCCAACGGTATTAATGTCTAACTTCAACTAATCCACCAAATTGAGCGAAAAATCCGCCAGTGATCAGTGGAGTTCAACAAGGTCTGTTCTGAGATAGTAACTCACTGAAGACAACAGTGAATGTGTTGCTCGATTTCGTGTATTAGTTGGAGTTAGGCATTATTACCATTGAATACCGGGCCGGATCATTGGTCTAGTGGTTGACTGCTTGCGCGCGAAACCAGTAGATCTTGGGTTTGGACCTCGCAGGCGGCGGGGTCGTGGATTATTGTTATTATTATTAGTGGCTTTATTCAATATTATATTTTTGGTACAATATAGAATTCTCAGCACAAAGTATTTTAACAACTTTCCCTTTCTTGTTTCTTGATCAGTTCTTGCGATAAATATTGAGTGATCTCCAGTTAGATGTTAGCGGTTCAGGAATCGACATCTGATAAATGTATATCCTTTTCGATGCATATTGTCAGTAACCATGATGTCTCTAATTGAGCTCTTTTGTAACTTGTACAGCGAATTGTCGTAAACTTTTCACAAACGCACTTGAACAGGATATGAGACTAATAGGCATAATGATGTGTTAAAAGAAACAAGAAATCAGATAACTTGTTGAAATATCCAGATGGTAGGAACAGGTAGCTCAGATACTCAAGCAGGCCGCACTGCTGAGAAATATAATTTTATAGGCTTGTGAATACTTCTAATACGGTTGATTTGACATATAGTTAAGAATGTCATATATATTATAGTTAAAATAATTAATTACAATAAGTCATGCTTTAAAACTTTCAAAAACTAAAAAAAAGAGAGACAATTTTATATCTACTATAACTAAGTTCAATTTCTTTTCCTAATTGCATAATCATATGATTATTAAAACACTTCAATTTCATACCCTCTCCCCTCCCCCATTTTCTTTTCTGTTTTTTTTTAATAGTTTTTTAGACTTAATTCTACAACTGGTGAATTAATAGTACAAGAATCATTAGATCGTGAAAAATCACCATTATCTAATGATTTACATCATTTAATTATTACAGCATATGATCAAGGTATACCACAACGTAGTTCTAATTTATTTATTCTTATTAAAATATTAGATATTAATGATAATTTTCCAATGATACATTTAATGGATGAAACAGATACATTTGAAAAATCAAAATTTAAACAATCACCATGGTATCAAAATATTCAATCCAATAATAATAATAATAATAATAATAATATGATTCAAATCAATAATCAATTAATCAATAAAATGTGGCAATTTCTTAATGATAATCATTATAATAAATCAATAAATATTAATTCTATTATTAATCAATTAAATAATCATTCTATTCATACTAAAATGATTGGTAATCAACCAATAAATACAATAATAAATTTTTTAATTATTAATGATCCAGATTTAAATGAAAATGGTACAGTATATTGTGATATTAAAAATCAATTATTGATTTATTCATTTAAATATTATGATCAGAACAATTCTACTCATTATAATTATAATATAAATAATAAACAACAATTTATATTATTGGAGCCATTTTATTTTCTAAATCAATTAAATGATCAAGAAAAAAATAAAAAAATAAATGAAAAAAATAAAAAAATTCAATTCAATTCATTAATAAATGAAAAAATGATAAGAAAAACAAAAGAACAAAATAAAACAGGAAGGAAACAAGATAGAAGGCCGGTTACTAGTACTACTACTACTACTACTAATAATAATAATAATAATAGTAATATAGATTCATTTTTAAATCACAATAATTATCAATTAAGAACTAATATGGTAAGTTTAAATGGTTAGTAACTAGGTGGTGATTATTATTATTTTTTTTTTGATTAAAGAACATTTAAAAATTGAATCGATTCATAAAGTTTTTCTAATAACCTTAAGAATAATTCTAAATGACAATTTTGAATATGAGAAAAACGATGTGAAATATGGAAAGAATGTTTTACTTCAAGGGATGGTTATGAACAGAAAATTTGAGGGTATTTCATGTAATTCAATTGATCTTGGATTTGTAGATGTTTCTTGAACCCTTTCAAACATAATGGATTGTTACAATTGAAGAATATATGCAACTCAAAATAACTGTCAAACAATATTAAAGTCAAAAGCAGTTCTACTGTATGCAGCTGAATCTTTCAGAACTACTACAACCATCATCAAGAAGATACAAGTATTAATAAATAGTTGTCTACGTCATATACTCAACATCATCAGTAACAGCCTACTGTAGGAGAAAACAAACCAGCTTTCAGATGAAGAGAAAATTAGGAAAAGACTATGGAAATGGATGGGACATATATTATGCAATTCATCAAACAGTGTCACGAGGAAAGCCCTAACTTGAAAACTTGAAGGGAAGCAAAATAGAGGAAGGCCAAAGAACACATTATATCGGGTAATAGAGTCAGATATGAAAAAAATTAATAACACGTGGAAAGAGCTGGAAAGGATTGCTCAGTACAGGGTTAGTTGGAGAGTGCTGGTGGGTCGCTTGTGCTTCTTCACGAGGAGTAACCATCGTAAGTAAATAATTACAACCACAGGCGGCCTACATGAATATATGGGCGACCTGTTCCTACCATCTGGATATTTCAACAAGTTATCTGATTTCTTGTTTCTTTTAACACATCATTATGCCTATTAGTCTCATAACGCATTCAGGTGAGTTTGTGAAAAGTATACGACAATTCGCTGTACATGTTACAAAAGAGCTCAATCAGAGACATCATGGTTACTGGCAATATGCATCGAAAAGGATATACATTTATCAGATGTCGATTTTTGTACCGCTAACATCTAACTGGCGACCACTCAATATTTATCGCAAGGAACTGATCAAGAAATAAAAAAAGGAAACTTGCTGAAATACTTTGTGCTGAGAATTCTATATTGTACAAAAATATAATATTGAATAAAGCCACTAATAATAATAATAATAATAATAATAATAATAATAATAATAATAATAATGTAAGTTTCAAACATATTAGTAGAATAGGTAATCATTTAGTCGGAAATGTGACACGTGATTCTTGACTTTCTACACGGATTTGAGATAGTTATCATTATAGGGTTGTGGAGAATAATAAGTTTTTGATTGAGATCATGAACTGATTGATGTTAGACCATCATTGAATAACTTGAAACATTAGACGGCTTTTTCTTCCTATTGTGGGATCCAGTGGTTTAGAGGTTAAGTGTTTACGCGCTAGAACGAATGCTCTATGTTCGAATCCCGCGAACGAGCACTGCTAAGGAGCGCAGCAATAGAACGAAACAGCCGTTCAGCGCTTCCAGGTCTTCAATGGTGATAACTGAGATACTTCTATTCAATGCTGATTGGATAAAGATATTTCACAGCGTTTTCAGCTCACCTTTAGGCATTTTTCGAGGAATTTCCTGGATCTCTTAAACATAATATGATGATAAGATATAGCCGAGTGATATTTTTAGACCACATTGAGATGTTGATTTCGCATCTAATCTATCCGGTTGAAATGAAGTCAGAAGATAAGACAGCTGATCAATAGAATAGGTCTTTTTCCTAGGAAAAATGATAAAATATAGTAAAATAGTTCAATAGTTAAATGTCCGTCCTTACCTGAATTTCAAAAGTTTTTATCCAATCACTTAGAAGAAAGAGATGATCAAAACATTAATTTTACACAACAGAAAGGGTATGTACGACAGAATTGATAAACGCCGAAAATTTTCTAAGAGACAATTGCTACTCACAGAACTTTATTGACAAATATCGAAAATCTAAGGAAAACAAGACTGGCGTGATTGCAGTTCATGGAAACCAGTAACTGTGAATCTCAATTTTAATAGTTGACAACGTCACAAGCACAATCAGTTGGGGAGGGGGATTAACACTACATTATTCATAACTTATCTGGTGACCAAACTATGAATAATGAGTTCAATAGCCTGTTTGATAACCCTATATATATATATATATATATATATATATATATATATATATATATATATATATCTGTTCGATGTTGTTCCATAACTCTAAACTGACCATTTACTTACTAAGTTGTTTGACATTCGTAAGTAAACTCGTTGAAGATTGGTTACGATATCTCTCAAGTATATTATTCTCACAAAAGACTGAATAGTTAACGATAATTGATTAGTAAGCTTGAACCTTGTTTGGTTGCTATACTGATGCTCCATGAAAGACTTAAATAACTGGATCACATTATCTGACCGCAATTCACCTTGCCATAAATCTATTCAAACTGAGATCATACTCTTTGAGCAATGAAACATCTACACTTGATAAACATCATTGAGTAACCGATTTTCTATTATCTTTCATCATTTTTGAAACCAACTAAATAGAATAACAATGTAGCTAACATATTCAATGCCTGTCAAACACTTGCTTGTAAGATTGTATTTATTCACAATTGCTTTCTTTACAAAACGCAACATACTAAACAATGAGTCTTGAATATGTCATCAATTAATTTATTTCGACTAGAACTGTTTTATTTCATGTGATTGACTGGTAAATTCAAATATATGTAGTATTATCAATCATAGGGTTACATAAAGATACAATAAGTAAGCATTAGTTATTTACATATTGTTATATCAAGTCATTGCACAAGCTAGTTCCTATTTGAATTCAGTAACTTACTGGATAATGTGGTGGCGTTTAAAGCAAATGGCACTGGGTTCGAGTCCCGGAGTGAATATCAACTATGGAATGTAGATATATCCAACTGGCTTGTCTAAAATGGGACGAAGTAGCGTTTATCTTTGATTTCACTATTAGCTACCATCCATTTTCCGTCATATTTGTTACACTTTAGTTAGTTGAAAAGTGAATACGATTAACTGTATGTATGAGCTGTATTACAAAGATTCAAGTTCCTTTGTTGAAGTTCTCCGGTTTATGTAAATCAATGTTCGGATGCTCTCTACTATGTAGAACAACATTAGTAATAGTTAGATTAATATATTTCTTTCAGTAATTCATTCATCTAGTATGTTAATTGTTATATGAAATATACACATTTACATGTGTATCTATCTGTTTCACTAGAGTTTATCTGTGACATTTTTCGAGACCATCTTTGTTTACCATAAGTAATACATACAAAATATAGTTTTAACTGAGCCTCATTAAACCGAGCTAAGGTAGAAAACGTGTAGTAAATAAGAACACCAGTAGGGACAATCAACTACATTTGACATGAAATTACAGAGCATCTCAATCAAATCTGGGAACAATATAGTCAATCGTTAACTTGCAAATTATTAATCCATCGTCTCAAGCTTCCCTGTTCCTCTACAATCATCAGTCCATTGTCTCAGATTTCATTGTTCATGTATTTTCATATTGATTATGTTCCGTTTCCCTTCTTTCCTTATCAATTTTCTACTGAAATACATTTTATGCCTGACCACCATCCTATACTACTTATATAGATATAAGTAACCCACACCACAAACCTACTTACAAACTAGAGTTTAGTTATTTTTATCAACTACTTGATCTGAATTAAATACACCATTTTAATCTTAAACAGTATCATGTTAGTAGTGAAACATTCACCGTAATTCATATTTTGATCTTCTCTATTTTTTTCTTTTTCTTCTTTTTACAAGACTACACAACCAATCAATTTATAGATGACAGTTTATTAAAACTGATTCCCAATGGATATAAATATATAATCTAAAACTTGTGATTACTTTAGGAAATAAGATAAATATAGTTTTCTCACTATACTTTTGTTTAATTCATATAATTAATGTTTAGTTTATACAAAGTAGTAACTATCTTTAACAAAAAACAATATCATTACAAACCAACTATATTTCCTGATTTTCATATTGTTATTATGTAACAAGTCGGTCTGGTTGAATATTTAGGTTACTTATTTATGGTTAATAACCGTAATTGATTAATTTCTATGGAAGTATACGGTTACTAAGTGAATGAATTACTTTGATATTACTATTTATTTTAAGTATATATTTGCATTGGAAACTTCAACAGGGTAGATCAGTTAATATGTGTGTTGAGTATTTGTCAAGATAAATGTCATGTTTAAGTCACTGTATAAATATCAAAACTGATTGCAGATATATCTGATAGATTAATTCTATATAGGACAGAATACATAACTTTGATTTCATTGATAGTAAATGTCTAACTTTGAAAAATTGATTGTTTGTTAGTTTCTAAGTGTTTTCTAAGCTGTTTGTTTATATTTTTTTTTTACATATGAGTGCATGCGTAGAGATTTGAAGAAGATGATTTAGTCAGAACGGTACATACAGATAAATGATACTCATCAGTGGTTCAAAAAAAAGACAGAATAAACACGTACTCTTCCTTAACGTCTAGTTAACAAGGTATAGATCCAAAAAATTAAATCATTCTTGATTTTAATGTTATTTAATGAGGTTACTGAGATTTGATTTATCTATTTTCATAGTAAATACTATATACTACATTATAAGTAAAGATGGATGGTGCCTAGTAGTGGAATACAGGACGCATGTTTCATCCTATTTGGGACTGGTCGGTTGGATGTACCTGCATCTCGAAGTTGTTATTCACTCCGAGACTCGAACTCACGTTATTCACTGAGATACGGACTCTTGATAGTCACCTGCTTATGCAATTTATAGACTACATTTATTGATAACTTGTGATTTGTTAGAGTATGCCAGCTTTCCTTACCACTTCACAAGTCAGGAAAATTTGAAAAAGACTTCAGCCTGAAGTAATGACATTATACGATCTTAATTCATTTTACATATAAGAAATAATATATTTCCATGATGATCATTGTTGTTATTTGGTAGTTTGTTCCTATATTAACTTTGTCGAATCTGTCATGTGTTCTAAAGTAGTTGTTGACTGCTATAATACACTAAGTTACTTGATTATCATGCTTTCCTCGATCTCCCAATTAGTGTCATCCATCTTGTAAAGTATATATAGTTGCAGTGTATTGTATATCAGTTGTCGAATATGTAAAATTCTTGTAGATTCAACACCTAATTCAAAACTTACTTTAACAATCACAAAACATAACAGAATAGTAAAGTTTCCTTAATATTAAATCCATTTTCATTTATCAGAAAGAGATATTATGGAGAATTAATTAATTTAGTAGTTGAATTCATGAGTGAATTCAAGCTAGATCATCATGAAAAAACTGGAAACACTGGACGACTGTCTCATCCTAGTATGAGACTCCTCAAAAGTGCATATCTAAGATCTTTTGTAGTAACCCCATTCAACTACTGCATTATTCATCTGCTCACTGTAATTTAGTCACTTAATGCACTACGTAAATTTCTATGTGAGTTTTATGGAGCGTATGTCTGCACATGAATCTTTAATTTATTCTCTCATTGGTTGCAACATACAGACAATCAAAAATTTATCCACAATCCATTAACACTTATAAATATATATAGATTTTTAACACTGACACACACTCACTTGGTTTCTCTGTGTACTTGCTTCCTGAATGCTTGTGGATTTTACTTATCTTTATTAATAAATTATCTCTATAACTGATGTTCGAGTTTTTGAATAATCTCGAGTAAATCCATAATTCTACTAAAAGATTTAGCCTGGATTGAAATACTCAGTTAATAGGATATTATTCATTGGAATCAGATTTAAAGGAAATCAGCCTCTACACTCTCACCAACTGGATTCGAACACAGGACCTATCGGTCTGGCGCACAAACACTTTATCTGTACACTATTGAGTTGATAATAATAGATTAAGCAATCGTGCACAAGACTGATAGATCCTCTGTTCGAATCTCGCGAGCAGGATCTTGAATGTGCATTGTTAATATTAGGTCCCGATAAGCATAATGAATGGTAACTTTTTGGATTCATTTAAGGAGAAATATTATGTGTATATTTTTAATTGTATAACTGTTATGTAATTAAACTATTCATATTCATATCCTTCTTATTATGAGCTTTTTTATGACCTATGAACTATTGTTATACGATTTACCGTTCTTTAATTATATCCTGTCTATTAATTACTACCTCCCACATTCAAAACGACATTTGGCTAAATATTGTACAAATGTTGTTTTCTATTTTATTGTACGATGTAGTCTGCCTGATTGGTATATGTACCCAGTGGGTTTAAATTATTGATTCATATCACAGAGGCTGAGATCGGTGTTCTAGACATAAATGGCTGAACTAAGCGGAAAGCAGGACCATTAAAGACTCTAGACTACTCGCAAGGGTTTTAGACGTCATTGATCCAGTTGATAATTCACTGTTCTCTAATTGGCAGTATCGTTACATTATACATTAAGAGGGCATACAAGTCACAATTTATAAACATTTAAAGAATCTCATACTAGGACGAAGCGGTTGTCCATGTTGCTTCCATTTATTATTTATTTAACAAAACTATAAATCTCTTTTTTTTTTCTTTCTATTATTATTACATCATAGGTATTTGATCCTGATAAAATAACGGATTTATATTTACATATTGAATGTTCTGATTATGGTTTACCATCCTTAACAACAATACAAACTATACATTTTGAAATTATTCAACCATTTAATAATATACATTCATTATTGAATATTTCACATATACAAATCATAAATAAATTAATTATTAATGATATAAATTGTAATTATTTTAATTATATTTTACAAAAAAATTCGAATAGAAAATCAATATTTAGTTACTATGATCATTTATCACTATCGCAACTAATTTATCCAACTATATTACATAATGTATATATGGAAGCTAAATCAAGTATATGTTTAATATTAATGAAAGGTATTAAAGCAAATCAACAATTATTCAGTATTATAGTAAAAACAAATTATGAAACGAATGATAATTATCAAATTATATATGAATTAATTAAAGAGATACCGAATGGTAAGTGGTAGTTTTCTGTGTTCATCTATTACTTACTTACTTAATTACTTAAGCCTGTTACTCTCAATGGAGCATAGGCCTCCGAACAGCATTCTCCAGTCCAATCTATTCTGGGCCTTCACTTCCACTTCTATCAAATTTTTGTTCATTTTTCTCATGTCTGTCTCCATTTCCATTATAATAATTTGTAGCAACAATAAGATTCACAGTTCCAACTGATAGACCAGATCAGGGTTTACAATTGATTGATCACTCAGTAGTAACCAATGTCATATGTGTTAGGTATTCTTAGTGTAGATGAAACTCTATTGATCATATGATAATGTGGCCGCTTGTCAAGGTGACTCAACACCTTGTACACTATGTTGAGATGTAAAGTAATGGTTTGAGGCAATTGAAATGAAACCCTACTCCACCTAGGTTTATTACTATTCGGCAATGTTTGCCTGTAATTTACAGGGTACTGATTCTCCCCGACGGATTTGATCCCGTGTAACACCTTACTGACGAATGCCAAATATTGCGACACTTAAGTTCAGGGTTTCCTGTCGACTACTTCTAACCACCACTTTACGAATCATCGTCGTTCAGATTAAAATATCCCATTTTATCGTTAAAGGTATCTTATTTACTTACTTGCAACTGTTACTTCCAATGGAGCATGAGCCGCCAACCAGCATTCTCCAACCAAATCTGTCCCACACCATCATTTCTAGTTCTATCCAATTGTTGTTTATTCTTCTCATGTCTGTATCCATTTTTCGACGTAATGTGCTCTTTGGTGTTCCTCTTCTCCTTTGGTCTTGAGCATTCCAAGTGAGAGATTGCCTTGTGATGCAGTTGGGTGCATTCCTCAATGTGTGTTCTATCCGCTTTCAGCGCTTATTCCACATTTCTTCCTCCACTGGAATCTGGTTTGCTCTCTCCCGTAGTTGGTTTTCGCCGATAGCGTTTGGTCAACTTGTATCCTCTGGATGATGGATTACGCAGTTCTTCAAGTTTCCAACTCATACAGTAAAACTATCTTGACATTTTTATGGAAAATCCTGACTTCGGTGTTGGTTGACAAACAGTTGTTTTGAATTCCAGATATTCTTCAGTTTCAGATATGCTCTTCTTGCTTTGCTGATCCGCGCCTTAACATCTACATCTGATCCGCTGTGTTCATCAATGATGCTGCACAGATATGTGAAGGTTCTTACATCCTCTAATGCTTCTCCGTTAAGTGTGACTCGATTAGTGTATGCTGTGTTGTATCGGACAATCTTGCTTTTTCCTTTGTGTACGTTGAGACCTAATTCTGCTGAGTTTGCTGCTACACAGGTCTACTCCTACATTTGTTATTGCTAATTTGTCATAGAATAGTTACATCATCTACAAAGTCTAGAACGTATATCTGCATCCTGGCTGTCCACTGCATCCCATGCTTCTTCTCAGATATTGACGTCATCATGATCCAGTCGATCACCGGGAGAAAGTGAAAGGGTGAGAGTAAGCAACCCTGCATGACACTGGTATTTACCTCGAATGAGTCTGCACGTTTTTGCAGTTTAATCCATCATAGGGATTCCTCATGATATTAAGTATATATATATATATATATATATATATATATATATATATATATATATATATATATATATTTTCTTACATACTAAATATATTTTGTATAAGAGATGAGATGATGGTGTCTGACAGTGAAATCAGGATATGTGTTTCGTCCCACTTGGGACTCATCAGTTGGATATACCTACGTCTCAGAGTTGATGTCCACTTCAAAAGTTGGGACCAGTACCGTTCATTTCAAACTCCATCTCGTTATTTACAAAGGTATTGAGTCTAAGTAAACACCGGTTTATGAAATAAGGTGCGATTTATTTTATTTTTGTAATCATTGAATTGTAGAATGTAGCATTAGAATGGAATGTTTATTTAGGTCAGTATATAAGAAATATAAAGGAATTTCTTTTCAACATTCATAGCAGTTATGAAGAAAAACTAATAAAACCAGATATTTTTTGCTTGAATCTTTCCATTGTTGTTTACGACTGCATCTTGTGCGGATTACCTCGATATTACCTTAAGTCAAAAAAATTATAACAGATGGTGTCTGAAGTGAGCGGTACTGGGTTCGAGTCCCAGAGTGTACACCAACTCTGTGATGTAAGTACATCCAGCTGACGTGTCTCAAATAGTATGTAACAAGCGTCTAACTGGGTTCCACTGCTAACCACTATTCATCTTTGCTTTTAATGCATATGACTTAAGGTAGTATCGAGGCAACCTTGATAGGATGCACATATGCTAATAAGAGACTAATCAATTGTAGTTCTAAACATCAATGGGAGGAATCAAGCGACTAATACAAAAATGAAATATATTTGGTATAATATGTAAATTCTCATTTGCAATAAAGAAATTTCTACGTTGACATTGATGGACGATCTTTGAATGAATTTCAGATGATGCTGATAAATATTAGCCAATCAGCAAACAGTCAGTATAGAGTAAAAATATATTATACCAAGCCAAAGAATTACAGTGGATATATTTCTTTTACATGGTTCAAAAACTTGTCAAGGTTAGAAAGAGGTTCAGAGGTTCTAAAATTGTAATGCATGCAGTACAGGAAATAATCTATATGGCTCCATAATAGTAGGTCTTTGGAGCCATGATAAGGTCGCAAAAACTCTTTCAGCCTCGATCACATAGTTTCAATATTGGTTGTGTGCACTCCAGTTGAGTAAGCTTGTTGTTTTTATTGCGCATATTATCTTTGCAATACTCATACAAATTAACAGCTGAAGTCCCAGTAATATCTGCAAATGTTGCTTTTATTATGCAGTTTGAATAAATGATTATGATTTCCTTTAGTCTCAGTCTGGATCGAGAGAAAAAGTTCCTATTCTAATCGATTTGTTCCACCAAGTTATTTGATTACTACAATTACAAATACAGGAACTTCTTAGCAGTTTTAGCCTTTCAATTATCACGTTTTCTCTAAAAAATCCTCTATGAACCGATCGTACGTGAGTATCAGGTACCGAAATTAGCACCTTAACTTTGAGATCCCTGAAACACTTCTGATTGACTCGTCCATAAATTATAGCCTCGCCGAGCATCAGTTGACTTTCATTGTCAGATAATCAATAAGTGAAATGTTCTGAATATAATTAATGTCCTGTATTTAGTAAAGTCTGCTCATTCTCTGAAAGATTTTAGAAAGAAAAGGTGTTACTTAAATATTCTTCATCAACACTGTATCTTAAAGATCTGGCTTTTAATGATAAGGATTGGTAATATAGACGAATATACAAAACTTATGGTAATGCAATAAACAAAAATTTGTTTCTATGGCAATTGAAATGAAATAGTTATTCAGTATCAATACAAAACACATGAAACTTTACAAACATTAAATGAAATAAGGATCGTGAGATAAATGTCACTATAGACTATTGTTGAAAGCTAATACACATTGGATATCTGTTTCATTTTTGTTTTTTTTTTTTTTTGATAGAGATTTATCTGAAATCACTTGATGATTTGAATAACTAAGGAAAATTGTACAAAATTTAAAAACCCCTTTAGATTAATTTTATAGAATCAATAATATCAAAGTAGTTGCTAAGGCTTTAGTATCTGTTAAATCCTATTATCATGTTTTAAGCTCATATTAAGAGTTTGAAATTTAGAGGGATTAAGTATTATATCATTCAATATGAATCATTGTGCAATCTGTATACTATTCATATCATAGAGATTAAAGAAATAGAAAATCTAGCAGTTTATCATTACATAATCATCGTTTCATACAACATTAAACAATGACGTTTTAAGCCTAAAGCAAAGAATGATAACGCGATGACGTTTGAAGCGGACGGTACAGGGTTCGAGTCCCAGAGTGAACATCAACTCTGAGATGCAGGTACATCCAACTGACGAGTCCCAAATAGGACGAAAAGCGCGTTCTGGATTCCACTGCTAGCCACTATTCATCTTTGCTTATAATGCTTGTAAATTAAGGCAATACGCACAGTATGCACATATGCCAATAAGAGACTGATCAGTCGCAGTCCTAAACATTAATGGGAAGATTCAAGTAAAATAATATCAAGCGAATTAAATAATGATACTTTTAGATCACTTAGTATGTATTGTACAGTTAAAATGTACTACATCAATCAATTTATTATATAACAGAATCATAACTTACACTTACTCAACTTATAAGGCTAGATATAAGTATGTAAGACTGGAGACCCTGGGTTCGAATATCGGCTGAGGTATCGCGAGAGTGCAATTTCCACTGGTGAATCCCATAATAGGAAGAAGAGGCTATCCAGTACTTCCAGGTTCATATTTTAAATGAAATTCAAGCATCTCTATAACACGATACTTATAAAGTATGACTAAATGTGAATATGAATAGACAAATGTCCACTGATATATTTTATAACATTTAACACAATAGATTTATCAAAAATGGGTTTTGTAGAGATTCTAAGTAATTTAATAGTTGAATTCATACGTCAATTAAATGTAGACCACCATGAAAAAGTTTAAAAGCTTTGAACAGCCACTTCATTCTAATATGAAACTTTTCATCAATGTGCATTGAAGATCCTATTCACAGGCTTCAAACCTAAGATCTTCAAATACTGGCTCAATTTTCTACAACTTAATCATTTATACACTAAATCGATAGCCTTGGGTTTGATTCCTATGAATAGGATCTTTGGTGTATACTACTAAAGAATTCAATACTAGGACGAAATGGTCGTCTAATACTTTTAATTATCAGAAGGGGTTTTGTGAATATTTTACAAATTCCACTGGTTGAAATCATGGTGCAACTTCATGGATGGGTTGAAGTTAGACATTAACATCGTTAGATACCAGCTCTGTAGTCTAATGGTTAAGAGCTCGCGTGCGAGACTGATAAGTCCTGGATTCGAATCTTGCGAGGGTGGACGGCGGGATCGTGAATATGCACTGCTAAGGAGTCACATACTAGGACGAAAAGGTCGTCCACTGCTTTCAGCTTTTCCATGGTCGTCTAACATTAATCGATTCGTGATTTCAACCAATGAAGCTTTTAATTAAATTAATAATTGAATATATATATTTTTTGAATTTATTTTCTAGATCATTATTTTACTATTGATTCAACAACCGGTATAGTAAGTTTAATTAAAGAATTAAATCAATATAGAAACACAATTACAAAACAATTAATTATACAAGCATCAAAAATTGGTACATTATATGATTATTCAAAAGATCTTAATTATAAAATACAAATATTGATTAATTTAACCTTGAATTTTAATGATTATTCTAATGATCTAATCAAGGATTATGATCATAATGATCAAGATCATCCTGATCACGATCATCCTGATCACGATCAAACAATAATTTATTTACAAATGAATTATTCTAATTCATACATAAAGACATATACAAATGATACATATGAATTCTATATAACAGATTCAATTCATTCAGGGAATTCAATATTATCAAATATTATAATTTATTGTATAAATTATTCATCATCCATTGATATTCACAATGATCCAGATCATAATTGTGAATTAACATTAAAAGAAATTGATTCATCAATGATAATTGATGAACAAGTATCAAAAGATTTTATTTTAAAACCGATCAAATTTTTATGTAATAATAATATGAATTATCGATCCGATCTATTATGTAATGGTTATACAATCAATATTAATCATTTCATTCAACATAAATTAAAAAATCAATATATTCTCATGATAACACCTAGTTTCATAATAAAGAAATTTTCTAAAAAAAATTCATTAAAATCAATTAAAATTATTCTTTATATTAAAAATCAATATCATCAATATCATCAATATAATCAATATATTCCCGAATCATTTTATTTAATAAAATCAATATATGAACCATTCAATACAATATTCAATAAAATAGGTTTAAAATCCCCATATTGTATAACAAATTTATCAATATCATATAAAGTTTTAAAAGATGATGTAATTATTAAATTAAATCAAGGACATATTATGCAACATAGAAACAAATTGATTTATATATTACGTCATATTTGGTTACTACCTAAATTACATTTGATTGATAGTAGTAGTAGTAGTAGCAGTGATGTTGAAAAAGAAATTAAAGATCATCTAAAACTATGGAATGATAAACCATTTCTTACATTAAATCCATATACTGGAATATTAAGTGTTAATAGACAATTATTGTTGATGGATGTAGGCGAGTAAGTTATCATTGTGATATGTTGTTATATATATATATATATATATATATATATATATATATATATATATATATATATATATATATATATATATCCTTAATCATGTAAATATGAGTTTATTTATTTGTGAATAAAATTTCTTATATGAATGTTAGTAATATTGTGGTGTGTGCTACTTATGTAGATATAAGTAGTATATGATGTTAGTTATGAACAGAATGTCTGACAGCAGAGAGACAAGAAAACCAAACAGTAAAGAATGAAAACAGAATGCAATTTGTATGAAAATGTATGAACAAAAAAAATCTGAGTCATTTGAAACAATTGATGGACATTTTGCAAATTGAACATTTACTATATGGTTGTTAGATTTTACTGACTAGTTCTGTAATGGGTTGCCTAATGCGTTCCATTGTCACCTAAACGTGCTTTTTTCACTACGATACTACTTAACTGTAGAGAAGCCAGGTTTATATCATTTGAATCATAATGAATAAATGATGTGTTAATTTATTATGTCATTCATGTTATTAGAGGTAGACAACAAATGATACACCTTACTGACGAGTGCCAGCTAGCACAAAACCTGGATCTAGAGTTTCCTGTTGTCTACCTCTCAACCTATAGTGCTCAATTTAGAGACATCTAGACTAGTGGCCACATTGCAACTTGGTCGATGGGATTCGATCTGTACTAAGAAGGATCTGACGCACACACATGACATTGATCACAACACAGTGATCAATCAATTGTAAATTACAATTTTTAGGCAACAAATACAGTTTGTTAATTTAACAATAAGTTCTTGTTGCATTATAATAGTTATTGGTTGATTTCTATTGACCAATTTGCAACAATGCTCTTAAGATTGTAGATACGTCCAGTTGACGATCGACAAATAACGGCCGTTCAGTACTTCCAGATTTTCAATGATGGTCTAGCTTAGATCGATTAATGAGTTCAACTGTTAAATTTAATACAACCTCCACAAATCTCCATTATGAAAATAATTTAAAAACTAGTGCAATGACCGAAATGTCAATATTCAGTTTGAACACACAACTAACGTTCTGACCAGAATACTTTCGTTTGTATAGCGTATGAAGTATTTTTTTGTGGCTCTTATCAAATTATATCAAAACACAAACCATGTGTGATTAGATGGTGGTTGGAGGTAGTCGACAGGAAACCCTGGACCCGGATTTCGTGCTACTTGGCACTCGTCAGCAAGGCGTACATGTAATCTTGAGGGAACTGGTTCTCCCTGACGAACTCGATCCCGTGTCACCCAGCTTCATAGTCAGACATGTTACCACTGAGTTGTCCGGGCCGCGACCGACCTCCTGTAGGATTGAGATCACCACCCAGAGATCAATCAATTGTGACAAACCATGTGTTCAGTTTAAACGGCTCTAATTTCATAAAGAGATTAAATTATATCAAAAGTACAAAATACCTCAAGCGCGTCAGCTTGTGCTATACAATCAACGATTTCTCTAACACAAACTAATCTGCTAAACGACAAAAAGAACAACTAATAAGCAATACTTTGATACCTAAGAATCAATAAAAATATTCCCAACAAGATGGGATCAGATGTCTATCTGCAAAAATTCCGGTCACCTTTCCAAGCCGATAGTCAGAAACAAACAGTCCTACACTGAACTACGCTGTGACCTTAAATTTAGTCAAACTCGACCGTATCGTCAAAAGTCAAGCAAAATGCAGAAGTAACATTAGTTAACAAATGGTAAGTCTTCAACCAAAGTTATGTAACAAAAGCTCAGACGAAGAAGACTAAACAGACGTGAATAAAGGTTCAAATAAAAGACAGGGAGAAAGAACAAATAAATGACGATACAATCTAACGAAATGATGTAAAGGGATTTTTAGCGTTTTTTTCCCGTTACACCTAGGGGTGAGACTATAATTTATGGACAACCTTTGAGCGACCATAAAGTGACCTCGAGAATGTCCATCTAATGACTACAGGCTAAATGTGGGTTTTAAACTTATATGAAGAATAATAATTGTGATTTACACTTGATGGTTAGGGATGCGGATTAGATTTAAGGTTTTTATCTCTAACTGACATCAGCTAAAATGCCGAAACACTATCTAGCCAAACAGATGAATGAATTTCGCATCAAAACTCAAGATCTGTTATCGTAGATCTGATTGGTTCGTTTATAAATTATAGTCATACCCACCTAGGTACTAAATTTCTAGCTATTTATTACCAATCAGCTAATGTTCCAATTTAGTGTAACCACTATCTAATCACTTAGACTAGTATTCCAACTATAGTTATTAATCATAGAATCTATTCAACATCACAAACGATTAGATAAACATGATATTGGTCATTGATTATGTTAATGTAAATGTAAATCTGATAAATAAGTTAAACATTATGATCACTTCTTCTGTTGACTACAAATTCAAATCTAGATTCATAACGTTTAGATATAATCATTTAGTTGGTAATAGGTAGTCCATTATAAATATTATTAATAGGGAAATAGGTATACATATATATACCTGGTTGTTATTTGATGTTACACTGATAAGAATACAAATTTGTATTCATAATAGACATTTCCGTCTTTGAATAAAGTGCTTTGCAATGTGTAATTACATTCCAAATACTAAGTTCCTGTTTTGTTTCACCTTTTGTTTTTGGAATGACAACTAAATTAACATAGATTTTAGAAAACAACTATAAATTGATAGAAATCCATGTTATTTTTGATTATTTATTAAATAAAGTTATTATGAGATATTTCACTAGTTGAAATCATGAGTCAATTGAAGTTAGACCCCCATGAAAATCCTTGAAGCACTAAACGGTCGTTCCGTTCTAGTACAGGATTCCTCAACAATGCGCATCCACGATCACGACCCCAGCGAGATTCCAACCCAGGACCTATCAGTCTCGAGTGCAATCGCTTAACCCTCAGATCACTGAGCCGGCCAGTATCCAATGGTGTTCATGTCTAACTTCAACCAATCCACGAAATTTCACCACCGTACACCATTGTCTTCAGTGAGTTGATATCTTACAACAGACCTGGTTGAAGTCCACTGGTCACGGCTTCTCACTAGAACTCCAGGAAATGCCTCTTGAAGTCATTCACTAGTGAGCAGATGATTATTATCAAAAAGGGTTTTATGGAGATTTTCAGAAATTTTACTAGTTGAATTCATGAGTCAATTGAAGCTAGATCGCCATGAAAAACCTGGAAGCACTGGACTGCTTTTTCGTCTTAGTATGGGACTCCTCAGCAGTGCGCATCCACGTAATGTGATTACACAGAGACTAGTGACATATCAATCAATATAAGTTTAATCTTAAAATTGAAATTTTATTATAGTTACTAGGCATACATACTGAAAAACATATATGAATTTAAAATATCGATTTCATTACTTACTTACTTTGGCCTGTCCAAAACTCCGTCTAGAGCCCTCTGGGGCTACTGCCGGCCTCAAGCCCGGATAAAGGAGGAAGGTTGGGCATGGGGTTAGCGACTTCATCCCATAGAAAACTAACTCGCTAAAAAAGCGCTAACCAGAAGGACAAATATTTCAAATCATTTGAACTCTTGTAGTTAGAATAGTTGTGACGCCTCAAGGTGAAAGCTGAGTTCCTTCGGAATTCACGAGGCTGATGCAACTTATAACAACCAAAGCAATCATTAATTAAGGTACATGGAATGCTCGTACAATGTGGGAGACCGGGAGAATCGTCCATATTGCTGTGTTGCTTGACCTGTAAAAAATCATTATTATATGAATGAATTGTTTGAGTGAAAAATACATTTTATTTCTGCAAAAGTACTAAAATGCGTTAGTCTATTTGACTAGTTTCTTTTCTTGTTTTTGATTGAGATCATTAATCGATTGATGTTCAACCACTATTGAATAACTGGACGGCTGTTTCGTCGTTGTGTGGAACGCCTTAACAACTGACATCCACGATCTCGCATGTAGGATTCGAACCGATGACCTTGGGTTTCACCCACGAACTCTTGAACTCTAGACCACTGAACCGGCATCCAGTGGTGTTAATGTCTAAGCTCAACCAATCCATGAAATCGCGCAACCACCTTCCATTGTACTGACGTAGATACCTGTCTCTACCCGACACAGATTAACTCCACTGTCTACGACTTCTTATTAGAACTCCGAGAATTCTCTCACGAAGCTAGTCACTAGGGAGTATTAGGATCATAGAGATTATTAAGTTTTTTTTAAAATTAAGATCATGAATCGATTACTGTCCCTTAAATGATCATAAAGATTCTTTTTTTTTCTTTTTTAGATATATTTTACACATAGATATACAAGATTATAGTCAACCTGAATTATTTAATAAAACATGTATCATATTACTTAATATATTACCAATGGAACTTCATCAAAGACCAATAAATGATTTACCTGATTCTATATCATCATATAATCCTATATCTATGTCTTCTTCCTATTCAACATCGTCATCATCATCATTATCATCATCCTCATTATCATCAAGTTCATCTGTACATTCTCCTGTGAATTCATCCACATCTATTGACCTTTATAATCATAATGTATATAATTTACCAGAACAAAATACCAATCATTTTTTTAAATTTTCCCTTGGTAACAATGAATTCATTAAAACAAATAAACATTTATTATTACCTATGATACTTATCACCATAGTAATTATATTTATAATAATAATTATTATTATTATGATTATTATTTATCGTATTAAATTTAAATCAAAATTAATTAATAAATATAAATCTAATGTAAATATCATTATGGATGAACAAAATCAATTATTATGTTTAACATCAAATTATAATGAAGAGATACTACTTAAACCAATGAATAGTAGTAGTAATCATAACAGTAGTAGTAATAATAATAATAATAATAGTAATAACAGTAATAGTAGTATAAATATAAGTAGAAATAGTATATATAGTCATAATGAAATAAATCATCATTATCATTCAAATGATATTATTCCATTAAATAATTGTCTTCCTATAACAACAAATCTATATTATACAAATGTATTATATAATGATAATATAAGAAATTCAACTAATTCACGTAAGTTTCTTTTATGTATTATAATTGTATTTGATTAGAAATAATTATTGATAGATTATTGATTTCTATTGAATGAACTTTATTATTGGATTATTATTGATTTATTTTGTTGTGTTCGATTGGATTATGATGATATTAACATCTAGGGGTTGGGGGGGGGTGTTAGGAAAACATGGGATACAGCTAGAATTCAGCTAGACGTTCTAGACTTTGTAGATGATCTAGTTATTCTATTACATATAAGCAACAACAAATACAGGAGAAGCAGACCAGTGTAGCAAGAGCTTCTGCAGCTGTAGGTTTCAACATACACAAAGGGAAAAGTAAGATTCTCCGATGCAACACATCATGCACTAATTAAATCACACTTGACGGAAAAGATTTGAGAGATGTACAAACCTTCACATATCTAAGGAGCATCATTGATGAACACTGTGGATCAGATGTAGATGTGAAGGCGTGGATCAACAAACTGAGAGCAGCATATCTACAATCAAAGAACATCTGGAACTCAAAACAACTTTTTGTCAACCAACACCAAAATCAGAATTTTCAATACAAATGTCAAGATACTTTTACAATATGAGTTGGAAACTTGGTGAACTGCGTAATCCATCATCCAGAAGATATAAGTTGACCAAACACTATCATCAACAACCAACTACGGGAGATAACAAACCAGATTCCAGTGGAGGAAGAAATGTGGAATAAGCGCTGAAAGCGGATAGGACACACATTGAGGAATGCACCCAACTGTATCACAAAGCATGCTGTCAACTGGAATCTTCAAGGCCAAATTAGGAGAGGAAGACCAAAGAACACATTACACCGAGAAATGGATACAGATATGAGAAGAATAAACAACAATTGAATAGAACTAGAATGAAAGGCGTAGGACAGAGTGAATGTAGAATGCTGGTCAACGGTTTATACTTCATTGGGAGTTACAGGTGTAAGTAATTATTGATCCCCTAACAAATGAATAATTTCACAGTCGGGTTCATGAGTTGATCTAATCTAGATCATCATTGAAAAACTGGATGTACTGGACGGCCGTTTTGTCTTCACATGGAACTTCTTAACAATCCGCACACATGGTGCTGCAGCAAATGGACTACAACATAGATCCTTATGTTTAGTGCGCAAATACTCAATCTCCAGACCATTGAGTTAGCATTCAACGGTGTCATTTTCTTACATGAATCAATCCTAGATCATGTACAGCACTTCATACATTGTCTGAGGTAGATAGATGTCTTATACCCGACAAGAATTCGACTCCACGTGTCATGGCTTCTTATTAGAGCTTTAATAAATTCATCTCAAAACCATTCCTTAATGAACACATGATGATTATTGTCAGAATAGGGATTTCTCGAGATTGTATTATTTTCACAATTGAAACCATGAATTGATCTTAACTAGACCACCATTAAAAACTTGGAAGTACTAGTATGTGACTATTCAGCAGTGTTCATATACAATCCAGCATGCGAAACTAAAGTTAAATGAGCTCTGTTCACTTCATTCTTACTTAAAATCACCATTTACTTGTTATGTAATCATTTGTTTCTAGCCATTTGGACTTTTGTCACTATGAATATTGTGGAATATTCTTTTTTGTAAGTTATATGTTTACAATATTTTATTCAAGCATGTAAGTTTATTTACACACTTGTGTTTACAAAGTAACTCCTAACCAAATTGTTTTGTGTAAGCAATTTAAACCTATCACTTGTCCTGATAACTGTTAACCGATAACTCTTAATGGTTAGTAAACGTCAAAAGATAGTAGGAAACGTTATCTACAACATACTATTGTACAGCATAGACCACAATGCCACAAGTGGACAAAACTAATAAGTAGAGATATGGGAACGTCAGTGAATGTCATCGAATACCAGCTTCTGAATAAGAGCAAATAAAGAGATGAATACATCGATAAGATTCAAGCACATATATATAAGGAAAGTGAATGAATTACTAAGCGACTAATATTAAACTAGAAAAAGGGATATATCCTTAGGCTGTTACATGTAACCAAGCTCATATACTCATATAGACATGATAATCATAAATGAATATACTTTAGATAGAGAACTAATTTAAGGCAAACATCCAAGAATATTGGTTTTTATAATGAACTAATATTGCACTTATTCATTTTGTAGTGAAAAAGAACTCAACTGGAGACATTGAATCTATTATATAACACACTATTGCAAAGTTCTTTCATAAAAACTGAAAACCATACTTTAAATGCATCATTTGCAAATCTCTCATCAATTGTCTCATACTTCATCGTTTATTCATTGCTCTTACAATTACTCTTTGTTTTTATATTTCCATTCTCTTCAATTCAATCTTCTCAGCTGTGTACTGCCAGTCATTTCACTTCTAATTGGTATTACATACTACTCATGTCTATAGATATAAGTAGCATATATCCTAGTGTGACATAAATATTACATTTTGTTTCACAGAATCAAGTCAACTTTCATCTTTACTTCATTTTCTTATTGTTCTGTCTTTTGTCATATCTGAGATAATATAAAAGTCTTATACATACTTCAATTGATCTAAAGGTTTCTGAAAGTTATTAGTGGATGGTTTTGTCAGCTACTCCATGGTTCCTTTTTTTATCTTGGTTCAACTACGAGCCTTAAATGTATTAATAATTACTGGTGAGTGTGTAGGTGCATTGACATAATAGAGTATTTATCTCTGGTGTTTTACATTATATGGAACTCCCTGTCATCTTCCAGGTAGAATTCAGTAATAAATCGTGTAAATATAATTCAACATCAATAATTACCTATTCAAACAAATTTATTTATTTATTTTAACACATAGATATTGGTACAAGAAGACACCAAATTAATGTGCTCCACACAAGTCACTTGATTTGTATGAGGGCTGTGATACTGCCCGGGTGCCCAAACCGAAGCAGGTGGTTTTCTTAGGAGGCCACATCAGGAGCCTTCGACCTGAAGGTCTGATCCACAAGGCAGTGGGGCATCGTAAGGAGATGCAGTCCCATGGTAGCCGGTGACCAACGATTGGTTCATACGCCATTTGTTCCTTCAGGATATTGGAGCCCATGTGCACCATTGCTTTGGAATGAGGGTTTTCCAACTCCCCTAGATGTACTCTCCATGTTCGTCAACCCGGTTAAAGCGCTGGACATTCACTTTTCGTTCTCTCAATTTTGTAAACAACAGTAATGCCACGAGAAGGCAGTGAGTAGGACTTCCCTTTGCAGAGACTATATACGCGCGGTCATGTGAGAGCATTTCGAGAGGGAGAGATGACTCTCCCCACTCTCGGCCTTATCAGGGCATTTTGGGGCAGTGTGATTGAAGGTTCTCTAGAAGGTTTAACATTTAAAGTATTTTAAATCTATAACATTCTTTATTTACTATCAAACATATCAACATATTATTATCCAGTATGTTTTAAAATGTTCGATTGAAGGATGTGAATAGTGTAGTGAAACATAATGTTTTCCGATAATTGTTTAATTTGTTGAATATGCTACTTATAAAATCTTTAACAACCTATGAAGATAAACTATAAAAGTTATGAGCTTATATTTGAAACTAATGATGTAACTCGTAAATAACTATACAGTAGTTGAGATCATCAGCCAATTGAAGCTAGAGCACCATGGAAAACCTCAAAGCACTAAACGGCCGTTTCGTTTTATTGTGGAACTCATAAGCAGTACGCATCCACGATCACACCTCGCGAGTATTCGGTAATAAATATAGTTATTACCCGTATACTATGTATTTAGTAGTGTGTTGAACATTTGCCAAAGTTTTCATTGAATTGATCATTCAATGTAGGTTTACGTGTATTTCAATTGATAGATTATTCCAAAAACAGTATATTATGAAAGTGAAGATTTTCATTAGACTAAATGAGTACATTAGCTAATTGAAGATAGTTGCAAAAATACTTTAGACATAGGCTTCTTACCCGTTTGGACTTGTCACCATGGGATACATGTAATCTTAAGATATTAAGAGCCCTTTTTTGTGAGGTTCAAACCAGTATCACTCAGCCTCATATTATGAAATTATTACACTTGGTCAGTCAATAACAAACTCGTTTCCATAGCATATGGTAACACTATCTACACGTGTTGTTTATTGTGAACGAATTTAAACAGTAAATGAATTTTTAGTGCCACGAAGATCTAACTACAGTTAGATCGTTTGCTGCATGTTATCAAATTATACATAACATCAATCCTAATATTATATAATCATCAACTTAAATCGTATTGGTGAATAACGGAATGGAATAAGTCAGTCACTATTAGTGAAGTATTGAATACGTCTATTTGATCAGAACTGATAATCAGAGAAATAGAGTGAAGGTAGTGAAAAGGTGAGAGCAAAACGAAACCGATTGGAGAAGGCATGTAAGCCAACTTGTTTTAACCAAGCGTTAATTATTACTTATGGTCAAACAAAAATAAGTTACAGATATGTGATGAATGGGATAAGAAATGCACACATATACGCCTACATAAATATAGTCAACATTGACAAGCAAATAATTAACAAGGTCTAAATGTAACTCAAGAACACTGAAAAAACTGGCATGTCCGGAAGCTAGATTAAATTAATATAGGCTTAACATAGCAACCGATAATACAAGTTGAATGAAATAAGTTATACAGCCATTTATTCGCTAAAACGTTTTCATGTAAGAGAAACAAATACTAGTATTAGAAGAGGTTTTGTGAAGATTGTAGTAATTTCAATAGTTGAGATCATGAGTCAATGGATGCTAAAACACCATGGAAAACCTGGAGGCACTCGACGGTCGTTTCGTCTTATTGTGGGACACCTCAACAGTGCGCATTCACAACTCAGCCTCGAGGGATCTCAACTATTGAAAGAAACAAATACCTTAAATATAGCCATTACTAGTGTATATATTGTATTCATGATCCTATATTGTAGTGTAACTTTCTAATGTCTGTTATATATAAAATAAGATTCTATTAATAAGTATAAGGAACTCTAGGTCCAATTACTAAGTAGTGTTTTTATAATCAAATCGATAATAATTTGTTACTAACTAAGTAGTGAAGAGTAACTTTTATCAATCTGTCTGTAATATAAAAACAAGTTTAATCGACTTATTGTAAACAGTATATGGTTATTAATTTTAAGTGATTAGTAGCAGACAACATGACTTGATTGATCTATGTTATGACCAAGATGTAAATGATGAATAGAAATGTTTCTGAAATTTATTTTTATAAGCTTTGAACTTCTTCACTGTGAAGTTTGAGGCTATGCTATTCGTGTTAACGTTCTTCTTTGATGTTGTAGGTCGCAGACCAGACCCTGACAACATCCGAGCTATAAAAGTGATGCCCACTTCTGCCAATGTCTCTGATTTCCGATCATTTCGGGGATTAGTCACTTATTATTCAGTTTTCGTTCCGTCGATGAACGACATACACGCTCCACTAAATTATCTTCTGAATAAGAATAATAGTTGGAGCTGGGCAAAAGAGTGTGAATCTGCCTTTTGCAAGCTGAAAACAATCATTACCTCTGAACTATTAATGACGAACAAGAAACCATCCATGACAATGATTGTGGCTGCAGACGCTTCAGCTTTTCGACTCGGTGCTGTCATTTCACACCATTTCCCGGACGCAACGGAGAATGCTGTCATGCATGCGTTTCGCACATTAACTCCAGCAGAAATGAAGTACAGCCAAATAGAGAAAGAGACTCTCACCCTTTTGTTTGTAGAACTCCGTTTCCACAAATTCCTGCACGGTCGAAGATTTACTATTCTCACTGATCACAAGCCTCTTCTTACAATTTTCGGCTCAAAATCTGGTGTTCCAGCCCCCTCTGCAAACCGTCTCCAACAATGAACTTTGATACTTTTGGGTTATGATTTTGACATTCAGTATCGACGCACACAACAGTTTGGTCAGGTAGACGCCCGGTCACGACTTATCGACAAACACCCTAAGGCCGATGAAGATGCTGGTATTGCCTCCCTTATGACAGAAGACCACGCGCATTATTACCTGACAACTGCTGTTCGTACCTTGACAGTCTCAGCATCTGAGATACAAACTACCGCCAGGAAGGACTCTATCATTAAGAGAACGATTAATTACGTCACCAATGACTGGCCGTCAACTAAACTTGATGGTGACATGAAGCAGCTTTACTACCGTCGGGACTCATTATGTGTCGTGAATGAATGCTTGATGTTTGGAAATAGAGTAATGGTGGATATTTAGGGAGTATTTGACTTTCTTAGATAATTACACTAACTAATCATTCGGTAGATTAAATTGTTTGAACCAAGTACCATTTACATTATCATGGCCAACGCCTTTCAAATCAATGTACCATAACAATTATGAAGTGAATATTAAGAAGAATATATCCACCTAGCTACTGAGTCCTGAAAGCTACCACTTGTACAAGATTTATGAACGTAAATCTGTTTTTTAATGGCTGAACAAGTGAGTAGCTATCTAGACTCATTATCCATATCGATAACAAAGTTGAATGTTCAAAGTATAAAGTACTGGGTTTGAGTTGGAGAGTGAGCATCAACTCTGAAAGTCAAGTACATCAAGCGACAAACAAGTTTAAAATGGGAAGAAAGATGTGTTAAAGATTCTACTGCTAGCCACATTCCATCTTTTCTATAGAACCTTATAGCATGATGACTATATTAAGACAAATGAGAAGATAAATTCACTAGGTATTGTTTGCTTATAACTTCTCATTGTTGTTTATTGGCATATTTGCATCCTATGCGGACTACCTCGATATTGTCTTAAGTCACAAGCTCTTTAAAAAAAGATGGATGATGGATATCAGTGTAATCCAGTATGAGTGTTTCGTCCTGCTTGTGTGAGCAGATGACTATCAGGGTTCAATAGTTAAAGGGATAACACGATGACTTTTGAAACAAACCTGTACTAGTTTCGATACTCAGAGTGAATATCAAGAAGTTTGAGATGCAGGTACATTCAAATGACGAGTGTCAAATAGGATGAAACGCACGTCCCAGATTCCATATCTAATCATCATTTATCTATGCTTAATTTACAAGTTAATTTAAAACATTGTAAGTTTTCATTCTTTTGTTGATTTTTGTTGTTGTTGTTCACAGAGGTTGGATACAATATGATTCATGGAAATGAACCTGTATACACATGGATGAATATAATTGAAGATGATCAACAATTACCAAATATTGATTATACATTTACTAATCATTCTGTTGTAAATAATTTCTACAAAAATTATGAAGATGATACTCAACAGATTACTTTAACAGAAACAAGATCAAATATGTAACAGAGAAAAGATTATCATTATTATTATTACTACTCCATTGTTATTATATGTAATTGTTATATTACTGATTACATGAGCTTTTATTCGTTTGTCTAAACTGGGTATGATGATTAGGAGCATTTGAATTATAGTACTAACTAAGAATCCCAGAAATAACGCAATTGAATCAAGAAGTACTACACAAGGACTAACTAATGTAATGTATTTAGAATTCGAAATCAGGCATTCAACAAGTACAAAGGAATCATTAGTTCATCCAAACACCCCACTGGGTCACACTATAGTGGCTGTGTGGCCCTTAATTTTGTCGTTTGTTTAGATCGCTCGATGTTTGTTGAAGGGCTCTCCACTTTAGTGGCCCGAGTTTTGACTCCAAGTAAATCATATGAATGTTTGTTATCGCCTATCGTCGTATTATAACCAATTACTTAAATCGTGTTAGTCAATAACTTAATTCAATAAGTCAAATAACCAGAATGGACTTTTGAATACATATATTTTGTAAATGAAGAGAATGGAATAGAGAGAAGCGAAACGACACGCAGTGGAGATGGCGGGTAAGCCAACTCACATTTAACCAAAAGTTAATCAATAATTATAGTTACACAAAAATAAGTTACAGACATCTGATGAGTAGTCGGATAAGAAGCGTACATACACCTACGCGCTCATATTTAAACAGTGAAGATTGATCAGCGAATAATTAACAAGGTCGGAATGTGACTCAAGTAGAATGAATAGATCGAACTGTCCGAAAGCTATAAAAAGGCATGTGGGCTTAACATAATAACAAACACTACATGCCTTTACTACATTAACCCATCACCTTTGTAACCGTTATTATATATAAATCCCAACAGTTTTTGAAATCACATTGCAATAAGAAGTGTCAGCTACAGTTTATAAGCGGACAACAAAGTTATAAGCACATCGAGCAAATTTGAAGCTAAGAGGTGAGTGTGTAGGTATATACGAGCAAATAAAGAGGCAAATTTACAGTCAAATCAAATAAGGCGCAGCTAGACAAGGCAATGGCTATTAATGGCATTCTTTACTTACTTACGCACTTATTAACTTAGTTACACTTGTTACTCCCAGTGGAGCATAGGCCACTGATCAACATTCTACAATCCACTCTGTCCTATGCCTTCCTTTCTAGTTCTATCCAATTTTTTTGCATTTTTCTAATGTCTGTCTCTATTCTTCGTCGTAACGTGATATTTGGTCTTCCTCTTGAGGAATGTAAGTAAGGACTTGCCTTGTGACGCAGATGGATGCTTCCCTCAATGTTTGTCCTAATCACCTCCAGTGCTCCTTCCTGATTTCTTTTTCCATTGGTATCTGGTTTGTTCTCTCCCACAGTAGATTGTCAATGCATATTAATAACTATGGGGACACACATTCAGCTAAGAAAATCTTGCAATTTTAAATAGAGAAAGTACTAAGAACAACAGAGAGATTTTTAAAAGCTTGACACCTAGCTCAATCAGAAATCAATAATCATATAGAAGTCGATCCGATTTATCAAATAATTAGAAACATTATGGGCAAGTATGGGATCAAGAATCAATTCGAAGGTGGAGATGAAAAGAAAAACAATATGAAGTTATGGGTATTATTGAATTTCATTTAAATCATGAACCAATTTAAGTTAGATCTCTAATGAAAACCAAGAAGCCTTGCACGACTGTTTCATCCTACTATGAAACTCTTCAATAATGCGCATCCATATACCAACAGATTAAAGACCACTAACGACCAATTAAACAAAAATTCGACAAAATAAACTGTCAGTCATATGTGCAAAAATTCAAATATCTCACTTCTATTTGAAGTTTGTGCTGATGTTGTTCAGTGAAACCTTCACACTAGAACAATTCAGCTTACAACGAAATTCCTACAGAATGATCTAAATAACGATTATCTCGCTCAATTCATAATATAAACATTAGAAGTCATTAACAATTGATTGTGTAAGAACAAAGTGTTCGGCGAGACTATAATTTATGGACGAACCAATTTTGGCGCATAATTAATCCATCTAATTTCTAACCTTAAGCATTGATTGTAAATCAGAGTTCCAACTGGTTTGTAACCATCATTTAGTTCTAATCAGTAAGTTTCCACTGTGAAAGTCACTTTAGCATCGCTCAAAGATCGTTTATAAATTATAGTCTCATCGAACATTCTATCAATTGAACATGTTTATATCAACTGAATGAAGGGAAATGTGACACATGGAAACAAGTATAAAACTAATAATTTCTAAGCTTATATTAGTATTATGCATGGTAACTATCAAATAATATACTTTAAATTGTCCAATGTCTTATAAATTTAAATGAGGAACACCATTAAATATAAATATAGACTGGAACATAGCTTATTTCTTTTATTTCTTTATATTGTTTAATTAAATAAATTAATCATTTATAGATAAATGGAAGGGGGTGATTTATTTCAGAAAATACAATTAAATGTTGTCAACGTAATTAAATTAGCCATCCTCCTCTTCCACCCCCCCCATAAACTTAAACAAAAAAAGAATATTTACTTACATCCACCCTGTAGCTACATATACATTTACTTACGCTTGCTACTCCTCGTGAAGGAGCACAGACCGCTCACCAGCATTCTCCATCCAACCCAGTCCTGGGCAATCCTTTCTAGTTCTTTACAGTTGTTATTCATCTTTTTCATACCCGCTACTATTTCCCGACGTAATATTTTCTTTGGCCTTTCACATTTCGCCTTCCCTTCAGGATTCCAAGTTAAGGCTTACCTCGTGATACAGTTTGATGATTTGCGTAATGTATGTCCCATACATTTCCATCGTCTTTTCCTAATTTCCTCTTCAGCTAAAAGCTGATTTGTTCACTACAATACAATTTACCTAAAAAGGTTTTAAATTTTTCGTTGTTAATGCTAGGGATAGTGATTAATCAGTTCATTTTGTATATGTACAACCTGAGCAAATTGCTTCGATGTTGCTATTAGTCACAGTCTACTTAAGATGAATATATGCTAAAAAACGATACATCAACAACAACAGTAAACACTGACAATAGAAAGTTCAGTCCGTCATAATTGAATTAAAATTCGTTCATTTTGCACAAGTCATTGACCATCTGTACTTAGTAACTCAGTGAATATTGCTTAAGTACTTAAAACAAAAGTTACAAGGTTTGAGTCTCGGAGTGAACATCGATGTGACTGTATCGAGTACTTTTAAATGACGAGTCTCAAGCAGAACTAAACACACGTCCGAGATTCCACTGTTGGCCCCGATCCAACTACTCTTAAGAGCACTTTTAGTGATACTTCTAGGATATTCTTAATATACTTTTATTGCGTAACGCAACGAAACACACAACAGGTATAAGAAGTAAAATAGAATATAATGATCTATAAAAGTACATTCTTTGTCACGAATTTCTGATAATAATGAAAATACATTAATTGATACACTACGCGGGATTTGAACCCATGACGTTCGGTTTCTCACATGAACGCTTGAATTCTAGACCACTGGGCCAGTATCCAACGATGTTAATGTCTAAATTCTGTCGATTGATGAATGGCTTTTCAACCATTCATTCACTTTTTGGGGTAGATACATGTCTCTAACCGATACGGTTCGAACTCCATTGGTCAAAGCTTCTCATTAGAACTCCAGAAAATCATCTTGGAGCCAGTCACATCAACTCATGCATTCAACTATTTAAACTACTATAATCTCCACAAAAAACGCCATTCTTTTCTAATTCGACAGAGAATCAAAGTGGAAAGCGTTGGTGATTTTGACCAACCTTGATGTTTAACAAATAATGTCTTTTTACATTTATTTAATTGTATGAGAACATCATTATTATTAGTAATGTTATATATTACATTGTTTTATTTATCATTCGTATGATTACGTTTTTTCATTTGATATTTCATTGTTGCGTAATCTGAACTTAGGGTTTCTATTATAATTAAGAGTATAAAAATGTGTTATTAATTACTTATAATCAGTATGGAGTTGTGGACATTGTTACGTTATTGATCGAGATCATGAAATGATTGATATTAGTCTTTCATTGAAAATCGGGGGATACAGGAAGACTGTTTTGTTCTAGTATGCAGCCTTTCAGCAGTGCGCATCCACGACCTTGCACGCGGGATTCAAATCCAGGACGTTGTGTCTCGTGCACGAACACTTAACCTCTAAACCATTAGGCCGACACCGTGAATACGCACTGCTGAGGAGTTCCATATGAGGATGAAACGGTCATCGATTGCTTTCAGGTTTTCAGTGGTAGTCTAACATCAATCTTTTCATGAACTCAATTAATAATTACTTAATCATGCTATTTTAGACTCTTAAACAGTGATTAAATGTTTTCAGTTATTTTGATAAATTAAATTTGGGTTGCCATGTAATAAACTGTAACGAATTTCGTTGTTGATCATACAATGGTTGATACTCTTTAAAAAAGCATTGCAGATCATGTAGTAACGGAGAATTATCTCTAGGGTATCTGTGCAAGAATTTGTAACCTATCTATATCTCATTGTTTAATATCTATGTACTAGCTAACTCCTTTTTATTCATTTACTTGATGAGTGTTTCCTATGACAGAATAATTTAAACTGAGGATGCTACCCATAGTATTTTAATTAAACACTAAAAATAAAAATGATGGTGATCTTCATAAATAATGTTAAGATCAAAATAAACTAAGTATTGATACAATTAGAAAAAAAGAAACGAATCTTGTATAGTAAATTGTTTTACTTGTATCTTTCCATTGTTATTTAGCACTCATATTGGCTGGTATATATGCATCCTGTGCAAATTGCCTCGATATAGCCTTAAGTCACAAGCTTTTTAAGCAAAGATAGATAGTGACTATCAGTGGAATTCAGGACGAACGTTCGTCCTATTTGGGACTCGTTAGCTGGATGTATCTGCATCTCAGAGTTGATGTTCACTCTGAGACTCAAACCCAGTACCGTTCTCTTGAAACACCATCGCGTTGTCTACTTAGCTACTGAGTCCTGATAGCCACTTGCTTGTGCAAAGGGGTGAAGTTTTAATTCACTTGGTGTTGTTTTACTTGTATCTTCCCATTGTTATTTAGGATTGCAGTTGATCAGTCTCATATTGTCTGACATATGTACATCCTGTGCGGATTGTCTCGATATAGCTTTAAGTCACAAGTTTTTCAAGCACAGATAGATAGTGGCTAGCAGTGGAATCCAGTATAAGTTCTAAAACATTATAGCCAGTTAGAAGTTAGCAGTCCAGTCAATTGACATCTAAATAATGTAAATTCTTTTCTCTGCATATTACCAGAAACCAGGTTGTCTTCGACTGTATATTTTTGTAATTTGTACAACGAAAGATTATAAACATTTCACAAACGTACCTAAATAGGTTATACAACGAATAGGCATAATGATGCGTTAAGACAAATAATATTCAATAATTTATTGAAATATCTAGACAACAGGAACCGACAGATCCGATATTCAAGAAGGCCGCCATCAACACAAAAAGATAATTGAGTTAAACAAAATAAATCTATTTGTTCATCAGTTAGTTGATTTATTTACAATGACAATAATCCCTATGAAATAAACCTAAACATGAATATACTTAATCACAACTCCATACAGTGATTGAGTAATGCATATATTTATATACACTCTTTGTTATAAATAAATGAGTAAAGTCACCACCCATATGTCACATGTTTAAATTAACCAGGCTATTCTTATAGTAACTAAAATACATTCAATGTAGTTTGCATTTGTTTTTTTTTTTCACTTCTTTTTACAATTCTAGTTATTGAATAAAAAATAGTATTATCATGTTATTATGTTAATCCCTTCTATTCATAACCATATCACCACCCAAAAAGTTATAAATATTGTAAGGATTATATTTGTCTACTGTTTACTTACTTTTGTATACATATTTAGCATTCGGTGAGATTATAATTTATGGAGAACTTTTGAGCGACGCTGAAATGATCTTCAGAAAGTTCACCTTCTAACTAAGATCAAATGATGGTTAGAATTATTGATTTACAATTGATGATAAGGGTTAAGAATTAGATTTATAGTTATCATCACGAACTAACATCAGCTAAAATACCATTTTGGTATTTAGACAGGCAAGTGAATGAATTTCGTATCAATATCCAAGACCTATTATATTATATCTGATTGGTTCACCTATAAATTGTAGTCTCTCACCTAACATTCTTGTGTTGTATATCATTCAAGTCAATGATAGTTGAATATTACTTACTTACTTACTCCTGTTATTCCTGATGGAACATAGGCCGCCGAATAGCATTCTCCAACCTACTCTTTCCTGGGAATAGTTGAATATAGAAACAAAATAACACATATGGGTTCATTTTACGATGGAAATTTTGAAAGAGAGATTGTAATGCGTGGCTAATCATTCATTTCTAATGTTCTATAAAAAAAAGGTGTAATGTTTAACAGTTTTGAAGACTTTCTCTTTGCATTTACTGCATATAAATTGATGATATTGACTGGAAATTTCATTTATATATATCTTCTTTGGATAGGGCACTGTAGTTCAACACAGATAAAGTGAAGGTTATCATTTAAAAAGAAAATTATGTTGTCATATGCAGGACTTATCAAGTAAATCAATGGAAAAGTGCTGGATATTGGATACACATGGGACATTGAAAGGAATATGCAATTTTATCTTCTATTGCTCAATTCATAATGTGAAACATTACAAATCGGTGAATATTAGTTAAATGTTTATAGAAAGAAACTAAACCTAATAAGGTTCAGTCAGAAGAAAAAATTAAACACAATATCAGCCTAATAGTTTAAATATTACGTACTAAATATGAATCTTGAAGGGTCAAGGTTCAGTCTCTGGTAAACATGTGTATGCGTATGGTTGAAGAGATTAAGACGAAACAACTATTTACTAAAACCAGTCATTTTAATGGCCTAAAGTCAGTTTATAACTCCGCCTGTAGTCCCTCCGGGGGCTACTGCCGGTCCCAAGCCCGGATAAAGGAGGAGGGTTGGGCATGGGGTTAGCGACCCCATCCCGTAGAAAACTAACTTGCTAAAAAAGCGCTAACCAGAAAGCCAATTTATAGTAAAAATTAGTTCAAATATTTCAAGCTAGAATCATTATCAATGGATAAAAACAGCTTTTAACTTGAAAACCTGGGAATACTGGACGAATGTTTTGGCCTATTGTGAGACTCTTCAGTAGTACGCATCGATGATCTCACACGTGGGATTCGAACTCATAATCTTTGGTTACACGCGCGAATGCTTAACATTTAGCCCACGGTGTTAATGTCAATCTCCAATTGATTCATAATCTTGTGCAACTCTTTATTCATTACTAGAAATTATTCAACATTTTAACATATTTAAACGTAATACAATAAAGAATCTTCTGACTTGTTAAATTTCATTTACATCATTCCTCCCTATGAATTGGTTATGTACCAAAATTATTTGTTCCGTAAGATAAAGATGTATATTTTGTCCTACCTTAAAAAATTCCCTTTTTCATCATATAATCCATGTCAGGTAGTGACAAGTATCTAAGTACAATGGAATAGGGTTGAGCAATTTTGTGGATTGGTTCATGGTTAGACATTAACACCGTTGGTGGTTGTTTAGAAATCAAGCGTTCGCGCACGAGACCGAATGCTCTGGGTTTGAATCCTTAGGACGGGATCATGGATGCGCACTGGTGAAGAGTCCCTCAATAGGATGAAACATCCATCCAGCTATTCAACGGTGGTCTAGCATCAATCGGTTCATGATCTCAATAAAAAAATTGAATAACTTCCACAACTCCTATACTGATAATTACCATGTGCTCACGAATGACTAGCTTCGTGAGGGAATTCTCGGAGTTTTAATGAGAAACCGTGACCATTAGAGCTAATCTGTGTCGGGTAGAGAAAGGTATCTTCCTCAGTACAATAGAAAATGGTCACTCGATTTCGTGGATTAGTTTAGAGTTACACAGTAACATCAGTGAATGCCAACTCAGTGGTTTAGATGTTAAGTGTTAGATCGAGGGCTCTGGGTTCGAATCCGTCATTTTTATTTTTGTTTTTATTTCTGAGTTTCACTTATTTGAATCAATCAATCTGTTCAATTTTCCAATGATTGTTATTATGTAATATTTCATGTTGATTTTTCTATTCAAATTTTAGAAATGCTCTTTAGTCATTTATATAATTATCTTATATTTACTTACATTATTCTACATATATTGTTTATTCCCATGACATAATGTAAATTATAATCCCTACTGTTTGTAGGTTGTTTTAAGTAGTTAAAGAAAAACAATGAAAAAAAACCCAGTGATCTGAACGGCGAAACAAGAAGCCTTCACAAACTACGGAAGCTATTTTCGGAGATGTTATTTTATTCAATTTAAAGCTTGTAAAACATTGACATTGTCCTTAGTCTATTCTACAGATTATAAGCTTTCGTTTGATGTATGATTCATTGCTATAGCCCTTTTTTTCCAAAGCTATTGTGATTTAAATATATTGTTTTATACTCTATTTTCTACGTTAATCTCTAGCTTTGAATATCATTGTATTTTCCTTAATTGTTGTGCGTTGTGTTCTGGTTAGTCATCTATTTATTCATGTATCTTTTTACACTAATCTGATATCGGGAATCAGATCGGAATTGGGAATAAATCGAGTAGTGTTTCAGTTGACTTGGTTTCTATCACTTGCGTGGTTGTCAGCCTTTTAGGTGATAGAATAGTTTTATTCTTTCTACACAATTTTAAACTCATGTATACTAGTCTCAAGGTAAGGCCAATCGGACTATGGCATCTAGGTCTTAATCTACATTAGACAAGTTATCCTTAGCACCAATAGTGGGTAAACAGATCAACGATGTAATAAAAAGGAATTTTTTCTATATTGACATTTTTAGTATTTCTACTTGAGATAAATTTGTTGATGAGAAAAATCGTCTTTAGTTACGAATGTTCTTGTTATACGTGACTATTTATTGACTGATTGATTTTCAATTAAAATATTTATTGATTATGAGATTTAGACTAGTAGTTTGGAAATGTTACTTGAGATTATGAACTGACCTAAATTACGTAATCACCAGAAGTCTGGAAGCGATAGACAGTTGTTTTGTCATAGTTTTGAACTTCTCAGCAGAGGAAGTGGGATTCACGAACCTATCGAGAATCCAACCAATGATATTCAGCCTGATAATTCATTGAGACATCATCCAATGTTTTACATTAGTAGCTTTAATCAGTTCAAAGTATAATTATTCTTGTATTTCTCTATCGTTTTACATTTAGAAAACTATTTATTTCATCACCAATTCCAAAATCATGTATTGTAATTTCGAATTCCTCCTAAGTATCCTATTGGTTTATTTTAAACTTACATTTGCGGAATGGCATCGGAATTTATTGAAATCATGATACTCTTTATTCATGCGTTTACGTTTGAACAACTTACTTACTTACGCCAGTTACCTCTCGTCAAAGAGTGTAGACTCTCCATAAGCGTTCTCCACCCAACTCTGTCCTAAATAATTCTTTCCAGTTCTTTCCAGTTGTTATTCATCTCTTTCATGTCTGCTTCCGGTTCCCAACATAGTAACTTCTTTGGTCTTCCTCTATTTCGTTTCCCTCCAGAATTCCAAGTTAGCGCCTGCCTCGTGATGCAGTTTGATGATTTCCATAATGTATGTCCTATTCATTTCCAACGTTTGTTTCTTAATTTCCTCCTCAGCTGGATGCTGGTTTGTTCTCGCTCACAGTAGGCCATTGCTGAGGGTTTCTGGCCAACGGATATTGAGTATCTTGTATAGAAAACTGTTTATAAATACTTCTACATTTTGATGATGGCAATAGTAGTTGCCCACGTTTCAGCTACGTACAGTAAAACTGTCTTGACTTTCGTTTTGAAGGCTGTGTATTTCATATTGGTTGACAGTATTTTTGAGTTTCATATGTTCTTCAACTGTCAAAACGCTGTCTTTGTTTTGCCAGTCCTCGCGTTTACGTCTGCACTGCGTCCTTCTTGTTCATCGATTATGCTTCTTAAGTACGTGAAAGATTCCACATCTTCAAGAGCTTTGCCATCAAGTGTGATTGGGTTGGTTTTCTCTGTGTTATGTTTGAGAATCTTGCTTTTCTCCTTTTGTATATTGAAGCCTAATGATGCACATGCTGATGCCAAAATATTTGTCTTCATCTGCATTTATTGATATGTGTGGGATAAAATCGCCAGGTTATATTTGAGGTCCAAATCGTCTACTTGATGCCAAGCTGTCCATTGTATTCCGTACTTTCCCTCATTCGGCCACTAGAAGAAAGAGAAAGGCTGAGAGTAAGAAGTCTTTTCTAACTTCGGTCCTTACGTGGAATGCGTCTGTCAGCTGTCCTCCATGCACGATTTTGCACTGTAGTCCAACGTATGAATTCTGGATGATGTTAACGATTTACTCAGTTACACCAATGTTTGTACAGAAGGTTTTCTTAATTTTGTTACAAGGCTTCTCCTTTTTAAAAAAAGATTATTGAATAATTTTCAAAGTAATCTTCCATTGGAACAATGTTTTTCACTTATCAATATTTGATATCTGTGAGGACATTCCACGGATGAACTCGAGGAAGCTCAAAGAAGCTCAGAAAGAGCCGATTTAATATGAAACTAAGCTTTAGATATAACAGAAAGAAGCTGATTAGTCATTACAGTTCTATAAATGAAATCACAATTGAAGAAGTTCGACGAAATGTCGAGTGTGATCGTTAATATCAATAACATATAAGGATGATGATGTAAAATTCTGTACTGACTAAGATGTGTGTACTACTGAATGACTGTTCTATGTTATACACATTTTGTTTATTGTGAAAAACAAAATTTCTTCAATCATTTAATTGAGATCACAGATCAATCGAAGTTAGACTATCACTAACAACTTGAAAACATTGAGCAGAAATGTTCAGACATGTTTTGTGTGTGTGTGTGTGTGTGGAGAAGCATCCCACAACAGAAAGCAGTTGAAAATGATAGCGCACTAGTACGGACTCATTGGACTTAGAATTGAACATGATTAGATGACTGCATGTATGACTAATATTCATGGTTCCTGTCTCTGGTGGTGCGGTCGTAAGCATATACTACTGAGGAGTCTCGCTGTAGGGCGAAACAACTTTGAAGTGCTTCTAGGTTTTTAGCGGTCTAGTGATTAGTGATCAAAGTAGAAAAAAATATTCAGTGAACTTCACAACAATGATGTACGATCCTGAATAGAAGTGGATAAACTAGAATTGAATTAATGTTTAGACTATAATTTATGGATGACCATTGAGCAACGCTAAAGTGATATTGAGAAAGTTCACCTCCTAACTAGGATAAAATGAAGATTATAAACCAGAATGAAGAATTAGAATTATGATTAACAGTTGATGATTAGGGTTAGGAATTAGATTTCGGACTTTCATCATGAACTGACATCAGCTAAAATACGAAAACGCTATTTAGTCAAATGAATGAATGAATTTCGCTCCAAAATCCAAAACTCGTTAACCCAAATCTGATTGGTTCGTCCATAAATTATAGTCTCGTCGAATTAATTCCACTGTAATTATTAAAGGTCTAGCTTTAATAATTAAATTGTTATAATAAACAATACATTTTATATTATATTTATGAAGTAATATTTATTTATAATAGTTCTATGAAACTTTGAAGGAAGATGCAAGTGTTTATTAACAATTGTCTACGTAAAGTACTTCGGATCCGTTGGACAGACACTATCAGCAACAACCTATTGTGGGAGAGAACAATCCAGATTCCAGTGGAGGAAGAAATCAAAAAGATGCTCTGGAAGTGGATAGGACACACATTAAGGAAAGCACTCAATTGCGTCACAAGTCACTTTGTCACCTAGAACCCTCAAGGTTCAAAGGACTCATTACTTTGAGAAATGGATACAGATATGAGAAGAATGAATAGGAAATAGTGGGTTGGAGAATCCTGGTCTGAGGCCTATACTACTTTGGGAGGAACAGGCGTATGTAAATAAGTAAGTATGCTCAATGATCCTTTGAAATAAAGAATACAGAACAATAATCATTTCTTATAAATCTCATGACAGTTATTTTACTCACTTTACTTACGTCTGTCACTCCTCATGAATGACCATAGGCCGCTCATCAGCATTCTCTATCCAACCCTATGCTGGGAAGTCCTTTCCAGCTCTTTCTAGCTGTTATTCATTCTTTTCATATCTGCTACTATTTCCCGATGTAATATGTTCTTTGGCTTTTCTATTTTCCGCTTCATGACAATTATAAACATCAATCATTTGCTAAATGAAATGTTTCCCTAACCATTTACAATTCAGACTTTATATGATAACTAGTCATTACAAAATTGGATTTAATTTAAAGATATGAAAATGCATTACATTTGATTATATAATCCTTATATATATGTCTGATCTATTGCTTAAAGACTAAAAGTTTATCAATATCATCCATCTAAACTACTCTCTGTCTTCCTTTAAACTAAAAGATTAAAATCGCTTCACATCTTTCTTTCTACGAACTAATTCTTCCTTTCAGTATTATATCCTTATGCACAATCTTTCTTTTATATATTACCACCACCACCACTGAATTAACCGCTTCTATGAATCCGGTGTTCATCTTGTTGTGCTAATGATGTATGGCAACTTGGACCGATGCATACATATATGTGCCTGGTTCTACGTTTCAGCTGGCACCTACAAATCATCTCTATCATCAATAGTAAATATAATCAAATGGATTGAATTTTATCATTTAAAATGTAAAATTATTGAAATCAGATTTATTCATTTCAAATATGAAGTAAAAAACAAAAAAAAGAAAGATTTTGTTTAAGTTATGTATTACTAAATAAACGAATTACGTAATCAAATAAAATTTTTTTTGTTTTTTTTGTTACTAAATGGTAAGATTTTTTGTGTATACGATATAGAAATTGGATATATTGAAATATGTGCGTGACAGAATAGCTTAGAAACAAAATTTCATTAAATTGTATATATATATATATATATATATATATATATATATATATATATATATATATTTCAATAATTCAGATCATAAATCAATTGAATCTTGATCACCATGGAAGACCTAGAAGCCCTGCCGTTTTGTCCTGATGTGGGACTCCTCAGTGGCAGTGAGAATCCATGATTGCAACTAGCAGGATTCGAACCCATGACTTAACAGTCTCGTGCGCGAGCGCTTATATATAGGGTTATACCGAAGAACTAACCCTATTATGAATAAAAGTCATTTTGAATAGAATATACTACTTTTAACAAATTGGATCATTGTTACAAAACAGATAAATAACACGCGAAAATAATAAAAGATTCATCAATAGCAATAACAATAACAATAATAATAACAATGAAATCTTAAGTCAATGTTGTAACTCTATCCTGTTAGTCAATTCTAACGCCCTCAATTCTAATTGACGCCTTCATTCATTAATTGATTGATTTATTTTCTCTTTTTTTTCGTCGTTGTTGTTGTTGTTGCAATTTTTATGAAAAAGTTTATAAATTTGTTGTCAAGGGATTATTTTCTTTATTGGTAATAACAAGCAAACAAAACAAAAAGAAGAGAAGAAATAGACAGTTTTCTGTTTGTTTATTTATTAACATGAAAAATATTAGAATGTTGCGTGTGAATTAATCTTTTTCAAGAAATTCATTTCATTTAAATGTGTATTTTTGCGCCAAAAAAAGTGTTTTTGTTTTTAAAAAAAACATTATTAAACAACCAGATCAATGCTGAACTCAAAACAATTAGCAACCAACACCAAAGTCAGAAATTTCAATACAAATGTCAAGACAGTTCTACTGTATGGGGCGGAAACCTGGAAAACTACGAAATCCATCGTCCAAAAGATACAGGTGTTTATTAACAGTTGTCTACGCAAAATACTTCAGATCCGTTGGCCGTACACTATAAGCAACAACCTACTGTGGGAGAGAACAAATCAGATCCCAGTGGAGGAAGAAATCAGGAAGAAGCGTTGGAAGTGGATTGGACACACATTGAGGAAAACACCGAACTGCGTCACAAGACAAGCCATCATATGGAATCCTCAAGGTCGAAGGAGAAGAGAAAGACCAAAGAATACATTACGCCGAGAAATGGAGATAGATATGAGAAAAATGAACAACAATTGGATAGAACTAGAAAGGAAGGCCCATGACAGAGGGAGTTTGAAAATGCTGTTCGGCGGCCTATGCTCCATTGGGAGTAACAGGCGTAAGTAAGTAGGTTAGTAAGTTGTATAACAGTATTTAATCAACTAAATGAAAGCCGATGACTAACGGAATATATAAACATAGTAATCCAGTTACTTAGTAATTATATAACATAAGCGTAAACAACAACAATAATAATAACACATCACCTATTTATTTGATTACATAATACTTCTATTCAACACTTTTCATAGTTTACAGTATATTTATTCCCCCTCCTCCCTCCAAAAAAATTGAAATTTCTGAAGTATCCTCATCTTATGGGCATTTTTCCTTCATTGTTATTCCAAAACATTTCTACTTTCCCTATTCAATATGAGAGATGGTAAATAACAAGTATCAACATTGACAAATAGTCATTTATAAGAAAAAGAAGCTCTTCAAAAATATTTATTTATCAAAACACAAAATTATGTAGTTTATTTCATTTAAGTAGTATAGAATGATTCTTAACTAATCAGTTTCAACCGGGTCTATTGTGAGATAGTAACTCACTGATGACAATGATGGATATGTCGCTCAATTTCGTGGATTATTTGAAATTAGACATTAACACCGTTGGATACCAGTCAACACAGTGGTCTAGTGATTAAGTGTTCACGCACGAGACTGATAGGTCTTGGGTTCAAATCTCTTGAGACGGGATCGTGGATGCGCACTGCTGAGGAGTCCCACCATTGGACAAGACGGCCGTCCAGTGTTTCGAGGTTTTCTATAGTGGTCTAGCTTCAATTGACTCATGATCTAAAGCATTGAAATAAATTTCTCATTACTACGACAACTTTCTAATGCTTCTCTGTTTTTTTTTCAACAGTTATTGAATATCAGTTCTTGATGTAAAACAAATGAAAAAACATCTTACATTAAAATCGTATACTGATCCAAGTTAGAACATCACTGGAAACTTGGAAATATTCAACGTCCATTTCGTCTTTGTACGATCCTGCACTCAGGAATCGAAATACGGGATCTTCGATCTCTTTCAAGAATGCTTAATCTCTAAACCATGAAGCCGATATCCTTTGGTGTTAATATCTAACGTCAAACAATCTAAAACATTATGCGACAATCTTCAGTCGTTTTTGTTGAATTCAACTGGTCATATCTTCCAACTATAACTCCGAGAATTACCTCTCGAAGCTAGTCTATAGACAACACATAGTAAAAGTCTGTATATGGTTGTGGAGAATGTTGAATTTCATTTAGTTCGTGAACCAGTGTAAGTTAGACCGTCAATGGATACCGGGAATCACTGAACGGATGTTTTATCCTAGTTAGGGACTCCACAGTAATACGCACCTCCTGGGAATCGAACCCAGTATCTTTGGGTTTTGTGGTGACTGCTTAACTTCTGGAAAACTGATTCGGAACCCAATGTCTAAACACAGTCAGGATATAATAAGCAGTTAGAAGAATTGGATATATTTCTTTTGTCTGTGAAATAATTTTGAGTTCTCTACATTAACAGTGGTTAACAGACTACTAATAGTGTATTGTAGAAATTCACTTTTTCAATATTTTCTAATTATCACTCATGAGATTCAATTTTTAACTATGATTATGAATTGGATGAGTTGACATTTGGAGTTGATCTCAGAAAATTTCAGAATCTTTTTAATTAAGATCATGAATCGATTTATTGTTAAACCACCATTGAAAACCTGAAAGCACTAGACTGGATGTTGAGCGGTCGAGCGCAAAAACGAAGGTCCTTGGTTCGAATCTTGCGAGGCAGGATAGTGGATGCTCATTGCTGATAGGTCTCATACTAGGTCAAAATGGTCATCCAGTATTTTCTGGTTTTCAATTCTGGTTTAACATTGATTGATTCATGATGTTAATCAAAATCTAAATAATCTCCACAACCTAATAATGATAACTTCAGAATCACTATAAAGCCATCAATTATTAATAATGATAAATGAAATAAAGTTAAAAATCCGAGCTATTACTTTAAAACTGATTGATTTTAATATCGAGCTTATGAGTTTCAATCTGTGACACTTATGTGCCACTGTTGATACAGAAGTCCATCTGTACTACTGATGTGTCCAGATGTAGAACGTGACAGGTACCTAGTGTACTAGTATGTTTTAAGAGACGGTAAATAAAAGAAAACTGGGTTTATTGAATGATATTATCTGGGTTTTTCAAAATTATCTGCTTACAGCCTGGCATAGATGTGTGTTGCGATGTCAAAACTACTATCAATGATAATGAAAAAGACTAAATTTTAAAACTAGGATTTGAAAAGACCGAACGAAAAAAAACCACTACAATTCAAGATTGAAAAGAAGATAAACAGAAAATGTGTCTGTGCTATTTTGAACAATTCTAAAACATGTCTCATATCACCAACTATTGGTTCGGATAATAAATAGGACCTCATTTAGTTAGTATAACTCCGCCTGTAGCACTTTCAGAGTTACTGCCGATTTCAAGCCTGAATAAAGGAGGAGGGTTGGGCATGGAGTTAGCAATCCTATCCCGTAGAAAATTAATTCAAACCAGTCAGGTAGTTTACATCTACCAATATGAGTGATACTGTGTTTTAGTTTATTTGATCAGCTTTATCTTCCATTCAACCTACTTCTATACCAACCAACATTGATGATGTGTTAGATTAAGATTAGATATGCATAACATACTTCCTAATCACTAAAATCAGTGAATAAATTGGTCTAATACTATATGGCTAATATTAACATTGCCCATTTGTTTATTTCATGAAACTTGGGTAAATACTTCAAAGACTGAGCCTATATTTCTACTTTTAAACATCAAGTTTAAATAAGAGTACTGTTGGCTAATTAACACACACCTTGGTTAATGGAGTAATATTTGGATTTTATTACGTAATAACAATCAGATTTGTAATTCATCAATGTCATATACTAATGTGTAATTTGATGAATTACATAATTTATATTTATCTGTTTGAAAACATAAATATTGGTACAAATGGGCACCGAATACATATGCACCGCACTAGACACTTGATTTGTGTGTGGGCTCTGATACTGCCCACGTGCTCAAGCAGGTGGTTTTCCTTCGACCTATAGGTGTAATCCACAAGGCAGTAAAGAAACGTCACGAGATTCAATCCCATGGTAGTCATTTATTTCCTCAGAATCCTGAAGCCCCTTATTCATCATTAGTTTGAAATTAGGATTTATCAACTTCCCTAAGTGGATACTCCATATCCATCAGTACGGTTAAAGTTCTTAACATTCTCTTTTCATGACAAAACACATCTTTCAATAGAAGACAGTAAGTAGAACTTGACTGTCAGCGGTTGTTATGCATATGGTCAAGTGAAAACATTTCAAAATAGGACAATTGACACTCCTCATTACCGACCGTATTACATCATAATAATCTATAAATTTCTACTTAACTAACTAAATATTAGAGAATTTCAACATCTGTTCATTTTGATTAAATGAAACAGAATTGAAGTATCAAAATTTAAGTTTTATGTTTTCATGCCTTTTTTTTTCATTTTTTTTTCATTTTTTTTCTTTTCTTTTATATATCATTGAAAACATATATGTAATAAGTAGTATGTTTATCGAATATATAATCGTTTGTCTATTTATAATAAAGAAAAACTAATAATGAAGATAACATGATATATATATCTATGCATATATACATAAAGTACATTTTGTTCTTCACTTGAAGAATATGTGAATTTAAGCAGCTGTGTTATAACATTGAAGAAGAGCAACAAGAAGAAGAAGAGGAAGAAGAAGAAGAGCAAGAAGAAGAAAAAAACAAAAGAAACAATTTCAAGCAAATTCAATGATATAACTTGATCAAAAAAATAAAGCAAAAAAAAAGAAAAAAAAATCAAAAAAGAACAACGAGACGATTGAAATAAATCATAAAAGATATTTTCATTTAGTTTATCCTAATAAACAACAGAAATATTCGACTTGAAACATTCTATAGGAGTTATTTGCTAATCTCAACCTAATGATGAAAGGAAGACAAAAGAATATGTGAGATTAATAGCTCGATTCCATTAAAAGATAACTATACTGAAAAAGTAATATTAATTAGATATCATTGTAAAACTCATTGATGAACATGGTAGATCTAATGCAAATGTAAAGGTGCGGATCGGAAAAGCAAGAGCAGCATATTTATAATTGAAGAACATTTGGAACTCAAAACAACTGTTTGTCAACCAACACCAAGGTCAGGATTTTTTTTACCTAACGTCTAAGAATGATCTGAAATAGATCACTATAGAAAATCAGGATGCACTGGATAGCTATTTCGTCTTATTATGACACTGAAGCAACTTCTGTTTTTTATTATATACCTAGTCTAACTTGTAGTTTTACTCTATTTAAAATAGCACTTTGGTAGAATTACTCTTCAAAAGTTATTACTAAACGAGTAAACGATTACTAGCATATATATACTTACTTACTTACTTACGCCTGTTACTCCCAATGGAGCATAGGCCACCGACCAGCATTCTCCAACCCACTCTGTCCTGGGCGTTCTTTTCTAGTTCCATCCAATTCTTGTTCCTTTTCCTCATATATATCTCCATTTCCTAGCGTAATGTATTCTTTGGTCTTCCTCTCCTCCTTCGACCTTGAGGATTCCATATGATGGCTTGTCTTGTGACGCAGTTGGGTGTTTTCCTCAATGTGTGTCCTATTCACTTCCAGCGCTTCTTCTTGATTTCTTCCTCCACTGGGATCTGATTAGTTCTCTCCCACAGTAGGTTGTTGCTTATAGTGTACGGCCAACGGATCTGAAGTATTTTGCGTAGACAACTGTTAATAAACACCTGTATCTTTTGGACGATGGATTTCATAGTTTTCCAGGTTTCCGCCCCAAACAGTAGAACTGTCTTGACATATATATGTATATATAATATTCATAAGTGATATTATAAGTAGTTATAAACAACGAATATAAATTAAGGAACAGTGCACAGCTATTCTGTCTTAGAATAGGACTCTGTCAATAACTGTCTACGGCTAATTTGGGAATAGTAAGAAACGTTGACCAATGGAGTTCAAGTATGTCGAGTGTATAAGGACTACCGACTAAACACATTAAACGGTGGTTACGTAATGTTACAAATTGATTAAAAGTAACTATTTAAATCATTGGATTCCTCTTCTACAATTAGGTTTATTTACGGTTAATTTTTCTAGCCCTTCAATTAACCTATTTAACAAACAGTGTTATTAGAACAGTAACAATCTATTTATTTCTTTATATTACTATTATTATGTTCGTACAAAACATGTAGGCTTGATCACATATGACAGTCTACACACATATCCTTCTCTAGCTCAAGTGTTAGTTGCTTAAATATCGCTTAATGAATCATTAGCTTTCCCATATATTTGTGCTTGAATCTTACTAATTGTTTTAACTCTGAATTCGCTTTCTTGAGCGTATTAGCTTTGCTGATCAAATTCGCCTGGTGTGCTTGTAACTTTGTGATCTGCGCTGTCCAATAACACACCATATTCGGTACTTCGTGTTGCCTTCTGAATTCATACACCGTTAGGATTTGTTTAAAAACGGTTCTATGGATGATTGATATTCGTTTCGCACTATTATGGGACACCTCAACAGTGCACGTTCACGATGCCGCACTCAAGGTAATCGAATCCAGTAAGTTCGGTTTTGCTTTCAAACGCTTAACCTGTAAACCACTGAGCCAGCATCCAAGTGTTAATGTCTAACTTCAACCATCCACGACATTACGCGACCGCCCACTGCTGAGGAGTCCTATACTAGGACGAAATGGCCGTCCAGTACTTCCAGGTTTTCAATAGTGGTCTAACATTGATCCATCAAACTATTGTTAAAACGTTCGTCGACTTCTTCAGAATGTTGTGGGAATTTATTCTTGAATATTACAATCTGTCAACATTTCTGAACTAATGGTAATGAATCTAGTTGTGTGCTCTCAATGTCGATAAAGTATCATCGCTGAATACCGTATGATGCACCAACACTAAAATGACTTTCATGGTGAATATGTTTTTCTAATGTTTCGATAATGTCTTGTGTTTCTGTGGAATAATTTTAAATTATCCATCTCGTTTCAGTGAAATCACGGTATTCATTGATAGTCGGTAGTGCTTTAACACATATAATAGACGGTAGTTTTTTATGTTATAACTTGTGGGTTTGTGCCCCTATCAATAATATAACGTATTGATACCGCCAATTAGAGAACAGTGATTTATCTACCGGACGAATGACGCATAAAACACGTACGAGTGATCTACAGTATTTATCAGTCCTTCTCCCTGCCTACACCTGCCTGTTCGAGTTCAGAACACCAATCTCAGTTTCTGTGATATGAATCATGTATTTCGAGCATACTAGGTTTATATACAAATCAAACAGACCATATCGTAACATAAAATAGGAAACAACATTTATTAAGGATTTAGCCAAATGTAGATGCAAATGTTTGAGATAATAATTGATAGACTGTGTCTAACTCAAGAATAGTAAATGGTATAATAATAGTTCATAAGTCAAAATAAAGCTCATTATAAAAGGAATATGAATGTGAATAGTTTAGTTACTTAATAATAATACAATAAAAATATGCTTATAATATTGGTCCAGAAATAGATCCCAAAAGTGAATATTCATTATTTATATCTGGATATAAACTTTCTCCACTCAACTCTTTCCTGAACAATCCTTTCCTGTTCTTTCCAGTTCTTATTCAACTCTTTCATGTCTGCTTCCCATTCACGACATAGTGTGTACTTTGACCTTCTTCTTTTCCACTTCCCTTCAAGATTCCAAGTTAGCGCCTGCCTCGTGATGCAGTTTGATGATTTCCATAATGTATGTCCTATTCATTTCCAACGTTTGTTTCTTAATTTCCTCCTCAGCTGGATGCTGGTTTGTTCTCGCTCACAGTAGGCTGTTGCTGAGGGTTTCTGGCCAACGGATATTGAGTATCTTGTATAGACAACTGTTTATAAATACTTCTACATTTTGATGATGGCAATAGTAGTTGTCCACGTTTCAGCTACGTACAGTAAAACTGTCTTGACGTTCGTATTGAAGGCTGTGTATTTCATATTGGTTGACAAGTTGTTTTTTGTTCTATATGTTTTTCACTCGTAGGAATACGACGTTTGCTTTGCCAATCCTTTCATTTGCGTTTGCATTGGGTCCTCCTTGTTCATCAATGATGCATCCCAGATACATGAAAGATTCCACATCTCCCAGACTTTCTACATCAAGTGTGATTGAGTTGGTTTTCTCTGTGTCATGTTTGAGAATCTTGCTTTTACCCGTTGTGTATGTTGAAGCCTAATAATGCAGATCTTGATGCACATGGAAGATAGTAATTGCTAGACAGCTCATAACTCAAGAATGGTAAACCGTATAATAATAGTTCACAGATCAAACTATATCTTATAATAAGAGGAACACAAATATGTATAGTTTAGTTAGTTAACCATTATACAATAAAACTATAAGTATAATATTAGATCAAAACTAGATTCCAACAGTTACCATTCATTCATTATTCTCATCGTAATATAACCTTTTAGCCTAAAAGTTTATATTTAATTATCATGTTGACGTTTTAACGTTTTTTTTTTAACGAGTTCGTTTTCTACGGGATAAGGTCGCTAACCCCATGCCCAACCCTCCTCCTTTATCCGGGCTTGAGACTGGCAGTTGCTCCCGGGAGGGACTCCAGGCGCAGTTCAATTATCATATTACATAATCATTTTATACATGATTTGATCCAAAAAAAAACAAAAAAAAACTAAATATCTTATTGACCTTATTATTCAATATTTATAATTGATCTGGATCATAAAAAGTTAATAAACACAATAACAAAAATAAAATGTTTTTTTTTCTAACATAATACAATCATAAAATAAATAAATTTTTCTTTTTTTTTTTAAAAAAAATAATCAATTCTAAATGAGGTTAAAATTATTTTCTTTCTCTTTTTTTCTTTCTTTTTTTCTTTCTTTTTTTCTTCTTTCTCTTTTTTTTATTTGTAACAAAATCAATAAATCATTAATATATTTAACTTGATCACATTTTATGATACATTTTAATAAATTTATATAAGATTAACAAATATCAGAAATAGTAATATTGTGAGGGGGGTGGAAAGAGAATTAGGTCATTCTTAACTCCTGTTAATAAGTCATACATTATTAAGAGACTGTGCGTGTGCGTGTGTGTGTGTGTGTGATTTATGTTTTTAAAAAGAAATAATAAAGGAATTACTAAATGATACTAATTCCATCGGGTGAATTGCCTTTACCGATAATGATGATGATAATAATCATAATAAGAATAGTTATAATAGTAGCGTTAACAGTAATAATCGTAGTAGTAGTAATAGTAATAATAATAATAGTAATAATAAAGGTAATAATGATAATGATAGTAATAGTAATCATAATAGTAACAGTAACAATAATAATAGTAATGGCAATAATAATAGTAGTGATATTAGTAGTAATAATAATAGTGGTAATATTAATAGTAACAATAATAATACTAATGATAATAATAATAATAATGGTAGTATTAGTAATAATGATCGTAACGATAAAACTGGTCGTAATAGTAATCGTAACCATAATAGTGATTATAATAGTAATGGTAATGAAAATAGTGATAATAATAATGTTAGCAATAATGATAATAGTTTTGCTAATGACAATAATTGTGATGATGGTAATATTGATAGTAATATGAACGAGAATAGTAATGATATTAGTAATAATAACTGTAATCGTAATAATAACAATAATAATAGTAGTAATAATAGTAATATTATTAATAATATTAATGAGTCCCCAATAGGACGAAATGCATGTCCTGGATTCCACTGCTAGCCACTATCAATCATTGCTTACAAAAATGATAACAACTGTTTATTATAACAAAAGTTAAACAACAATCAAAAGGTGAATGAAAAGAAAGCCAACATGTTTTAAGTATATGAATATTTTATTATTGAATCCTTTTCTTAGAAACGAAAAAAACAAAACAATCTATCAATATGAATAAACACTTGGTTACAAATGGATAGTTTCTATGTGATACATTTAAAAAACGTTATTTATCTCTATGAATTGATTATCGTGTTATGATATTAGTCAGGATTAAATATTGACAATGTGATGTATGCTACGGATGTTGATAGATATAAGTGAAATACCTAGTGGAAGAAAGTTAAGATGATAGAACAAAAAGAGAACGAGAATAGTGAAGTATGAGATGATTGATTGACATTTTGAAAATGAAGTATTTACTATATGTTTATCAGATTTTATTAAGATATTCTGTAATGTTGTATTCAAATACATTCAATCCATCCTCAATTGTGTTCTCGTTCACTATACGAATAATGGATACATGACTGATCAGTAAGACTATTTTTAAAGAATTATGTGTCAATGTCATCAATGAACATGAAAACAACTAGTATAGTAGTAGTTTCAGCATCAGAAGGTCTCAACATGCAAAAAGGAAAGAGCTAGATTCTCAAATATAACACGGTGAACACCGATCGAATCACACTTGATGGAGAAAGTCTGGGAGATGTGGAATCTTTCATGTACCTGAGAATCATCATTGATGAACAAGAAGGATCAGATGCAGACGTAAAAGCAAGGATTGACAAAGAAAGAGTCGTATTAGTACAAGTGAAAAATATGCGCAACTCAAAGCAACTGTCAAGCAATATGAAAGTCACAGTCTTCAATACGAATGTCAAGACGGTTTTATTGTTCGTAGCTGAAACATAGAGAATTAGTACAACCATCATCAAGAAGATAGTTGTCTGTGCAAATTATTCAACATCCATTGGCCGTTAGCAAGAGCCTACTGTGAGAGAGGACAAACCAAATTCCAGCTGAGGAGGAAATTAAGAAAAGACGTTGGAAGTGAATAAGAAAAAACATTCAGGAAATCATCAAAGTGCATCACGAATCAAGCGCTAAATTGGAATCGTGAATTATAACGGGAAAGAGGAGGGCCGAAGAACATATTACGTCGGATATGGGAAGCAGATATGTAAAGGATAAATAGCAACTGGAAAGAACTGGGAAAAATTGCCCAGCACAGTGTTAGATGGAGAGTGCTGATGGGCGGCCTATACTCCTCCATGAGAATTAATAAGCGTTAGAAGAAGTTATCAATGCAAAAACAATTAAGTAATTTAACAAACGTGTTGCGCAACGAACTGACATTAATTAAAGTAATGTTTTGAATAACCTTTGTTCAAGCTGATAATAATTATGTGGTTTGTGATATGTCAATAAGTAGAAATTTGTAATTCTGATGTTTCATGACTTGATGTAAGATACTTCTTCAGCTTACTTACTTACTTACTCCTGTTACTCTCAATGGAGGATAGGCCTCCGACCAGCATTCTCCAACCCACTCTATCCTCGGCCTTCTTTTCTAGTTCCATCCAATTCTTGTTCCTTTTCCTCATATATATCTCCATTTCTCGGCGTATTGTATTCTTTGGTCTTCCTCTCCTCCTTCGACCTTGAGGATTCCATATGATGGCTTGTCTTGTGACGCAGTTGGGTGTTTTCCTCAATGTGTGTCCTATCCACTTCCAGAACTTCTTCCTGATTTCTTCCTCCACTGGGATCTGATTAGTTCTCTCCCATAGTAGGTTGTTGCTTATAGTGTCCGGCCAACGGATCTGAAGTATTTTGCGTAGACAACTGTTAATAAACACCTGTATCTTTTGGACGATGGATTTCGTAGTTTTCCAGGTTTCCGCCCCATACAGTAGAACTGTCTTGACATTTGTATTGAAAATTCTGAATTTGTTGTTGGTTGCTAATTGTTTTGAGTTCTTCTTCAGGGTAAATAAATAATAGAAATAAGAATAACACAAGTTGATATAGTACAAAGGAAACAATTCAGAGTATTCATAGTACAATAATAAATCATATCAGGTCTGAAGATGTCAGTATCATGTTAATTTTGGTTAAGATGATTCTGTTCGAGACATTATTGTACTTATTTGTTTACAATGATGAGTATGGTAAATGTATAATTTGAGTTTCACAGGATTCATGAATTAATCTACATTAGACCACTATTAAAAACATGACAGCACTAGTTGGTTGTTTTGTCTTAGTATGGTACGCCTCAGTGGAAATTGTGCATTCCTAAACACACGAACGGGAATCAAACCAAAGGGCCTTTGATCTTGCAGAAGAACTCTCAATCTGTAAACTATTGAGGCAGAAACCAACGGTGTTCAGTCTATGATTTTATTCAAATTCTACTATTTTCACACCCCTGAATTAGAAAGAACAATTTGCAACATGAAGTAGTGGGGTTGGAATTGAAAGTGTGTGTTTGTGTGTGAACAATGAATACAGTTCAATGTGGTTGGACGGGAAAATCAGTCCATGTTCAATGATTAAAGAGCTCAGGAGGATTTAGCATTATATGAAACGTTTTGTCTACTCACCTCTGTCTATAGTTGGATAAACCTATCTGAATTACTTGAATATCAATTTAGTGGCTATTGACGATTTAATTTAACTCTACAAGATCACTAGGAGGTCATTGTGTGTAGTATAAGTGTTTCTTGTCGCGAGTCCAGAATTCATAAGAAGATTCGTCAGTCCCGAACGCATCACAACCGATACAGCCTCATGTGTATACGTATTGGATTTAAACGGAATCTTATCTTTAATTTTTTGAGTATTAGTTTTTCTATACAAAAATTTAATTTTGAATGTTTTCGAGGTCCGTTATAATCCTTCTGTTGTATTCATATGTGTAAGCTCCTGGTATATGGTTACACTTAGACTACCATTAAGAATCTTTAAAGGAGTCTCTTTGTAATAATGACAAGTGTATTATCTACATATCTGAGCCAGATGCATAATTCAGTGATAATGGCAAAATATTAGAGACTGAATATGGGACCTATATAAATTAGCAACAATCAGAGAAATCGGGAACCACATGGCTACTCCATTCGTTTGTTTATAAAAAGTCCCTTTTGAAAATGAACAGTGTTAAACTCAAGCATAGTTTGAAGGAATTTCGTGATTGAACTAACGTTAAATGAACGTCTGCTAGAGAGAATATTATTATTCTCTAGTAAGTATGAATGAAATCGAAATATCTATTATTCGGAACGCTAGTGTATAAAGATTTAACATCATAGTCTGCCATTGTTTCGTTCTTATTCATGGATAATATCAAGATCTTTAATTTCAGTTCCTGTGAATCTTCTATGACTTCAAAGTAGTGAGTTAAAAGCAAAGATGGATATCGGCTAACAGTGAAATCCAGGACACGCGTTTCGTCTTATTTAAGACTCGTCAGCTAGATGTACCTGCATCTCAGAGTTGGTGTTGACTCTGCGACTCGAACCTATCGACTTCGAGATGCAGATACACTCAGCTGATGAGCCCCAAGTAGGATGAAACGCGTGTCGTGGATTCCACTGCCAGCCACTATTCATCTTTGCTTATAATGCTTGTGAATTAAGATAATATCGAGGCAATACGCACAATATACACATATGTCAATGATAAGATTGATCAATTGCTGCTCTAAACACCAATGAGAAGATTCATGTAAACAATATCAAGAGAATAAGTGAGGTAAAATCCAAAATATTGCATTTTCTATTTGAAATAATTCATGATATAATACATTGACCATTCAACTGATAAGCAATACTAAACTCCGTTGAAATCTTCATCTAATCTCCCATAATAATCATCAGTTTTCCACTTGATTTCAATCTCTGATAACAAAACAAAACTGACCTATTTTGACATTTACAAAACAATCTATTGATTTAATTTCTAGTAGCTTAGCTTTATTAAACATCTTGATAGTCGTTGTTATATTAACCCCAATGGTGCTTGAATTCAAAAGGCCATAAGAACCAGCGACTACAATTTATTAACGGATAGCACAGATAACAAAGTTACAAGCATATCAAGCGAACTTGAAGCAGACAGGCTAATATAAATTTATGTGGCCGAATACACAGGTGAATAAATAGTCACATAGAATCAAGGCTCAGTGAGGCAAGACAAAATAAGGCATAGCAAAGCAATGCAATGAATAAAATTCAAGTATACACACTTACAGAGACAGATTGTTATTTCAATGGTTAAAATCTTGAGTCAATTGAATCTAGACCACCATGGAAAAACTCAAAGCACTGGATGGTCATCTCATGCTATTGTGGGTCTCCTCAGCAGTGAGCATTTACGATCACGCCTCGCGAGCGCTTAACCACTAAACCAATGAGCCGGCCGTTATCCAACTCATTCACGAAATTCACTGACACATCCACCATTGTCTTCAGTGAGTTATTATTTCACAATAGACCTAGTTGTACTCCACTGGTCACTGCTTCTCATTAGAACCCCATGAAATATCTTTTGAAGTCAGGCATTAGTGGGCACATGTTGATTAATATCAGAAGGGGTTTTGTGGAGATTTTGGACTAATAGATTATAGATTATTATAAACTAATAAGTTCTGGGTTCGAATCCCGCTAGGCGGGGTATGAAAGCTCACTGCTAGAAGCACTAAATAACCGTTTCATCCTCGTATTGAACTCCTCATTAGAGTGCATCCATGATCCCACCCTGAAGGACTCGAACCCAGGACCTTCGATCTCACACACGAACATACGAGGTGTACTGTGAAAATACTACAATCTCCATAAATTCTCATAATGTTAATTATATATATATTATGTAATTATTTATTCATATTAATATAAAGAATAATTTCATTTGTTATCAACACATTTTAATTTAATTGTTCATTCTATGTTAATGATAAAGATTCCTTTCTTTTGTTTTTTTTCTTCTCCTTAGATCTTAATTCTTTGAACCCTGAAGATTAATTGATATTCGTAGGAAACTGTTGTTTTCCTCTCCCTCTCTCACACACACACACACACACTCACACACTCACACACACACACACACTCTCTCTCTTTCTCGCTTTTCTTGTTAAATCAAAGACATTCAATATGACTTCAATTAACAAGAATTGGATACCTCTATTGTTTTAATCATTATTATTATTATTATTATTATTATCATTAATGATTCTTATACTGTAATGATAAGTTGTTAATTGATACCTTAGAGATTATAAATCAATTATTATGATTCTAAGCATAAATTGATATTGTGATTAATTTTTTTTGTTTATGTATTCATTTTTGGACTATTGATCAAATAACCATAAATAATTGTTTATCATCTGGTATGAAATGATAGAAAAAAAAAACAAAAACAAAAAAACAAAAGAAGAAAAAGAAAAAAAAAGAAGAAAATGCCTAAAGGGTAATGCACGTCTTTTGAATCTAATTGGGAACAAACAAAACAAAATAAAACAAGTAAACTATATAAGTTTTCTATTAATTCAATACAAGTTAAGGTAGAATGATTTGTATTATATCATACTTAATGATGATATTATAATAATTCTATTTAGTAGATATTCATTGAATAGTTTAGTTTAATCACGAAATTCTTCAAACTATACATGAATTTAACACTGTTTATATAAACAAACAAATAGATAATGTAGATGATACACTTGTCATAATTACATATAGAAACTTCTTAGAAATGTTTCAAAACTGATAAACACGTTTTATGGTCAATTTTATTAATTTAGTTAATAGTTAGTGTTATTTGAACCATAACAATGTCAATGATTAAGATCATAAGTTAATTTAAACTAGATCACCATGGAAAACCTGCAATTACTGGACGGCTGTTTCGTCCTATTGTGGGACTCTTTAGCAGTGTGCTTCCAAGATCCCATCTCGTGAGATTCAAAACTAGGACCTGTCGGCATTTTGCACGAGCGCTTAACCATTAGATTACAGGTGGTCTAGTTTCAATTGACTCATGATCACAACCATTGAAATTACTACAATCTTCACAAAACCTCTCCTGATATTAATCAATATATGCTCACTAGTGACTGGCTTCAAAAGATATTTCATGGGGTTCTAGTTAGAAGCAGTGACCAGTGGAGTACAACTAGGTCTATTGTGAAATAATAACTCATTGAAGACAATGTTGGATGTGTCGCTCAATTTCGTGAATTATTTGAAGTTAGACATTAACACCGTTGGATACCGGTCAACTCAGTGGTCTACTGAATAAGTGTTCACGCCTGAGACCGATAGGTCTTGGATACGAATCTCTTGAGATGGGATCGTGGATGCGCACTACTAAGGAGTCCCACCATTGGACGAGACTGCTGTACAGTGCTTCGAGGTTTCCCATGGTGGTCTAGATTCAACTGACTCATGATCTCAACTATTGACATTATTACATGTTATCTGTTAAATTAATGACAATGATAAATTATGTGTTTTATGGTTGGAATAAAGAAATATTGTATAGTTTTTATTGAGATCATGAATAGATCAATTCCAAAACCACTATTGGAAACCTGAAAACACTGAGCATCCATTTCGTTCTAGTATGGGACTCGTCAGAACTGCACATTCACTAATATTCATCGCCGAGTGAACCAATATCAAATCCAAGAACATCAGGTTTTATAGCTGGTACATAAGTTTCAACATAACAACCATGTATCCAATAGTTAATATTACTCACTTTCTAATATCTATTTTACAAATTATAAGAATATTAATGATAATAAACAATACAGAAATCCATAGAAACTAAATTCAACCCTAGATTTAATAGATTTTCAACATTCAGTTACTGAATTGTCGAAATGCTTTTATGATTTACTTCTTTATCATTGGAAATATTGAATGTTTAAATCATTAAAACAAAAATATAAAGATCGTTTAGCTGATCAATACCTTTCAACATCATACTACTTATTTCTAAGATTTTAAATTTCGATTTTAAGTTTATCGGTAAATTTCGTGATATGACAGTTGGTAAATAAAGTTTAAATAATTATGAATATGACTATTTGAAAAAAAGAAATAATTTATGTTTCAAATTATCAACAAAGTTAGATGATCATTAGCAATGGAATCAAGAATGCATCAACTAGATGTAGATGCATACCATAGTTGATGTTTTTACTATAGGACTTGAATCTAATGATATCTGCTTTAAACATCATTGCGTTATCTACTTAACTACTGATTTCAAATAGCAACTAGCTTGTATAATGGGGTGAAGTTGTAGAGTAGAATGTTTGTGACTTAAAGTATTGGGGTTTGATGAACAGATTTTAAGTTTTTAAAACAAATGAACTAAATGCTTATGAATAAGTGAATATAATGACAGAATATAGTTGGATTATGGCTTGAATGTTAAAATAAACTGGGATCGAAGAGAAGAACACTATTCAGAGGAATTAATTGCCTACTTACAGATTACTAACTGAAAACTATCCATGAAAACTAACGATTAATTCAATAAATTATAATTCAGTCATGATTTTGATAATCTATCCGATTACTTTTTATTAGAAATATAGACAAGCAAATATAGACATGCAAAATCGTGCATCAAGGACAGTGGACAAAGTCGTTCGAAGTAAAGACCGGTGTCAGGTAAGGTTGCTTATTCTCATCTTTTCTCTTTCTTCTGATGATCGACTGGATCATGAAGACGTCAACATCTGAAGGGAAGCACGGAATACAGAGGACATCTAGGATGCAATTGGATGATATAGGCTTTGCAGATGATCTGGATCTTCTATCTCAAACACAACAACAAATGCAGGAGAAGACAACCAGTGTAGCTGCAGCCTCAGCAGCAATAGGTCTCAATATACACAAAGGGAAAAGCAAGATCCTCCGGTGCAACACAACATGCACCAATCAAATCAAAATTGACGAGGAAGGTTTAGAAGATGTAAAAACCTTTACATAGCTGAGCAGCATCCACGAAGAACACGGTGGATCTGATATAGATGTGAAGGCACGGATCGGCAAAGCATGAGCAGCGCATTTACAACTGAAGAACATCTGGAACTTAAAACAATTAGCAACCTACACCAAGGTCAGAATTTTTAATACAAATGTCAAGACAGCTCTACTGTATGGGGCCGAAACCTGGTAAACCAAGAAAGCCATCATCCAGAAGATACAGTCGTTTATTAACAGTTTTCTACGTAAAGTGCTTAGGATCCGTTGGCCAGACATTGTCAGCAACAACCTATTGTAGGAGAGAACAAATCAGATCCCAGCGGAGGAAGAAATCAGGAAGAAGTGCTGGAAGTGGATAGAACACACATTAAGGAATGCACCGAACTGCGCTACAAGACAAGCTCTCACATGGAATCCTCAAGGCCAAAGGAAAAGAGGAAGACTTAAGAACGTATTACGCTGTGAAATAGGGATAGACATGAGAAAAATGAGAAAAAAATGGATGGAACTAGGAAAGGAGGCCCAGGACATAGTTGGTTGGAGAACGCAGGTCGGAGGCCTATGTTCCATTGAGAGTAACAGTAAGTAAGTAAGTATCTGTATGTAGTTTTTTAATTGTCATTGTACATCTTACTGATCTTACGTCTGAATGAAGTGGACGCATCTAATCACACAAACACTTGAAAAAAAATGATAGTAATACTGTAAATAAATGGGTGATTTGTGGAGATTGTAAGGATTTTTTATCAATGAAATCATGAACTGATCATAACTAGACAAAACCTGGAAGGATCCGATAGCCGTTTAGTCCTTATATAGGACTCGTCAATAGTATGCATCTAGCAAAAAGACTTAACTGATGGATATCGACCATGTCAGGTGTAATAAATGAGATTTACTCAAGATTGTGATTTGATTGAAGTCAGATATGTACACCATTGAATTATGATTCATCGGTCTAGATTTTGAATGTTTACATGTGACACAAAAGGTGCTTATGATCGGATTCTGAATGTACATTGCTAACAAGTCCCATATTTAAACAAAACAGTTATCCAATACTTTCAAGTTATTAATGATTTTAAACTTTAGAAATCATACTGTTCCTGTATAGAACTAGTAATTGTTTTACGTTCTCCTTTTAAGAGCCAGGCCGGATAATGTTCTGAAATGAGTTTGGACAATGATCGCTTTGTGCGGCCTGGACTTTATGACAAAGCATCGACAATAGAGAAGAAAACTCTATTTATGTATATGGAAATTAAAAAAGATGCGGCTTCTGAAATCCTAAATAAACGGATTTCAAAATCGTTGAATAAAACATTCTACTCAGCTAAGCTCTGAATCATTTTCTCTAGCCGACCTACCATTCTAGGATGTGTTAAGCACAAACTTCCGCTTTGGGCCACATCAATGTGTATATATAAATTTACTTATTCATGTGGGGCACGTTACATAGGCCGCTTAAAGCGATCATTGTCCAAACGCATCTCGGAACATTATCCTAACTGGCTCTTAAATGAAGAACGTAAAATAATATTATATATTCTATTTATAGAGAATAATCGACAAACTGATTGTTTTAATCAATTGATTCATAACTTTATTCATATCTATATCATTTGTAGGTTTATTATTCAACATAAGGGAATTTTCCTTATTTTTTTATTTTTAACAGAAAACAAATCATTTAGTTGTTAAGTGGTTTTACTAGGGTTCTTTGATGTTTGTTTGTTTGTGTGTTAGTTTTTTTGTTTAAATTAGGAATGAATTACAATTATTTCAATTAACGATTACAACGTTTATGAAGTTGCCGACAGAGATTTGTTATATTGTGTCTATGCCTATGTGTATGTATGGGGGGGTGTGTGTATGTAAGTGTACGACGGCATGGTTACGGTTACTAATAATATATTATTATTCAAATTTGATTTATTTTAAAAATACAATAAATGATTTGTACTTTTAATAGATCCGTTGGTCAGATATTTACCAACAATAACCTATTATAGGAGAGAATAGACCCAATTCAAGTAGAGAAAGAAATCAGAAAGAGGCTTTGGAAGTGGATAAGACACATATTGAGGAAAGTATTCAACTGTATCACAAAGCAAGCTGTCACATGGAATCATCAAGGCCACAGAAGAGGAGGAAGACCAAAAACCATATTATGCTGAGAAATGGAGACAGATATGAGAATAATGAACAAAGAGTTGGTTGGAGAATTCTTGTAGGCGGTCTATGTTCCATTGGGAGTAATACATTGAGAATGTTGTATTTAGAAGATGAAAATTGTTTTGTGAAACTAACTGACAAACTATAGATGTTTTTGAATTATGTAATTAATATCAGGGACTATGCTTGATAAAACAATGATTGGAAAACAAGAAGTTTTGAATATCCATTTTATCCTTGTATAGGATCTTTCATTTTTGTCTATCCATGATAAACTTGAAAGGGGATCTCAGTAGTTTTCATGAGAAACCCATCAAGTTTAATAAAGGAAAATAGATGCGCAACATTTTCAGATGATTGTAATTCAGAATATTAATCATTGGATACTGGTTTAGTGCATTAAAGACAAACTACCTACCAAACAGATTCTACTTTTCAGTGATCTTTTTAAAGGTTAATTTGTTAGGTGAAGCAAATGAAGAGATGATTGAGATTTGAATCATTCATTTATTTATTAAACTTTTAAATATATAAGGAGTATCTGTTCTTGACAGGTTCATATTATTAAGTTGTAGCAACAATAAGATTCACAGTTCTGACTGACAGACTAGATCAGGCTTTACAATTGATTGATCAATCAGTAATAACCAATGTCATGAATGTTAGGTATTCTTAGTGTAGATAACATTCTACTGACCATATTATAATGTGGCCGTTTGTCTAGATGACTCAACACCTTGTACACTATGTTGAGATGTAAGGTAGTGCTTAGAGGCAATTGAAATGAGACCCTACTCCATCTAGGTTTATTACTATTCGGCAATGTTTGTCTGTAAGTTTCAGGGTACTGATCTCGTGTAACACCTTACTGACGAATGCCAAATATCACGATATTGAAGTTCAGAATTTTCTGTCGACTACTTCTAACCACCACTTTACGAATCATCGTCGTTCAGATTAATATATCCCATTTTATCCTTAAAAGTATCCTATTTACTTATTTACAACTGTTACTTCCAATGGAGCATGAGCCGCCAACCAGCATTCTCCAACCAAATCTGTCCTAACACCATCATTTCTAAATCTATCCAATTCTTGTTCATTTGTGTACTTTCCTCAATGTGTGTTCTATCCACTTCCAGCACTTCTTCCTCCACTGGAATTTGTTTTGTTCTCTCCCACAATAGGTCATGGTTGATAGTGTCTGGCTAACGGATCTGAAGTATTTTGCGTAAAGACATCTTAATAAACATTTATATCTTTTGGATAATGCCTTTCGTAGTTCTTCATGTTTCCACCTTATACAATAGAACTGTCATGATATTTCTATTGAATTATCTACGTATTATGAATCATTCAGAGGTATTTGACTATAATCATTATTATTATTATTATTATTATTATTATTATTATTATTAATTCCCTTTTTCAATGTCATAATCAGTAGTATATTCTAATAATCCTTCAATGAAATGAAACATATATTAAGAAATTAAAGACAATACTTTGCTATCACTAACTTAATTATATATCATAAGTTCCAAATGAGAACATTAAGCATTATATGCATCTATTCGCTTGATTAATTTACTATTTCATTATAATAGTATAGAAGGGAAAGATGTGTGAAATACATCTCTCTTTTTATCTTTTTCTTTTCTTTTTTCTTTCTTTTCTTTCTTTTCTTTTTTCTTTTTTCTTTTTCTTTTCTTCTTCTCTTATAATCATACAAAAAAACAATCATCAGTTAAAAGATATAACTAACAGATTTATTATGATAAACTTGAATGATTTTGTCATTTACTTATTATATAATAAATTATATTCATTACATACTAGTTGAATATGCTTGATTGCATTGCTGACATAATCATTTATTGACTAAAATGCTTAGAATTAATTTTTTTTTAAAGAAATGTTTAATTGAAACCATGAATCGATTGATGGTAGACCACCATTTAAAACGTGGAAGCACTGGATGGCCGTTTCATCCTCTTGTGGGACTCCTCAACAGTGCGTATGCACGATCCCACGAACGGGATTCACACCCAGAGTCTTCAGTCTCGTGCGCGAGTGCTTAACGTACTGGACCACTGAGTCGACTGGTATCCAATAGTGTTAATGTCTTACCCTGAATCAAAGTACGAAATTGAGCGACCATCTTCCATTGTGCTGAAGTAGATAACTGTCTCTACCTGACATGGATTAGCTCCATTGGTCACGGCTTCTCACTAAAACTCCGAGAATTCCTTCACGAAGCTAGTCATTAGTCAACACATGGTAATTACCAGTATAAGGGTTGTGAAGATTATTAAGTTTTTGATCGAGATCATAAATCTATTGATATTAGACCACCATGGAAAACCTGGAAGCACTGAACGGCTGTTTTGTGCTATTGTGGGACTCCTCAACAGTGCGCATCCACGATCCTGCTCACGAGATTCTTGGAAAACTTATATAATATATATACGTGATATACGAATTGAATAATAGCCCTATCATAGGAGACAATAATATCAATCAAATATATGGAATAATTTGTTGGAAAAATAATCATCTAGAGACTTGTATATACATGAATTTAAGTAGTATATTTAAACAAATGGTTATCAATTAATTTATATTAAAAATGAATAATGACATAAGTGTAGTAATAGTTAGTTGGCATCAGAAGTATTTTAAACTATAATTAATCAATTGATGAATAGTGACCAATATCAGTTCTATCTAGGCTCTTTTGATATTGATTAGATATTAACAATTAAGTTGTAATATACATACTTGTCAATATTGATTCAAAGTATTATGTTGATAAGTTGATTATTTGTCGATGAAAAACTCAACATTTTGATGCTTCATATGGAATTTGAACTTATAGCACTGTTAAGATCTAATCTATACGTTATTGAAGAGTATCCACTGGTACGGAACATATTTCCTGGGTATTTGACAAATTTATTCAATCAAATTATAGAGATTTTACTGTGAATGGATTTAAGGTTCTAATGGCTTGTTGGTATCGATGCATACAGAGAGTGATAAAGTTGTAGAAAATAGCATTGAGTGATGATTGTGTTACTATTTGAAATCGATTAAATTTAAGATTATACCATCAAACTTTGATCTGGTAGTTTTAAGAATTAAATATCTGTCGTGAGAATTGTAGATCCTGAGTTAGATTACTACTGATGTAATGTATTGAGAAGTTTCATACTAGAATGAAATAGAAATAAATCACTTTCTAATGTACAATGATACGTAATATTAGCTCAATTTCGTGGATTAGTTAAAGTTAGACAATAACATCGTTGGATGCCGTCTTCGTAGTCTAGTTGGTTAAGTGCCTGACTCGAAACTGATAGGTCCTGAGTTCGGATCTCGCGAGGTGGCGTTGTGGATACGCGCTGCTGAGGAGTCCCACAATTAGACAAAACGGCCGTCCAGTGCTTTGAGGTTTTCCATGGTGGTCTAGCTTCAATTGATTCATGATTTCAACTATTGAAATTACCAATTCTCCACAAAACCCATTCTAGTTATAAGTAATTGTTGATTTAACGTAATATTAGCTAAATGATTCTTTTAGATTGAGTTATCACTATAGTTTATTAAATTCAATGTAAACATCATCCCTGGTTTAGTTCCTAAACAATATTCTCAAATCAACTAACTGTTTGGATAAGACAAAACTAATGATAATTATATAATCTGATATTATTGATTAACAGCGAACATGAATTAGTTCATGATCTTAATCAAAAACTTAATGATTTCCATAACCCCCATACTGAATATATTTTGTTACACCTCAATGAGTCAAGCATGAGTACAAGGATAAATTAACATACACATACACGTACACACATACACACACAATCATTCAGTTGTAGATTTATCTTCACATTATGATGTTGAATTGTAATTGACAGTAAGTTAAGTAACATTTTTAACTTCACAGTTTGAATAATCTCACTTAGATTTTAAACAACTACCTGGCACTTCAAATGTGACTGGGTTATTGATTTAGTTATTGATTTTAAGTAATCACTATTATGATTGATGGGAACAGATTTATTTCATACGAGTTAGTATTTAGTACAATGTGTGTTTGGTTCGAATCCTGCTGTGGAAATTAACACTAAGATGTAGTCATGTACTAGTGATGTGTTTCAAAATAGGATGAAACCCAAGTCATGGATTCTGTTTTTATTTTAATATTATTTGAACACATAAATATTGGTACAAGGGAGCACCAAATATATATGTGCTACGTAAAACAATGAAAATGGGAAGAGAAAAAAGAAGGTAAGATGAATATAAGGAAAGGAAAGAAAAAAAGAACAATAACGGCCACAAATTAGTGTAAGGTAGTGTAATAATGATGGGGGAAACGAAATGGTACAACCAGAGTTCTTTCAGTTAAGGAAGATACAAACACTTTTTATGAAGAAAGTTAAAGAAGGTTACAGCAGGATCGCCACTGGCTTCTATTCTGAGTCATATCTGATAACGTCTCTAGCCACTGTGTTGCACCATCTCTCGGACCCCATCCAAGGAGTCGTGAAAGACCAACAAAAGCCATTCCTTTGCGGCTTCCTTTCATACCACGACACTTCCCGGCACTTCCACATTGCAACAACCAGTTGCCACACATTTCCCCCAGATGCCCTGGTATGACCAAGAGTAGGGAGGGCCCGCCCTTCCTATCGAAATGCTCTCACACGGCCACGCGTATGCAGCCTCTACCAGGGAATTCCTACTCACTAGCTTCTCGTAGCAGGGTTTTTATTTACGAAAGTGAGAGGACGAAAAGCGAATGTCTGGCGCTTTAACCGGATCCCAAACCAATGGTGCACATGGGCTTCAGTATCCTGAAGGAACAAATGGCGTGTGAACCTGGTGTTAGTCACCGGCTGCCATGGGACTGCATCTCCTCACGGTGCTCTACTGCCTTATGGGTCAAAGGCTCATGGTGTGGTCCGCTAAGAAAGCCACCTGCTTCGGTCTGGGCACATGAGCTGTATCACAGCCCACACACAAATAGAATGAAAATGACGATGGATTCTGCTACTAATTTTTGATTGTTGCTAACATAGGAAACGCATGAATAAATCGAATTATCAAGATAATTCAATCAGGATATATGAATATAACACTAGATACGGATCAATTACAATCTATAACAAGATGAAAACACTTTCAAATAATACTTTGTTCTTGGTATATTGAATTGGAGGCTATTAGTGGAATTCATGATAAACATTACGTTCTACTTAGTTTCATTAGGTGAATGAACTTGTTCACACTAAGGCCATAGTCTATTACCTTACATTGTAAACACCTACCGTTTTATCCCCTGAGCTATTGAATTCACATAGTTACTAACTTGTTCAACTGGACAATTCACTCACGATTTACTTATACCAAAAGTTATTAATCATTTATAGTAGTTAACACAACAATGGGAAACTATTCACACTAATACTCCTTTATTATGTCAATAAGATTAAGTGTTTGATTTATCCACTTATTGATATTTGTAATTGAATTTGCATTTGTCTTTGCTGACATATTTGTATAGCCATTAGGCTATGAATTGTTCACTTCTATAATTGTTTACATTAATGTCTATAGTAGATATATCTTTTGCCATGCGGCATGAACATGAAACGGCTTTGATTATTAAATGATTTTATACATTAAATGTAAATAGTTTGATGTGTTAATAATACAATTCCGATGAACCCATTGTTATAAGTAGCTGAGTATAATATTGAGTAATCAATGTAATGGAAATAAACCTAATATTTTCCTATTGACCAGTATTTTCATCAGTAATATATTCAGTGAAAGATTTCGTGAACTTCAAAATAACTCTACGTTTATATCAATTCAGTGGTTAAGCGTTCTCAAGAGAGATTTGAGTCCTGTATGCAGGATCGTGGATACGCATTGCTGAAGAGTTCATACTAGGAGAAAACGTCCATCCATTGCTTCCAGGTTTTCAACGATGGTCTAATAATAATTGATTCACAATCTCTATAAAAATTATTTACAGTTGATTGAAAATTTTAGTATTACCCAATGTCATTTATATCTACTCCTTCTTAGTCCTGATGGAATTCTATAAATCAAATTGCAATATTGACCAATTTTGCCAATACCCATAGCTGTTACTAGGAAAGGTGCTAAGTAAAACAACGAATGATCATATGCAACAGGTGTATGAGGCATGGGTAATGGCTAGGAATTCGATTGTTGGAACTGCTGTAGTTGATAAGAGGAATTTCATGAAGCATTACGAAACTAATGCCCAATAATATCAGGTTCAACCGACTATTTGATACCAACAAAGAATGAATTAGGGAAAGGGTAAGCCAAACTTTGATGAGGATTGAATCCATCAGATGCTAAGTAAGACAACGACTGATCATACGGAACAGGTAGATGAGCCAAGAGTGATGGCTGGAAAGTCGATTGTTCGAATTGTTGTCGGTGGTAAGAAGGATTTAATGTAGCATTAGGAAATTAATGCTCAATAGTAGCAGGTTCAATCAACTGGTTTGTACCAACTACATAAACTGATACTTTCTAATAGATTCAATATCTTTTCATTAGAATTCTTTGTCAAAGATGTTACTACTAAACTAATCAAACTACAATATTATTTATATAACACCATATTATTAAATAGTTAACAGAAGTAGAATAATTGTCATTGAATCATTAACCATAAACAAATTATTCCTAATTGTTATTTCATTAGATTCGTATTTTGTTTACTATAATCATAATTTATTCCACAATTCCTATTCTTCTTCTTCTTCTTCTTCTTCAAAGATGAAACTCTTCTACTGTTTACACATATTGCTAGTGTAATTTGTTTGTTATTTTCTTCATCTTTCAAGCGTAGATGATCAAAACATTTGACATTATTATTATTATTATTATTATTATTACTAGTATTGTCATAATCATCATCATTTTCAATCTCCCCCTAGACGGCTTCTTAGTATATTACACGGAATATCCCCCCTCCTTTACCATCTTGTAAATACTTCTACCTAATTATGTGCGTATGTGTAGTTATGCTTCTATGCCAATATAATTTGTTGATTAGTACTTGTATTTGCATCCCTGCAAATGATTATTACTTTCATTATTCCATTTATCTATTCAACAAGTTACTCATTATAGTTCTTTTGATTTGAAGTAAGTAAATAGTTCAAAAGAAAAGTTAATATAGAAAGAAATTAATATTGTTTTATGATTTAGAAACCTTTGAATAATAAATATATAACACTTGTCTTGTGGCTTTTAAGTAGTATATATATATATATATATATATATATATATATATATAGCTACTTACTTCGTTACGCCTGTTACTCCTAATGGAGCATAGGCTGCCGACCCACTCTGTCATGGGCTTTCTTTTCCAAAACTGTCCAATGTTTTTTCATTCTTCTCATATGTGTCTCCATTTCTCTGTGTAATGTGTTCTTTGGTCTTCCTCTTTTTCTTTGGCTTTGAGAATTACATGTGACGGCTTGCCTTGTGACGCAGATTGATGCTTTCCTCAACATGTGTTCTATCCACTTCCATCGCTTATTCCTGGTATTTCCCTCCACTGAGATCTGATTTGTTCTCTCCCGCAATAGGTTATTGTTGATAATATCTGGCCAAGTATTTTGAGTAGACAGTTTATATCTTCTGGATGATGGGTTTTGTAGTGCTCCAAGTTTCCACCTCATACATTAGAACGAATAATTATTCAAGTAAACATCATACCTGATTGATATGTTTGATAATAATAGAATATCTTAAGATCTATCTGTTTTCAGTAAGTGCATCAATTATACCTAGTTCTAACTGAAAGATATGTAACTATCGGTACAGCGTTGTAGAGTTTGTTAAGTTTTTGATTGAGGTCATAAATCGATAGACGTTAAACCACTATTGAAAACCTGAAGTCACTGGATAGATATTTCTTCCTAATATGTCAGTGCACATCCACGACCCTGCACATAGGATTCGAACCTAGGATCGTGTAAATGTTAAGTATTTGTACTCTCAGACAAAGATAAACGACTTTCAAAAATACATTTTTTATAGTGTAACTTCACATAATTGCTATATGTGGCAATCACAACTTGTGTAAATCGATTAAAAATCAATAATAATTTCGATACGTCGTTACCAAACTTGAAAATATGCACTACGTGTGATGAATATAAAAATAACAAACAAATAAACGTTATTCACAGAGTAATTCAAAGTTCTAAATATTCTATGAACGATATCTGTAAAGAAGACTCTTATATCTAAAAGCCCATCAATTATCACTTAACAACATCTCTAATCAGAACACAAACCTATACAACTATGTCCCTGTACCAAACTAAAGACGCGTTAACTAGCACGAGTAGTTTAAAGTCAACTCTGAGTTTTGAAGGGATTTTCTTGCCTAGTACAGCCCGTTGAGTTCAGAACACAATCTTAGCTCCTACTGTATGAAATATGTATTTCACACATATTCAGTTTATATACAAGCGAACCAGATCAGATCACACCATAAAATAGAAAATGACAAGATCAAGCCAAATGTGGTTTGAGTGTGAGAGACTGTAGCTAGTAAAGTGGGAATAAGTTGAGAATGGTGAATCGTATAGCAATAGCCAATAGGTCAAATGAAAGCAATACGAATATATATAATATATATAGTCTAGTTACTTATTAGGAAGAACCGCTGGAATTGGATAGGACAAACATCGAATAAAGCACTTATCTTTGTTACAAGACAAGTAGTCAATTGAAATCCTGAAGATCAAAAGAGAAGACGAAGACCAAAGACCACCCTACACCGGAAATGTAGACAGAAATGAGAAGAATGAATAACAATTGAATAGAACTAGAAATGAAGGTTCAGGACATAGTGGGTTAGAGAATGCTGGTCAGCGGCTTATGCTCCATCAGAAGTAACAGATGTAACTAAGTAAAATAAGTTCCTTATTAATTATCCAACAAACATATATGTTCCTCACTGAAAACATTGGTGGATGTGTCACTCGATTTCGTGGATTAGTTGAAGTGAGACAATAACACCGTTGGATACCGGCCGGCTAAGTGGTCTAGTGGTTAAGTGCTCGCGCGTGAGACCGATAGGACTTGAATTCGAATCTTTTGAGACGTGATCGTGGATGCGCACTGCTGAGGAGTCCTACAATAGGACGAAACGGCCATGTAGTGCTTTGAGCTTTTCCATAGTGGCCTAGCTTCAATTGACTCATGATCTTAACCATTGAAATTACTATAATATCCACAATACCCATCTGATGTTTACATCTGATAGTTACTATTCATTTATCCATTCATTACGATAATAATAATAATAAAGACTTCATCAACAGTGATAATGTTATCACATTATTACATCTCTAAAGCATATTATATTATTTCAGTCGTACTAATCAATAAACACATGTAATACATTTGTTAGTTGTTGGGCGGACGAACAATGTTTCGTTTTTTTCTTTTAATATGTCGGCCTGATAGTTTATTTTCGATGATCAATACTATTCCCATTACTTCTTCCTATATCGTTTTGTTTTTGTTGTTGTTGTCCATTCACATGGTCTGTCGAAAAAAAAAACAAAAAAAAATATTTGTATTTAACGTTTTACACATATTTAGGGATTAGAAGTTTCTCTTGTGTAAAACATAATAGTCTCGTCTGAAGTACAGAATTTCATGTTTATTTCTTGTTTCCCCTCCTTCCCCTCTTTATTTACAATGATTCATTAACATATTGAGTTTTTCTTTATGAAAGAATGAATTTGTTCATTGATCATGTAAAAGATGATTATACAAGTCTAGTTTGAAGAGTCTATGAAAACATGTTTAACAATATTGATTTTAATATTTTGTAATCTGAGATGAATGGTGTACAGGAGTAGAGTCTAGGATATGCGTTTCGTCTTATTTAGGACACATCAATTAAATGTAGCTGTGTCTAAGATGACGTTCTTTATGAGTTTATAACCTAATATCGTTCGCTGCAAACACTTTTGTATTGTTCTCTTAGTTATTGTGTATACCTGAACACCGATTACCACGAAACTCATGGTTGGAAGAAAGTAAGGGCGGTCAAACCAAAACGTGGTATCAGTCCTTGAAGTCACAAATTTTTGATATGTGCCAGGTTGATAGATGCAGACCACTTGATTGAGGTCCGTGTGACTATCGTAACCAATGGGTGGAGACTCTTGGTGACATGGTTCAGGGTCGATCACAATGGCGTCGGTGTATACACCCTTTGACTTCCCGTAAACTCAACTATGAGATAAAAATCGCTTCATATCTTACTTTCTACATACTAATTCTTTCTTCCTGTACTATGTCCTTATGTGCAATCTTTCTTTTATATATTACTACCACTGAAGTAATTAGTTTTATGAATTTATTGATGATCTTGTTGTGCTAATGCGGTATGGCAACTTGGAACGATGCATAAATGTGCCTGATCCTATGTTGTAGCTGACTGACTGATTGAGATCGGACTGACCAATTGTAGTCCGAACAATCAATACAAAATGATTTATAAGAAAAACAGTTGTAAGAGTGTTGGGAAGATCCAGAAAACTCCCCGAAAAAAACGTGCCAACAAAGGCTTTGAAAACCCTGAGGATCATCTTATCCAATCAGAATCCAATAGAATTTTAGTCATTAACATCTAGAAAGTAAAAAGTCACATATCGACTATCTGATTAGATGATTACTTATACTGTTACCATGTTTAGTAGCGTTGCGGAATTCTCCAGAAATCCTAGGCCATCTAAAACACTATAAAAACTATAGACCACCACTGAACACCTGGAAGCACCGGAAGATTGTTTCATTCTAGTATGGAACATCTCAGAAGTGCACATCCAAGATCCCGCACAAAGGATTCGATTTGAAATTAGACATTAAAACCGTTGGATGCCTAATCATTGGTTTAGAGTTTAAGTGTTTGGTTTTAATCCCACGAGCAAGATCACTGATATGCACTACTGAGGAGTTCCATGTTAGGACAAAATGACTGTCTAGTACTTTCAAATTTTCAATAGTGTTCTAATTTAAATCGACTCATGAATTCAACTATTAGATTACTACAATTTCCACAAATCGTCATTTTGATATTAAAATAAAATTGACTTAAATGATGTAACATCTTTTTCACCACACAGATTCGTACCATGCAGTCTATTACATACGTGATTCATTTATTATTCTAAACTTTTTTCTAATCTCATAGCATATTCTCTTTATTCACAAACATGAAGAAAAATTAATGAAATTTCTTTTATTCTTAATTATTAAACACATTTATCTAAAGTAATATCAAGGCAATTCATCCATGATGATTATATGCTAATAAGAGACTGAACCATTACAGTTATAAATAACAATGGTAAGATACAAGCAAACAATATTAAATGAATTTACATAACAGAAGGGATGTTATGAAGATTTTAGTAGTTTTATAGTTGAATTCATGAGTCAATTGAAGCTAGATCATTATGGAAAACTTGAAAGTACTGGACAACTGTTTCGTCCTAGTGTAGGACTCTTCAACAGTTCACATCAATGATCTCGCTTCACGAGATTCGAACCCGAGACCTATCAGCTTTGCGTGCGAACGTGAGTTTACATATATTTATAGATGATTGGTCTTAATTGAAATTATGTAAATTAATTCATAGAAGATTATAATATTAATTCCTCTCTTTGTAGTTAATAATGAATTTCGAGCAGACTGTTAAAGTACAGGTAACATTTTATCACATTGCTAAGCATTTACTCAATTTAAGCTTGTTATAATATATTCCCTTTAAGCTAAACAGGAGATGTAATAAATGTGTTTCTGTGTTCTGATGTGAGGAATAATTGTATAATGATATTGTTGTATCTACAGCTTAGATTCTTACTATACCTCATACTACTTGAGGACTAGAACACTAGAACCCTCCAAGTCACAAGTGAGAACACAGAAGACGAGTGAAAAGAATGTTATTCCAAATAGTATCAAATATGCTACAAAATTCTCATCATTACAGTCATCTAATTCGCTTGTAGTAGTTTTTAGTTTTTTGTACAATCGAGAAGTTGCACATCAAGATTTTGGAATATTCTTCCAAAAAATGATTGGATGGAACTACTGTTGCTTTTGCTGAGCTTCTTAAGGCTTCTTTGAATTCATCCAAGGGTTATCTTCACAAATATTGACTATGAACTATATAGTCGGTCAATTGATGTGACGCATACAGTATGCAGAAATAGTCAGTAAAATACTAATATTCTAATGAACACATATCAAACAAGAGAAATGATTATAGGGGTTCAGATTTTAGAAGCAACTAAGTTGAATTACAGTCTACTATATTGTCGTGTATACAAATAGATATAAATTTTGACTATCAGATGATTAAGTTCATTCGTAGAAGATACTGTGAATCTATCAAACGCTACACTTGAATTATCCTACTGTGGTATATCTATTTGGATAGTTTGTATTCTTCTGCAAATGTAACACTATGTACATCAGATTAGCATTGGACCAGCAAAAATGTATTAATCCATTCAATTAAGAAATGTACTCAGAAAATTTACTAATTAGTATAATAAACTTCCTATTGTCCTTCGTGATTTGGCATGGAACAGATGAAAATAGTATGTAGCTCCATTTCGCTCCAGCTTGGGTGAGACTATAATTTATAGACAAACCAATCAGGTACAAGATAACAGCTCTCGGATTTTGGAGCGACATTCATTCATTCATGTGGGTAAATAGTCTTTAGGTATTATGCTTATGTCAATTCGTGATAAAAACCCTAGATCTCATTCCTAACCTTAACCATCAACTGTAAATCATAATTCCAGTTCCTCACTCTGGTTTATAATCCTCATCTAATCCTAGTTATTAGGTGAACCCACTTCAGGTCACTTTAACGTCACTCAAAGGTTGTTCATTAATTGGTTTTCCACACCGATGTCTTCATTCCCTAAGTGGATAGTTATGCCATTCATTTGATTGTGATCATTGATTCATGAATTGCTTTGATTGGTTTGGAATTCTTATGGAATGTGTATTAATGAATGTGTGGAGTAAAGCCTGATAATTATCCGATTGGTAACAATATTGTTAGCTAAAATAGGTTGTACTGATTAGTGTACATTGCGCTGTGTGGTACTGATGTCGACAGATATAAGTAGTATATATCATCAGACGAATGTGAAATGCCTGCCGGCAGAACACTAAGAAGATCAAAGAAACGAGAACAAGAACAGAGGAGTCTGAGACGATTGGTTGACATTTTGCAAATGAAGTATTTACTGTATGATTCTCAGATTTTACAAAGATGTTCTACGACTTTGCGTTCAAATACATTCGATTGTCCCCACTTGTGTGTTCTCATTCACTACATACATCACAGTTCATACCTCAAATAGTTAACATGATAGAAAGAAACAGCTATCCAGAGTTCTATCATTCTCAATAGTATAAGTCATTGATATCGATTCATGAAAATATTCATGAACAAATTTCTGGATGGGATCGACGTATGATCACATGTAGGTATGATATTAAGACCTTGATAAAGTTTACTCGAAGTTAGGATCAAATCAGTTTATATTGTTTAATAATAGAATCATATCAGTGTAGGAATTGTGGATAATTTTCATGCGCTTATCAGTAACTAATAACTTTGAAAGGAACTCCCTGAAGTTTTGATGAGTAGTAGAAGTCAGTGAAGTTAACCTGTGTTGGGTGTGAGAAAGTTACTAACCCAAGATAATGGACTATCGTTACTTAATATCGTAAATTCATTGAAGTTAGATTTGTACACCACAGGTTGACGACTCAGTGGTATAGTGGCTGGACGTTCACATGCGAGACTGTAGGTCTTGAAACCTATCCCTGATGGTGGGGTTGTAGATGTGCGCTATCTATGTGTCCAATGCAATGACAAAGCGTCCGTTCAGTGGTTCGAAGCTTACAACGGTAATCTGACTTACATAGCTATGTGATTTCTGTGTAATTTAAATGTTATGTACATCTTTTTCGTCTTATTTTTAATTCACCTATGAATTATTCTCCTTTCACGTGAATTTTTTGTTTCAATCACTCGGACATTTCCTTCATCACATATTTTATTCACATGACTAGATTATTATCATGATTGATAAGATTATTATCTTATTTAACCAGATCTATATTTATTAGGCCGGTTGCAACTTAACATTCAAGAGCTAGTTCGAGGAGTTCTAGTAAGTAGTTATGACCAGTGGAGTTCAACTGTGTTTGTTATGAGGCAGTTAGTCACTGAAGACAATGGTAAACCGTCACGGAATATCGTGAAATGGTGGAAGTTAGAAATTAAAATCTTTAGATGCCGGCTTAGTGGTCTAGAGGTTAAGTGTTCGCGAACGAGACTGAAGATCTTAGGTTAGAGTTCCGTTCGGTGCGGGATCATGGATGTGCAATGATGAGGAGTCCCATACTGACCAAATGGCCGTTCAGTACTTCCAGGTTTCACAGGGTAATCTAGCTTAAATCGACTAATGAATTTAACTACTTAATAAGCAATTTTCCTCCCTTTTTTTCTAAAATATATTTTTCAATTTACAAATAATCTATTTCGGATGTTGTAGAGGCTGGCGCTATGTCAAGCCCAAATAGGTTATTCTAGCTTTTGAAGAGTAAATTATTCATTCTCCACAAGCCACAGTTTGACCCTGTCAATGAATCGTTTCTTAACCCTGAATGTTTTTATTTGATCATATATGTGTTAGTCGCTAACCTCATTCATTATGTGTCTGTAATTTATAGATATTGAGTTACTCTTTATAAAATGGAGTTGACTAACTCACCTTCTCCACCGCGTATCATTTCGTTTCTCATTGCTCTCTCCTCTTTGCTTTCATCGCTACGTTTTTCTTCTTATCTGTTTGGATCCACGATTGTTTGGAGTATACATATTCGAAGTCTATTCTGGTATTTGACTTATTTAATTCCACTCTTGAATAAAGTGATTCAAGTGGATGGTTATATACGAGGGTAGTTGGTATGTTATTAGTTGGGTTAGTACCGACAAAGATACGTATATCTGTATGATAAGTGGAATTTTTAATACTAGTTCATGCGCACTAAATCAGTTTGTTCTCATAAGTTCGTCCGTCATTTGCTGTCCTCGAAAGTTTTTATATTGTTATGTTTTCTTTTGAAATTCTTGTTGAATGCTTTGTTTAATTAACCTTTGACAGTTTGATCAATCGATCTTTCCTATTTCTTTCGATATATCTGACTGATATCTGTATATCTATTGATTATTGAACAATATGAATGTGTTGATTATAATGCCTATAGCTACAATAAAAAAGTCAATTCATGACACGATAGTTCAAAGAACTCGACCCTATCCCTACATACTAACGGAAAAAGTTTGACCTTGAAACAAACCTAAACATGATGATACAATATTTAAAGGATGAATTGGTAAGGTAGCCCTTCTTTAAGCGGGATTCATTTATCTTTATGGCTGAATAGTATTTTTACAGTATAGCTGGTATCAGTATGTGTTGAAACCCTAATCTTAATCTGAAAGATTGTGGAAACCAACAAAAATCTTATTGTACTTTTTTAACTGTTGGAAAAGATGTATAATTTATATACATAAAGACAAGTCTATAAGTTTTCGGTCTTTCTGTTTACAAACATAGTAATAGATTCCTTACTTGAAACCGAATACAGATAATCATTACTAATGAAGTTTAAGTATTTGTTAAGTATTATGGTCAGTCAGTCAGTCAGTTACAACGTAGGACCAGACACGTATATGCTTCGGTTCAAGTTGACATACCACATTAGCACAGCAAGATAAACATCGAATTCATAGAAATAGTTAATTCAATAGTGGTAATATATAGAAGAAAGATTCCATATAAGAATATAGTACAGGAAGATAGAAATAGTTCGCTGAAAGAAAGTTATAAAGTAATTTTAATCTCATGGTTTCAAAGAATACAAAGAGTGTATATACCAACGTTTGTTATATTAACATTATAATTCAGTCAATCTGCCAGGAGGCAAGTTATGTTATTATGCAATCGTAACACTTTACATCGATATTTTAGAAAGCTTCATCGCGTTCTGATTGGCTGGAAACTCTTAGGCTCATTTAGGGCCTCTGGAATTTCTTTTCGCAATTCTCGGAAGCCATCTCAACATTATTGATAAGTTGTTTGTGAATAAATCAGTCCATATTTACATCCTTCTTTTGTTGTTTACATCGACAAACTTATCTTATTCCGTTGTAATAAGTAGCAGATAGATGTATTTCGCAACCATAGCAAACAGTTTTGAGTATAGAAGAAAATTAGTATTTAGTTAAAGTGACAAACATTACAAATTAGTCTTGTTACAAAACATTACAAGTTTCAATGAAAAGTCATGAGTAGTATATTTCAACACTTTAAAAAATTTGATCATTCTACTAAATAATATGGTTTGATAAGGTCTAGTTTGCTTGTCTATAAACCAAGTATGTATGATATATACGATTCATACAGTTGAGGCTTATATTTATATTCTGAACTGAATGGGCTGGAATAGGTGAAGACTAATAAGGATTTAGAGTTGACTCAAGGCTTCTAGTACTGATTGACCTGAAATTAGTTTAGCACAGGAACAAGGTCATTAAAGTCACATATAAAATATAACACTTACAAAATTTATTTCCCTAATGAAAACACAATTGATTACTGATTATTTTAGTAAGACAACAAAGCATAGTTATATATATATATAGTTATATATATATATATATATATATATATATATATATATATATATATATATATATATATATATATATAATAGATTTAATAGTTGAGATCATGAGTCATTTGAAACTAGATCACGTTGGGCAACCTGGAAGAACTGGACAACTGTTTCGTCCTATTGTGGAACACCTCAGCAGTACTCATCCACGATTCCGGTTGGCAAGATTCGAACTCAATGACCTATCGATCTTATGCACTAGCGCTTAACCATTAGACCATTGAATGATTTGCTAAATTTCATAGGTTAATTCAAGTTAGACATTAATATCATTGGATAGCGGCTTATCATTGTAGGATATTAATAAATAGGAAAATAATTAAGATAAATTTTACAATCATCAATCAATTATAATGAAACATAGAACTGTTATATATATATATAGCTAGCAACAAAACAAAGCCATTATTAAAAATGAAAGTGAGTATGTATGTGTATGTGTATGTGTATGTGTATGTGTATGTGTATGTATGTATGTATATTGTAATGGATTCAATTTTTGTTTTAACCAGAAAACTACGTCACTTGTCTCATTCAAATTTTCATTGTTCAAACTTTGATTGATCTCTATGTACATGTTTATTTTGTTTTCATATAAATTAGATTTAATTCCCTTTTCTCTATTTAATACAGAGTAATATAGATAAGACTATAGAATAAAGATGATTAGTAAAACTATAATCAGATTTAAAATAATAGATCATGGATATTTGGCTTTGAAATTTATTTATCTATTTGGTTAAATAAAGAGTTTAGCATTATAGTTGATGTCAATTGATGACGCTAACTATCAACTGTAAATGATCATTGTTATTCTTCACACAGATAGGTGAACATTCTCAAGGGAACTTTACCATCGTGCAAAGGTTGGAAACTAGGAGTTTCTAATACGAACTAATATCAGCTGTGATGAAAGAATACTTTGTACTCATATGGATAAGTACATTTTATGTATAAATTTCAGGAGTGATATTTTTAATTTTATTGATTTGTCTTGAGATTTTAGTTCTATAACAATATGTTATAGTAAATTAGTTACTTACTTACTCTTGTTACGACTCGTGGAAGAGCGTAGGCCATTCAAAAGCATTGTTTATCAAACTCTATCCTGGGCAATCCTTTCTAGTTGTTTCTAGTTGCCATTCATTCTTTTTATGTCTTCTTCCCATTCTCAAAGAAATGTGTTCTTTGGTATTTCTGTTTTTCATTTCACTTATGGATTTCAAGATAGTGCTTGCCTTGTGATTCAGTTTGATGATTTATTCAATGTGTGTCCTATCCACTTTCAACGTCTTTTCCTAATGTTCTCTTCAGCTGGGATCTACTTTGATCTTTCCCATAGGAGGCTGTTGCAGATGGTATTCGGCCAACAGACATTGATTATCTTATGTACGCGATTGCTTATAAACACTTTTAAACTTTTGATAATGGCTATAGTAGTTCTCCATGTTTCAGCTCCATACAGTAGGACTGTCTTGGTGTTTGTATTGAAGATTGTGACTATGATATTGGTTGACAGTTGTTTCAAGTTCCATGTGTTCTTCAACTTACTTTACCAATCCTTGCCTTTAAGTCTGCATCGGATCCTCTTTGTTCATAGATGATGCTTCCCAGGTATGTGAAAGATTTTTATTCTACCTATCATATCAAAAAAGTTGATACAAGATTGTTTGAGGATATGCTGGAATTACTTGAACTTCAATCGCTGAGATTATTTCATATTGAAATTTAGCAAATACTATTTAACATTTCGTTCAGAAAAACAAATTTTTTATCCTTATTTTACTCTATCATTTTGTGTTATACGTTGCTAGGCCTGATTACATAATGGTGTTTTTGATTGACCTTCAATAGTTTTTGATTAAAGGTGGAGTTAGTTATTCACCGAAAAAATGGATGAAGGGTTACACAAGATCATGAATCTAGTGAAGATAGATATCAACACCGTTAGATGCCATCTCAGTGGTTCAGAGGTTAAGCGTTAGTATACGGTACGAGTCCCTTTGGTTCAGGAACATGGATACGCACTGTTAAGTTGTCCCATACTAGGAATAAACAACCGTGCTTTTAGGTTTCCAATGGTAGTCCAACATTGATCCATTCATGATCTCAATAGTAAACACATTCAATTGAGTAGGTAGATAGTATATTGTTTGAGTTCTATGTTTTTGTTACAAATTTATTCAGAATATGAGGATTGTAATAATCAATGTGATCAAGGTTTGAAGTTTCATTTTATTTCAGATTCACTAACTGAAAATACTTGTTCTATGTGTTGACTTTCACAGCTGGTCACTAACACAATGTTTTTCGCCTCAAACACAAAAGTAATTTAATTTATTCAAATTATGAAAAAATCAATATTAGACCACTACTGAAAACCTGGAAGTAATGGACAGCCGTTTCTTCCTGGTATGGAACTACTCGACAGTATATGTATCCATGATCCGGCATATAGGAATCAAACATAGGACCTTCAGTCATTCTTTAGGAGCCTTAACCTGTAGAAGGGGTTTTTATGGATATTATATTAATTTCAATAGTTGAGTTCATGAGTCAACTAAAGCTAGACCACCATGGAAAACCTAGAAACATTAGACAGCTGTTTCGTCCTAGTTTGGACTCTTCAACAGTGTTCATTCACGATCTCGCCTCGGATTTATTTATCATTATTATTACTTTTGGCTTTATTCAATATTATATTTTTGGCACAATATAGAATTCTCAGCATAAAGTATTTCAGCGAGTTTCCGTTTCTTATTTCTTCATCGATACAGATGAATGATCACTAATTAGATATTAGCAGTTCAGGAATCGACATCTGATTAACGTATATTCTTTTCGATGCATATTGCCTGCCGACCATCATGATGTCGCTGATTAGGCCCTTTGTAACTTGCACAACCGAATATCTTCAACTTTTAACAAGTTCACCCAAATAGATTATGAGATTAACAGACATGATGTTTTTTTAAAAAAAAAAAGAAACCAAATATCCAGATGGAAGGAACAGGTAGCCTAAATATTCAAACAAGTCACCTGGAATTCTTGCAATAAACCTATAATACTTACAGTACATTCATTCATTCATTGTTTAAACTAAGATTAGATTTCAGTATATATGCTTATTCAATAATTTTCATAAAACTATGTATATTACATAATACGAAGAGGAAATAGATTACTTTCTTCTAATAACATCTTTTATCAATGAAATTTTATGATTAACAGATTTCCATTTGGAATTTACTCAGTTTTCTACTACGACAACAACATCTACTACTACTACTGCTACTACTACTACTACTACTACTACTACCCCCACTAATACTACCACCACCACCACTACTTTTACTACTACCACCCCCACTACTAATATCTTTTTTTCTTCTGTTTTTATCAATTCAGGTTTAGTCCGGAAATGGAATAGAAACCAAATAAAAATGAAACAAATTAGTTAAATGAAAAACAAAAAGAAAATAATAATTACAATTTAAAAGTCCATTTCTTTTTATATTTTTTGTTTGTTTGTTTTGTTTTGTTTTAATGTCTAGTCAATTTACATTCATGATAAGGATTCCAAAAAAAAACAAACGAAAAAACAGACCGTTAATCTAATGTATTTAGATAAACATGAAAACTAATAACTAATGTTGATATGCAAAAATGGATAATGGTTAGTAGTGAAATTCAGGATAAGCATTTTGTCCTATTTGGAACTCGTCAACTGAACTGATCAATTACAGTCTTAAACATCAATGAGAAGGTTCAAATAGATAATACCGAATGAATTGAACGTCAATATGTTACCTATAGTTATTTATATTATGAAAATATATTTATACATTACAATAATGTAACCAATAATTGAATGCTAACACAGTGATCTAGAGGTTGAATGTTCGTGAGGAAAACCTAAGGTCTTAGGTTTGAGTCCCAAATACAAGATTGTGGATCCTTACTGCCGTACTAGAACGAAATGACTATTCAGTACTTTTAGGTTTTCAATAGTGGTCTAGTTTAGATCGACTCATGTAATAAACTACTTAGATAATACATTTGTCTAATTCTTATTAATGATTAAACTTGATGTAACATGTTAAAATATAACTAGTCAGTTCAGTAAGTTAATAAACACCATAGCATTAAGTATTATACGTTTAGATCCTATACACTACAGGTATGTTTTATTCATAAGTGCCATTTGGCAAGAAATCTAATATTAAGCATTTGTTAACTTCAATCCTGTACATCTAGTTCAATGATCTTTATTGAATCTAATACGAGATGAATGTAACCCAATTGAAGACCGCTTAAATGATTAGATACTATTTAAATCAGTTTGTCTATGTATTTACTATTGCATAGGATGAATGATCATTTGCTCAAATGATTATTTTGAACCTTGAGAGAGTTGTAATTCATTGGAAATAATCCAAATAATTGTGGTCATTTTAAGTCCTTCAAATTATCTGTCATTTTCTATAAGTTATAAGGGATTTGTTATTGCAAATGTTATATCCTGATGAGCATAATGAATGCTAACTGTTGGGAACTATTTCTGGACTAATACTATACATATATTCTTATTACATAACTATTGAGTAGCTAAACTATTTGCATATTCATGTGCCTCTTATTATAAGCTTCATTTTCACCTATAAATTATTATTATGCGATTCACCATTCTTGAGTTATGCCAAGTCTATCAATTACTATCTCCATTATTCACAGTCACATTTGGCTAAATCCTGAACAAATGTTGTTTCCTATTTTATTGTACGATGTGGTCTGTCTGGTTGGTATATAAATCCAGTGTGTTTGAAATACATGATTCATATCACAGAGGCTGAGATTGGTGTTCTGGACTCGAACAGGCAGGTCTAAGCAGGTCTGATCGATAAATCACTGTTATCCAATTGGTGGTATCATTACGTTATATTAATTGATAGGAGCACAATTTATAACAGTAAATGAATCATCAAATATATTTTCGTCTTGTAAATAGCTCGCAACTTATTATGATAATATCTATGAAAGAATATACATGAAAATATTCTAGTGGTTAGCATATTCTGTCAGTATATTCTCTATTCTTTAAAGGAACTAGAAAAGAATACTTTGAAATTCATCAGTCGAAGAATATTATTGGTGTTTAGAACTGTTATCGATCAGTCTGTGTTTGGTATATATGTATCCTGTGGAGATTGACTCGACATTGCCATTATTCCACAAACATTATAAACAGAGTTGGATGATGGCTTTGAGTTGAATAGAGAATGACGTCTCATCTAAATGTACCTGAATTTCATCCCAGGACTTAAACACAGTACATTTTCTCTCAAATATCACAGCCTTATCCAATTAGCTATTGAGTTCAGATAGTCATTAGCTTGTGTAATGTGGTAAAGGTTAATTATGAAGCTGTTTTATTTTGAAGCAAGACTAATTTTGCCTTTCATATGACTGTTTACAGTGATTGTGAGATACTCCTGGCTTCTACTTATCACAATGGGATAAGGTACGTTTGTCGATGTAAATAAGAAAAGAAGAATGTAAATGGGGATTGATTTATTCACTAATCACATATCAATGTGATATTCAGAATATGTCTATAGTAATAAATCACATATTATTTAAAATTTTTGACGATCAAGGTGTATCATACCAGCGTTAAACCGTCAAACTTACTTCACGGTAATCTGAGATCAATTAAATGTTTCTGGAAGGCACTAACACGAACCTATATTGATTCAACTAGAGAACCACTTAAACGTTGTGAACTTAATTGTATAGATGTTATTCAATTTTGATTAATTGAACTAGAACGCAACATATCTATGAAAAGCCACTTGTTATTTGAACTGTCACTAGATGAATGTAAACAATTCAAGGATTATGTTACGAATGTCACTAAACAAACACAATCAGATAAAGCTAAACATAAACATCTAGAAACATTGCGTTATGTAGATGTAATCAGGAAGTTTCTTGAACATTCCGAAAAGTTTGTATTTAATCACTTTCATCAATCCGAATGTAAGCCTTATCATTGGGTCCTAAATTGTTTTGTAGCATTTTTCAAAATCAGTAGATTTCATACGGAAATACAATTTACAAATCTAATCAATCAAATTCATGATCTTGTGCCGATATCCTCACAAAATATTCAGCATTTTAAATTCACATTACTAGACTGTTGCCATGGATAGATTAACATACAAATTAGTAAGTATAGCTTATTAACTAAGAATCATATGGATCAGTTAATGTTCCTAAAGAGAACTAAGGATTTTGAAAAGAGCAAGAAGAAAGATAAACACTTATATCTTCTGGGTGATGGCTTTCGTAGTTCTCCAGGTTTCCGCCCTATACAGTAGAACTGTTTTGACATTTGTATTGAAAATTCTGACTTAAGTGTTGGGTGATAAACCGTTGTTTTTAGTTCCGGATATTCTTCAATTGTAGGTGTGCTGCTCTTGCTTCGCCGATCTACGCTTTCACATCTACATCAGATCCACCGTGTTCATCAATGATGCTGCCCAGATATGTAAAGGTTTTTATATATTCCAAATCTTCTCCTTCAAGTGTGATTCGATTGTTGCATGATGTGTTGTGTCGGGGAATCATGCTTTTCCATTTGTGTATTTTGAGACCTACTGCTGCTAAGACTACTGTTACACTGTTCACCATCTCCTGCATTTCTTGTTGCGTGTGTGATAGAAGAGCCAGATCATCTAGGTCGTCCAGCTGCATTCTAGCTGTACACTGTATCCAATGGTTCTCTTCAGATGTTGACGTCTTCATGATTCAGTCGATCACCAGGAGAAAGAGAAAGAGTGACAGTAAGATACATCGAATATAATTGAGCTAAATATGTCATGTGATAATGATAACATACCCATATGAGTGAAAGGAATGAAGTGACTTTGGAGTAAATCTTTCATATTTCAAGAAACGACAATGAAATAAGTAAATGCAACAAGACATCTCGTATTTTACGACATAGTAAACTTGTGAATCCTGAAGGAAAACAGTAAGACCAAGACACGCACTGAGGTAGGAATAAGAAATAGACATCAAAAGAATGAGTAGCAACTTGGAAAAATGGAACGAACAGCTCAGGATGGAGTTCGATGGAGAACGCTAGTACATAGCCTATGCTCCTCCATGATAAGTAACAGGCATAAGTAAGTAAATAAATAATAATCAGTAGAAAAGTGTCACTGTAGCATTTTAATATAAAAGTGATCAACATAATGATTGTTGCTTAGTGAACTTTCAAAGATCAACCCCTTACATGTAAACTATAAGTTACTCTGAAAGTGTCGTCTTAATTGTAACTAGCGATCGAAGTTGATTGATGTACAGTTCGTTTCTTATAACTTGTGAAACCTATTTGTATCAATATTGTGTCTTTATTAATAATGGAATCCAGTCAATTACATTGTAATGTGGTTGTTAATCAAAATGATTTGATCTCCAAGTTAAAATTAATATTTGGTAAGCTATGTACTATATTTCATGTTAGTTAGTGTGAATCATGAAGATATGTCTGTGATATTTATAGAATTGATGTTCCTAATCTAAAATGAACTCATGTTACCAACGTTACCAAGTGAGTGTTCTGTGTGACTGAATTTTTGTAAGGCGACATTGTTTACAATCACTTAGTTTATAAAGATAAAGTCAAGACATTCAAAATAACTATAATGATAAAAATGATTAGGTGATATTCAAATTCATCTGATAGAATCAATCCATCAAAATATCAATATTAAACTAAATACAAGTACTTTTCAATACAAAACTGATTTTCATTGGTTAATACATTGATAAAGAAAAAAGTTAAATAAATCTATATTTCATTCTAATTTATACTTTCTTTCATTATTTCATATTGTTTATTTGAATCGAATTGAAGCTAATTAGAATAACGTGATAATGTTTAAAGTAAACGATACTGGGTTCGAGTCCCGAAGTAAATATCCATTGTGTAAAGCAGATACATTTAGTCGACAAGTCCCAGATATGGTAAAACACGCATCAGTAACAATATATAGATCTCATCAATAAAATTAAGTATAAATTAATAAGTATCTTATTACAAAATGTAATTGTTATATAATTAAGTAATTTGATGATAGATTTCAATTGTATTCAATTAAATGATATAGATGTCTCTTTTCGAAAAGACAAAAAAAAAAAAAGAAAGAAAAACCCAACTGTATTTAGTTAAATTGATTGATGTATAGTTTACCTATAATAATTGAATTGTAGTCAATTCAATGATTTCTAATTGATAAATGTGTTTTGTTTTTCTTTATTTTAAATGTTAAGAAAAAACGATGGGGGAGGGAAATGGTAAATAGAAACGAAACGTTTTATCAGCTAAACCATTCATAATTAAAATGGTTAGAGACAAATGATTTAGTAAAACATAAACAACAACAATAACAATAACACCGGATACAGTGTTCATCAGGAAGGTGTATCTGTACTCTTGATGAGACTAAAGTTCATTTGAGGGATTGAATCATGTATCAACATGTTATACGATCTGAGATGTTACCGTTTAGTTGTAAGAGCCTTAACTGATCTTCTATAGGATTAAGATGTTTTTAAAATTAATTGATTATTGAGTAGTAACCATTATTTTTTGTCTGGTCCCTTTATTGTTGATCGAACTCTATTCATCGACTAAAATAAGGACACTAATTTACTGTTTAATACAAGCTGAATTTCACTTAAAATAGAAACATTATGTATTTTATTTATTTTAATTTATTTTAACACATAGATATTGGTACAAAGAGGGCACCAAATACATATGCGCCACACAAATCTCAATTGATTTGTGTGAGGGCTGTGATACTACCCGGGTGCCAAAACCGAAGCAGGTGGTTTTCTTAAGGGGTCACACCCCGAGCCTTCGACCTGAACGTCTGACCCATAAGGCAGTGGAGCATCGTGAGGAGATGCAGTCCCATGGTAGCCGGTGACCAACGATTGGTTCATACGCCATTTGTTCCTTCAGGACACTGGAGCCCATGTGCACCATTGGTTTGGGATCCGGTTAAAGCGCCAGACATTCGCTTTTCGTCCTTTCATTTTCATAAACAACACCCGTAGTGCGAGAAGGCAGTGAGTAGGACTTCCCTGGCAGAGGCTATATACGCGTGGCCATGTGAGAGCATTTCGAGAGAGAGAGAGAGCGGACTCTCCCCACTCTCGGCCGTACCAGGGCATTTGGGGGCTGCCTGGGTATGATATTGAGTTATCTAGGTAAGTGGTCACATTACTCAGTTAATAGAATTCGATCAAAATTAGAAACTAGAAGAACACGAAATCGGTTACTCATTAGTGGTCAATCAACGCAAAAAGCTGATTCATCTAGGTTGTCAATATCCAATATGATAGCATCGTGGCAACATATAGCTGAATGGCACATGTTGGCATTGTGTTGGAAGTCAAAGTTCATATAATATGGTAAGTACATGATGCTGATGAATACAAACTAGAAAGAAACCTAGATCTACAGTATCCAATCAACATTCTATGTCATAATCTATTGTATTTAATATAACATTCACGGGGTTATCTTAAACATTGGAAAATCGTACTTTTCAATAATCATTTAAGTCTTTTATAATCAAAACGTTTTACGGATAACCATTGTCTTTGCAAATATTATATTATGGGTAACTTACGAGAGCAATTAATGGACTAATATTTTACATACTTTCTTATTGTATAACTATTCAGTAATAATAGATTTTCTATATCTATATTCCTCTTATTACAAGTTTTATTTTGACCTATAGACTATTATTATATCTCAATTGTTGAAATCATGAGTCATTTGAAGCTAGACCACCATGGAAAACCTGAAAGCACTGAATGGCCGTTTCGTTCTATTGTGGGATTCACCAGTGCTCATCCACGATCCTTCCTCCCGGGATCCGAACCCAGGACCTACTGGTTTCGCTCTCAAGCACTTAACCACTAGACCACTGAGCCGACATCCAACGGTGTTAGTGTCTAACTTCAACTAATCCACGAAATTGAGCGACACATCCACCATTGTCTTCAATGAGTTACTATCTCACAGCTGACCCGGTTGAACTCCACTGGTCACTGCTTATCACTAGAACTCCAGGATATAGATCTTGAAGCCAGTCACTAGTGAGCATATATTGATTATTATTAGAAGGTTTTGTGGAGATTCATGATCTCAACAATTGAAATTACTTAAATATTCACAAAACCTTCTGATAATATTATTATATCATTTATACCCAGTATGTTAATTACAGTCTCTCACAGTCACAGCCACGTTTTGGCTTGATAATGTACAAATCGTATCTGCTAATTTATGGTGTAATGTGATCTGTTTGCTTTGTATATAAACCTAGTATATTTAAAATATACGATTCATATCGCGGAGTCCAAGATTCGTATTCTGGACTCAAAAAGACAAAGCTTGTCACATAGAATAACCGATAAAGACTCTAGACTGCTCATACCGGTCGATAGGTCGTTGGTTTGGCATAGTGTTATAATTGTATAAATTGTATACTGGTTAGCGGGTAAATCATGTAATAAACTAACTGAGCGAAAATCCCTTGGTTTATTACAGAGATAAACGTAACATAACCTCAATAAATCTTCAGTTAATTCAATATGCAGTCAGAATATAACCAAGCACACACACACACAGTCTATGGAAAAGAAAACAATTATGCTATAAAGTATAAACGGCTTTCACATATAAAGATCATTGAAGTCCTCTGCAGTTTAATTTAATTCATCAGAGTCAGTATTTAAATGGTATAATACTAGTTACTAATAAGAACAACGATTGTACCGTTCAATCATTTAATAGTTTTCAACAATTTCTTAATGAGTATATATTTGTGAAAGTGATTAATTCAATGTTTTTATAAAAATGGATTCATATACTATAATATCAAGAACCATCAACAAGTAGGTAGAAGTATTTATAAATAGTTGTCTACTCAAGATACTCAATATCCAATAGACGGATATTATCAGCAACAGCCTTCTATGGGAGAGAACAAACCAGCTTCCAGTTGAAGAGGAAATTAAGAAAAGACAATGCAAATGAATAGAATATATATTATGCAAATCATTAAACTGTATCACGAAGCAAGTCCTATCTTGGAATCATGAAAGTAAACGGAAAAGAGGAAGACCAACGAACACATTATGTCGGGAAACAGAAACAGATATGAAAAGGATTGAATGACAACTGGAATGAACTAAAAAAGATTGCCGAGGACAGGCTTGGATGGAGAGTGCTGTTAGTCGGCCTATACTCCTCTACGAGGAGTAAGTGGCGTAAGTAAGCAAGTAAGTAATGATATCAAGAAAAACAATAATTGTTGCATACGGAAAGTATGGCGGCTCTCTAACATTCACAGGGTGTAAAGATATGTTCAATACATCCAAAGTCATCATGAAAATCTGTCAATATGCACCATCGGTTTGGAATTAGTTTCATTCGATTATCCTTATCTGATTCATCGTGTGGTTTGAGCTACTTATATCCACATAAGTAGTATATAACGATGTTTATGTATAGAATGTATTTCGGTAGAAGATCGAGAAGGAAACAATGGGAATGAAAAGCAAGTCGTATGAAAATGCAAGAACAATGAAATCTGAGATAATGAACTGATATTCTCAAAAGGAACAGTGAAGTTTGAGACGATGGATTGATGTCTTGCAAATTAACTTTTACTATCTGGTCCTCAGATTTTAGTGAGATGCTCTGTAATTTCGTGTTAAATACATTCGATTTTCCCCACTCATGTTCTTGTTCACTACAATACATTATAGATGAAATCATATGTGCACAGATCAAATCCCAACACTACGGATCATTGTTGAATAATCAATTGAATGGAACTAACCACTATACATCAACTTTATTGACTGACTATGAAATGACGTTTAACAGTGTGGATAGGAGAACATTATGGAAACTTCTTCAACACTATAGTGTACCCTAGAAAATCATCAACATTATACAGAACTGATGTGACTAACTACACCCTAAAATCATGCGTGGAGAACTTGTTTTAAAACAAAAAGTGGAAAACTTTAATTTCTAAAACCTTTACATGGATACATATTTTAAACTCAATAGCTAAGGCTGTTAAAATATTAATAATAAGATAACTCAAATCATTACAAATTGAATTAAAATTCGTACCCATTAAACAAATGAATGGCAAAATGGAAATAAGTAGCTAAGTAGAGAGTAAGTTAATTATCAGTATAGGGGTTGTGGAAATTGTTAAGTTTTGATTGAGATCATGAACCGATTGATGTTAGATCACCATTGAAAACTTGAAAGCACTGGGCGGCGGTCTCGTTCTATTGTAGGACTCTTCAGTAGTGCACATCCATGGTCTCATGGGCGGGATTCCAACCCAGAGACTTCAGTCTCGCGCGCAAACGCATAACCTACTGGACCACTGAGCCGGTATCCAATGGTGTTAATGTCGTGGTTTCGTTGAGGTTATACATTCACATCATTGGATACCAGCTCAGTGGTCCAGTAGGTTAAGCGTTCTCGCACGAGACTTCAGATTTTGAGTTGAAATCCCGCCATCGGGATCGTAGATGAGAACTGCTGAGAAGTTCCACAATAGGACGAAACAGCTGTTCAGTGCTTCTTGGTCTTTGATGTTGGTCTAACATCAATCGGTTCACGATCTTAAGTTAATTGTTTGTAACAAATGAGCATTAGGTTTGAGTGTTGGAGTGTAATATCAACTCTAAAGTTTAGGCTTATCTATTTGACAAGTCCAAAAAAAAAAGAAAGAATAGAAATGAGCATCGAATCAGAATAGAATAGTTGCTATACCAAAAAAAATTCAATTAATTCTAAACATTTAAACAATATAATCACTAGGGAAATATACTTAGTTACCAATATCAAACACTATACTATTTAAATTATTAGTAAATAACGAATATGAGATAATAATCAATAATTATGTCATTGATAATTTCTTCTTTTTTTCTTTAACAAAGTTAATTACCTGTCTATGAACACTTAGATCCTTTAGATAAATAAGTTACATAACGAAGTAGCATCATCTTGACATAAATCATTCTGTTGGTTTTGTTTTGTTTTTGTTTTCAATATCTATCCCATTATGAACATAGAAATTTTGTTGAAAATATAAAACAGAATGAGGATTTGTGTAGATTGTAACAAAAACCTACTATGGGAGAGAATAAGTCAGATTCCACTGGAGGGAGAAATCAGGAAAAAGTGCTAGAAGTGGATAGGACACACATTGTAGAAAACATCCAACTGCGTCACAAAACAAGCACTTACATGTAACCCTCAAGGTCACAGAAGAAGAGGAAGACCAAAGAACACATTACGTCAAGAAATGGAGATAGATATGAGAAGAATGAACAAATGTTGGATAGAACTAAAAGGGAAGGCTCAGGAAATACTGTGTTGGAGAATGGTTGTCGGCGGCGTATGCTCCATTGGGAGTAACAGGCGTAAGTAAGTAGTAATTTTTAATAGTTGAATTCATGAGTTGATCCAAGTTCGATCACTACTGTAAACCTGGAATTACTGGACGGTTGTTTCTCCTTAATATGGGGTTCCATAGTAGTACGTATGCATGATCCTCCATGTGGGTCTCGAACTTAGGACATTCAGTTTTACACAAGAACGCATAACCTTTAGATCACTGAGCTGACAGTACATTGTTTACTTATCATTATGCAGTATTTTTGAAGTATTTGTCCAATATTCAATCTCATGGAAAATAATATTTAGAGTGGAACACAGAATTTACAGTAGATCCAATATTGAGCAGCGACCAATCTGATGTTCTGAAGTCCTTTTTTGATGATGAAATTCAGCCAATTTATCCACTACTCTAAATGACTAGACAAAGGGTACATCATTTGAGATGTTAGGTGGTTGGATCAACCAATTGTAGATATCTTAGTCTAAGAGGGGGTTACCTTTGCCGCGGATAGCCCATTAGTTTTTTCGGCTAGGTGATGTGGAGCTCAGATGCCACATGGTTACACTCGATATTATGAAAGTACCACGTTAACAAGTATCCAATGTTCAGTTATAATACAACTCTTATTAGGCCAATATATTACTACAAAATAGGCCGTATGATTGAAGCACAGAAATTCTTATTCTATACTATGGACTTTCATATTTCTTAATTTAGAATTATGGTTTTATAACATATAGACATTATTAATATATGATCTATCGTTATAACTACATGTCAACATGCCAAACATTACTTACTTACTTACGCCTGTTACTCCTCGTGGAGAAACATAGACCGCCCACCAGCATTCTCCATCCAACTCTGTCCTGGACAATCCTTTCCAGCTCTTTCTATTTGTTATTCACCCTTTTCACATCTGATTCTATTTCCCAACTTAATGTGTTCGTTGGTCTTCCTCTTTTCCGCTTTCCTTCAAGATTCCAATTTAGGGCTTGCCTTGTAATGCAGTTTGGTGATTTCCGTAATGTATATCCTATCCATTTACATGATAATTATAGTATCACAAAAGCTAGCCACTTATCACTGATCAATTCGATCAGTTGATTTCTTTGAGGTTTATGGAGTTATCACTCTAGGTTTACTACGAACCAAAGGCTCAACACATCATTCTCTATGCTCAGGGTCTGGAGTTTTAACTTGATTCTCTTTCACTTCAAAAAGCTGTCCTACAACGTTAATTCGCAGATTACTGAAAAAATCAAAAGGTTGGAAGTGATCGATGGCAATGCATTTTTGTAGTCTTAAAGGAATCGACCCTAGCTGTATGGTTCAAATATACGTCACCATAGAGACATTCGAAAAGTGACTAACCTCATTTAGGAATGACCACCGTGTAGTAACTAAACCTTCTTGTTGGTCAGATTCTCTTTAACAAGTTGTAATGTGACCACTAATCTAAATTACACGACATTGCCTAACATCAAAATATGGTACACGCGGGATTCGAACATCAATCGGTTCATGATCTCAATCAAAAACTTAATAATCTCCACAACCCCTATGCTGATAATTAACATGTGCTCACTAGTGACTAGCTTCGTGAAGGAATTCTAGGAGTTCCAGTGAGAAGCCGTGACCAGTGGAGCTAATCCGTGTCGGGTAGAATTAGGTAACTACCTCAGTACAGTGGAAGATGGCCGCGTAATTTCTTGGATCGATCCAGCAGGTCAAGCGTTTGCGCGCGAGACTGAAGGCTCTGGGTTGGAATCTCGCTCGCGGGATCGTGGATGCGCACTGTTGAGGAGCTCCACAGTAGGACGAAATGGCCGTCCAGTTGTTCCAGGTTTACGATGGTCGTCTAACATCAATCGGTTTATGATCTCAATCAAAAACATAATAATCTCCACAACCTCTATACTGATAATTTAAATTGATTTTAAATTCACACCTAATCAATAAACGGTAGTCATATTAGCAGTATGCGAACCTTGATACTGATATTCGTTATGCTACACACTAACCATCCAATTGACTAATTGAACAAGAACACAAGAGTGCGAGAAAGTGTATTGAACTACCGAATGGAATGAACAAATACTCATCCATATATATATATATATATATATATATATATATATATATATATATATATATATACCACTTTATCCTTAGGAAATTGACCCATTTTGACCTTAATCAAATGTACTTGATCTTTGTGTCTTTTCTGATTTACTATTCATTGACCATTTCATTAGGCTAATTGGTACTTCATATCAATATTTATACATTAATTGGTTTACATTAGACTACATTAAATTTCATTTGGAAATACCTTACTTACTTACTTACTTACTCCTGTTACTCTCAATGAAGGATAGGCCTCCGACCAGCATTCTACAACCCACTCTGTCCTGGGCTTTCTTTTTTAGTTCCATCCAATTTTTGTTCGTTTTTCTCATGTCTATCTCCATTTCTTGCCGTAATGTGTTCTTTGGTCTTCCTCTCCTCCTTTGGCCTTGAGGATTCCATGTGAGGGCTTGTCTTGTGACGCAGTTCGGTGCTTTCCTCAGTGTGTGTCCTATCCACTTCCAGAACTTCTTCCTGATTTCTTCCTCCACTGGGATCTGATTTGTTATTTCCCATAATAGCTTGTTGCTAATAGTGTCCGGCCAACGGATCTGAAGTATTTTGCGTTGACAACTGTTAATAAACACTTGTATCTTCTGGTGGATGGCTTTCTTCGTTCTCAAGGTTTCCATCCCATAAAGTAGAACTGTCTTGACATTTGTATTGAAAATTCTGGCCTTTATGTTGGTTGGCAGACAGTTGTTTTGAGTTCCAGATGTTCTTCAGTTGTAAATACGCTGCTTTTGATTTGCCGTGCCTTCACATCTACATCAGATCCACCGTGTTCATCGATGATAGTGCCCAGCTATGTAAAGGTTTTTACATCTTCCAAATCTTCTCCATCAATTGTGATTGGATTGGTGCATGCTGTGTTGTATTTGAAAACATTTAACAACTATTAATTTTACACTAAAACTGTGTGGTAATTTTAATTACTTACATACTTATTGAGTTCTTTGGTTATTTTGCTATAGTAACTTAAAATAAACTCTGTACAATAGATGTTTCATTACTTAACACCAATCTAACTTCCTTTACATGAATGTAATTTACCGCAAATTTTCTAGTTGACATTGTTCTTATAGAATTTTAATGATTATTCTTTCATATTTTCTTTCTAGTCGGTTATGAAATATCACTATCGACTAATTTATTTTTGTATCCATACATACTTTCCCCCCCTCCCACACACACATGCGCGTCAGTTTTTTTATAAATTATGAATTATTGTATGCAGTTGCTATGTTTAAGGTACATTTACTGGGAATAGTGGATGAGTATTGTCAGTTTATTTACTTGATGATCATATAGATACAATCAGCTCAGGATGTAAATATTTAAAATGGGGTTGGTCATAATTCAATTCTTAATATCAACAGTTGGAAGATAAAAACTATTTATGTGGATTCAGTAGCTAACACCGTTGGATGCTGGTTCAATGGTTTAGAAGTTAAGCGTTCGCGCGCGTGATCAGAGACCCTTGATTCAAGTTTGATGATCGTGGGTGGTCACTAATGATGAGTCCTGAATTAGGACGAAACCACCGTCCAGTGCTTACAGGTTTTCAGTGGTGGTCTAATATCAATCGGTTCATAATCTCAATCAAAAAAATTCATTAGCTAGCTGGATGTATTGTATGTTTGGAATGAAACGTACTCGATTCATGTCACAGTCTTAATACCAACAATGTGATATAGGTATATCTATTTGACGAGTTCCAGATGAGACGATACGCGCGTCCTGCATTTTGCTGTTAGGCATTATCTGATTTTGCAGAAAAATATCTTGTTTTTTAATTCAAAATAGTGGCATAGATTAATGATCAATAAATTATGATAGCAGTTTAATTCAGGAAGCAAGTTCCCTCCTCTTAAGTACATGTTTACCTATCATTTTTGAAACATGATATTGACATTTAGGCTTAGACTCGAACTAAGTAGCTTTCACTTTAAATTTTGTTAAGTTATCTACTGAGCTACTGAGTCCAGGTATCTATTTGTTTAACGGATATGTTTGTTTATTTATTAGTAAGAGTTCAAATTATTCCGTTACTAATATTCATTATAGAATTCTAATCCATCTTTGTTGACATATTTAGATCCTGTGTTGATAGCCTAAACATACTGACTTTTACCATAAACAATAAAATTGACTTAAATAATAATGGTAATGCTAAATTCATTTTCTCCTAATAACCCCAACAATTATATTTTAGAAATGTCTAGATAAATCCTTAGAAAGAACAATCATTTCAACAGTAAATAAATTGAATGGATGCCAGATCAGTACTCTAGAAGTTTACCATTCGTGGACGAGACCGATAATTCTGGGTTGGAGTCATTTTTAATGCAGGATCGTTGATATACACTGATATGTAGTCCTATACTAGGACAAAACAGCCATCCACTGCTTCCAGGTTTTCAATAGTGATCTAGTTTCAATTGACTCATAAATTTAACTATTAAAATTACATATCAAAGAAAATATGAATTTTTATACTTGAGATCATGAATCAATTGAAGCTAGACCACCATGGAAAACTTAGAAGCACTGGATGGCCGTTTCGTCCTATTGTGGCGTTCCTCATCAGTGCGCATTCACGATCTCGTCTTGCAAGACTCGAACCCAGAACCTATCAGTCTCATGAGTGAACGCTTAAACTCTAGACCATTGAACCGAGATCTAGTGGTGTTAATGTTTAACTTCAACGAATTCATAAATATGAATTGTTTTACTGTGCGCAACTCTTTAACTCTCTCTCTCTCTCTCTACATATCAAATCTCTTCTATATTTTAAATTAACTCAAATATTTAAAACAACTAAGCTTTTCAACTGAATTTATCTAAATGTAACTCATATATATTAACTCAAATGTATCAACTGTGTCTGATTAACCGACATTCGGTAAATCATATCAAGTCATTATTATTATTATTATTATTATTGTTATTGGTGATGAGAGATTGTGAGCTGCGTAACCGTCAATATTCCGACATGTCAAATACAAAACAACAACAACAACAACAACAACAACAGCATAGTATCGTTACTACAATGACCAACAGTATGGAATATGTGACTTTTTATAAATTAACGGAAATTTGATGATTACTGTAAAATGTTTCAAATTTATGACATTTATATTATATCAATATGGATTTATAGAGATTTTTGAATTTATTATTGAGATCATTAACTAATTTAATTTAGACAACTGTTTCTTCCTTGTATGTGATTCTTCAGAAGTATACATTAACAACTTTGCAACCAGGAATTAGACCCATGAAATTAAGTCTCGCGCTCAAATGCTTAAACATTAGATTAATGAACTTGGGATCTAATAGTATATAAATCTATCTTTAGTCAATCTGTGATATCATGTGATCATCTTTAATTGTCTTCAATGGGTAACTTTCTTACATCCGATATAGTTGAAATTTGCTCATTTTATGATCTCACAAGTAACAATAATACCAAGTAAATTTAAATTCATCTCATTGCACAAACAAGTGGCTATTTGGACTCAGTAGCTAAGTGAATAATGTAATAATGTTTGAAGCGAATGGTACTATGTTCGAGTCCCAGGGTGAACATCAATTCTGAGAAGCAGGTACATCCAGCTGACGAGTCCCAAATAGGAGGAAACGCGCCTCCTGGATTTCACTCCTAGCCACTATCCATCATTGCTTACAAATAGCATTATGTTTATTTAATAAATTAGTATGATTGTTAAGGAAGAACAAATACTGGAATTTTGGAAGAATAGAAGAATTATGATTAGTTTCTAAACTTAAGAATCATCAGCAAATATAAACGCCATATACAATGGTGGTTATTTGAGCTCAGTAACTCAATAAATTATGCGTTGAATGTTAGAAGAGAAATGTACTTTGGGTTCAAGTGCAGATGTGAACATCAGCACTGGTATGTGGCAGATATATCAGCTTGATGAGTCACAATCATGACAAGACAACAGTCCCGAATCTCACTGATAACCTCATTCATTGTTCTTTAAATTACCTTGCATTATAATAGTTGTATATTTCGGCAATCTTCACAGGGTACACAAATGACATCAACCGAAATTCAGTCTCTACTGGTTAAGTTAAACTATTCCTAATAATGATATCAATTATTGCGAATGATTGTTCCATGTTGGCTGTATGTCCCGTCCCAATCAAATGGGTTAAAATGGAATTGTTAACCCTTTTGACTACACCTTTGCTTAACCACACTGGGAGGTGCTCAAGAGCACGAATGTACAACTTCCTAGAACATTTGCCAATGTAACTTGATTTGAATTGATCGATACAGAAGGAAGTAGCTAGTCTAGGCATTTTATCTTTCAACCTCGGAGTGATTATTGGACATGTGGAAAACATTAGTTGTAGTTTACCTGAATTAATAGTCCTCTGAATTGATCTGCTTAATTTCTAGATACGGTTCAAGGTGAAATGCTAAGACTGAAGTTAAGTAGATCAATTCAAAGGACTATTAATTCAGGTAAACTACAACTAATGTTTTCCACATGTCCAATAATCACTCCGAGGTTGAAAGATAAAATGCTTAGACTAGCTACTTCCTTCTGTATCTGTCAATTCAAATGCTCCTGTGGAATAAGTTATATTGGCAAATGTTCTAGTAATAATATAAATATTAGAAGTGTTAACAAGTAATAAGATAGGCAATCTAATCAACTGATGTTTACAGAAGAAAACAAATAGTCGTATTTAGTAAACATGCCTTTATTTCTCATTATTTCTTTCAATGGAAAAGTCTATTTCATAAAACAATACGGACTAACTCAATGAGTATTTTTTGAATTGATCATTCCTATTATGGGACTCTAGAGATGTGGATCTATAACTGAACTTCGGAGCACTGAATAGCTGTTTCATACCCTACCTGATTAAATACCATTACCTTAAATTACTACTACTCATTCTTACATAATGAACAAACATACTGAATGTGATTGATAAAGATTCATTTATAATATTATAAATTTCTTTATTTACTTTTGTAAAACCCAAATCAATATGGCCGGTCGACGTGTATATCACTAACCTAGATGATCTATGCTTAATGATTGGTGGCCTACTCAAAATGGACGGGAATAGTGTGACCAATAGCTAACTTCGAAGTCACACCTCTCAGTCAACACTTAAAGAGGTTTATACCTTTATCGTATCAAGATATTATGCCTGCTTTGAAGACCGTATTATACAAGGGACGTTATTACAGAAATATATTAGGTAGAGAAGGTACAAGCGAAAGCGTGACCACCACCTTATAGGTCACTCCATGGTGTACGAATAACTTATGCACGTTGGTTGTGCTCGACTTTGACGGGGATCGATTAACTGTTCGACATTTAGTGACTAGGGCTTAGTGACATTTCACTGGCCCTACAGACGTTTATGATGGTACCACTGTTATCGAAAGGGCAATTATGTAACTCAGTAATTCAGTTATATTTCTTAGTTAAATCAGTTAGATGCATGTATGTATTAATCTTTTTATAGAAAGTACTGTCTAGTTCGTTTTCTAGAAAAATTTCACCATTGTGTGGGTAATACAATTGTAGTGAACAAGAACACCAATGGGGACAATCGAATGTATTTTGGCACATAATTACAGAGCATTTCAATAAAATCTGAGAACTGTATAGTAAATCGTTAATTTGAAAAATATCAATCCATCATATCAAACTTGACTGTTCCTTTTGCAAACATCAATCCATTGTCTCAGATTTCATTGTTCATGCATTTTCCTACCAATTGAGTTTCGTTTCCGTTCTTTCCTCATAGACCTTCTACTGAAATACATTCTATGCTTGACCACCGTCATATACTACATGTGTGGATATAAGTAACCCACACCACACAATTAGAATTATAATCCAGTATAATTTAAATACTGTTCTTGGACCAATTTTTGATCTATTCTGGATGCATGATCAGTTGTTCATTTGTAGTCCTTATCTTCTACCATGGGTCCAGATTATCACAGTCACAACAAAACGTCTACTTCAGTATTTTGTTTGTTTTATAAAAAAAATACGAAAGGAAATACAACTATATTATTGGTCTTATACACTTTAATTGAATGTAAAACATTGCAGTGACTGGTGTTATGTCAAGCACATATAGGTTATTCTAGCTTCTGGACAAACCAATTTATTCATACTCCATAAATTACATTTTGAACTTGTCAATAGTTCGTTTCTTAACCCTGAATACTTCCATATGATCGTATGTGTTAACTGCTTGCCCAATTCATTGTGCATCTGTAATGTATTTTTGTCTGAATATAAATATTGAGTCGAGCTTAATCAAATGGGATTGGCTTACTCACCTTCTCCATTGCGTGTTATTTTAGTTCGCACCGTTTCTCTGATCGTTTGCTTGTATCAGCGATTGACCTCGAAAATGTTCACCTACTTACTAGAGTTAAATGAAAGTTATAGATTAGTGTAAGGAATTGAGATTACAATTTACAGTTGAACATTAGGGTTAGGGTTAAGATTTGAGATTTTCATCACGAACTGGCATCAGCTATAATGCTAAAATGATATTTAACCAAATATGATTGATTCATCCATAATTTATTATCTCGCCGTGGAAAATATTTCGCTTTAGACATTAACAACGTTAGATGCAAGCTCAATGGTCTATAGCTTAAGCTATCGCGCGCGAGACTGAAGGTCGTGGGTTTGAGTTCCACAAGCAGGAACTTAGATGTTCATTGCTAAGTTGTCCCATACTCTAGGACAAAACGGTCATCCAGTGATTTCAGATTATCTATAGTAGTCTAACTTAAATTGATTCATGAACTTAATTATTACATTCATTTTCTAGTCAATCCAATGAGCATTCAGTAAACGAGCACACAAATCAAATTAAATCATCTTTTTTAAGAGAAATGTCATAATATTGTTGCTAAGTAATGTCAACTATAGAATTTAATCAAGTTTACAATTTTCACATTATTTTTTATTCTCTTTATCTATTCTAAATTAATCAACAATATAATTGATGACAGTATTCATTCTTCCCCCCCCACAACACCCTTTCCCACCCTATACACTACTCCACTACTTCACCCCCACCTCACACCTACAGCGCCCCACCTCCACAATATCTCATTATTTTAATTTGAATTCTTACTGTGTTTTTTTTATATTTTGTTTTTTGTTTTCTATATTTTGACTTGGTTGTCATCTACTAAATAGTTCATGTATTGATGTTACCATCACTAATAATTATTTAATTATTTATTATAATTAATAATGAAACTTTGACAAGAAAAGGTAAGGAATAAAATTATTTTATTGAATATTAAATTATCATTTTTGTTTACTGTTATCATTTGTATTGATGTTTAATGTTTGTTTGTTTGTTTGTTTGTTTTTCTGGTTTTTTATTGCTTATGTCATAAGAGTAAACGGTTCTTATGATAAGGATATATAAACAAAGTTTAATTTAAGCTTGTCATTCTATGAATTTCATTAGTTAAGTGAATTTATCCCTATTTAAGTAAATATTCAGTGGTTTTAGAAATCTAATAAAAACCATGAAACAGTGGATATCTGTCTCACCTCAGCAATAAATACTCACCATGTCAGTGTAGGATACTGAACCCGTGACCATCCATTTTGTGGTAAGTCTTTAATTTCTAGACAACTGAGCAGGAAGTCATTGGGATATGTGTAGTGTAATATCACCGATTGATTTATGATAAACTTCTCTTTCTCCTGGTAATCCATTGGATCATGAAGACGTTAACATCTGAAGGGAAGCACGGAATACAGTGGACATCTAGAATGCTGTCGGATGATCTAGATTTCGCACATGATCTAGCTCTTCTATTGCAAACGCAACAACAAATGCAGGAGAAGACGATCAGTGTAGCAGCAGTCTCAGCAGCAGTAGGTTTCAATGCACACAAAAGGAAAAGCAAGATTCTCCGATGAAACATAGCATGCAACAATCCAATCAAAATTGATGGAGAAGATTTGGAAGATGTAAAAACCTTTGCATATTTGGGCAGCATCATTGATAAACGCGGTGGATCTGATGTAGATGTGAAGGCACGGATCGGCAAAGCATGAAGAACATATTTACAACCGAAAAATATCTGGAACTCAAAACAACTGTCTGTCAACAAAAACCAAGGTCAGAATTTTCAATACAAATGTCAAGACAGTTCTACTTTATGGGATGGAAACATTGAGAACGAAGAAAGCCATCATCCAGAAGATACAAGTGTTTGTTAACAGTTGTCTACGCAAAATACTTCAGATCCATTGGCCAGGCACTATTAACAGCAACCTAATGTGGGTGAATACAAACAAGATCCCAGTGGAGGAAGAAATCAGGATGAAGTGCTGGAAGTGGATAGGACACACATTGAGGAAAGCACTGAACTGCGTCACAAGACAAGCCCTCACATGAACTTCTCAAGGCCGAAAGAGGAGAGAAGGACCAAAGAACACATTATGCCGGGAAACGGAGATAGACATGAGAAGAATGAACAAAAATTGAATAGAAGTGGAAAGGAAGGCCCAGGACAGAGTGGGTTGTAGAATGCTGGTTGGCGGCCTATGCTCCATTAAAAGTAGCAGACATAAGTAAGTAAGTATAGAACGACGGATTCCTGGGTCAGTGACCAAGAGTTTAAGAGTTCATCACAAGGCCGACAGTCTTGAGTTTAAACCATTCTAATGTGATTTTGGATGTGAATGACTGAGAATTTCCATGAAATTGACAAAAAAGCTATAGAGTGCTACCTCGTTTTCGATTATATTGTCCAAAAGCATATGTCACTTGTTGAATGTCGAATCAATGTGATTTGAAAACGATCAATTATATGTAACTGATCGCCATATTATTTGGCATTATCTAAATTTTGAATTAACTAAATGACTATTCACTATGGGCTTGTAGAGATGGTTAAATTTCGTTGAAATCGTGAATCCATAAATATTAGACCACTAGTGAAAACCTTAAAGAACTGGATGGCTATCTTTTCCTAATGTGGGACTTTTCAACAGTGCACTTCCACGATCCCTCACATGGGCCTAGAACTGAAGACCTTCAGTATCGCTCAAAGATGCATGACATCTAGATCACTGAGCTGGCATCCAACCATGTTAATTTCTAACCTCAACTAATCCACAACATTGTGTGATCATCATCGATTGTCTTTGATAATTAACTGAGGTACCTATTCCTGCCATCTAGATAATTCAACAAGTTATCTGTTTTCTTGTTTGTTTTAACGGATTATCATGTCGCTTAATTGCATAGCCTATTCAAGTGCGTTTGTGAAATGTTTACGGTCTTTCGCTATACAAATTACAAAAACATACAATCGGCGACATCGTAATGTCTGGAAATATGCATTGATTAGAACGTACATTATTCAGATGTCGATTCATGAACTATTAACATCTAACCGATGTTCATTCAATATTTATCGTCAGGATCGATCATGAAATAAGAAAAGGAAACTTGTTGAAATACGTTTTGCTGAGAATTCTATATTGTATCAAAAATATAAATCTGAATAAAGCTCATACTAATACTTATACTACTACTACTACTACCAATAATAATAATAATAGTTCATTGAAACAACAAGTGATGAGTAGAGATGCTTGTAGATGACTATGAACTCAAGGTTTGTCTTGATTGAATGACCCGTGTTCACATGATGTTCGATTATCTAACTCTTTATTGAGCCGTTTCCTCCTCTTCCTAGCAACGCCGGATAATATACTTGAATTCCTTAGGATGGAAATCTGCCTGTAATTACGTTGTTTGAGTTACGGGTTTCCATTCATTGGAGTATCAAGATTCCCCACATTTACGAATGTATAACATTTTATCCCTGGGTATCATTTTTTGTAAAAAGGGTTCTTTTACGCTTAACCCTTCTGTATTACTCTAGATTGGAAACAATATTAACGTTAGAAACGTTATTATATACCATTGTAGTGAACGACAATACACAAGTGGGGGACAACGGAATACATTTGATGAATACAAAATTACAGAATTCTCTTGTCATCTTTGAGAAACATACAGGAAAAATATCACACACTTCATTGTTCCTTCATTTCCACACCAAACATTCTCTATTCTCATTCTCTTTTCATCGATCTTCTTAACCATCTGCCATCTGGTATTTTCCTTTCAATTGTTAATACATACTACTTATATCCGTCGTTATCAGTAGTACACATCACATCGTATTAAATAACAATCAAATTGAATTTAAAACGTAAAACAAAAAGATATTGAAAGAGAAAAATAGAAAAAGAAAACAACATTGTAAATCAAATCACATTCGACCTTTTGGTGTTGATGATCCATAATAGTCATTTCCTATTAATCATTATTATTTGCTTTTCAATTGTTTATCTAATTGTTCATATAGAGATAATATAATGATCATGACAATTCTATACAATATTATTTCCATTTGAATGATTATAAATAATTGACCTGAATAAATATATATTTCCTATTTTATCTATTTATTAATGATACAGATTTTTTGATTGAGATCATAAGTTAATCATTATTAGACGACTGTTATAAGCCTGAAAGAATTGAATGACCATTTTATTCTAGTATGGGACTCCTCATTACCGTACATTCTGGAGGAGGTACCTGAAAAGGAAATTGGATTAGAGTTGGTCATAGTGACCTGAGAGTGTGACCGCAGTGCCCAAGGGACAGCTGCTTGAGGTCGGTCACACACGACCTTTTTATGAGTGATTTTTGTGTTAGCTCCGTACTTGTTGAGTCCTTACCGCCGGAGACGGATATCTGTGGGATAAGGCGAGGTGTGCATTTTTAGGGTCGACCTTTTCTAACCCCACCCCTCCTTGTGGGAAGGCAGCATCGCTGTCATGCTGGTTGTCTGAAGGAAACACCTTACTGCTGTCACACCTCTGTACAGTCAGCAGTACGACTTCGCCTTCGGACCTTGGTTTTGTTGCTTTTAGTCTTACCGCTCTTCAACCGACCTGTCTGGCGTGGTAGGAATTTGAGGAACGGTTGTTCCAGCCAGTATAGCTCAGTTGCTTCATCACGATAGGCAAGCACGACCACCACGTCAAGGTAGCAACAACGGTCAGGTACCGTACATTCACGATCCCACACATGGGATTCGAACTCAAGAACTGTGATCTCAGATGCAAATGCCTATCCTGGCATTCAGCAGTGTTAATGTTTCACTTTAACCAATCCATGATATTGCGCGACTATATTCTATTGTTTTCAGTGGGTAACGACATCACATCCAACACAGATTAGCTTGACTGGTCACAGTTTCTCACTAGAACTTTAGGACATCCAGCTCAAAACTAGTAGTCCTTAGTAAGCACATGATAATTATCTGTATAGGGTTTTAATTAGAGTATCCGTTTTTTTTATGCGAAGTCGCTATAGTTCAAATACATTAGGAGGTTTAGAGGTTCTATGTTTAATTATTGACAAGTCATGAGTAAATACTGTTGAGGAGTCCCGTTTACCATGTTTTCTAATGGCTACCAGATTAATTTAATGTTGATTTTGATTAAACTATTTTTTTTTAAATTCTTGGAAACTGAGTAATTCCGAAACTCAGTTGGTGGTATGTGATAAATAAATAGAATAGTTGTTAAAGATCATTATCCAAGCACAGATAAATCTATAACGCGATAGAACTCAAAAATTGTATCACCAACAATATTATCATGGGGATTTGTGGAGATTGTAGTAACCTTAATAGTTGAATTCATGAGTCGATCTAAACTAGACCACAATTAGAATTCCTAGAGAAGCCATGTCTCGTGGAGTTCAATCCATGTCAAGTGAAGACAGATATCCACCGAGGACAATAAATAAAGGGTTAGACGATCATGGGTTGATCAAAGCTAGACACTAACACCGTTAGATGCTGGATCTGTGATTTAGAGATTAAGCGTTCACTCACGAGATGTAAGGTACTGGGTTTGAGTTGATACGCACTAACTGAGGAGTCCTTATCATCCAGGTTTTCAATCGTGGTATAGCTTAGATCTACCCATACATTCAACTATTAAAATATTATTACAGTCATTTTAAAAAATTGCAATATCTTTAATAACATATTAATAATAAACAATTACTATACTTCAGTTCGTTTCACTCTAACATCAGTGTCACAAGACAGTATTATTCAATCATTGAACAATTATCGAAATCAAAGGAATAGATTCTGATTGTAGTAAGCAATCATCAGTGTTATCAATGTTCATCTATATTGACAACAACTATCTAGCCGATTATATTCTGTAACAATAGTTATTTAAAAACTTAGTCACATAACCATTAGATGAGTGATATAATACTAGTTATTCTCTAACTATTCATGTTTAATTAAAGAATTTGATTTTAGTCTATTGTAGTTCATATGTTGATTTGAATTAGAATTCCGTAAGTTCCCTACTGTAAGAGAGGATAAATCAGCTTCCAGTTGAAGAAGAAATTAAGAAAAGATGTTAGAAATGGATAGAACTTACATTAAGGAAATCAGCAAACTCCATCACTAGGCAAACCCTAACTTGAAATCTTAAAGAGAAACAAAAAGGAAGAAGACTAAAGAATACACTGCGTCGAGAATCGGAAGCAGACATGAAAAGGATAAATATTAACTGAAAACAATTGGAAATGATTGTATAGGACAGGGTTGGATAGAGAATGCTGGTGGGCAGCCTATGTTCCTCCACGGGAAGTAACAAGCGTAAGTAAGTAAACGACGATATGTGTTCATTTGACTCATTAACTATTATTATACGATTTACCGTTCATAATGTATTTTCTATCTATTAGTTAAAGTGTTCCATATACACATTGCCACTGCTGACTTTATCTTGTATAATTGTTATTTTTTATTTTATGGTGTGATGAGGTCCGGTCTGCTTATACATGGACTAAGTATACCTGAAATATATTATTCATACAGTGGAGATTAATGTTGTGTTCTGAACTCAACGGGCAGGTCTAAGCGAGAATCTTACTGTGTTGAGGACCAATAAGGATTCACAGTTAACTTAAGTCTGCTAGTGTTGGTTGACGTTTCATTGTTTGACACAGGAACAATGTCATAGAAGTCCGTATTCTGATTGGCGATTTGATCACATGATATTTGATATGCTGAAGGACAGAAAACTAACAAATAACTTATAAATAATAAATAAAGAAACTTTTCATCTACTCTCTAAACTGTTGCAAAGTCTATAACAATAAATTAACAATGAGTAACTGTACTTTGTAATTGTACTGCACTGATACTGTTACCCAATACAGTATTGTCCAGTTACAGTGAAACTATGAACATCAAACAAAGTGTTTCCAATTTGATCACATAACAATCAACTGCATTAATGTACCACATTATAGTAAAAAGATAAACAGTACCAATGCTTATCTCATTCCTTAAAACTTCGATCATCAATCTCTTCTATCTTCTAAAATTTCTTGACCAGTATTCAAATCATTCTTTTTTCAAAGTGACACTGTATAGATTAAATCTTACACTTCTCTATTGAAATAGAGGTAATTATCGGTATCAATGTCAAGGTTGAACGTGATAAATTCAAATAAATTGAGCATTGAGTAGAGAGTTAATAGTAAACATTTGTTTGTTATATTCTAATGAGTGAAAATATTGCATTTCTGACGTTTCGTAACTTAAAGTAAACTATTTCTTCAGAGCAAATGAACATGATTTTTCAGTACTCTTTATGCATTTATAAAATGCCATTAAATACAATATCCGCATAAAAGACAAACATTCATTTGAGATACTGTTTGTGATGTGTGCTACTTATATAGACATAAGTAGTATATAACGCTAATCACGAATAAAATGCTTAGCAGCAGTAGCTCAAGAAGATCGAGGAGGAAAAAATAAGAACAGCAAACAATTGGTATGGAATTGCAGAAACAGTGAAGTCTGAGACGATTGATTGATATTTGCAGATGGAATAGTCAAGTTTAAGACTATTGATTGACATTTTGCAAATGAGGTATTTACTGTATGGTTCTCAGATTTTACCAAGATATGCTGTAATTTTATGTTCGATTACATTCGATTGTCCTCACTTGTGTTCTCGTTCACTACATGTTAATCGTGCATCATATCTTAGTACCTTTGAATCAATCATTCAAAGACAATACATGGTTTCTTCAATACTGGTTACTCTATTCAAATGTTAGAAAATCGTGGGAGATATTTTATTCTCTAAACTCAACTGTATCATTGTAGAGGTTTAATTATCATTCTGGACAAAACCTTCAATGCCAATTTAATGAAGAAAGTAACCTTCCAATTAATAAACAAGTTTTATGGTAGTTCACTCATGTTAACTATTTTTATAAGTATAGGGTTGTGGAGATTATTAAGTTTTTGATTGAGATCATGAACTGATTATTGTTTGACCACCATTGAGAACCTGGAAGAATTGGACGGCCATTATGTCTTAATGTGGGACTCCTCAGAATTGCGCATCCACCCAGGGCTTTCATTCTCGCGCGCAAACTCTTAACTTCTAAACCACTGAGCCGGCCGGTATCGAATGGTGTTAATGTGTAACCTCAACCAATCCAGGAAATTGCGCGGCTATTTTCTATTGTACTGAGGTAGATAACTGTCTCTACCCGGCACAGATTAACTCAACTAGTCATATTGGGCGTGATCGTGGTTACGCACTGCTGAGGAGTTCCACAACAGGACGAAATGACCGTACAGTGCTTTCAGGTTTACAATCGTGATCTAACATAAATCGTTTCATGGTCTCAATCAAATACTTAACTTTTATGTTGGTCGTTTTTACGGACTTAAATGATCTAACTTCAGGATTTCTATATCTACATGAACCATAAATTTTCCATAACAAAAATGTTTCTTTTCACTCCCGACGATCATTTACATTAAAATTATGTTGGAGAAGATGAATTACGTTAGAGTTATTTGTTCTCTGAACTGAATGATTGAATTGTGGAGCTTCTACTGTTCATCATAACAACAAGAACAACAACGACGACGTCAGCACAAGCCTCTGCCTCATGTTTGTTCAGAAAGAAAATGTCACATACATTTCATTTATATAAAACCGTCTATCTATACAACTTTTACAACCATCTTGTGTGATGGCATAATGATTTGATTACATATATTACTACTGTATTGTATTCATACTTATTTAAACTTGGTAAATATTTATTATTCAGTAATTGTTAAGTAAACAAACATTAGACTATGTCTTATTTGTAGACATAAGGTAAAACAGAAAAGAAAAAAAAAAGAAAAGGAAAGGAAAATACAACCATGATTTGTTTGATCAGTATAGTTTGTTTTCTTAGCAACAAAAACAACGAAAAAAACAAGAATTGTTACTCATTGAATGGATTATGTAATGAATGAGAATATACAAGAAGGAGGAGGGGGAACAAGCATTATAGAATATCTTACTAATATCTGAGATGTATAGTAGTAAATACTTCATCTACAAAATGTCAATCAATCGTTGAAGACTTGATTGTTCCTTCGTTTCTACATTAATCATTCTATATTCTCATTCTATATTCTCTTCGATTTTATTCATCTTCTGCCACCAGGTGCTCTACTTTTGTTTGGTGATGCATACTACTTATATCTGTCGACATTAGTAGCACACATCACCTTAGTAGTGTAAAATTATCAGTATGGAGGATTTGTAATGATAGTTGAGTTTTATTTTAACCCATTAACATAATATTTTGTCTAGCTACTGACACTGTAGTAAACGACAACACAAGTGGGGAACGATCGAATGTGTTTGAATACAAAATTATAGAATGTATTAGTCAAATATGAAAACCATATGGTAAATACTTCATTTACAAAATGTCCATAAATCGTCTCAGAATTCATTATCCATTTGTTTTCATATCAATTATTCAGTTTTTTTGTTCTCTTCTCATTGATTTTATCCGCTATTCATCTCCAGGTATTTGATTTTCGATTGATGACACACTACTTATATCTATCGATATCAGTAGCACATACCACAATTTTAATTAATTAATTTTTTTGTGTAATAATATCGTTGATTCCATTATCTAGATATATCAATCATATGTTGACTAAGGATTAATTTAAAGAAGTAACTTTTGAAAGTTGTGTAAGTAATCGTGATCATTGGATTCTAGTCATGTTGAGATAAGGTGACTTACTCACTCACGGATTCATTGAAGATAGGAATAAAAATTACTGGATGTGAAATTAGTGACCGAGAGCTTAACAGTTCACTGAAAGATTAATGGTTCTATGCTTTTAATCTTCTGTGATGAGGTCATAGGTTTGTATTGTTGAAAATTCTTACATTAGAATGAAACATTCATCCAGTTCATCGTAGTCTACAACAGTTGTTTAATTAACTTCAATTCATGGTATTAACTACAGCGCTCCAACAATCTATTAGACTGATCTTACTAGAAGCATGAAGTTTTTTAATCATACTTATGAAATGATGAAAGGGATTTATAGTTTACGTGAATTTTCGTTGTTATTGTTCTCTTCTGTTTAAATATACTACTGTTTCTATTTTAAAGTTGTCAGTGTTGTCCTAATTTCAAACTACAATAAATGATGAGATGTTGGAGAAGATTTATAGCTCAAGTGGACAATTTGGTCGTGGAGCGTTCATCGTTTGTTTGAATGACATCATTAGCACAAACTTCAGTGAACAGAACTACACTAAAACAATAACCGGTTCACAACACCTGTAGAATAATTTAATTCACACTAACCTGGTAATAAAATTTTTAGAACCTTACTTACTTACTTACTTACTTACTTACTTACACCTATACCTCCAATGGAGCATTGGACATTGACCAGCATTCTCCAACCCACTCTGTACTGGATCTTTCTTTTTAGTTCTGTCTAATTGTTGTTCATTCTTCTCATATCTGTCTTCATTTTTCGATGTAATGAGTTCTTTGGTCTTCTTCTTCTTTTCCTTTGGCCTTGAGGATTCCATGTGAGGGTTTGCCTAGTGACACAGTTTAGTGATTTCCATAATATGTGCTCTATCCACCTCCAGCACTTCTTCCTGATTTCTTCCTTGGCTGGAATCTGGTTTGTTTTTACCCACAGTAGGTTGTTTCTGACAGTATCTGGTTAACGGATTCGTAGTATTTTACGTAGACAACTGTTAATAAACACTTGTAGATCTTCATGTTACCGCCTTATATAATAAAACAGTCTTGAAATTTGTATTGAAAATTATGACTTTGATGTTGATTGACAAACTGTTGTTTTGAGTTCCAGATATTCTTCAATTTTACATATACTGCTCTTACTTTGCCGAACCACGCCTTCACATCTACATCAGACTTACCGAAGTTAAATTAAATGGATTGATTTGATAAATACTAGTCTAATTCATGTCAAACTGATGTCTTAATATTATCTAGATTAAAAGTTTGTCTAAACTTTGATTTAGCTTACAGGGTAGAGCTAATTACTTATACTAAGTTTCACGCATAATAAACTATAGGATTAAGCCACTTTTATAATATCATTGTTATTAGTAGTATAGAGTATTAATAGAGATTGTTGTATTTGTAATGTGATCCGTGGTTTAACTTTAGTTACATACCCACTGGACTACAACTATACATGTGTCGTGTTTTAATATGAAACTCTTCAGCAATACATATTGGATATCAGATTAGAAGATTCATGATTCATCAAAATTCTTTCAACAGTTAGATCGCCGAATTAGCATCCAGCAGTTATCATCATCTATTTCTATTAGTGATATTTCCCTGATGATGACATTATTGAACTACACTGCTTAAGGTTTCTTATTGCTATTCAGATAATTGACTCTCATATTTGGTTTGACTGTCAAATTTGTAATGTTACATTAAAGACTAAATTAAATTAGATAACCATTGAAAAATAACAAACACTGGACAACTACCTTATCCCACTAAATACCTACTTAGTAGTTGATATCCATCACACGATTGGCGGTCGAACTCAGACCTTCTGGATGATTGACTAACTGATATTGGAAATTTTGATTACTATAGTCTGTTTTTTTGGTTAGCAGTTGAGTCTAGGACGAGTTTTTTGCACTATTTGACACTGATCTTTTAGTGGATTTGTCTGCATCCTAGCGCTGATATGCACTGATGGACTCAAATTCACTATCATTCACATTAAACGTCATCATGTTATCCACTTACCTACCTACCGATTGATCATCAACAGTGACAGCTTTTATTTTCATTTTTTATTGCTGAAGTGTTTCAAGATCACACATTTGTTTAATTATTCTACATTTTCATAATTTAACTAATGAACTGATCTTAGCTAATCTTAAATTGGAAACCGGAAATCGCTAGATAACTGTTTTGTACTAGCATTAAGATAACTCAGGTCTAACGTGCAGATCTTAACCTTTAAACTACTAAGCCGACACCTAATGGTGTATATGTCTAACTTCAATCAATTCACAATGTTGCACGACTATTTTTCACTGCCTGTGATGAATAACTGCCTAATATCTGGCACAGATTCTCATTGGAACTTCAGGACGACATGACTATTGTTAGCATAGAATAAATTGTGAAAATTGTTGAATGTCCATAGAATAAATTACGTCTTGATCTTAGTTAGGTAACTATGAATTAAAATCCTGGGATCACTGAACGGTCGTATATTTCGTAGAAGATTTTACATGGATCTAATAAATTCTATCTCATATCCATAATAGTTTGATTAATTTATCAGGATTTCATTATGAACTACATCATATGAATTATATAACCAATCCTGTTTATAATCTATGATCAAGCTGAGTACTAGAAGTAGTCCAAGCCGTTTTATTACTGTTTACAGTGACCACTCATACTTGGTTAACTGATTATCATGTGAATGAGGGATTAAAAGGAAAAAGAGTGTTCAATAAAATGACCTCAACAGATGGTCTAAAAAATCAAGTAAATATTCAGTGACCTTTAATGAAAGTGGTAAGTGTCTATGATAGACTATCTACTTGTTTAATATCATATATAAGAAGGGGTTATTTGTGGAGATTTTATTAATTTAATAGTTCAATTTATAAGTTAATTAAAGCTAGACAACTATGAAAAATCTGGAATCATTGGACAACCGTTTCGGCCTAGTAAGGGACTCCTTAGCAGTGTGAATCTACGATGCTGCACATGGAATTTTATTCTCACGAGCAAATGCTTAACTTCTAAACCACTGAGTCGGCATCCGACGGCGTAAATATCTAATTTAAATCAATACACGATATTGCATCACCGTCCACCATTCAATGAATAACTACCTTTTTAACAAACACAGTTGAACTCCACTAGTCACGGCTTCTCTCTAGAACTCCATGAAATTCATCCCGAAATCAATCACTAATAAACACATAAAGACAATAGTGGAATATCGCCAATTAACATGGATTGATTCAAGTTAGACATTAACACTTTTGAATGCCGATTCAGTAATCTATAGAAAAGGAAGGTCTTAGATTAAAGTTCTTTTTTAGTGTAGGATCATGAATGAGCACTTCTAAGGAATCTTATACTATGACAAAACAACCATTCAATTCTTTCACCTTCTCTGTGGTTATCTACCTTGAATCAACTACACAAAAAACTCCTTATTCTGATCAGATCAGATCAGATTAGATCAGATAACTAGGAATTGAGAAAATTCTATTCTAAATAATTTATCTAAATAAAATTTATAAACATTTAAGAGAAATAAATATAAATATGCAAATCTGTATTTGTATTTAAAAGATAACACAAAATTCAATGAAATAATTCTGCCATCACCACCGCCATCGCCACCGCCACCGCCACCCCTTCTTCTTCCTCCCCTCTCGACATGGTTATCGTAACCAATAATGAAATGAATTTGAAATCCGCGCATTTTTTTAAAAAAAAAACAAAAAGTTTTAATCAAAACAAAGTTGATCAAAATTAATCATTTATAATTATGAAAATACAAAAAAAAAACAAATGCTAAATAAACCCTGGGGAACATGATAAATAAATTTATTTTCATAAAGAAAAATGAGTCTTTTTTAGTGTATGCTACTTATATTGATAGATATAAGTAATATGTAACATTAATCAGAAGTGGAATATCTGACAGTAGAAGAATAAGAAGATTGAATTGAAGAGAATAGGAATATAGACATAGAGTAATTGTAATACAAACAGGAATAAAGGAATGATGAAGTTTGTTGGAAGCAATCGATGAATGATGTGCAAATGAAGTATTCAATGTAAAGTTTCTACATTTAAGGAAAATACTTTTCTATAAAGTAATAAACTGAATACCTCAACCAACTCATCAGTCACTATAAATGTACCTAGATACTGTACCGTAATTTATGACAAGTACCCTTCTTTACAAACACTTCAATTAGATAAAAGAAAGTATGAATATCATATCTATATTGTAATTAGAATTGGATTAGGAATAATAGTGAAGTTCAGAATTTACGTTTTGACCTATGTAAAACTGGTTAAAAGAGTCTGTGATGTATGTTACTTATATTGATAAATATAAGTAGTATGTAACATGACGGCAAAAGAATAAAGAGATCGAATTGAAGAGAACAGGAATGTAGATGAAGAGTAATTGTAATACTAACAGAAGTGAAGGAATGATGACGTTTGTTAGAGACAATCGATGAATGATGTGCAAATGATGTATTTAATGTATGGCTTTATATATTATGAATGCACCTTTGTAGTTTTAGCATAAAACAGTTGATAATAAATTGGTTATATCCACTTGAATATTCATTTACTAAAGAATTAGTTCATTTTTGAGGATGATTTTTATTGATCCGTTGATGGTATGATCTGTTATTGATTAGTCACTTTTGACAATAACTACATTATGTGAAGATTATTTTGATATCGGCATTGATTTGGGTAGTGATTTAGAGTGGAATCTGTTATGATTTTATGTCCGGCCTTCTATCACGTGACTTATCTATCAATCACAATACGACTTATACAAATCTTTGCACTATGACAAAACCAATGACGTTCAACAGGTTTGAGCAGTCTAGTGTCCTTATTGGGTCTTATGTCCTTCTAGCCCGTCCGCTTGAGTCCAGAACACAATACCAGCTTCTGTAACATAAATCGAATCGAATCGTTTATTTCAGACATACTCGGTTTATATATCAATCAGGCAGACTACAACGTACTGTAAAATAGAAAATAACATATGTACACAAATAAGCCAAAATGTGGCTGTGAACGCGGGAGATAGTAATTAATAGACAGGCTATAACTCAAGAATAATAAATCGTATAGTAATAATCTATAAGTCAAATTAAAGCTTATAATAAGTGGAATATAAATACACATAATGTAATTCTTGAATAATTATACAATAAGAATATTTATAGAATATTAGTCCATTATTAGTCTTCAAAAGTTACCTATAGTTGAATCTTCACTGGGATATAACAGAATATAGAATATGCACTTCGTCCTATTCAAAACTCATCAGTTTAATACACCTACCCTCAAATTTTAGTATTTACATCGGTATTCTAACTTATTATCTTTCGTTTCTATTTAACTACTAATATGTACAACGAGAATGAATTCTAATTTATTGTTGCTTTTTTTAAAACGGTTGTTTGAATCATCCATTGTTAGCGTAAATAATTAGTCTCTTTTGGAATATGTGGATTATGTTTACATAATTTCAAATGGAACTCGGCTTTCAGTTTTAATAATACCATCAAATCTGGGATGCAGGTGCATCCAACTGACGAGTCCCGGATAGGACGAAACATGCATCCTGGATTCTACTGCTAACTACTCTTTATCTTTGTTTAGAATCATAGAATTCGTATCCGTTTTAGTATTCTTTAACAAAACTGATAAAGTCCGTTTCAGTATTTCATTAATTAATTGATAAATTCACTAATTATGCCATAGATAATCAAACCTTCAGAAGAAAGTCTTATTCTTCAAATACAGATTCTTCAGTATTTTCTAACGTTTGCTTTTTGAGCGAATCTCAAGAGTCAAAGATTTTGGGTCATTAAGAAGTCAGCGTCTAAAGAATTCTGAATACCAGATATACGAATATCTTTACTCAGATTGCATTACACAATGTTATTATATTTTATTTTCCAAGGGTACCTAATATCATTGACATTAGATGCAGTTGTTTTAAAAACCTTCGATTGATAATGATACATTATTCTTTGTATTCTTCCAAACTTAAGATATACATCTTGTAGACCTATGAAATTGTTTCTTTGAAGTCATGAATTGACATTAATAAGAAGTGAATTTTAAACTTAGGATCAGTAGACGGCCGTGTTTGTCCTAGTATGGTGCTACGTAGTAGTTCACATCCGCGGAGAAAACTTAAGAATTTAGATCTCATGTGTAAACTCCACGAAGCCGAAATCTAATGGTCTGAATACTCAACTCTAGTCAATTTACAATACTACCTGACCACTTTCCATTGTTTTTAATGGACGAATGTATGACACACAGAATTATTGAACTCGTTTGGTCATAACTTTTCAATGGAAATCCACAAGAAATAACATAATAATTGTCAGTATCGGTTTATAGGGATTATTGAATTTCATTCGGATAATAAAATAATTTATAATAAACCTAATTGTCCTGGGTCTTATCCCTGGTTGCAGGTTCATGAATGAGCATTACTGAAGATCCATACATTAGAAAAAATCTCCCGTACGTAAATCTTAGCTTCTCAACGAATTAAATGAAATCATTCGAAATGCTAACTCTTCACTTCTACCTGAAGTTTGTGTTGATGATGACGTTCAGAAGAATGATGAACGTTCCACGAGTAAATCATCCAGTTCAGAGAATAAAACTCCATCAAAATCATCCACCTGAACTACAAAATGTTTCCACCATCTCAAAATGAAATCATTTCACAAATGGAACAGTAATATTCTGATTAAAATAAAATGAAGTAAATATTATCAAATAATAAACATACTAATCAGATAAATATAGTAAGTTGACAATACTGAATGATAAAATTGTAATACGATACTACTTAAATAGTTGATCCTTTATTCGATGATTGTTAGTAAACATTTTATTAGTTGTATAATACTCTGAATTGTTCCTAGTATTAATCCCTTTTATTAAAACAATGTATAGTTTATTGAATATCTATAAGAAATATATTACACTGGGAAAGCTTATTCATTTATCCCCATAGTAATGAAATGGATGTTTTAGATAATAAAAGGATTTAATAATTTGTGATAATATTTATATATAATCAGAAGTGGATTTTGTGGAGATTTTGGTAGTTTCATAATTGAATTCATGAATCGATTATAAAGCTGAATCACCATGAGAAACCTGGAAGCAATGAAGTTTAACCAAGTCTGTTGTGAGATAGTAACTCACTGAAGACAATAGTGGACGGTGACTCAATTTTGTAGATTGGTTGAAGTTATACATTAACACCGTTAAATGCTGGCTCATTTGTCTACAGTGTATGCGTTCGCGCTCGAGACTGATAGGTCCTCGGTTTGGATTTCGCGTACGAGATAGTGGATGCTCAGTGCTGAAGATTTTCATACGATGACGAGACGGCCATCTAGTGCTTCCAGGTTTTTCATTGTGATCTAGCTTTAATTGACTCATTAATTCAACTATTAAATATAATGCGTGCAATATAATATGAAATTAGCCATCTGTAAGCTTCTCAATACTTGTCCGAATTCTTGCAGAGATCATATACCATCAATTCGACTAAGTTTAAAACCAAGGGACTCATATTTACAAAAAGCAGAAGGCACTGAGACATATCCGTATGCTTCTGTCAAAATTTTTAGCGGTTATAAAGGTGACTACATTGATTGTTCTAGCTTTAATTAGTGAAATTCTCTTAACGCCACGTCATTTGAACTTCAATAACTTCAACTCATCAATATCTTCACTTTAAATATCTACATAGTATTATTAAGAATTCCGAAATTCTAGCAAACATTAGCTCGAATAAAATAGACATAAAAAGCACTAGACGACCGCTTCGTTCTAGTATGGGTTGATCGAGCAAAATGGAATGATTGAAATTAGACATTAACAGCGTTGGACACCTGCTCAGTTGTTTAGAGGCTAAGCGTTTACGCGTACTACCAAAGATATTGGGTTCAATTATCGCGTGCGGAGTAGCAGATGCTCACTGCTAAGGAATCCTGTACTATGACAAAATGGGCATACAGTGCTTTCAAGTTTTCAATAGTTGTTCAACATTGATCGGTTCATGATTTCAAGGAAACTTAAAAATCATAAAATTGATTGATCACTGGGTGGTAATCAATGTCATATGTGTCAAGTCCTTCTTAGTTCGGATTGAATACTATCGATCAAGTTGCAATGTGACCACTAATCTAGATGACTCAACATTACGTGCACTATGTTGACACGAGATCAAATCCGTCAGGGAACACCAGTTCCATCAAGATTACAGGTAAACCTTGCTGACGAATGGCAAGCGCCACGAAACCTAGGACCAGGGTTTCCTATTGATTACCTCCAACCACCATCTTAAACTTACCAATCTCCACAACCCTCAAATGATTACTAAACATAGTTAGTAAAGGTTAGTCAAATTATTTAGTTGTGATCAAAGGCTCATAAACAATCTTGATTAGCGTAATATTTTCATATATCCATATATATTAGAGTAAAAACTGAACAAAAATATTATTCGTTTGGGTGTATTATTCTTATATAAATATGCATATTGAACAAACATAAATATCGTAGGCTGTCAAGTATTTTAATCATCTACGCTTCATTGGTAAGGAAGATAACAAGAAAGATGTTTATTACGGACAATTATAGAAACGTACTCAGAAACAAAGTGCGTTTATTTTAAAGGCCTTACAGTTTCCGTTATATATATGTATGTAGTTGACAAGAAACCCAATACCCAAATTCCGTACTACATTCAAAGATGGATAGTGGCTAGCGATGGAATACAGGAGGCGCGTTTTGTCCTATTTGGGATGTACTTACATCCCAAACTTGTTGATGTTCACTCTGAGACTCAAAATTAGTACCGTTTGCGTCTTGGATTCCACTTCTAGCCATCATTCATCTTTGCTTATAATGCTGGTAAAATAAGACAATATCGAGACAATCCGTACACCATGCATATATGCCAATAAGAAACTGATTAATTACAATCCTAAACATCAATGAGAAGATTCAAATAATCAATGCCAAGTGAATTTAAATTTTGTACTGTTTAGCGCTCCTCAGTAGAGTTTAGGTGTAATCCAAAGGAAACTAGTACACCCTGAAGATTCTGTTCCATGTCACATAGTTTCACAGTCAAAGACGTTACTACTAAGTTATTCAGCCCTCAACTAGCCACTTATCATTGTAAAGAATAATTATTTAATTAGGCTACAACGTACTCTCTATATTTCTTTAAGTTTTAATCATCTATAACATGAAATAAAAAAGAGAAATGTGTTTAGTAGAATATAATCCGAAATAGGAAATTCTGATCAGACTTAGTCATCTGTTGTTTTTTGTTCTGGGAAAATCTAGTTAGTTCCACTTATATCTCATTAATATATTGGTAATTAACTTGCTGAAGATAATATCCATCTCGACAGGAATGTTTGGTCACTAATCAGATTTTCGCATTATTCTTGTGCTTTCTATCAGTTTGGAAGTAAGATCTTAGTATGTAGTTATTTTTGTATTTTCGTTTAGTTTAATTACCTACTAACTAATAGTATTCAGTAGTATAAAATATAGATGTAATAATCTTTTCATTAAAACACCATTTCGATGAGTCATGGTTAGTAAATTCACTTGTTGTTATTTAGGACTGCAATTGATCAGTATTTTATTGGTATATGTGCATCCCGTACGGATTGTCTTGACATTGCCTTAAGTCACAAGCATTATAGGCAAAGGTGGATATTGGTCAGCAGTGGAATCCAAGACATTCTGTTCACGACTAAAACCATATACTACTTATGTTTACATAAGTAGCACACAGCACACTATAATATTCACAAAATCCCTTTTGAGATTATTCAACATATGCTCTCTAGTAACTGGATTCAAGAGGTATATCCTGGAGTTCCAGTGAGAATTCATGACCAATTGAGTTCAACATGGTCTGTTGTGAGATAGCAACTCACTGATGACAATGGTAGATTTGTCGCCCAATTTCGTGGATTAGTTGTAGTTAGACAATAACACCGTTAGATGGAGGCCAGATCAATAGTCTAGAAGATAATTGTTCTTGCACGAAACCGATAGGTCCTGAATTCAAATCTTATGAGATGGGATCATGGATGCGCACTGCTCAGGATTCTCACAATTAGACAAAACAACTATCCAATACTTCCAGTTATTCAATGGTAATCTAACATCAATCAGTTCATAATCTCAATCAAAAAACTTTACTAAAAAAAGGAACTCAATTATTAATCAATAATATATTTAATTATATAATCTGAATTTTTTTTAATAATCTAGGTATTGATTTATTGATTTATTATTCAATGAACATTGATATAGACATAAGTGAACAATGTGTACACATTTGAAAGAGAAAAGAAAATAAAACAAAAGAAAAGATTAATCGAATAGAATTATGGATTGAAAGAATAAAAAATAAAAGTTAATAAGCAAGGAAGAGAGTGACAGGGAGGGAGGGAGATCCAAAAGAAACTTTTTTTTATATTTAAATGTTTACAAATTTGTTTATGTCAAGAAGAAAAAGAAGGAAAAGAAAAAAATACAATAACAACAGCAACAAGAAAAAGAAAATGAAAAAAAATGTGAAATTCTCATCTTTCCGTTTTTTCCTTCTTTTTCATCAAAAGGAATTGTTTTCTTTTTCTTTTAGTTTTTCTTACATAAGTCAATAGTATAAAGAGTTAATGAAGAAGAAAAACAAACGGGAAAATCAATTATTATTGAATTTTTTTTTCAAAGAAAATAATAATAATTTTTTCATATAATTATGATTTGAAACAATAAGGCAACATACATTAAAAGAAATAGACAGTTAGTGATTGATCGATTGATTAATTGATTGAGTGGGTAAGTGAATGAGTAAATGAGTGGGTTGGTGGGTGGGTGGGTGGTTGGTTGGTTGGTTGGTTAGTTGGTTACTGGATTGAATATGTGGGATCAAAAATGATTTCATATTTGTGAAGAAATTTAATAAGGATATAAAATAGTTACTTAAATTTATATCTAATCATAATACCAATCGTTGTTTATTAATATTATTATTCTTATTAAATAAGGAATATACATGAAATTATAGGGGGGATGAAAGTCATATTTGTGTATATAAAAAAGAAAAAAAAAGTGAAACAAAAAAGAACATTTGTTGTTATTAAACAATAAAAGTTGATGGATCTCACTTGAATGATCATTCAATAAATGATATTCAGTAAAGAAAAAACAAAAAAAAAGAAAGAAAGAAATGAAATCAATATACACATATATGTATATATAGATTATACTATTATGTAATAAAACAATATTATGTAACAATATGTTATTTCATTGATGTAATCACTTAAAATGTTGGCTATTTTGTATATATATCTATATCTATTAAACTATGAATATGATATAACTGATTGACTAGAATAAAATATTTAATGATCATTCAATTATTTACATGATTATCTACATGATTCAATAAATTCTGTCAGGAATATTGTGCAAAAAAAAATAATAATCTTTTCTATTGATTTATTAATTTTGTTGTTGTTGTTGTTCTTGTTGAATATTATCATATTTCTTTGGAAAAAAAACAGTTGAATAATACTATTTCATAGTATGGATCATGATCATTGTTGTCATAGTGACATAATCATATGAACAACAACAACAACAACAGAAACAAGCGTTAATCGATGTTGTATTTCTTTTCTTCTTTTTTCTGTTAAGTTTTCATATCATCATCATGATCGTCATCATCATCATCATCGTGATCTAACCAATATATTTTTCTCATGTGAATAAATCATAAAATAGAAATGATTTATAAAGAGCAGAAGAAAATCATGAAAAAAAATCAATTCATTTTATACAATAATATTAATTCGAGAAGAATAATTGAAAGTAAGAAATAAAAAAAAAACGAACGAAGCCTTAAATAGTACTCTATTACCCTACTACACCGTCACCACCATCACCACCACCACCACCACCATCACAACCATCACAACCACCAGTACAAATCATTATGAACTATTTCAATTTTATGTATGTATATGTGTCATAATTAAAATTCAATTGAAATCTTCATAATAAAAAAATGAGTAATATAAGTAGTATCTATTTAATGGTATGTTTAGAAAATGAGAATGAAATATAATTCTTTTTAAAAAAAAAACAAACAAGAGATGAAATTTTGATAAACAATAACTAATTAATATAGAAATAAATAGAAAACAATTAATCAAAACAATTTCGGGTTCTTTTCTTTTTCTTTTTCTTTTTCTTTTTCTTCTTTATCTTGAAAAATAAATTATTCACAAAAAAAAGAAGAAAGAAAGAAAATAGTTTTTGAGGATAGAAAATATAGTTTTGGCTTCTATACAATGGAATAAACTAATCGTTCTCTCTCCCTCTCTCACTCAGTCAATCACACACACATCCACTTGATCTCTCCCCCACTCTTTCTCTCTCTCTCTCTCTTTCTCCTACTAGCTAATAGGAAAGAGTTTGTTTTGTTACGAGGTAAGAGAGGGAATGTAGTATTACATTGTTATTAGTATTATTATTGTTCATATTGTCGTTGTTTACAAATGTAAATTTGAGCGGTTTTTGTAGTTCAGCTAGAAAAAACAAACAAACTACTGAATAACAGTAGTAGTGATAATAATAGTAATAATGATGTAATAATCATTTCTATCAATTTGTTAATGAGATTGAGGTAGTTTTCAATAATAATTCACATTATTGATGAATTCTCTAATGTATAGAAGTAGTAGTATGTTTAGAAAACTAATATTCATTGATTATCTTTTTTAATTATCTGAAAGAAAGAAATCAGAAATAAGTAATAGATTATTTGAGAAAAACAGTTTTAATAGTTGAGATCATGAATCGATTGAAACTAGATAACCATGGAAAACGTGGAAGCACTGGATGGCCGTTTCGTCCTATTGTGGGACTTTTCAGCAATGCGCGCCCACGATCCCGCTCATGGGATTCATGGACGCTAACGCTTAATTTTATTACAATTATTAAAGTTAATTGTAACGAATAACTTATTGTTTTTATACTATACAAATAATGTTTATGCATTAGTAAAGTAAGTAACTTGGTGTTAGTCATGGCGTTTTTTGATGTGACAAATAAATCAATCAATCAACCAGTCCTGACCAATACAAATCCTGGCAAAAATGTGCGTTAGATGAGTTGATATACCACATCTACACAACATGAATTTAATCACAATGAATAGCGAAAGAAGTTGACATAATGCGGTTGAGATAATAATGAAATAGACAAAAGATTTAGGATATGGTCTATAACGACATAAATAAAACATAAGTATAAGGGAATACTGAAAATAAAGTTCGAGATTAAGGTGAAGATGGAGTGTATATGTGCTACTGTAGCCAATTTTGATTCTTATCAACCAATGTTTTCAATGACTGATTGTGGTTATTGCACGGACTCCTACTAGGTAGCCCACATTAACCATCATGATCCAGGTCAATAGTTACTAACTTTATAGGATGATGCCACTCTTTGGTATGGCTACCACAAATTTCTTCTAACCTACTTCTACACTTGCTAACATTGGGAGTTACGCTGAGTACTGGTTAGGCATGCATAACATATTCTTTAACTGCGTCAGTCAAAAATGATTCAAAATCCCATCAACTGATTTCCATCTTTGCGTAGTACCTTATACCTAACCTCAGCATTACTAACTCCATCGTTCTGAGAAGTGTGAGCAATACTTCGAAAATAACTACGATCGAATTCTTTAGACTACGCATATCTCCTACCTTCAAAGATCATTTTTCCCACGGATATAAGGTAGACTCCATAATATAATCAAACGCTTTCATCAAAATTTTACAATATTTCATGATCCTAAATACTTAAAACTTCAAATTAATACACTAAGGAAGTTCGCACCTTTTTCTAGTAGTGGAATCCGGGACGTGGGTTTTGTCCTATTTGCTACTCGACACTTTGATGTACCTGCCTCTCAGAGTTGATGTTCACTCGAAGTAAACGATACTGGGTTCTAGTCCCGAGGTAAACATCAATTCTGGGATGCAAGTACATCCATCTGACGAGCCCCAAATGGGACGAAACTCCATCTTGTGTTCGACTCCAAGTCTTCATCCAACTCTGCTTACAATACATCAATCAGAAAATTCAAACAAATAATACAAAATTTATTACTGTTATTGTTACTATTATTGCTAATACGGTAGGATTTTTATCCATATTGTTCATATTAAATGATATAAAGTTACTTCGTTTCATCATGCATAAGATTGTGACATGTATATTTAGAATGGATCATGTGAGGTTCCCTCTTTCTGATGCTGTAAGAATGCGTTCAACTGCTAACCAGTTGGTAATTAGTGAAGTGAGCCCAGTCACAACTAGGGAGTCACTGAATAATCAAAAGTATCGACAGCATTGTAAATCGTCTCTATGATAGGAAAATGTAAGTTATCATCATTTATGTAAAATGACTCACTTTACAGGAATCTGTATAACTATAGTTTAATCATTTTAGGTGGCACAATCACCTCCAAGATTCGTTTTAGTAGTAACGATAATATCATCATCGGTAGCATTATCTTCCTGTTCCACTTTGACTGAATGTATTTCTGCTTTAATTTTCGGTGTTTCGTTATTTTTATCATTATTATTCATATTTTGTATGTCACTAACATTGATTGTAGTGACATGCGTTTCACTTTCAGTAGTATTTGTTGTAATTGATGAAGGTGATGATGACAATGAAGATAAAGTTGTCAAAGGATTTGGACAGTAACATTTTTGTTGTGGTTGAGACAAATGACGATGATGCCGATGATGATGATGGTGATGACGATGTTGGTGATGTTGATGACTACCATGATGATGGTCTATAGATTGTTCTTGACTAATACATGATGATTCAGGACTAGTTTTATTATTGACAGGTGGTAAAAACTTTGGTGTAGCAGTTAGCACAGTACTTGACGTTGAAGTTTCTGAACTAAACTCGGAGTTCGATGCAAGCTATAGTTTATTGAGGTAAACAAAGAATAGGAGTAAGATATTCAGGAAGGAAATTTTATAGTTTACATCAAAGATTGTTTTTGAATAAGCTTTGAAAGCCATTAGGCACTGAAAAACTTATTCTACCTAGTGATAATCCATGAGTCAAATTCGAGACCTTCATTGCTCGAAGAGAATGGATACCCTTAATCCACAGAAATCGCACTAACTGGTAGAACGCGTCTAAGTTCATTCATTTCACGATGTTGCATAACCGTCTTCCAATATCTCTGGTGGGTGATCATCTTCAGTGCTTCTTAGTTGTCCAACTAAGGAACAGTCAGCAATGTAAACTATAACAATCTATACAAGCCATTATTACTTGGAAAAGAAATTATTACACCGGAATAAAGTTTACAAACACTTATCATGAATTAAGTTTCAAGACGTTGTTATGAAGCGTAATAGTCTATAGGAAAGAGTCTTGATTAGAACGCTTTTTAATCGTGTCAAAAGATTACATTCAGATACTAAAGAAATGATCACAGATGAATGTTTCTTCAGTGATATTCATCACCTTCAAAAATTCATAGCCAAACATGGGAAGACTAAATCATAATATAATTCTACCCTGAGCGTAGGATAAATCTAATTGATAATTTTCATTCAGTACAAAGCTTAGATTATCCAGGTATTCAACATCTAATATCTTATATATATATATATATATATATATATATATATATATATATATATAACTTCACCCGTTTCTCTTCTAGGGTTATGGCTGGCCTCAAACTGGGAGAAGGGTTGAGCATGGGGTCAACAATCCCATCCCTCAGAGAACAACATTATTACAAAGAATATATACATATACATTGAAATACTTACGGTATGCCCAGATGCAGATCTTCGATGCCTTGTTAATCGAGCTATCAATAAATCTACCACTTTTGGTTGAACTATATCTAACATTTCCATTGAATCTATTTTATCGAAAGTAGACTTAGAAGTTGTATTCTGATCATTTGTCTTAGTAGGTGAAAGTGTTATGGAATTAATATTTCTTGTAGTACTAGTGGTAATAGTAGTTGTATCAGTAGTATCAATAGAACTATAAGCAGTTGTTGATGTTGTTATTGTTGTGGTTGTTTTATCTGTTACACTTGTTGGAGTTGTAGTCATATTATTAGTATCATCATCATCACAATTTTTATTGTCATTTACATTTGCATTAGATAATTTTCGTAGAACAGAACGTAATAAACTTAATGGATTGTTTGCATTAACTAAAACAACTCCATTAATCTCCAACAATTCATCACCAACTTGAAGTCGACCGTCCTGTATTAGTATTTGATAACAATAAAAATTAATCCATTAAATAAATATTAATAAAATCAAAAGTAAAATAAACTTATCAGTATTATGAAAATTGTAGTATTTTCACAATTGAATTCACTAATCTATCTAAGCTAGGTCGCTATTGAGAGCTTGGAAGCTATAGAACACCGTTTCATCCTACTATGAACTCCTCAGTAGTGACCATCTACGATTTCGCAGATGGGATTTGAGCACAGGATATTTGATCACGAGCGCGAACGCTTAACCTCTAGGTCACTGAGTTGGTATCCAACAGTGTTAATTTCTAAATTTCTAAATTTTCAATTCTAATAATGAAGTGCTTATTGTGTATAACTAGTTGCTTAGAATTGAAAATGAATGATAGAAACATCAGAATAAGCATTTATGTTAATAATCACTTGAAGAAAATCAATCAAGCAATCAGTCAGTTACTTAGTTATGTGTAATACAGAAGCTGGAACATGTGTGGATTGGTTCAAGTCATTAAGTTGCATTAGCACAAGATGAAATTATTAAGATAATTTCTAAAGTGGTAGAGTTACTAATAGTATTATTGCTAGTATAAAGGATATTATGTTATGGATGGCGATGGGTTTGGAGAAAAAACGTCTCCAGAAACCGTTATAATGAGTAATAACCGCGATCTGATATTTGATACACAATATGCTACAAGCTAACCCCCCCCCACTTGACTACTTCACAAAAAACGCAAAAGTTGAGAGGAAAGTATATTGGGCTATCGAATAATAAGCACAAACACTTATATATATACCCCCCAGAAAGTCAATTCATTTCTTAGTCAGTGATATGCATTTGTTCTTTAGGTCATTTTTTATTGTCATGGAGTGACTTTCTTGTTTGACCATTTCTGATCGGTTCGCAATATCATATTACCAATCGACATAAGTTAGGCATCCAATGGATACCTGGGGGGACTGAAAAGTTATTTGGTCATAGAATTTTCATCGATGAGCATCAATAATAGCTTTTTAAGGGATCGACCTCATCAACTACGGTCTAAAATGAACATCTAACCCCTAAATCACAGAGCAAGGAACTAAAGGTACATATCTCTAACATCTATATTAATAATTATCATCTCTTGTCTAATGATAAGTCGTGACCACTGTTTAGACTGTTAAGTTGTGAGGTATTTGAATGTAACAGTAGATGGTCGAGCAGTATCGGCTCAGTATTTTAAAGGTTAATCGTTCCGTGAATTTAACTGAGCTCCACCTGGAGCTCTTCTAGAAGCATTGCCGGTCACAAACTTAGACAGAAGTAGGGAGAGTTAAGAACGGCGTTAGTTAATCTATCCCGAGGAAAAGAACCTTACTAGAATGACGTTAACCAGAAAAAACAATCTAAACTCTTCCCTGGGGATATAAGGGTTTATGTTTAGAAAATTTATGACGCCTCACGATGTAAGCCGAGAATCTTTCGAAGTCACCAGTCAAATACCTTTTCTGACAATCAAAACAACAATGAACATTAGAATATGGGACATCCGGACAATGTCGGAGACCTAGAAAACTATCCTAAGAGAAGCAGAAATTAAAAAGAATACAATCAGGAGGTGCTTCGAATAATTGGACTCAAGTTGCATATAAAGGATTAACTACAGGAGAAGTGTTGATGTTTTCTGGTCATGAAGAATAAAATCCCTTACGCACATAAGGAGTAAAACTAAATAGATTACGTTTTTTCATATAGAAGGATCTAAAATGACCTAATCAGAACTTTTACACTAATTAACAATAATTCCAATTTCCGTTGTGTCTACTTTTCAGAAGCGTACATTTACGCAGACATAAAGAAGTTTTTTAAGCCCAGAACTAAGCACTTAGTAGTTGACTATCATCTTATCTATTGAATTATCGATGAGTGGAAACTTTCCCCATAACATATAGTTGCAGCTACTTCCTTAATTATATATTCTAAAGAATGTCAAATTGATTTGCGATTCCCGACATCAATGTCTTCCCGAAATAATATAGGTCTTTCACATCTCTGTCATACAATTTTACCTGTAATACCGAGCAAACAAATGTCACACATAATCAAAGCACTGGTATCTGCTACTCAGATTGGTTGTAATCTCCATGGTTCATCGTCACACAGATCTCTGTGGAGTTCCAGTGATAGGCATACAGGTGATGATTCAAGAAGCATTGGTCGTCTTGTTTGGAGGGTTAATAAATCCTCACTTATACCAGTCTTTGTGTTCCTACTTTCACGTCCTGAGAATTGAAAAGGTCCCTCGTTTTGAGCATAAGTGATAAGTGATTACGACACAACAATCCGCGACGACAAAAACAAACAATCATCGTTCAATCCACATGACATATCATTATCAATATAAGACTACAACGTAATATATTCCTTGACATTATTCCCTTATATTTATATCGTGCAAATAATGGTAGAATCCATTTGTAAAAAAGAAAAAAAACTATGTAGGGGGGGCGAAGGGGAAATGGAATACTTACTTTATGTGCAGCTCCACCTTCTATAACACATTTCACTATTACACCACCATATATAGAATCAGCAATATATGATGTATCAGTTAATAAATTGATATGATTTATTTTATCATTATTTGTTTTTAATTTAATTGTATTCTGTGATAATTCATGTAATTTACTTGCTCGTGATGAGTTAGATTCACGTACACTAACACCAAGACGCATTTGACGTAAATTTGTTGTAGTTAATGGGTTATTACTATTATTATTATTATTATTAGTAGTAGTAGTAGTAGTAGTAGTATTGTTAGTAGTAGTATTAGTAGTAGTAGTAGTATTTAAACAATTTTTAGAATTTTTAAGATGATCTATATTCTCTTCATTGATAGGAATAAGTGGGATATGTAAACGAAGTAGTATCACATCTGGATAAAGCTAAAAATTAAAAAGTAAAATGCAAAAAAACGAAAATACGATTAAAATTAAATAATCAATATAGTTGGACAATCATAATAAATAAGGGAACTTATTTTTTGCAGGGAGGAGGGGAACTATTGTTTTTATTTAGAGGAAAGTGATTTTGGAATAAATGATATGGCTATTGTATATACTTTTTTGTATTTGTGACAAAATTCAATTATCAATCTTATGAAATAAACAAACTTCCACCCCCCCCCTTTGTTTTCTTAATAAATATATAATGGTGATCAATAGATTTCAACTATATAGGGTGTGAGATAGTTATCCAGTGTAGGCAATCAAAAGTAATGGTGCAATATTGTGATTTGGACGAAGTTAAACATGTGAGATCCTGGATATTATTTGAACACATAGATATTGGTACAAGGAGGCACCAAATACATATGCGCCACACAAATCTCATTTGATTTGTGTGAGGGCTGTGATACTACCCAGGTGCCCAAAGCGAAGCAGGGGGTTTACTTAGGAGGCCACACCCTGAGCCTTCAACCTAAAGGTCTGATCCACGAAGCAGTGGAGCATAGTGAGGAGATGCAGTGCCATGGTAGCCGGTGACGAACGATTGGTTCATACACCATTTGTTCCGTCATTGGTATGGAATCAGGGTTTTCCAACTCCCCTAGGTGGACTCTCCGTGTCCACCAACCCGGTTGAGACGCCGGACATCCGCTTTTTGTCCTCTCAATTTCGTAAACAACACTCATGGTGCGAGAAGTTAGTGAGTAGGACTTCCCTGGCAGAGGCTATATACGCATGGTCATATGAGAGCACTTTCAGAGGGTGAGAGAACTCTCCTCACTCTCGGTCGTACCAGGGCATTTAAGGAATCTAAAAGTTACATGTTAGTACACTGGATCGAAGGTCCTGAATTCGATCTTGGGTGGTGGAAGAAAAAGTGATCACTATTGACTAGTCCCATGCTATAATTAAGGAATTATGTAATGCTTACTAGTTTTCAACATTGATCTGGCTAATATCAATTCGTGATTTAAACTATAAAAATAGGTAACTATTATATTGAACGTAGATTATTTTTCTAAAATGATGTTACCTAGATTCAGTTCATATATCATAATCCTAGTTTTATCATATTTTAGTTTAACATACACGATATCTCATTTTCTTTTCAACACCTTATTACGATTCATTTTGTTGTAAAAACGATGTTAATTAAATAATTAACAACCCTGGTTTTCATATTATCTAAGCCAATCGATGAATCACCTATTCTAAATCTGCTTGCTTACCATAGTAATATACTGACAAATATATGTATAATATCTACTGAAAGAACTTTTTCTGTTAAAGTAATCAATATTTGGACCTTAAATCGAATTTCGAGACTCTAAAAAAGTGTCCATACACAATCGAAGTGGAGTTCGAATCCAGGATATCTCAAATTGACTAAACTTATAAATAAATATCAATGACAAGATTATAAATAATAACCAATGGATATTGACTCAGTAGTCAGAAAGTTATGTTTCTGGCTAATGAGTTCTGAAAGCTCAGTGCTTTTTGTTTTAGATTGAGATCATGAACCGATTGATGTTAGACCATCATTGAAACCTAGGAGCACTAAACGGCCGTTTCGTCTTATCATGTGACTCTTCAGCAGTGCGCAACCACGATACCGCCTCGAGAGATTCCAACCCAGGGCCTTTAGTTTCGCGCACGAATGCATAACCTACTGGAACACTGAGCTGGCATACAGTGGTGTTGGTGTCTAACAGCAACCAATCCGCTAAATTACGCGATCATCTTCCATTGCACTGAGGTAGATACCTATCTCTACCTGACACGGATTAGCTCCACTGGTCATGGCTTCTCCCTAGAACTCCGAGAATTCCCTCACGAAGCTAGTCACTTGTGAGCACATGTTAATTATCAGTATAAGGGTTGTTTTACACTAATCATCTAAATGAAGTTGGTTTGTGACATAAAATGATAAAATAGGATAAATAATGGATTGGTTGAGGTTAGAAATTGACACCATTAAATGCCGGCTCAGTAGTCTAGTTGGTTAATTGTTCAAGCGCAAGTCTGAAGGCCCTTGGTTCGAATCTCGCAAGCAGAATCGTGGATGCGCACTGCTGAGAAGTTCCACAATAGAACGAAAAGGCCGTCCAATCCTTCCAGACTTTCCATAGTGGTGTAACATCAGTCGTTTCATGATCTGAATCAAAATACTGGATAATTCAAAGGACAATGCTTGTTCATGTTTACTGTATTTAAAATTGTTTACTACACTATATTTAAACAAAAAATAATAATAATTTTATTCGTTGAGATTATAATTCAATCGAAACTAAATCACTATGAAAAACTTGGAATCACTGGACGGCCGTTTCATCCAATTGTGGAACTTCTCAGTGGCTGTACATGTGAGTTTTGAATGCTAAACACTTAAAACCAAAAAAAAATAAAATAAAATAAAATAACACACACATACAAAACGAATATTTAACTTACTGGATAATTTGAATGAAAAACACGTTCTGAATTGGTTAATTCATCATAATAGAATGTCATTTGTAATGGTGGTGATGAACATTTACGTATATCAAATAAATTATAATTTGTTGATAATTTCTCATATGGTAATAATAAATTACAATATTTTAAATTATTTATTATTGGATTTATTTGTTTATTTAATAAATAATTACATGTTAAACAATCAATTGTATTTAATTGACATAAATGTACTTGACGACGTACTAATAAATTCACTATACTACCAACTGGTTTAATTCGTAAGATAGCAACAATTTGAGCTTGTGATTTATCAATTACATTTAAATTATCAATCTAGAGAAAAGAAAAGAAAAGAAAAGAAAAGAAAAGAATAGAAAAGAATTAGTGTTAAAATTAAATAAATAAATAAATAAAATTAATGAAAAGAATGGAAGAAAATCATTTTCATTCACTGAGCTAGATAGTCTAGTTGTAAAGTATTCATTATTTATTTATGCTGATGAAAGTTCTATGATCAAACTATCTAGCTCAGAGAATAGAACTTTATCAAAATTATCCAAATCTTCTACATCACCTTATTTTTAGTTCATTTTTCATCAGAATAACCAACCAACCCTCACTTCACCCTCACTGATGACATTTTAAAGCCATTTTGGATTTAAAGTCTGTGACAAGCCAACACAGCAAGTTTATTCAATTCTACTGCAGACAGAACAATATAACAGACAAGGAATACAAATGAATGATAATCCATAAAAGTAATTACACTAATGACAATGAATTTTGCAACGGATCAAGTGGATGCTTCGTTTATCTTCATAGAAATAAAGATAAATTAAAAGTAAGACTAATACTGATAGACGTAGACAAGTATGCACATGAATTAAATTGAAGAAATTCTGTATTAGAGATAGTTTAAAAATGTCAGAGAATTTCTAGACTCATGAAATTCAGATTAATTAACAATCAACAGATAGATCTTTATAAACTCAGATTTTAAACCCATACTCAAAGCATCGATCAGTCATAATTCTGGAGGCTAACTGTCAAATAAACTCAATCTGAATACAACAACAAATGAAGATAACAAAAGCTTAAAAAAACAGTCAAGTACAAACTTATCAAAACGAATTAAAATAACACTTATGAAATAAATGGGAGGCTAACTTGAACACAATGTTGTTTAGAATAACATTGAAAGCTCCACATTAAATCCGAGAGCAAAACAATAAAACAAATTATATTATTCGCAGTAAATTATATTCAGATAAGGGTTTTGTGGAGATTGTAGTAATTAAATAGTTGAATTCATGAGTCAATTGAAGCTAGACTACCACAGAAAATGTGGAAACACTAGACGGCTGTTTCGTCCTAGTACGGTACTCCTCAGTAGTGCAAGATTCGAACCCAAAACGTATCAGTCTCGCACACGAACGTTTAAGCTCTAGACCACTGAAGAGTCCCATAATAGAACGAAACAGCCGTCCAATACTTCCAAGTTTTCTATGATAGTCTAGCTTCAATTGGCTCATGAATGCAACTACTAAAGTAAACTTGATGCTTATATATGTAATTATATTAGATAGAAATAAGGTAAATGGACAATTATTATTTAGATGATAATAATAATAATAATACATAACTTAAAAATCCATGAAAAATTGGATCATAGTTAAGACACACAGAAAGACACCTAAAGATTCATCAAAAATTTATTCATGCGATTAAAATAGAAATAATCCGTTTTTATATTATATTACATATATCAATGAAGTGATACTAGTTTTAAGTGATTTTCTGCATTAAACTCATTTACAATCTCATATGTATAAATAGATAAATGGATTTTTGTCTCATTGATAATCTATCATCGCAAAAGCAGTATATCTACAATTGAAGAATGTCTGCAACTCAAAACAACTGTCTGTCAACAAAAACCAAGGTCAGAATTTTCAATACAAATGTCAAGACAATTCCACTGTATCGGGAGGGGGTAAAACCTGGAGAACTACAAAATCCATCATCCAGAAAATACAAGTGTTTGTTAAAAGTTGTCTACGCAAAATACTTCGGATCCGTTGGCCAGACACTATTAGAAACAAACTACTGTGGGAGAGAACAAACCAGATTCCATTGGAGGAGGAAATCAGGATGAAGTGCTGGAAGTGGATAGGATATACATTGAGGAAAGCACTGAACTGCGTCACAAGATAAGCCTTCATATGGAACCATCAAGGCCAAAGGAGAAGAAGAAGACCAATGATCACATTAAGCCGAGAAATGGAGACAGATATGAGAAAAATGAACAAAAATTGGATAGAAGTAGAAAAAAAGGCTCAGGGCAGAGTGAGTTGGAGAATGCTGTTTAGCGGTCTATGCTCCATTTGAAGTAACAGGCTTAAATAAGTAAGTAAGAAAATCTACCATATGGGTGTTTAAATTAATAACAACAATCTATGAAATGTAGCCATGACAAAAGATAAAGCTCAGTAGAAAAATGTTTATTTTGATGGGAAGAAAATGATGATGAAATTTCAGACGTAGGATAATGGTTGAAGCTTTTCAACAGAAAAAGCTGGACTTAATTTTTTTTGTTTTTTGTCAGTCGTGTGCAAGGTTTATGCAAAATCTCGTCAGAACCGGTGCATTCTGGGAGATTTTATTTTTTGTCACCCAGCTACACAGAGATGTTACTACTGGACTATTGTGCCAGAGATTGACCTACTCTGGGACTGAGATGTATTTACTATGGATAGACCATATATATATATATATATATATATATATATATATATATATATATATATATATATATATATATATATATATATATATATATATATAGAAAGAGAGCATTCAGGTCATCAAGCTAACTGAATCGACATTAGTATATCGTCTTGAATAATCACATTCTTATGTGGCCGGGAGCAGTGAATATTAGAAGGCCAGAGTCGATTCAAAAACTGTATAAATTTTTTTTATATACAGAGGTTAGTTCTTTATATGTATTACTATGACTTCGACTGGATGTGCTAAGATAGAGCTTCTGATTACTTTCGTTAGTCAACGAGGTGGAGTGATATTCGACAATACGGTGACGTATTTGTCTGGTTGTACGCCCCATATAACGGATTTCGCATGAGAAGCAGAAATGGTGAATACACTTAGAGGCAGAAGAACAAGACAATTTATCTTTATTCAGTGAATTGACTACTGGCCAACTAAAGAAAGTAAAACATAATCTTACTGCATTGAATGTACATTATAAAGCATTTATATACATCATGTTACTATTCCAGTGGCTTTATTAACTTCGAATTGTAATTTCAAGAATATAGGCTTTTTTGGTATCGTCGATAGCTTCACACTCAGTTTAGCTCGAGACATATGTTTCGTTGGAAAATTTAATGGGTAACCGTGCTTACGTAGTGTATCATGAATACGTTTTAGGTCTTGTTCAATGTGATTATCAATAAAAACAATTTCGCCTCTGTGGATCAAACATCTGATTAAGTTCCTCTTACACTGTAATCGCACAAATCTCGAAAAGTGTGTATATTAACTTTATATGAATTTGGTTTACAATAAACACTATCTGTCTAATATTTCAATAGGAATATTTAGTATGTTTCTTTATAAATCAGAGAATTTAAGCAGATTTGAACTGATTATAAACAACAATCATAGTCTTATAGGTTAATTCAAGTGTTTTCAATCTGATTTTTCTAAACAATCTTTGTTGTTCACTTGGTGTTGTTTACTTGTATCTTCCCATTGTTATTTAGGACTGCAATTGATAAGTCACTTGTTGGTATATGTGCATCCTGTGTGGATTGCCTTGATATTGCCTTAAGTCACAAGCTTTATAAGCAAAGATGGATATTGGCTACCTGTAGAATCCAGGATGCGCGCCACTTCATCCTATTTGGTACTCGTCAGTTAGATTTACCTGAATCTGAGAGTTGATGTTCACTTTTGGACTCGAACCCAGTACCGTTCGCTTCAAACTCAATCATGTTATCCACTTAGCTACTGAGTCCTGATATCTACCTGTTTGTGTAATGGGGTGAAGTTTAAATTCACTTGGTGTAATTTGCTTGTACCTTCCCATTGAGAATGGTATTAGCTTCGAGTCCTCAAGTGAACGTTAACTCTAAGATTCAGATACATCCAACTGACGAGTTCCAAATACAGAGAAACACTCGTCCTAAATTCCACTACTAACCACTATTCATCTTTGCTGATAAAATCTTTATTGTTATTTTAATTTTATCAAACAAGTAAATGATAATGATTAAAATAAAATGATTTACTTGTATAAGTCGATCACCAACACGTAATTGTCCATCTTTTATAGCTGAACCATCAGGTAAAATATTTTTCACATATACAGCAAATAATGATTCATTAATTGATGAATTTGATGTTGATTTAGGATGAATAAGTTTTGTTGTTAAACTAAAACCTAAACCAAATGAAGCTGGATGTGGGATAATCAATGGTGTAGGGAAAATAGAAAGAATAACAAAACAATTAATTATAAGAGATTATTGATAATCAAGAATACTGTTTAAAATCATTCATTTCATTCTATTAAAAAGAATTATACGTTTGTTGGAAACTAATTTCGAGAGATCATTCCCTTAAGTTTTGATCAGAAGTCATGATTAATGAAGACCAATTATTATCTAGCTTGAGACAAACACCTTTTAGATGGTGGTTGGAGGTAGTTGACAGGAAACCCTGGACCCTGGTTTCGTGCTACTTGGCCTTCGTCAGCAAGGTGTACCTGTAATCTTGAGGGAACGAGTGCTCCCTCAAGGATTCGGCCCCGTGTCACCCAGCCTCACAGTCAGAGACGTTACCACTGAGCTATCCAGGCCGCGACCGATCTCCTGTAGGACTGAGATGTAATCACAATCGATTGATCACTGGGTTGTGATCAATGTCATGCATGTCTAGTCCTTTTCAGTGCAGATCGAATGCTACCAACCAAGTTGCAATGTGGCCACCAGTCTAGGTGACTCGACACTGTGTGCACTATGTTGAGATTAGATGGTGGTTGGTAGTCGACAGGAAACCCTGGAACCCGGTTTCGTGCTACAACTACCTTTTGATGACAATGATTAATGGTCACTCATTATTCTGAATTGACTGAAGTTAGAAATATAGTGGGGGGGTCACTGGTCAGAGTTGATTCCGGGTGCGATCGTTTTTGTTATAATAGTGAATGTACACTGTTAAAGAGTTTCATACTATAAAGAAACAGATGTTCCGTACTTCATAGTTCCTCATGGTTGTTTAAATAAGGTCGATCTGTGGTAGAATTTATAAAATTACTAAACTAAAATTAATGAAAAAAGTATGTTTATACAAATTCAAGACGCTTATTTGAGCGTTAACTAATAGAGAAAAATTCATAAAAAGATTGTTACTTAGATTTCTTTCTAGTTATCATTCATCAGTAAAGCGTGTTTGTATCATCTAGTATCAGTTATTTGATCTGTATTTTCATATATTAAGATAAAACTGTTATAAAAGACCGGGTCCTGATTAAACTGAAGTGAATAGTTATTCAAGAGTGTACAAGATAACCTTATTTTAAGGGTGAATTTGAAATGATTTAAGTCTGGAAAAAAACAATAATGTTAGTGTGTTAAGGACGTTAGATCCCTAGAACTCACTTGGAAAAGGACCTAATTTTGTGTTTCATTTAGATAATTTGAATTTCTTTGTTTTTGCGCCAAAAGCGCTCTTGTCAACTTCATGTCATATTTCCCACTTGGGAAATATCTTAAATGCTATCGGTCCGTTGCGTCTTTTAGTATGCTAATTGGTAACTCTCCTCAAGGACTGTTTTGTACTGTATATATAAGTTTTGATTTGTGTTTGTTGTGATCACTCGTTTCTGGCTGTTTGCAGAAAATACTTCTCCATCCCAAGCTTAGACTTCTTCCTCTAATTATCGGGGTTGGGACGCATCAGAATATCTAGCTAATTGGTCTTCAGTAACCGAGTCTTTGTTCTTGTTCGCAGATTAAGTGAACTCGTGATAACTTCAAACCTAACATAGTGTAAGATCTATTTTGAAGGTTTTGTGTGTGTATATGTGTGTCAAAATCCCTCCATGTATACACTTTTAATTTATTCCTATTGATTCCTTCATTTGTACATTTTGTTAATCTTTTTGATTCCATTTGAGATGGTAATATTTATATTTTATTATAAGTTTTATTTTTATTACATCTTCACTGAGTTTCTATGTTTCTTCTTGAACTGTATTATTGTTGTTTTAGTTGATAGTTATTCTTGATGTCAGCCATATTGATTTGTTCCTCCTTTGATTGTGTTGCTAGCATTGATTAGAATTGTGCATTTTTTTAAATTGTGAATTGAAGCACACTTCCGAAATTAGTAACATTCTGTGTTGTAAAGCAATTAAATATTATCTTTCGAACGAATCTATACGTGAACTATCCAGAAAGGATAGAATAACATTTGTTTGTTGCGAATGATTTGATTACTGCTTAAACAATTATTGGATGAACAACGATGTGGTAATATTTGTTTAAGTAATCATGTATCTTTATATTGATAATGAACCGTCATTGACTCAATCACCTTATTTTAGTTTCAACTAGGCAATAGCGCGTATCTAAACTATCTAGACAGTTATTCTTCAGTTCAAAGCTTAATTTGGATTCTATAGGTAGATTGTCGATTACAGGACATTTATTTAGTTATATTTGAAATTAGACGGTAATAAATCCCTGTTTTAATTTATATACCGACATTATAACCTCATACCCATTGGTGAACCATATCTAATCAAGAGATTACATTAACAAAGTAATAAGAGACAGGAATGGGATTATAATTTTTCAAAAAAAAACAACAAAGAATCCCGCGAGCAGGATCGTGGATGCGCACTGCTGAGGAATCCCATACTATGACGAAACGGCCGTCCAGTGCTTCCAGGTTTCCAACGGTGGTATAATATCAGTCGATTCATGATCACAATCAAAAATTAGGGATAGCATGTGATATGAAATACAGGCCAGTTATTAATGTTTAATGGTTAAAAGAGTTCTATTCACTTTTATGAGGAATGTAAAAAAAGAAATTACTGGAAAGTTGTTATTGATTCCTTTCTGAGATATGTATGATAATGAGCAAAATCATCAAGTTGTATCATCTCTGGGATGTTAACCAAGAAGTCGTTATGAACCAGTAGATGTCAGTTCTATGCAGCATGTTTTCATAACACAGTACTACATCATTAACTTACTAATTCTTCATTCTTTCACCTCATTTTAGTATCGTCAATTGACGCATAATTTGAAAGCTTTTGGGATGACCCCATGTTTCTGTATAGTGACATTGACCAAGTTATCACCATTGAGGTCGAACAAATATATTCGAACCTCCGTATTACTAAAATAGTATTGACATTAGGACTCAAAAATCCTTCGAAGCAACTATGATTGAATACAGAGAGTTACCGAATATACTTAGCTATGAGGGGTAAGTTTTCGCTAGCATCGAACAAAACATCTCTCAATGTGTCCTTGTAAGAGGAAAACTATCCTGTGCATTAAAATAAAATCTGCGTTATTCCGTTAAATATTATTTAACTCTAATAAATACCAATAGTCACATATTAAGCAGGAAAAAGTTGAATATAAATATCTTGATTTCCAAAGAGATTGAAAATACCATATGTCTTACATTTTCGTAATGTAATCAATATATCTTCTTCTCTGATACAATCCGATGTACAACAACATGTTATAGGTGGTACCAATTCATTATCCATATTTCTGTGATCTATAGAATGTAAATGTGGTGGATTTCCTGCAATATGCTGTTGTACATCATAAACTTTATTAGAATGAATTTGTTCTTGATGATCATGATGATGATGATGATGACGTAAACAATAATTATAGTGTATACAATTTGATACATTACATAATCCTGATTTATCCATATTACATGTAATATCACTTGTCATTGGCGTCACCGCCAATGCCATAGCATTTGCAGCGACTCTTAAACGATCATCTCGTTCTATTCCAGCCTCCATTTCAGCTAATAATAATTGACGTCTAGCTTCAGATTCACGACGTTTCGATAATAATTCAGTCATATGAAGAATTTCAGCTTCAGCATCTATTTGATGCAATGAATTGCATACACAACACTCAATCGCCTCATTATTTTGATCAATGTTATCTGGTATAATTAAATCGGATTGTTTTTTATCATTACTATTATTATTGTTATCATACATAGGATATTGCTTCTCTTCATTTCGTTCACTTCCTTCATGACTACTATGACTACCATTTCTGGTAGTAGTCATAGTAGCGTGTGTTTGTTCCTTGGAATCTTCACCGTAACAGATATCATCAATTTTATGGTCACAGATTACTCCGGATTCACCGTTTATGGGTTCCATAACATTTGTTAATTGATTGGAACTTTGAACTGAGTTCATTTGGACATTATGATTTTCACCTTCTTCTGATTTAGGAGATGTATTAAGGCTTTTAAGAAGAAATTTATGTAAAAAGTATTATGATTTGGATTGCAATAGTGATAACTTCATATTGAGAGAATACAAATAAAAAAAAATAAATTACTAAATCTTAACTGGACTATCTAATCTTCGTTCCATATATATCTTTGATTTTTATGTGTTTTTGTACACTACTTACAAATATTCAGTAGCTTAAGACGTTAACCAAATTTTCAGCGCTTCATAGTATACCATTATCCTGCCAATGGTTTTTACACTTTAATAAATACCAAAAATATTTTTCATCCATTATTATGCAACAAAATGACTGACTTTAAGAATCAATTCCTTAGCTACTATCATGACTTCGAACGTAGTCAAGGACAAAGAAAATGTATCCTAGGTAATATTTATATGAATAAAATGCAGGAAATCATGCTATACCCCATTTTACGTTTAGTAGATCTAACTCATAACGTCATTAAACGAATATATCACTGATTATATGATCAGCTTTTATTTCAATGTATTATATATATATATATATTATATGTATCATTTTGGTGTTAAGGTTTCATTGACATGGTTTAGGAATTACCACCACGTATGGATTAATAAAAGGCGACATTAGAAATCAGATCCTTAACGATTAAATAAACTGGCCCGTATAAGTTTATTTAATCGTCTAAACTACCTTATTTTTCTGATATTTTGTACTTTATCCTTCCTATATTGATTTTCGTAGTCTACTCCAGACGTAAAACAAGTAATCCTGACCCAGCTATGAGGATAATTATAATGCCATAGTTATACTTAATCATTATTTCTATCGAATGAACTTAAATTTTAGTTGTTTATTCATATTTTGTACTAAAAATGTTCAGTCTTTTGTTGATGTAACGTGGTGGAATTAATGACTAAAGTCACATATTGACCTGTTGATGCTTCTTGGGAAAACAAAAGTAATGAGATTTGTGGAGATTGTAGTATTCCCAACAGTTTAATTCATCCGTTCTGAGCTCGAGTCCCGCGTGAGTGATCGTAGTTACGCACTTCTAAGGAGTCTCAAACTAGGACGAAACGACCGTCCATTACTTCCAGGTTTACAATGATGATCTAGTTTTGATCAACTGTAAAACTGATTTCTAATTTCTACCAAACTTATTATCAGTATTTACAGATCTAGGTGCCTTTGTTTATAAATAGTACATTAAACTCTATCAAGTAATATGTATTCATTTAGTTCCAAATATTATGGATATTCTCAATTCATTTAAAGTCTGTCAGTCTATCAGTAATACTTTATAAAACTTATCAGATTAATAACACGATAGCTCAATACGGTATTAAAATAAAGATAGAAACAAATGTTCTATAATACTGTGGTGTGAACTACTTATATTCACATAAGTAGTATATAATGATGTTCAAGTATAGAATTTAGAAGGAAACAACAAGAACAGGAAGTAATTCATATGAAAATACATGAATATTGAAATCTGAAACGATGAAGTGAGATTTGCAAAAGAAACAATCAAGTTTGATACAACGGATTAATATTATTTGCAAATTAACTATATACTGTATAGTTCTCAGATTTCATGTTCAGTATTCAAATACATTCGATTATCCTCACTTGTGTTGTAGTTCATTATAATACTATTGGGATATTCAGAAAAATATCCTAAAAATTATCCTGTTAACTCTAATTCTATCTTTGAACGTGAAATGGTGTCATTTTCCTGTTGGTCAATATTCATTGTAGTCCTAACTGTATAAATATGCATTTGTCTGTAAATGATCATTCTTCTTCTTATTCTTCTCCTGATCCCATGATCAATTTTCATCTAATGGTTCGTGTTCTGATATATTGGAGATTGAGGAACAGTATTGGGATTGTACTGGGATATCTGCATTTAGTCAATCGATAGAATTTAGAGTAGCCACCACGCGGTTCAATAATAAATACATTATGAAATAAAGAATCATAAATACAATATGTTATTGAAATTTTACCTGGTTAAAATAGTTTTAGGTGATCGTTTCGGTGGAGTTGGTTTACGTATGATTAATTTATTTAAATCTGATTGAATGAATTGATTATTCTGTTTTATATCATTATAATATGAACATATACAATTGATATTTGGATTTTGTTCAACATTCACAGTATCTATGGTTGTTTCTATGGATGTAATTAATTGATTCAAATTATTTGGATGATATTTATCATTATTGATTATTGTATGTTGTTGTCTTGTATGCTGACATGAATGATTCAATCTGGAAGCATAATTTGAATTATCATCTTTTACTTCTTCTTCTTCTCCTTCTTTTACTTTATTCTTGGAATTACTAAAATGAAATAATATGCAATTCAATTTATTTATTATTGAATTTAAAAATGTTTCTAATCTTATATGATTTAAAACTGTTATTAATGGATAGTGATTAGTAGTGGAATCCAGGATGAGCGTTTCGTCCTATTCAGGACTATTCAGCTGAGTGCAACTGCATCTGAGGTTTGATGTTCATTCTGGGACTTGAATCCAGTACTGTTGACTTCAAACACTATCACATTATCTACTTAGCTACTGAGTCCTGATAGCCGCTTGCTTGTGTAATACGGTTTTCAATGAAGTTGTATTCACTGAGATAACTAGTTGAATGTTAAAGTTTAAATTGTCTTTCTGGAATAAGTTCTATTGGATATTATGTGTTGTCTGAAAAGACAATCTGAAATCTTCACTGTTTTTTTTAACGACTCATTTCAGCAAATACTGTTTCAGCTAAATCATCTAACTGATCTACAAATTTTATTAATCATCATAATACTACTAAATAAAATATAAGTAAGAAGTGCACCGTCTAACAATTTACTTTGCATGTGGAACATACTCGTAACAAGATCTCATTCTACATTTCATACAAGAATTTTGTATTATTTATACAAATTTTGTTTGCATCTATCAAATTTTTGTTATTAATTAGCCTCTTATGGAGGTAATCGAAGTGATGATTAGTTTTCTTGATAGAAGTTGATCTAAAATGTTCTTTTCAATAACTAGAATGACACCATAAATTTATTTAAAATCTTTTTATGTAAGAAACATTCATCGGAGATTCAAGGGACAAAATCATCCAAAAAATAAAACATAAATTTAGAAGCAAATACACCTCATTAGCCTGGAAACTGCACAGTGGATGTGATGCAGATATAAATGCGTAGATCGACAAAGCAAGAACAGCATATCTGCAACTCAAAACAACTGTCCGTCAACAAAAACCAATGTTATAATTTTCAATACAAATGTCAAGACAATTCCACTGTATCGGGAGGGGGTAAAACCTGGAGAACTACAAAATCCATCATCCAGAAAATACAAGTGTTTGTTAACAGTTGCCTGCGTAAAATACTTCGGATCCGTTGGACAGACACTATTAGAAACAAACTACTGTGGGAGAGAACAAACCAGATTCCATTGGAGGAGGAAATCAGGATGAAGTGCTGGAAGTGGATAGGATATACATTGAGGAAAGCACTGAACTGCGTCACAAGATAAGCCTTCATATGGAACCATCAAGGCCAAAGGAGAAGAAGAAGACCAATGATCACATTAAGCCGAGAAATGGAGACAGATATGAGAAAAATGAACAAAAATTGGATAGAAGTAGAAAAAAAGGCTCAGGACAGAGTGAGTTGGAGAATGCTGTTTAGCGGTCTATGCTCCATTTAAAGTAACAGGCTTTAATTAGTAAGTAATATATCAATATATAATCAAATTAATAAATCAGTGCCAAATGTATGTATTGTAGACTGGAAATACATTTTGTGGGGTTGGGAAAGAGTAACTGACAATCATACACCTACACCGAATTATTTACTTCAGCAGTGTTATGAATGACATCAGTAAACATGACATGAATTATACGATCATCATCGTCATTTCACGGACCGATCAAGATTGAATGTGTTGAACATTAGATCTCAACCTATTCATTTAAATGTAACCCACTTCTTCCAGACGCAAAGTCCTTCGAGTTCGATTCTTAGTGCAGTTATAACTTTACACTGGTGATGAATACCATACTAAAATGATGTATCAGTCCATTATACCATAGCTTTTGACTAATCTACTACACAAATCAATATGTGTCGAAAATAATCTTTATTTTATACTTCTTGTTTACATTAACTCAACATTATCATGGCGTCTGTCAATATAATACTGGCGGAAATCTTCGAATCAAGTTGTACCAGGTACCAGATATTCAAAGTATAAGTTCAATGATATTATTATAAGAAATCAAATAATTGATTGTTTCTTCTTCTACAGAACACAAATAGTATCGTTTTGCTTAGTTACTAACACTTACGGACTTGATGATGATTTATCTGAAACTTGGTGAATTTGTCGAGATTTCATTAAATTCTTATAATCTCTGTCGTCTATATCTGAATCACTAGTATGAGGTGTATCACGATTATTTTGCATTGATCGACGGGGTGGAGGTGGTGGTTCTATCATTGATTGATTTATTGACGAACTAAGAGGTGATGAAATAGTAGAAGGTGAATTTGTTACAGTTGTCATTATTGTTGTTGGTGTAGGGGGTGCTGGTGCTTTGGAATTTCGATAACGTTTTTGTTTTCTATTAGGACGAGCACAATAACTATCTGAAATTTCTTGAGACTGAGATGGAGAATTTAGAGATAGTTTCGATAATACTGGTGGCGGTGGTGGTGATGATGATGATGATGGTGATAATGGTTGTAATTCAACATTTTCATCAGAGCATATTTGACTAGATGAATTACTGTACAATTCAGGATCTTTATTATTAAGTGATTGTGCAGTGTGTAGTCTGTAGAATGAAATTTTTTTAAAAAAAAGAGATCATAAATTTTAAAATCTCAGTGAAGATATAACCGAAATAATAAAAGTATATAGATTATTGAATTTAGTTAACGACCCAATTCATTTACTGGTAATAATAAAATCCTATTATTCGGATACAAACCTAATTACTGTGACATTCACGTTCTTCGGCAGATTAACCTCTGTGTCTTTACTTTGATTAAATGATAAAATAATTGCGATTGGATTCATGAATTAAATGTAGTGTCAAGTCCGTTTACGCTCTATCTTAGAGTTCAAGTGTTTTAGCATATTAACTTATACTACTTGTATAGATTCAGTAACCAGTTTCGTTTCTAACAACTTTTGAACATAGTGTGTGGTTGATGTCTTGTAATACTCTTATTTATTTTCATAATGACGTTCACTTTGTTTATTGTTATAATTGTATTGTTTAAATAGTTGTAACGATTGCTTTCAAGTTTTGTGTACTTCTGAAACCTGCTTTCCATTTGCGAAAGGCCCACATTTTCGGTCTCTTAGTAGCTGTTTGTTTGTCGATAATCTGTAATGACTTATAACACAGCTACCAGTCGTTATTTACGATATTATGTGTTGTAATTACTTTTTCTGTAATTATTTGAGACATGATTTTCTTTTCTACGAATATACACGTGTTGGATAGCACAGATGCTTCAGCAATTCAGGTTTTACAATCAATTTACTTATATTTTGTAATAATAGGACAGATTTTAGACAACTCTTGGACTCTGAGACTGTCTGTCAATCGACCTAATGTTACGTAATAAGTAAATGTATCTTATAAAGATATATAGTTTGAACTGTTCATAGGTAAAGATAAATGGCAGTCTGTCGCTAGTGGAAAAACATCTTTCAATCAGTACTTTCTGAATATTCACATGTTAATTGGATAAAAAGACAAGGATCTGTCAAGATTTTTTTAGTTTAACCGAGCATTATGTCATTGAATAATGTATTCATTATCGATATATAGCACAAATATATATCGTTTAAAAATCCCCATCATATTAAAAGACTAATATTTGAACGAAGAATATTCTTTCCGGTGAATTCTCTTCAGGTTCTACAATGCATATATCCAAATTATTAATCGGAAAAATGGCTAAGGGAAAAGTACATCGTTTAAAGTATGTGAATTTAGGATTATTAAACAAAATACAATAAAATTGTTAATGATTGAGATCATGAACCGATTGATGTTAGACCATCATTGAAAACCTGGAAGCACTGGATGGCCATTTCATCCTATTATAGGACTCCTTAGGAGTGCGCATCCACGATTCCACGAGAGGGATTCGGGCCCAGGGCCTTCAGTCTTGCACTCGAACGCTTAACCTCTAGACTAATGATTCGGAATCTAATGGTGTTAATGTCTAACCTCAACCAATTCACGAAGTTGCGCACTGCTGAGGAGTCCCACAATAAAACGAAACGACCTTCCAGTGCTTCCAGGTTTTCACTGATGGTCTAACACCAATCGGTTCATGATTTCAAGCTGAAACTTAACAATCTCCACAACCCCTAAACTGAAAGTTGTTAATGTTGATATGACTCAGATAGAATGTTAACATGAATCTGCTCATGTGTTAAGTGAAATTTAAGATCCACGATCAAAATAAATATGGATCAGAGAGAGAGTGAGAGAGATAAGTAATAGTGCAATTGCAATTCAACCAAATGTTTAGTGAAAGACTATATTGTGTGAAAAATTAGTTATACGTAATAAGGAGGGATAAATGCGAAGGGAATGAATCATGTATAGGGGAGATTAATAATGATGTTTAACCAATAGTAATAATAATAATAATAATAATAATAATACAAAGATTTGTGAATAAAGATAACAGAGACAATTACATTTGACTACGAAAGGTCGTTGTCAAATTAGGTCATTCAATAGCTAAGATTACTATTGAGTAATTGGCCTTGATGTTGGCCAGGGGAGGAGGAGTGGTTGAAGATATTTCTTCTGTACGCATAGCTCCGGTTTCTTCATCTAGATGGCTACTGCTTCAGCCGTTTGACAAGCTTTGGCAAAAAATTATTGAAAAAGACTGGTTTATACTAGCACTATGACCAGTTTGTACTAAATGGTCCAATATCGAACTGTTCACTTTCTACATCAAACCTTTGTTTAACTACGCTGGGAAGTGTTCACGAGCATGAAAATACAAATTCCTAGAACTTCAACCAATATAACACGCTCCACAGGAGCAGTCGAACTGATAAATAAAAAATAAACTGGTCATTCTAAGCAATTCATCTTTTAGCCTCGGTATCACCATTGAGCACGTGGAAAACATTAATCACAGTTCTTCAGCGTTAAAAAATTTTTTTTGTATTATCCTACATAATCTCTAAATTAATATTTCACTAATCATATCCCCTTTGAATTGTAGACACATGAACAGGAATTTCTTCTTTAACGTTTGTATTCCTAAATTCACATGTTTTACACGATATACATTGCCGTTAATTTGATCATTTTTCTGATGATTAATTTGAATAGAATATACATTGTAGAAATTGAAAAGAGAATTTATATATCTATATAAATATTTTCTAAAAAATCTATAAATATACATCACTTACATAGTGACTGGTGATAAAGATTTTGATGAACTATAATCGATAATATCATGTATATCATTAAAAGTACTATGATTATGATAATGATTATGATTATGATTTTGAATTGATTCCAATAAATTATGATTGATTTGTTTCATAAAATAAACTTTTTTACATGGACTTTGTTGTGGTGTTGTTTTATTAGAACTAGTTAAATCTCCTATATCAATATCTTCTTCAGGTACTGTTGATAAAAATGATGTATCCATTAATAAATCATTATTATTAATATTAGTTATAATACTAATATCTGTTTTATTCAGCATAGTTGATGATAATAATAATGATGATGATGATGATGATGATGATGATGATGAATGAGGGATTGATAATAAATAATCATTTAATGATGATATAGATGATGGAAGTAACATACAAGTAGGAAATGAATTTGTTGTCAATGATAATTGATTAATATTAGATGAAATTTGATCATTATTATATTTTGATTGAGGAATATTAACATATTCATTCTAGTTTAGAATATAAGAAAGAATAATATAAATTAGAATGTTGATTAGCAATAATAATAATAATAATAATAATAATAAGTGATATAGATTGAAAATACAAATGTTGAAAAACAGAAATATCTTCTAAGAGAAAATCAGTCAATCAGTCAGCTACAACATAGGATCAGGCATATATATACATTGGTTGAAGTTGTCATAATTCATTAGCACAAACAAGATGAACACCGGATTCATAGAAGTAGTTAATTCAATGGTAGTTTTATATAAAAGAAGGATTGCATATAAGGACATAGTACAGGAAGAAAGAATTAGTTCGTAGAAAGGAAGACATAAGTCATGCGGACCCCAACTAAGTAGTCTGCATCTACCAATATGGCTCAGACAACATGTTAGTGTCTTCAAGCAACTATACACCACTAGAAAGAAAAAGGACTCTCAGGTATCTCATCATATTTTCAAGACATTACTGATTAAATTCCTAATTACGTGATGTTGATGTTAAACGTAAGGTTCTAGGTAGAAATGGCAAGTTGAATGACGGTTTCATAAATCTATATTGATTAATAGGGTTCAAATTGGTATTCCGAATCCTCAGTTAACGTCTTAACAAATGTTCTATTCTGGTCGATATAGTAGGTTAGAGGCGAATAACATATGAACTGAATAATACAGAAATAAAGAATTAGTACGTAGAAAGAAAAATATGAAACGATTTTAATCTCTTAGTTTAGTTTAAAGGAAGACAAAGACTGTATACACCGACGCCATTTTGATCGATTCTGAGCCATGTCACACAGAGTCTGCAACCATTAGTTATGATAGTCACGCGGAATCCAACCGAGTAATCTGCATCTACCAACGTGGCTCAGACTAGAAGTGAGTGAATTCAAGCACTGATGCCACGTTTTGGTTTGACCGCACCTAACTTTCTTCCAATTTTCCCCGACATTGGTCAGTATTGAACGTCGTGATAATCGATGTTCAGGCATATGTAATACGTGGACCAACCATCTCAGTCGATGAAGATTCACAATATCATCAACTGATTTACCATCATTCCCTAATACCCTACGTCTAACCTCACTATTATTTATCCGGTGTAACTTAAAGAGTTAACTTGGAAATAATGTAGAAGTAGACAGTTGTTTTCGCTTAGTTTGGAGCTTATCAAAACTCTTCGTGTTGTTGTCATCGTTATCTAAATTCAAATTAGTTTGATTTCGGAACTCTGATGACAATGTCTAGAATGATAATAATGTTTTCAGAATGTTTATAAATGCTTTCAAATGAAATCATCTACCTTAAAAAACTCATTGATACTAAGAAGCATCTAGCTGAATTATTAATCTCTGTCAAAATTAGTATTTTACTTACAAAATACTCGTCATTTAAATCAAGTGCATAGCCAATGTCATATATAGGTTTGACTAGACGTACTAATTAATTCATGTATTACAATGTACAAGCACTTGGTTTTGAGATACATAACTGTTTGGGATACTAGATCCTTAGAAATCACTTGATAAACTTCTTATTTTTGTAATTTAATTGTGGACATTTAAATTTCCTATTTTCGTGTCAAAAGCGCTCATTATTATTATTATTTTCAATTTGAGTTCTTCATATGGAAGGACCTTCAACGTCATTGGTTAGTTTTCTCTTTTGGTACATAATTTGATAATGCTTTTCAAATACATTTTTTGTATTGTATATATTACGCATGAGTTTTATGCTTGTTATTCGTTCTTCCGGGTTACTTGTGGAGTTTTATATTTATCCGGCTAAATCTAGTCTTCTTCTAGTTAGAAGATCTGGGTGGCAGAGCAACAGTTCAGCTTGTTCTGTTGTTACATTGTTGATTTTCGTTTCAATCGCCGGTTCAAGGTGACATCTTAATTTCTCGAACATGGCAACAATATGTATTGAAACTACTGATAATTATCGTTGCTTATCAAAACTGCAAAAAATAACCTAGGTTTGGAACGTGTGAAAGCTGAGTCTAGTCAACAACAAGTTATCTTTCTGACCACTCTTTATTCAATGAGTAATTATCTGATTCATATGTTAAGTTATTAGATAACTAAATGTAAAGATCCACTCCAAACTTGGATTCACTAGTCGATCTCAGCTACATCACCAACCAAAGCCTGAAAGACAATGACTGCCGTTCCGCCCAAATATGGTACTACTCAAAAGTACGGATCCATGAATCCGCACGCACGACTCGGACTTAGAACCTTCGGTCTCACGCCTGGGCGCTTAACCTCTAGACCACTTAGCCGGCTCATAAATCCGACTTTAAAATATACTGTAATCTCCACAAATTCTCATACTGAAAAGATGTATGTTGTAGAAAGTCAGTCGTTCCATCAGTAAAATACACTGACCAGTCATTTGTTTTTAATAAAATCTTAACAAAGAAATTCAACTATCATTGCCTCAAACATTATTACTTAAGATTAAACGATTTGGAGCCACTGACCAGAAATCCTAGACTTAAGTTTCATACTAGATGACACTCATCGGGGGAATGATTCTCCCCGTGGTAATCGAACGGACTTCATTCAACTTCATAGTCTGAGTTGATGCCACTGAACTAATCAGGATACTACTGACCTACCATTTATTGATCAATTGGTATTGGTCACTGTCATATTCATTTAGCACTGCACTGCCTTCAATATCCTGATATCAGAAAAAGAGCATGTCATCATGAGCAAATAAGACTAAATCGATAGAATCTAATCGTCGCTGAAGGGTTATATAATTATGACATTTGTCATTAATCAAACGGTAAACAATAGTGAATAGTGAATTTCCAAAATAGTCAATATATTTGGAGTGTTATTAGTCATCTAACTTATCGAATAAAATAATCATGGTTATCCGGAATGGGTAAATGTATTCCCTAAACTGTAAAAGATTCGTATACATACTATAGTTTGGGTTACCTATATCCACATAAGTAGTATATGACGGTGGTCAGGCATAGAGTGTATTTCAGTAGATCGATGAGGAAAGAACGGGAGTGGAAAGCAGTTGACATGGAAATACATGAACAATGAAATCTGAGACAATGGATTGATGTTTGCAACAGGGGCAGTCAAGTTTGATATGATGGATTGATATTTTGTAAATCAACGATTTACTATATGGTTCTCAGATTTTTTTAAATGATCTGTAATTTTCTGCTCAAATACATTCGATTGTCCCCACTGGTGTTTTGTTCACTACAATACTACTTATCAGTGCATATAGTTAAACGTTTGCTTAATCAATCAGTGAATAATTATGCCTTAATTAAACAACAAAATAGATTCAACAGTGGTCAGATCTGGTCAAAATATTTTTTTCTAATCGTTCAATTTAAAAAAAAAAAAAACCTTATACACTAAATGAATATATGGAGAGAAAGCAACTGAAATAACTTACCCGATCTATAACTGATTGAGGTAAATAACTTCCAGGTAGGTTTGAAACATTTGAAGGAATATCACTATATAGAAACAATTGAACAAAAAGAAACAAACAAGCATTTAAAAGAGAATAATTAAATAAATCGAAATCATTGTTTAGTAGGATTCTCGGCGAGACTCTAATTTAAGGACGAGCCAATCAGAAGCGTTTGAGCAATTTCAAGGTCACGGAGACAAGTTTAACGCATGATACGTACGATCGGTTTACAGCGGATTTTAGAGAAGAGGTTATTATTGAGAGGCTACAAGATATAGGACTACTAACAAGTTCTTGTACGTGCGACTGCGGTTATCAAATGACTGCAGTAAAGTGTGCAGACCACCGCGGTGAGGTTGTATTTCGTTGTTCTTCATATTGGAGGAAAGAGTCTGCTAGAACGTGGACTTTCTTCGCTCGATCGCGACCGAAATTGAGGCAGATCATGATAATAGTTCCGAATTGGGTAATAAATACACCAGTAACACTGGCTGCGGCATTTGTAGATGTTACTGAAACTTCAGCAGTCCATTGGTATGAGTACTGCCGTGACATATGCGCAACTAAAACGACAAGTATACACCAATCATTCGGAGGAGTAGAATGTATCGTGGAGATAGATGAAACGGTAGTGAGAAAGCGAAAATACAACAAGGGACGTAGTGTAAAGTAAGATTGGGTAAGTAGCATTTTCGTTAATATACTTCACAGGTACTTGGAATTTACGATAGATCAACTCGAAAGGGACATTTCCAGTAGGTCAGAAACCGGCAAGCAACCACAAGAATACCAATCACACAGGAACACGTGCTGCCGGGCACTACGGTATATACGGATGATTGGAGAGCGTATAGATGCCTTCATAGTCTTGGATATGTCCATCACGTCGTAGTCCACAAACGTCATTTCGTCGACCCTACAACGAGCGTTCATACCAATAACATTGAAGCTATGTGGTCACGATTGAAGGAGTTTTTAAGACCGTATCACAGCTCCAGAGGTCGACTATTATGGAGCCATATGGATAAGTTTTTATACCGTATGCAATATGATTTCAAAACATCTGAAACTTTATCAAATCTTAACAAGTTTTTAAATCATGTGAAAGAAGTATATCCACTTTAATTCTTTAGTTTCTTCTAATATATTTTTACTTTATACTAACTGTCTTCTGATTGGCAAATATTCTCAAGATCACTTAAAATTCGTTCAAAGGTCGTCCCTAAATTAGAGTCTCGCCGGATTCTCTTCTAACATTCAAAATTTATTTGATAATAATTATTGTACTTATAATGAAATTAAGTAGTCACAGTTTATTTTCGAATAAAGTGGATATATTTGTATTCAGTAGTGATAAACATTTCAAATAATAAATTAGCACATAATGGTTTCAATGTACTGTACTTTGAGCAAGACCTGAAGATCTTTGATAGGTTTTATGTAAATTGATGGATACGTATTGCTGAATAGTTTTTAATCCAGATAAATAATCAAAAAACAAGACTATTGTCTATGAATATCTAGATCTTTACAATTGAAACATTTCATTATTAATTGATAGAAAGAAAAATAATAATAAAAGAACTTACTGATAAATAGTTACATTTCTTTCATATTGATTATCATGAATCTGTTCATAAAGTTGATATTTATTTTGATTTAAATTCATGTTATTTTCATTGTAATTTTCATCATGAACATTATTATTATCTGTGACCTTGAGTAATCAATAATAATAAAAAAATTGTTACTATGACATTTTTCAAAAAAAAGAAGTTACAAAAAAATAGACAAAATGAATTGCGTAATAATTAATGGCTAGTAGTGGAATATAGGACTAACATATTTTTCCTTAGGATAACTGACTAATATAGTATAGTAATTATACTAATGGTAACCAAGAGAATGTGAAAATTATACAACAGAAGATTAACCATCAGAAGGATATGTAAATATCGAAGGAATATTAAAATAAACTCAATGAAATGTTGAATATATATTAAGATTGGTTCATGAATTCAATTATTAAAATTATTACATTCTCTACAAATTCTCATCCTGATAATAATCATCTATTCACTAGTAACAAGCCTTAAAATGGACTTCCTGGAGTTCTAATCGGAAGCAGTAACCTGTGCAGTCAAACCTATGTGGAGTAGAGACAGTAATCCACCTCAGGTAATGGATGAAAGGGCAAAGTCGTGGACCTAGTGAAGATGGTCTCCAGGTGTTAAGTGTTGGTGTGTAAGACTGAATGTCCTAGGTCTGGGCCCCACGTGAGGAGTCATGGAAGCGCATTCCTGATGAGTCCCATACAAGAATGAAATAGCCGTTCAGTGCTTCCGGGTTTTTAATGGTAGTCTAGCTTAGATTATGTAATGAATTCAATTATTAAAATTAAAAAAATGGACAACAATTTTAGGTGGAGTAATTTTAAAAGTCTGACCTTCTTCAAATCTTCATTCGTATGACAAATAAAGTTCGGGAAATTTCAGAGCTAAATCATGATTACAAACTGACATAAATTACAACAGGCAAAATTATCTACCGCCTTGGGAATTACGTAACGTTCATTGAATTAGACATCGCTTTATTAACTCATTTTCTCAGAATTCATTCTGTGAATTAGATACGTTCATATAGGTAGAACTTTCTACGGTCAAAAAAGTCCCTGTTAATAACGTAATTAACTCCCCCTGGCATAATGCAAGTTCTCGAATATTATGAAAAATGTTTCATATTGAAGATGTTATTTCCTGAAATATCTATAAAATGAATGTTCATTAATCACTTCATTATTGACATCTTATAAAAGCAAAGTAGAAAGTTATTGATGTAAAAACAAATTAACGTAGTATCATTTCAATTGTGGTATGCTAATCAGAAAGCATGAACTTATTTTACAGATTTGATTCAAAGCTAAAAGCACGTAAGGCACTAAGAATAACTTTTTCATGTTTACAGTTGTACTACTATTATGGATGATAGTAGTTAAAATTTAAAAAGTAAATCAAACTTAAGTAATCGTAATTCAGTTAAATCTACATAACAATTTGATCATCTATTAAGGTTCCTTTCTCAATTACAATATATTTCAAGATTTATGCCATAGTGACTCATATCTGAAATTCTCGAATCTTCATATAGAAATGTCTTAAGCTTGTTATTTCAGATTGAAGTTTTTCAATAAGTTAGTACATGCCGATTTGATCACTTTTAAAATTGAGAGAAAAGAGATTCGATGACATAGTATTACATTATCAAGGACGATACAAAAGGTTTATTTATTCTTAATAAAATGAACTGATTCTCTTTGGACAACAAATTCTGAGCAATAACTTTTTTTCACTGAATTGAAAGTATTCACTAAACAAGTGTTCTATATAACAAAATATTAGTTGATGTCAACAATTTATTTCCTTAAGCGAAAAATAGATTGAATTCAGTTGGATACTCTTTAAAAACTAATAAAACGTACAAATTGCTTGGCTTTAATATGAGATGCCCGGGGCATTATGCATTCACAAACCTTCAATGTATCCAATCGAGATCGCGTAAAAATCAAACTATTGAGTTAGCAATCGATGGTTCAGATTTCCAACCTTAACCTAATCACTATCCATTATCAATTATTATCGGTGATAACTATTTTACTATTGACATTGTTGAACTTCATCTGCCAAGTCATTTCATTAGACCTTTATGAGTGGTATTGTATGATTTCTAGTCGGTATCAAACTCGAGTGTAGTCTTTGTCAGTATGAGGATGTGAAGATTGTTGAATCTGAATGAAATCATAAAACGATATAAACAAGATCACCATTGGAAGTCTGAAAACAGTGGACGGCCATTTTAATCTAATATAGGGATTATCAGAAGTGGGCATACACGACACCAACACTGAAGATAGAACCCAGGACCTAGGATCACGTACGCAAATGCTTAACCTTTAGACCACTGGGCCCAACAGTGTTAATTTCTAACGTTTTTCAATACTCGACATTGCATTGCTATCTTCTATTGTCTTCGACGAGTAACTGCTTTACACCTAACACCGTGTAGTCTTCAAATTATAGATTTCATGGAACGTCTAGCAAAGTTACATATGTATTTATCTAAATTGATGCATAGCATCATTAGGACGATTAATTGACTGCCAGAATCCACAATTGACTGTCAGGGACTTTCAAATACTGCCTTATGTGAAATTAATTTTCATCACAGACTGATACTAAATGAAAAACTACAGAAAATTAGAATTTCCTAAGCATGGAATGTCTAGCGTTAAACATTAAACAAAAATAGACGGTGAATGAAATTCCTTGCTAACTTTGAACTGTCATTCATGCTGAAATAGTCACAGAGAGAGGGAGAGAGAGAAGTTAGTTGCACAACCGAATAAAATGCCTAAATGTTCATTCACATACATATCAGTCCATCCTTAGGGAATTGACCCACTGACCTCGATGAAATGCACTTGACCTTAAGTTCATTTTCGATTACTATCAAATGACCTTTTGCGTACTGGATTCCACTTTGCTTCATCTTTGCTTAGAATGCATGTGAATTAAAGCAATTAAAGCAATCCATACACCACGCACATATACCAATAAAAGACTGATCAATTGCAGTCGTAAATAACAATGGGAAGATTCAAGTAAACAATACCAAGTGAATTTAGATAGAAGTTTAGTTTATCGTGTACAACAATTGTAAGATTTAGAATTGTTTCATTTAAAATGACATTAATTTAATTTTAAATAATAAAGTTCCATTTTACTTTCTAGACATGTTATGATATGCAAAATTGAATTTCTCCAACACATTACATCGGGAAATAAAATCAGATATGAAAAGGATGAATAACAACTGGAAAGAGTTGGAAAGGATTGCCCAGGACAGAGTTGGATGGAGAATGCTGGTGAGCGGTCTATGCTCCTTCAGGAGGAGTAACAGGTATAATTAAGTAAGTAAGTAAGTAAGTTAATTTCTAACATCACCCAATACACGACACTGAACTACCATCTTCTATTATCTTCGATGAATAAATGCTTTACATCTGACACAGTTTAGTCATCGGGTTATGGATTCCATCCAACATTTAATTGCTTGAGTTCACGATTACAACTCCTTAAGTGATCGTTTTATTCTTTGGCATTTCTAATAAAAATGAAACTTCCATTTATAACGAATGATGCAACTATTACATTCTAAGCTGATTATCAATGTCAATGTTAATCATTCACTTCTAATCCTGATTTAAAGTAATCATACTAACAGTAACAATTAATGATCCTCATGTTTTACACTCTCTATGAAATTTTGATAATCAACTACTAGAAAGTTCTAATCAATTATTTCCTGTTAATAGTTGTTTTAATTAAGAAATCTAAAAATATATGATCGGTATTTAAATATGAAACATTATATTCAATGACTGAAGCTCTGATGAAAGTAAGTATTCAACTGGTCTTTTCTTCTATTATCATACCAGTTCGTTGTCATTATAAACACATAATATATACTTCTTTTTAAATATTTCACTCCTAGTTTATTTTCATGTCAACTTAGAATATATATATGTATTCAATACTGTTGTGACTTTAAAGCCGCCTAGTTATCACGTGATTTATCCACCAATCAAAATACGAGTTATACAATGTTAGCACGGTGCCAAACCAATGACGTTCGACCGGTATGAGCGGCCTTATTAGTTCTATGTTCGCCTAGCCCCGTCCACTTGAGTCCAGAACATCAATACCAGCTTCCATTATGCGAATCGAATCGAACCATTTATTTCAGACATACTGGGTTTATATATATGAACCAAACAGACCACAACACACCATGAAATAGGAAATAACATTTGTACACAATAAAGCCAAACAGTGGCTGTGAACGTGGGAGGCAGTAGTCAATAAACTGAACATAGCTTAAGAACACTAAGTCGTACAATAATACATTATAGATCAAAATAAAGCTTATAAAAAGGGGAATATAGATATACATAATCTATTTATTGAATAGTTATACCATAAGAATATATAAATAATATTAGTCTATTAATAGATCTCTGACATTAATCGTAATGTAATCTTCACTAGGATATAACAAATACCTGTTTGTAAAGCAATTTCAAAAATGTCAATTATATGAGCTTAGAGAACTCACCAAAGTAATTTAACCGTTTTCTCTTTATCATAAATTTTATTCTTTGTGTCAAATGTTTCACTGACTACTTTTATTATTATTATGATTATTATTATTATTATTATTATTACGACTACTACTACTATTATGATCGTTTAAATAGGTTTATGTAGTAATATAGACAGACTCCTACAAAGAATTTCTAATTCTTACATGATAATTCTTTCCATTGCTTTTGTTGTGTATTTTTTTTTGTTTTTCTAAAATGTCGGACACATTTGAAACATCAGGATTTCATTTCATTCATACAATCTATCTAATATCTCTAATGTGATCGAAGTAAATTATAATTATAAGTGACATCAAAATGAAGTGAAATATAGAATGTAATATTCAACAAATATTAGACAATATGAATAAAATTTCTCGCTGATTTTCAACTGTCATTCATGCTGAAATACTTACAGTGAAAAGGAGAGAAAGAGAAAGAGAGAGAGAGAGAGAGATGGAGAGACAAGGAGAATGAGTGTTAAAGTTTGAATTTGTGTATGTGATGATGATGATGATGAATACAGTCAGAAAGTTGTTTAAAATGAAAGAGAATTCAATCCGTTTGTAAACAATGAATTGAATTGTAAAAATAATAATAAATTTTCCAGGTTAAAATCAGTGGAAGATATGATAATAATAATAATAATAACAACAACAACAACAAAAAGAAACATATATATTATATTGTATGTTAGATTAATATAAACTACTATATTGGATAAAGTGAACTGTTAATTAAGTCATTCATATTCAAATACAATCTATCAATGATCAACAATCGTGTGACTATCGTAACTAAGGATTGGAGATTGTGGGTGATATTGGCTCAGAATCAATCACAATGATGTAGGTGTATTCACTTTCTGTTTTCCCTTAAACTATGAAGTTCAATTTATTATGAAATACACTTTTTGTGAATCTTAATTTGTAAATAAAAACGCCAAGACAAGAAGACAGACAAAAAGCTAGAATATTGGTCTTTAGATTGTAAATATCGAACTTGTCTGATATCAATTATCAAATTCTATAACTAATAAATCATGTAAATCAATGTGTGTGAATAACCATTTCCCTCAGGATTGTTAATACATCTTTCTGAAGTGTATCAGTTAGTTGGAAATCTATTTCTATGGTCTTTTTTGCTCATTATCTCCAACTAACTAATGTAAACAATGAAGGTTGAATAATTTCTGACAATTTTAGATTTAGACTGAAGTATACTAAGATTTTTACTTATATTAATAGTTGCTTTAGTTTTTAGAAAGAACTTCGGCGTCCTAACTTCCGATGAAGCTATGCTTTCATCACGAGGTGTCATAATTCTTCTAAATAAAAATCGTTCAATTCCCAGAACAGAGCCTAAAATAATTAATTTGCCTATTCTTGTTGGCGTCTTTTTAACAAAGTTGTTTTCTACAGGATGGGGTTGCTAATCTCATACCCAACCTTCCTCCATTGTATGAGCGTCGGATCGGCAGTAAATCTCGAAGAGCAACAGGCAGAGTTCGATGGAGAATCCTGGTATGTTCTATGATACGAATGATCGAGATTATTCTAGTATGGACGAAATCGACTGTAAACTCAATGATACAACAGCTGGCTCAACAATACACTTCAAACACTGGAACCGAAGAAGATTATAACAGTACTAAAAAAGCTTGGCATTCAAAAAAGAGAAAATACATGTGGAACAACTGTGTATATATATTATAAAAAAATGTTATCTCACATAGGAAAGTTAGTAAACTTAGTGATACGAACCAATTGAAAAAACAATTAACATCATTCAGAAATACTAAATTTAAAAAGAAGGAACCTACTTAAGATTATCAATACAAGAATCCAATTACCATTTATTAACATAAACTAGATTCTTCTAACAATAATATACTTAACCAATAAGTGAATAACATCAATAATAAGTTAGTAACATGTTATCTATGACGCTCAATTAAATCTGTGATGTATGCTATTAATGTTGACAAATATAAATAGGATATAATACTAATCAAGAGTGGAAAACCTAACAACAGAAGGCTATAAAGTTATGAAACAAATTACATACAAAATAAGTTTTACCTAACATAACTAATCTATTCAAAAGTTTCATATCACTATCTAACATAACAATTAGATATCAATATTTACTGTAATACATTTATATTGATATACAATTATTGGTATTGTAGTGAACAAGAACACCAGTAGGGAGATTTGTATGTATTCGGGCACAAAATAGTAAATGTTTTATTTGTAAAATGTCTATCAATCATCCCAAAATGACTCAGACTTCATTGTTCTTACATTTCTATACAAATTACATTCTGTTTCCATTCTTTATTGTTCAATCTTCTTATCTCTCTTCTGCCAGACATTCTTATCATGACTAATGTCATATACTACTTATGTCGATATAAGTAGCACACATGCTACAGTATAACTTATTTTCAATTATTAATAATATATAACAATGTATATCGAGATATTATAATTCATATCTTATATACTATTTTATTCTTTATCCTTAAACTAAATCAAATAAAAACTGTGATATCTATCTATCTATTCATTTTTCTTTCTTTTAAAATGCATTGAATAAATTAAATTTCTATTTCTCAAAGTTTTTCTGACCTAGTGAAATAGTTTTCATTGTTTCCTACGGTTTATTATTATTATTATTATTATTATTGCTACTATGTTAATCAACCAAATAACAAAATAATAATAATAATAATAATGCGAAATTTTCAATCGTTTCATTTTTCTCTCTTAATCCAATCCTTTCACTTTCCAATAATTGTCTACTACCAATTCAAACTCTGGCATCGTTTTCAACTCATTGACCTCATCAGGTAATTAGGTCATTAGTTATGGACTATCAAAATTAAAGTGATTAGAGGAATAATGGGGCGAATAACAATAACAAATATAGTTAAACTATTTTTTCTTTCTAGTAAAAAGTAATCCAGTAAAAAAAATTTTTTTATACTTGACTAAGTTAAATAAAATGATTATGGTCAATTGGTAAACTGTGAATAATGATTAAAATAGAAGAAGAAGAAGAAGGAGAAGAAGAAGAAGAAAAGAAAGAAAAATCGAGGAAAGAAAAGGAAAGTTATTGTTATTATTATTATTGTATCCCAAGACGAGATAAATGATAAGCGCTGCGTATTATTTTTTTCTAAGCGTTTATAGTAATCGTAGAAAAATTGATTTGATATTTTCTGGTTAGAAAATTTTACAATTCTATCTAGTGATATAGACAATTGAAAACGGTGTATAGAAAACACATGCTGATTTCAGAAATTAATTTCAGTAAATGTGTGAGTGCGTGTGTGTGTGTGTGTGTTTATGAATCTCACGTGCGGGATTGTGGATGGCACTGCTGAGGAGTCCTATACTAGGATGAAATGGCGGTTCTGTGCTTCCAAGTTTTCAATGGTAATCTAATATGGTTTCAATGGAATGTGTGACAGTCCAATTCTGTTATGATTATGGTTGAGATATTATTAAGATATGAGCCAAAAAATAATCGAAGTTTAAAGTGGTCACGATAAACCCTAGATCTCTTGAGTTGTAATCGCTGGCGAGGTCGTTTGTCAGCGCTTCTCAGTAGTTCATATATTCAGAAAAAAAAGCTGTAATATGCTTTCAAGTTTTCGAATTTTAAACAATCTCATTAAAAAACCTATATGCTAACAGAATCATTACACTTTAGGGGTTGTGGAGATTGTTTAGATTTTGATTGAGATCATGAACCAATTGATGTTAGACCACCATTGAAAACCTGGAAGCACTGGACGGCCGTTTCGTCCTATTGTGGGACTCTTCGACAGTACGCATCAACGACCCCACTCGGGAGATTCAATGGTAGTCTAACATCAGTCAGTTCATGATCTCAATCAAAATCTTAACAAACTCCACAACCCTTAAACTGATAATTACCATGTGCTCACTAGTGTCTAGCTTCGTGAGAAAGTTCTCGGAGTTCTAGTGAGAAGCCGTGACTAGTGGAGCTAATCTCTGTCGGGTAGAGACAGGTATCTACCTCAGTACAGTGGAAGATGGTAGCGAAATTTCGTGGATTGGTTGATATTAGACACTAACACCATTGAATGCCGGTTCAGTTGTCCAGTAGGTTAAACGCTCGCGCGAGAGACTGACAGGTCCTGTGTTGGGGTCTTTCGAAGGGCGGAATCGTTGATGCGCACAGTTGAGGAGTCCCACACTGGGATAAAACGACTGTCCAGTGCTTCCATGTTTTCTATGGTAGTCTAACTTCATTTGACTCATAATTTCAACCATTGAAATTATAAACTGTTATTATGCAATTTACTGTTCTTAAGTTATGTCCAATTTATTGATTACAGTCTCCCACGTTCACAGACACATTTTGACTTGATCTTGTATGAATGTTATTTCCTACTTTATGGTGTGATGTGATCTGTTTGGCTGGTATATAAACCAAGCATGTTTGAAATAAACGATTCGCATAGTGGAAGCTGTTACTAGCATTCTGGACTCAATTGGACGGGCTAGACGAATAAAGGGCCAATATGGAAGCTAGGTTGCTCATACCGAATGAACGTCATTCGTTTGGTGTAGTACTAATATTGAATAGGTCCTATTTTGATTAGCGAATAAATCACGTGATAACTAGCCGGGTTTAAAGTCACAACAGATTGATATGACATATATGTTAAAATGTAATAAGATAGTAATCGAAAATTTGAATTGTTATGAGGTCAAATAAAAATGACAACTGGCTTCTTGAAAATATATAGATCGTCTTCAGTGAGGTTAATCTATCAACTACTTCATTGAAACTTAGTAAAGCTACATTTCGGTTGCTAATTAATTATTTGTTTTTAAAAAAAAGCTTAAAGACCTCCACATTATAAACCGTATCAATTATGTGTAACGCATACATACATGAATGAACAATCTCATTCATTGCCTTCGTAAATTTTCTTCAGTTTTTAAATACTTTACTTTCTAAACTGAATTGGATAGTGATTAACAATTAAATCCAAGATGAACCTATTGACCTATGTGACGAAACGGCCGTCCAGTGCTTCCAGGTTTTCCATGGTGGTCTAGCTTCAATGGATTCATGATTTCAACCAGTGAAATTTCTAAAATCTCCACACAATCCCTTCTGATGATATTGTTCAGTTGAAAATACTTGTGTCCCATCGTTTATGTTCACACTGAGACTCTAACTCAATATCTTTCACTTAAAACACTAACACGTTATTCATTTATTTATTGACTTCAGATAGCCGATGGTTTGTAATAATGAAGACAAATTATAATTCAGTTGTAAGGGTTTGATCCTTGCCACTATTGATGTCGAGATCTGATAGTCATCAGTGTAACTATGTTTTACAAACAAAATGCTTATACATGAATTTCAATATCAAGGTAATTCGCTTAGGATACACAGATATCGAACTGACTGATCAGTTGAAGTCATTAACTGAGACATTTCAAGCCATTGAACAGAATTAAATCATCTACTGTGGTTTGAGAAATAATATGTTATCATTCATCTATAATTACAAACATTCATTTCACTCAAGCTGTAAGCAGTTGATGTAGTGAATTCATAAATCAATTATTACTTTGATCATATTTTATAGATTTATAACTGATAATATACCTTACAAGTAATTAGTACATTATTTCTTGAAGATAATTATGTTAAACATTTTTTGATTGAGATCGTGAACTGATTGATGTTAGACCATCGTTGGAAACCTAGAAGCACTAGATGGCTGTTTTGTCCTATTGTAAGACTCCTCAGCAGTGCATGTCCATGTTCCCGTGGTCGAGATTCGAGCCCAGGGCCTTCATGATCTCAATCAAAATCTTAATAATCTCCACAACCTTTTTTAATGCTAAAAAATTAGTGGCGTCCTCAGTAAACTAAACTATTGACAATAATACTAACAACTACCATAAATAGATTCAAACAAACAAGAAATAAACGTCCTTAGCAGGCATTCTTAATCCATAGAGGATCAGACATAGGCTCTTCAATTTTGATGCCTAAAGCTTAACCTTCAATTCATTATTCAAAAGCTGTTCAATGCTTCCTGGTCTCCATTGGTTATTCACAATTTAGATCAAATTCAAAAGTTTACAATAATGAAAGATTAAACAATCATCTCTTAAGCAAAATAAATAATAATAATAATAATGATATTGATTATAAATGTTAATTATTTTTTTTACCGTTTTCATTTTTGATAAATTCATTTGTTGTAAATTATTTGTAACCAATGATGATCGATTCTTATTTTCTGTTGCATTCACACTACATGGTTGAGCTAATGGAGGTAATGAAAGTGATGTTTTTAATAAAGAAGTATCATAATGATGATGATGTTGATGTTGATGATGGAGAGGTGGAGGAGCAACAGGAGCAGGTCTATTCAATCGATGAATTAATGGAGATGTTATAGATACAGATGTTTGTTTAGTATTAAATGTTGGTTTAGTAATTATAGACGATGTATTTGTAGGTGGTCTAAATCCAGCTGGTGTTTGTGTAGTATATAATTCATATTCTAATCCACCTGTAATGAAAATATATATATACATATATGGAAAGTAGAGAAATGTACCAAATTACGTTATTTAGTGTGTAAAAACAGTTAATGAATGCTGTTAAAATGTAGTGTAGATCAGAGATAGATTAGAATAGAAAAACAATGATTTTGTCCACAATGTATATTGAAAAAAGTACCCAGATTGTATCAAAGTATAAGTGAAAGTAGATAACGGTTAGCAGTAGAATTCATGAACAATGTTCCCTCCTGTTTGGGATTAGTCAGATCATTGATTGGAATAACTATACATGTGATGTGAATATGTATATGAATGGTGCGAATGGTTCACCAGGGTGCTTGGTACTTGTGTGGTTGCACCACAGGATTGAGCTGTACTATTCAGATTGTAGTGTTAAAGCCTCTACGGTGTCTAGTTCATATATGAAGCGGGATTGAGCTGTATTACCCGGTTTATAAAATTTAAGCCTGGGCGGTCTGGCTGTCCTGTTAAACGGGATTGGGCTGTACTGTTTGGGTTATCACGTGAAAGTCTAGACGGTTTCTGGTTCTCCTGAAAACCAATATAAAATTACTCTGGCCCGAAAGAGTATAGTATATAATTGTGAATAACAGATGTATGTACCTTTATCTCAGTATTTATGCTCATAATGGAACTCGAACCCAATACATTTCACTTCAAAAGTTAGTGAAAATTTATAAGAATTATTTAAAGTTCTTTACTAATATATGATCTCAAAGTATCTGTTATGGTCACTAATCACTATCAACGTGAAACCTAAAATGAATTTTTACAATGTCCCAGTTTAATAGAAATGAAATTTAATAATTGAATTCATGAGTCAATTAATGCTAGACAACCATGGAAAACCTGGAAGCAGTTAACAGCTGTTTCTTCCTACTGTGTGACTCCTCAGTAGTGCATATCCACAGTCCCACCACGCGAGGTTTGAATCCAAGACCTATCGGTCTCGGGCGTGAACGCTTAATTTTTGGACCATTGAGCCGGTATCTAGGTTGTCTAGGTGAAGGTATCATCCAACAGTTACATAAAGTTATCAGGTAATTCATTCCTGTTGGTTATTACTTTGGTAATCTGCCATTTTAAAATGAAACAATGAAAATTGAAAAAGTTTATGCTAGTCAACTTATCACAGAAGTATTGAGCGTAAGATTACAAATTCCAATTACTTTACTATTATTCTGTTGTATTTTATTCGTTTTCTAGACTTATTTTCATAACTAAAATGTATCCTGTAACTGCATTTGATTAAGTGGTTATTTAATCTTCACTAACTGATGAACGTAAAGTAGGAAAACTGAACTGTCATGAACATGATGGTTTGAGTGTAAGTTTATGCATCCACATCAGTTATGTACAATTTACGGAGCTGAGAAAATCGATATACTGCTTTGTTTTATCAGACTAAGTGATATTTAGTAGCTTGATTAATAAAAAAAAATTATGTAAGGTAAAAACATTGTATGTTCCTTCATGTTGCGCATCAATTGAAGTTAGATATTAACTTCAGAGTCAATTAGACGATTTGGACTTCACAGATGACCTAGCCCTCTTATCGCATACACATGAACAATTGCAGATAAAGACAGTCAGTGTAGCAGCAGTATCTGCATCAATAGGCCTCAACATATACAAGGAGAAAACGAAGATCCTCAAATACAATACAAAGAACAGCAATCCAATCACTCTTGATGACGAAACTCTGGAAGATGTGGAATCCTTCACATACCTGGAAAGCATAATCGATGAACAAAGAAGTTCAGATGCAGACGTAAAAGCGAGGATTGGCAAAGCAAGGACAGCATTCCTTCAATTGAAGAACATAAGCAATTCAAAACAATTGTCAAGCAATATCAAAGTCACAATCTTCAATACGAAGGTCAAGACAGTTCTACTGTACGGAGCTGAAACGTGGAGAACTACAACAACCACCATCAAGAAGGTACAAGTATTTATCAATAAGTGTCTACGTAAGATACTCAACATCCATTAGCCGGATACCAACAGCAAAAACAGCCTTCTGTGGGAGAGAACAAACCAGCTTCCAGCTGAAGAGGACATTAGGAAAAGATGATGGAAATGGATAGGGCATACATAACGCAAATCATCAAACTGAATCATGAGGCGAGCCCTAACATGGAATCGTGAAGAGAAGCGGAAAAGAGGAAGGCCAAAGAACACACTGCTTCAATAATTGGAATCAGATATGAAAAGGATGAATAACAACTGGAAAGAGTTGGAAAGGATTGCCCAGGACAGAGTTGGATGGAGAATGCTGATGATCGGCCTATGCTCCTTCACGAGGAGTAACAGGCGTAATTAATTAATTAAGTAAGTAAGTATTAACTTCGTTGAATACTGAATAACTAGTCTAGAATTTAAGTATTCACATAACGGATCAAAGGTTTTGGGGGGTTTCATCTTCAACTAATCATAAATTCTGACTTATATGGAAATTGTATAGACAGTTATCGATTTTACAATTTCGGTTATTTAATTTATATATTAGTACTTTAGATACTGCTATTATCACTACATTTGTCATCATGATTAGTTGTTTAAATGTACATAATAACGGAATGTTAGTTATACTAAAATATATAATTTCTGTCTACTGACCAAGTTAATTCAATGTAGATAATAAATAGTTAAATATCAAAGTGCTTCTGATGTATATAATTCATACATTCAATTTTACATACAAACAAAGTAAAATAAACTTGAAATAGATAAGGTGAATGTCCCTACCCTAAATATTACCCACTATAAGCGTTAATGTGATTTTAAAAAGATAGGCAATGAATAATGCTATCAAGGAGACAAACATTGAATAAAATAATAAATGTACAAGCCTACACATAAACACACATAAAATGTATAAGTATAGAATTACGAAGACATAAATGAAAGAGATATTTGTATTGACATTCATGATAGTTTATAAAGAAAAAAGATTTATCAAGACTGTAAAAATGATTTAGCGGTTACATTCTTATCTTGGCTTATCACAGACGTTCAGTGGTTTAGATCATTAACCAGTTTACGCTAGACCACTATGGAAAACCTGGAAGCACTGGACGGCAATTCGTTCTAGTATGGGACTCCTCAGAAGTGCGCATCCACGATCCCGCCCCACAGGATTCGAACCCGGGACCTATCGGTCTCGCGCGCGGGCACTGAGCTGGCCGGCATCCAACGGTGTTAATGTCTAACTTCAACTAATCCACGAAATTGAACGACACATCCACCATTGTCATCAGTGAGTTACTATCTCACAACAGACCCGGTTGAACTCCACTGGCCGCTGTTTCTCTCTAGAACTCCAGGATATACCTCTTGAAGCCAGTCACTAGTGAGCATACGTTGATTAATATCTAGCCTCAACTGACTCATTATCTCAACCATTGAAATTACTATAATATCCACAATACCTTTTCTAAGATTTATTACAAACTATTCAAAAGCTAGATTAAGTTTATACTAGTTTTATAATATCGAAGACTCTATAAACTGATCTTTATCACGTTTATAAAAATGGCATAATAATCAAGCAATGGCATAAAATAACTGATTCCTACAGTTAGTTAGTCAACATTTGAATAGTTTAGTTGTAGCATGAAGCTGAAAGATGTGAGTACAAATCTCACAGGTAACTATCAATTCCCTCAGGATAACAGATATGATTTACTGAAGATTGTTAACAAGTATAAAATATAAATCAACATAGAATTTCCTATTGGCTACTTCAAATCACCTAACAAATTTACTTTAAATAACACATTTTATCACCTATATGATTATCATTGTAAATTAGAGTATAAATATAATAACAATCCAAATGAAACGACAATATACATTAGTGATAATCTTTTCATATAATCCATTGTTTTACAATTGTAATGAGTTAGCTTATCGCTAACTTTTCATTTCTTCACTTCCTTTTTGTAATATCAACAACAACAACAACAACGATGACGACAACAATAATGAAAACACCTCCTTTATACTTAACCAATCTCCTGGGATGTTTTCCTTTTCATTTTTTAAAAAAAAAATAACACCCAGGGAAAGTTTAAGTCGTTCAATAGAGTGTGTGTAATTGAATCGATCGAAAAGAAGAGGAAAAAAAGACCAACTATTAGAGAAAATAACGAAATACGCTTTATGTGAACATATTGAGATCAATAGTTTTTCTTTCTTTCTTTTTTTTGTTCCATAGAAAAAGTTTTTCACAAAAAGAAAATCTGGTTTTTAAAAAAATTTTTTTCTCTAATTGAAAATTTTGCGTGAAATATTTTTTTGTTGTTGTGGTGGTGGTAGTGTGTTTAAACATTAAAATCATTTTCCCGTCAATTTTCTTTTTTTTAAATCAATTGAGTAAAATTTCTTAGTTTTATTTAAAAATTTAAACAGGAATTGATTACTTAATACATATCAATAGTTGAAATCAAGAGTTAGTTGAAACTAGACCACCATGGAAAACTTAGAAGAACTGGACGGTTGTTTCGCCCCATTGTGGGACTCCTCAACAGTGCGCATCCACGATCCCGCCCACGAGATTCGAACCCAGAACGAATCAGTTACGTGCTGCGCGAGCGTTTAACCATTGGACCACTGAGCTGGCAGGTATTGAACGGTGTTAATATCTAACTTCAAATAATCCACGAAATCGAGCGACACATCCACCACTGTCATCAGTGAGTTATTATCTCACAACAGACCTGATTGAACTCCACTGGTCACGGCTTCTCACTAGAATTCCAGAAAATGCCTCTTAATACATAACAAAAGACGATATAATGAATAATAAACTTTTAAATTTGAATACCTTCAGAGAAAATCTTGATTATCCTACACTTCATATTACTTGAAATGTGATGTGTACTACTGATGTCCACAGGTATCACTAGTATGCATCATTAATCGAAAATGGAATAACTGGCGGTAGAACGTTGAGAAAATCCAAGTGAAGAGAATGCGAACAGCGAATGATTGTTGTGGAAACGAAGGAAGAACAAAGTATGGGACAATTGATTGACATTTCACAAATGACGTATTTATTGTATGATTTTCAGATTTTACCGAGATATTCTGTAATTTTGTATTCATACACATTTTGTAGCCTACCTTACTTGTTCATTCGAGAAAAACTTTCAATATAACTCGAGTCGTACATCAAATCAGTCACGATCTAAATAGCTTAGTTTTAGTGACCTCTCAAACTGTGAATCTGAGTGATGTGGGCTCTAACCACAATTCCATCAAAATTGCAGGAACGTTATATAAGTCTCCAGTTTTTTTTATTGGCTACTATCAACCATATAATATCCCAGCATAGTGCACGCTAATGTAGAGTCAATAAAACTGATGATCATGTCGAAACATAATTGACAAAAATTAGTAAGCATTATTGGACTAAACAAACATGATTTTGGTCAGTATTCAGTGATCAGTAATTTGTAGCTAACGTGATAGTTTAAAAATAACACAAATTCTTAAGAAACATATCATGTAAAACGTTAAACAAGGTATACATATTTTCCTTAGTATACTGAAATTATGTTTACTTGTTAACCGAAATAATCAATATTTGAACAGTTGCTAATTATCATTAAGGTATCAGTTTTTGATAAACCCGAAACGTGTCAGTATTCTTCGTAACCTGAAGAATGAAGAACGAATGGGCAGCTATGTCGTTTTCGAGTTGGGTCTTGTAAGGAATGTGCACTTAAGTAGTATTTATGTTAAAGTACGCGGTATTCAAATATGTGACAAGTATCAAAACGCTTAGAAAAGCATATTTGAATCCAGACGCTTTTTGATATACCGTAACTACTATTATCCTGATCATTAACATAACGTCTAATATTCGACCACATTGACTTCAGTATGAATGAATTCTCACTGAAATATTGAGAAATTCATTCTAAACACAATTATTATTAGATTACTTATTTTATACCATCTTTAGAGATTATATGTTTGTCAGATAATCTAGATGTATTCAGAGTGATCTTAAATGGTTTCAAACAACCAAGTAACACTTGTCTAAGGCTATCAACTATTATATCCCGACAAGAATTAGCAATGGTAACTTTTGAGAACTATTTATGGATCAATACGATACATATATTTTTATTGTATAATTGTTAAGTAGCTAAATTATGAATATTAATGTTCATCGTATTATCAGCCTTATCTTGACTCATAGACTATTATTATAAGATTTACCGTTCTTAAGTTATGCCCTGTCTATCAATCACTGTCTCCCATATTCACAGCCACTTTTGGTTAGATCTTGTACAAATTTCATTTTCTATTTTAAGGTACGATGTGATCTGTTTGGTTTGTATATAAACCCAGTATGTTTGAAATACACGATTCATATCACAGAGGTTGAGATTGGTATTCTGATTATGAATAGGCAGGTCTATGCAGGAACCAGGACCGATAAAGACTTTAGACTACTCGTACAGGTTCTATGTGTCATTGATTCGGTTGATAAATCACTATTCTCTAATTGGCGTTAGGTATCATCACGTTATATATATTAATAGAGGCACAAGACCACAAGTTATAACATCAACCTCTCCTCCAATTAACTTTTACTTAACATTTATACTAAATGGAAAACATCTTTAAAATAACTCAGAAAATATTCACTTGGTGTTTTTTACCTGTAACTTTCTATTGTTATTTAGGATTGCAGTTGATCAGTCACTTGTTGGTATATGTGCATACTGCCTCGATATAGCCTTAAGTCACAAGCTTTTTGAGTAAAGATGAATAGTGGCTAGCAGTGGAATCCACTTCGTCCTATTTGTGACTAGTCACTTCAATGTACCTGCATTGCAGAGTTCATGCCAACAAGCGATTGATCAACTGCAGTCCTAAATAACAATGATAAGATACAAGTAAACAACATCTAGTCAATATAACTTCACCCCATTGCGCAAGCACAGGGCTATCAGGACTCATTACCCAAGAAGATAATGAGATGGTTTATGAAGCGAATGGTACTGGGTTCGAACCCTAGATTGAACATCAACTCTGAGATACAGGTACATCCAGCTGATGAGTTCTAAATAGGACAAAGTGACTCGCATCCTGGATTCCACTTCTAGCCACTATCCATCTTTGCTTAACTCAGAAAATGATGTTGTTATTGTTGTTGTTTTATTAAACAAATCATGTAAATTCATTAAAGCGTAAAAAAGAGTTTAATTTTACAGTTAAAAAAAAAAGTGGAACATTCATTATAGATGACCAAAAATGAAAACTGTTTTAGGGTTGATGATTAATGTTTAATGAAAGATATTTCAGAAAATTACTTAAATATTAATAGAAGAAATTATAGTTTGTTTTATGTTTAAATAATTAAAAGTTTAATTTAATTTTATAAAGATTAATTATATTTATAGGTGGTACTTTTCTCTGATTGACCTCATTCAAGATATCGTTGAATATCAGTTAGATAGCATTAGATAACTGTTTTCGTACTAGTATATTTAATTTCGAATGATATACACATACGATCGTATCAAAATAGTATTCACTAGTGGGATTGAACTGTCCTCAAAACAATCACAATTGATTGATCACTGGGTGTTGATTAATGTCATGTATGTCAGGTACTTCTTAGTGAAGATTGAATCTTATCGAACAAGTTGCAATGCGACCGTTAGTCTACGTGACTCGACCTTGCGTGCACTATGTTGAGATAAGATGTTGGTTGGAGGTAGTCAACAAGAAATCCTGGACCTAGGTTTCGTGCTACTTAGCACTCGTCAGCAAGGTGTACCTGTGATCTTGAGGGAAGTAGTGCTTCCTGACGGATTCGATCCCATGTCACCCAGCTTCACAGTCAAAGACATTACTACTGGGCTATCTGGGTCGCGACCGACCTTCTCCACCCAGTGATCAACCAATTGTGATTACATCTCAGTCCTACAGAAAGTCAGTCGCGGCCCGCATAGCACAGTGGTAATGTCTATGATTGTGGAGCTGAGTGACACGGGATTGAATCCGTCAGAGAGTACCAGTTCCCTCAAGATTACAGGTACACCTTGCTGACAAATGCCAAGTAGCGCGAAACCCGTGTCCAGTGTTTCCTATTGACTACCTCCAACCATCATCTATCCTCAAAGCTCTATTCTAAGTTGTTTATGAGTTGGAAACATCTAATTAACCTAGTGACCTAATCGATAAGGATTTACTGTCAGATTATTGAAAGGTTTGTCCATGCATACTTCTAAGAATTCATATCATAAAATTGAATGACTATCTCATATTATCTGGAACATAAACCTTTCAAGGTAAATGTTTATTTTAAATAATTATCAAAGTTTCCTTATTGATAAACTTTATTTCTAATCATCTGACTAAATAGTTAATAAGTTAATGTAGACAAACTAGTCAACTCATTAAGTTTTAAAATATATCTGTCAATATTTCATCATGTATTTAAAATCATATAAGAAATTTCTAATTGACTGATTTTAGCGCCATGATTATTTGTTCTTTTGTTTTTTTTTTTGCTTTTTTCTTTGGTTTTTTCTTGTATCCCTTATATCTATGGTTATTTCTGAAGATTCTATTCACCTGTCTACTAAATAATTCATGTATAAATTTTCAGCTTTGTTTGTTTTTTCTCTATATAAATACTTAGATATTATCATTATCCTGTCAATAAGAGTATTCATACGTCATTGTATAGGAAAGAAACTTGACAGAATGATTATCGTATAATCACATTCAATATATTGTCTGAAGGTATTAATCAATTTGACTGGCATATATCATCAAGACAGAAACGGTACAGATATATAGATTGTGTGATATTGCCATATTTGAATTGATAAGACGTAATGAAAATGGCCAAAAAGATGAATATAATGTAATAAGATTGATAAAAGAAATATAAGTGGAGGAAAAAAACAGATGGGGAAGATATGTGTATAGTGGAATTCAAGATGGAGGGTAGAATAAGTGATGAATACATCTGAACAATTGACAATGTTTCTGAAACAAATCACTCAAAATCTTTAATGTTTGATTAGATTTATCATGCGAAATTCAACCAGATAGTTTAAACCTAATAAACTGGCTAAGACTTCATAGATTAATGCCAAATTTTGGTTAACCTGTCCCTAGTTTTCTTCCAACCTATTTCTACGCTAACAAACATCACTATTATAGGTAGACGGTGGTTTGACATACGTAATATAATCACTACTTACTGATTCTGTTTTAAAACAATCACTGAAAATGATGTAGTATTCTGTTAGGAAAGTTATCAGTAATCCCCATCTACTTTCATCATCAATCTCAAGACGCTTAGGTTATATAAAAGTCAAATATTATCCAAATACTAAGTCAAGAGATCGAGAAGACATTCTCTTATTCTTATAAAAATGTCAAATATCAGAGGTATAATCCAACATCGTTAGTGAACACTTACCATATTCTTAACAGTCTCGACTTCATATGTCTCAACTTCTCAACTTAAAATCAAAAAACTCATTTTGTGGTTAGTTAAAAGAAATTTTTGACAATTCCTAGACTGATGTTAGTCAATGATGAAAACTTCTTTTCAAGTTCAACAACTACTGAAAAACAGAATAAGTTATTCTATGTACAAAAAGGTGCCACTCGTTAAAAATGATACAGGTAAGGTAGTTCAGTGATTAGGATGTTCAACTTTCAACGACTAGGTTACGGGTTCGAACCCCACTTTTTTTGACAATTGTATAGCATCTCTAACCTTCGTATTTAGAGTAGAGTACAATAATCTGTAGATTGCGATTTGTGAATGATACCAGTAGACTAAATGACAAATCAATATCCTCCATTAAACTGGTGCGTAGATGTAAAACAGTTTCTGTTGAATTGTTCAGTGAAAACTTGAACCAGATTGCAACCAAATAAATAAACTTTATTTATATCTGAGAGAACAGCTATCCCATTACTCACATTTCATTGAATTGTTGTGAGAACACCTTAAAGTTGTTTAAATTATTTTCTACCAGCAATAGTGTGGTGAGGTGGAGAAGGATTCGAACATAAAGTGATTGCAAGTTTAACTTTATGACCAACTAAGCTACTTCTCAAAACCAACTATCAGTATATGAGAGATTTCGAAAACTACTGAAATCATGTTAAATACCAAAGTTAAACAATCTGCTCAACCTCCCCCCCCATAGTGAGACTTAATTCAAAATAATAATATTATTATTAGAAAACAATTTTACCAGAAGTAAACTAACAACAACAAAAAAGCACCTGAGCACGCACACATAACAATCTATAAGGAACTAAACAAAATGTAAGTTTTTTTTCAGTTTGTTGTCGTTGTGTGTGAAATTAGAAGGGAAAAAAAAACAGGATACAAAGTAAAAAAAAAATAACAAAGTAGAAAATAATTTTAGAAAAACGTAAACATATTTGGAAAAATAAAATAAGTTATTTTGTAGATTTTATTGTGGTTTCCTAGTTAAAGTTTCCACCGGATATCATCATTAGCAACAGTCTATTGTAGAAGAGAATAAATTAACTTTTAAATGAAAAGGTAATTAGTAAAAGAAGTTATAAATGGATAGGATATATATTGAGGAAAACATCAAATTAAATTATCAAAGAAGATATAACTTGAACTCCTAAAAGGATATGAAAAAGAGGAAGACCAAAGAATACACTATATCGAGAATTAGAAGCAGACATGAAAAGGATGAATAATAACTGGAAACAATTGAAGTACGTAAGCAAATAAGTATGGAAATTAATTTATTCACATTTATCAACTATATTTTTGTATTAAATCAGAAAAAATTACTATCATACATAGGCGTACACATGCACTCATGCAAATTTACATACACATGAATGCACATTACTCATTTCTTCACGTCATTCCATTCTATTATTTAACTAGTCCTTCTTCATTCTGTTGTACTCTAAAGAGTACAACAATTTTTTGTCAGTAAAACATAATAATGAAAACAATAACAAAACCAACAAACAAATAATTTTAATTTCTTTTTTAAAATAAAGTTTGATACTGGATGTTAATGAAATTCAGAACATGAATTTATAATTATTTCTGACCCATCAACTAGTGGTTTATCTGGACTACATTGTTGACTCTGAAATCAGTAGTTTTCATTTAAAACGTTCATCGCGTTAACCACTTATTTATTAAGTATGGATGACCATTAGTTTATGTAAGCACAACTGATTGATCACTGGGTGGTGATCAATGCCATGTGTGCCAAGTCTTTCTTAGTGCAGATCGAATGCTATCGACCAAGTTGCAATGTGACCATTAGTCTACGTGACTCAACATTGCGTGCATTATGTTTAGATTAGGTGGTGACCCGGGATCAAATCCATCAGGGAGCACCAGTTCCCTCAAGACTACAAGTACACCTTGCTTACGAGTGCCAAGTAGCACGAAACCCGGGTTCAGGGTTTCCTGTTAATTACCTCCAATTACCATCTGATTTGTAAGCATTTATATATTCTCGTAATTGATGTTCCAGACTGAAAATGATCAGTTACTTGTGTAGCATATGTAAATTCCAAGTGATTTGTCTCAGTATTGTTAAATATTTAACTAATATCCATTATTTAACTTTACTTAAATGCTTGTAAATAGCTGGCAATAATGAAATAACCTGTTCAGGATGCACATATAGCAAAACATTTGAGTGATCGGTTGCATCCCTTAACACTAAGTACCAAAAAATACAATCACTTATAATTTTTTTTATTTTTTGTTTTCACTGAGTTATTTTTTTTACTTATTTTTCATCTTTTCTCAAAGCTGAAAGTCATTACAGTACTGACAGCATGTTATAACAATGAACTACTATTGACTGATTGTTCAGACATATATATATATATATATATATATATATATATATATATATATATATATATATATATATATATATATATATATATATATATATATAATGTGACGAATAGTGAAATTCAAAAGATTCTTCTTATTTCATCTAGGATTCATCAGCTGATGATATACCTATTATACGTGACGTTGCTTATGTGTATACTGAGCGACTGGAACCCAGTATATTTCACTGTAAATACTAAAACCACTTTGATTAATAAGTTACCAAGAAACTTATTCATCCGGTATGAACTTCTGATCATAGTACCGATTACTTTAATGCATTAAACTTTCTTCTTTTTTTTTTCTAAAGTTTGTTACCCGGCTTGATTAGAAAAAAACATACACACACACACACACTCACATTTACAAAATATAACTTATACTGAGTAAAATGTATATAAAGATAATTTTCATTTATTTATTATATTGTTTTATCAATGTTAGTAACTGGATAATTTTGTTTATCATCATTACTGGGGGGTTTTCTCTCGTTTTTAATCATGTAAGTATATGTGAATGTGAATGTGTGTGTATTGACCCAATCTCCATTTTTTACTACATCTCTTAATTAGTTTAAAAATGAAACCATCAAGTCATTAGTAAGATAGTTTTATATACATAAAAATAGAGAGAGAGAGAGAGGGAGTGGGAGTGAGTGAGAATGAGAACGAGAGAGAGAGTGTGTATAAGTGTGTACATTATATATTTAATGCAATGAATTAATGAATATGATGTATTAAAGTAAAATGATATAGTAAACTAACTTTATATTCATTTAAGCATTAAAAAAGAAATAAAGAAACATTTGAGAAAGTTAAAGAAAGAAATTTAAGAATGAGAAAATAAAACGAAGAAAAAAATTGAAAATTTTACAAAATCATTATTTATTTTTTTCTAATTCAATTCTTTATTATTCTATGTGTTATTTTATTTTTCTATTATGTTTTAATTTCTTTTAATATGGTAAAGTATAACATTTTATGGAAAGAGAGAGAGGGAGGAAAAAAATTATTCGATATTTTAGTGATGTATTTATTATTATGGATACAATCAATACAGATGCCGGTATTCGAACTTAAGTTCTGGATTCCACCCTGAGATGCAGGTACATCTAGCTGATGAGTCTCAAATAGGACGAAGTGGCGCTCATTCTGGATTCTACTGCTATCCAATATCCATCTTTGTTTATATTGTTTGTGAATGAATGCACATATGCCAATAGGTGACTGATCAATGGCAGTTTGTAAACATCAATGAGAGGATTCTAGTTAATAATACTAAGTGAATTTTTTTTGTTTCTAACGAAATGTAGTTCTTGTATAATCAGTGATAAATGGTCGCTAGCAGTATGATCCAGGATTTCATTTGTATTGATTATTTGCATCTTTCCATTGATGTTTAAGATTGTAATCGATTAGTCTTGTTCTTCATAAATAACAGAAATGAGTGTCAGTCAACAGGTATCTGAAAAAAACTGGACTAGAAATGTTTTAAGTGAACTAAGAGTCAATGGGTATATGGTCTCAGTAGCTAAGTGAATAAAGCAATGGCATTTGAAGTGAACGGTACTCGGTTCGTATCTTTCAGTGAAAATTAACTGTGGGAGACAGGTATACTTAATAGGAAGAGACGTACGTCCTGGGTTCTACTGCTAGCCACCATCCATCTTTGCTTAGAATGCTTGTGAATGAAGGCAATACCTCTAGTTTCTGATGATGGTTGCGTAATATCACAGATTGACTGGGATTAGACATCTACATTATTTGATCGTAAAATTAGGGTTTACCTGTGAGAGGTAAAGGTTCTCATTTCAATCATATGTGTGGACGTAGATCTGTACGATCTCTGGACAAAACAAATATTCAGTCCTTTCCAGCTTTAAATAAATGTTCAAATGCTGTCAGTTCGCGATGAAAATCCTAGTAAAGTGTTTAAATCTCTTTTTTATAACTGACATTTGTTACTTTGCATGTCAGTTACACGTAAATAATAAATCACTGACATTTTCTTCCTTAAATTGGTTAAAAGTATCCAAGAATTGTGGTTCACAATCCATACATTGGACATGAGGACTTGATAGAACAATAAACTGAGTATTAAATAAACCAACTTATTAGATTATAAGTTCATAGAAGATTGAAACCATTTCGGTAATCAAAAGTAAAAAAAAAATATTGAACATGTTCCTCTTTTTCTCTATCACTCTCTCTTGTGAATGACTTTGCATTAAATGTATGACGTATGTATGTATATATACAGTAAACAGTTAGTAACCTTTAGAAACCTTCGTCTAATGATTGATTTAAATACGTAGAGTTTATTGAGCAATGATTCAAACAATATATAAAGACTATATTAAATCTATCCTGATAATATTGAATTTAATCTTAAATTGTTAGATCTACATTTATGATATAGTTTATATGTATAAATCAATTAGTTTGAAAAAGCTGATAGAAGATTATAATCTTTAAGATATACTGGTATTCGAGTTGTATTCAGTCTGGTTGGTATTAACAACATAGAACTTATTGTATAACCTCACTGTTACAAACTACCACATGATCTTAGTATAGTGAGATAAAATAGCCAAGAAAAATCCCAGAATAATTAGAATCAGTGACAGTATCATTAGCAATAAAATCATCAGATATAAACAATATAGTTAATGTAGACTGGATGTGTTTATGGAATTAATAGTTAAATATAATTTTAAAACTCATGATGTTAAAATAAAAAAATGAATAAATCGGTGTCATTATGATCATAAACGAGCTATTTCACTCAATATCCACAAACACTAGTTATGATAATTGTGATTACCTCAACTATGCTAATCCTATTTCATTACATGACTCACTACAACCTTAATTAGCTTCATTGACTGAATTATTCCTTTGCATTGACCACTTTCAACCATCTTCCAAACTATTTCTGTACCAGGAAATATTACTCAATAAGGTAGGCGGTGATTGAACTTACTTTATACTTGTCCCGACTATTTCAGTTTATCTAAGTTCACTACACTTTTAATCAGCTTGAAATCTTTACCTTGTAGTGTCTAGTACCATGTCAAGCCCGTATAAGTCATTCTAGCTCCCAGACAAATCAATATATACGTTTCTTTTTGAGTCATATTTTGATCTTATCAATTATTTGATCACAACCTTGACTTTTTATATGATCGTAATGTGTGCATCGCTTACCCTATTCATCATGGCTTTGGTTTATTTTTATCTGGCTATACATAGTGAATGGCATATTGTCAAATGAAGTCAGCATAATCGTCTTATCCGCTTCATTTTCCTGCTTCTCGTTTTTGAAGTTTGTTTGGCGAAAAGAGTGCGTGAAATAAATTCATCAAAGTCAAACCGTGTTTGACTTCTTACCATCGCATAAACGGACTCGGCCTAGGTGTAATACGCAGAGTTAAATGGAACATTTATATTCATGTCACATTCATAAGAGTCAGATCATGGTCCTAATGAACTAGTACCCTAAGTTTAACCTCAGGATTACTCCCTTCGTGTATATTTAATCCACTAAAAGTGATAAAGTCTGAAAAATCAGAAATGGTAAAGCAAAACGTCCATAACACCTCGGTTGAGGGTCAAATTATCTGAAACTAAATAAAAAGAAAAACAAGTATAGCTGTTATTCAAATAAGCCGTTTAAAATTATCATCAGTATAGGGGTTGTGGAGATTATTAAGTTTTTGATTGAGATCATGAAACGATTGATGTTAGACCACCGTTGGAAGCCTGGAAGCACATATGCTCACTAGTGACCAGCTTCGTGAGGGAATTCTTGGAGTTCTAGTGAGAAGGTGTGACCAGTGGAGCTAATCCGTGTCGGGTAGAGACAGGTATCTACCTCAGCACAATGGAAGGTGGTCGCGCAACTTCGTGGATTGGTTGATGTTAAACACTAACACCATTGGATGCCAGCGCGGTGGTCCAGTAGGTTAAGCGTTAGCGCGCGAGACTGAAGGCCCTGGTTTTGAATCCCTTGAGCAGGATAGTGCATGGGCGCTTCTGAGAAGTCTCATAATAAGGCAAAACGGCCGTTCAGTGCTTTCAGTTTTCCAACGGTGGTCTAAACATCAATCGGTACATGATCTCAATCAAAAAATAAAATAATTATACTAGTTTAAAGAGTATACTCTTTAAAAGTTTTAAATTAAGATAAATATGATTTGTCTTTGTCTTTAGTTTTCCCCCTTATCTAACATCAATGTGTAAGATTAAGATATTAATCATACTCAAATCTAATTGCATTCATTACATCTACTTACAAGTGATATACAATATATGATATATACTACTTATATCTTCCAACATGAGTAGTAGATAACACAAATCAAAAGTTGAATACCTTGTAATAGAAGATAGCTGAGAAGAAATTAAGAATTGAATAAATCATACAAAAATGTAAAAAGATAAAATAATAGTAAATTTACAAACGAAGTATTTTAATGTATAATTTTCATATATTATTAAACATATTCTAAATGTTTGTTCACTTTAAAAATAGACTATAAAAATGTTACATAACATTCAATCATCATAAGTAAATAAAATGGAATGAAATCGATCTATATATATATTTAAGTGATCTACTCTTTTTGTTGTTTTTTGTTGTTATTATTGTTGTAATTGTATGAATAGACTAAGAAGAAAATGGAATAGTTTAGTAACTATATCCTGTCTACCCTCTACTTATCATTCCTGCCTACCCCCTATTTATCATTCCTGTCTAATAATTTTCATTATTGAATATATTACATGACATTCTACTTGATCACGTTTAAATAGCAACAGCAACAACAACAACAACAACAACAAAAAACAATACAAATGTTTTAATTTTGATATTAATCTTTTTTTTTTTATTATTTCAATCCATTATCCTTTGATTGACGTCTTTAAACTGTTTCACTAATATATAATAATAAATGTCAGTAGTTTTGTAAATTTAGATTCTTAGATATAAATAGAATTTTATAAAATTCAAATGAATTCTTAGTTAGATGAAGATGAAGAATTGGGCATTTTAAAGGTGATACTTATTAAAAAACAGGTAATAACATGAGGCCGAAAACGCAAATAATAACAGTAGAAAAGAAAACTCTATACATGAACATCGACTTCAAAGGTGATAGAATTAAATATATATTAAAGAGGAGAATTTTGGATTCTTTAAAAAAGAACATTCTTTGTAACAACATTTCGAATATTATTTTCCAGCCGATTATTGTTCACCAATAATCTGAAAGATAAATTATCGCATATGACCAACTCAATGTGTATTTACTAATTTATCTGCTCTTGTGGAGCGAAGTATATAGGTCATTCGATGAGTACCTTATCCAAAAGAATTCAAAAACATTGTCCGGAGTGGCTAAAAAGAGGAGGAAACAGTTCAGAGTCATCTACAAGGTAAGTAGAAGTCTTCCTAAGACAATTAAACTACATCTTCCTTGCATTGCCGAAGCAATAGCCATACATCTGGAAAAATCAGAACTGTGTGTGCGAAAGAGACTGGTACAACCTCATCTTCTACCATGGTCTTAATGTACTAAAATTTCTCTCTCTTATTCATACTCTTGTTCCTTTACAACCATCTGCTTCACTTTCAATCTTCCCCTTAAATTTTCTACCCCCAACTGGTTCATTTTGTTCCCACGACCATCCTCATTACAATTAATCTGAATTTCAACATTTATCTTATCATGCTGAGCTATACGTTTCTCTATCTATCTTTTGATGAATACTCAAGCCATTAGCAATCAAATGATTATTAAACTTTCCTTGTTTTTAAAAGAATTTTTTTAATACCTTTGCTTATTCTACCTTACTGTCACCATGTCTAACAGAAGTTTATTATCAGTATTATTATCATCCTGTAAAAATAAGTATATATATATATATATATTTGCGATTGTACGGCTTTGAAAATGAATTCACCGAAAAGAGGAGAACTCTTCGCTGAACTAATCTTTCTTATTTAACTTTTAGTTAAACAAAGATGGATAGTGGTTAGCAGTGGAATCCAGGATGCGCATCACTTCGTCCTATTCAGGACTCGTCAGTTGGATGTAGCTGCATTTCAGAGTTGATCTTCACTCTGGGACTTGAACCCAGTAGATAACTTAGTGGATAGTAAGACGGCTTTTTAAGCGAATGGTACTGTGTTAGATTCGCAGGTTTTACATCAATTCTGAGATGCAGGTACATCCATCTGACGCGTCCGAAATAGGACGAAACGCATGTCTTGGATTCCGCTGCTAACCACTATCCATCTTTGTTTAGATTGTTTGTGAATGAAGGCAATATGGAAGCAGTTCGCACAGTATGTACATATTCCAATAAGAGACTGATGAATCGCTGTTCGTAAACATCAATGGGAAGATTCAAGCAAACAATACCAAGTAAATTTAAATTCTTAGTTGCTTGCTCGACCGATATTTCACTATGATGAAAATCAATATTTTACAGAACAATGTATAGAGTTATCAACATAACATAGCAAAAGAGATAATATTTTGTAGTCTATATCACAGGTTGACTTTAGTTAAACAATCATTGTAAACCAGAAAGCATTCAATAGCTGTAACATCTTAGTATAGAACTTCTTTCTTCAACAATATTCATACACAACATTACTGTAGATTAAATACAAGAATTTCAGGTTTCGTGATGATTTTTTAACTTTTAAACCACAAAGTTGAGATCCAGTCGCTTATATGTTAAGCTTTATTCAATTGACGATATTGTTCAATCATATTCAAATGTTACTGAGGATCTTAGAAGTAGTCATGGATGAGAGTTACTGATGAATTTGTATACTATGTTGAAATAGTTGTTTCATGCTTCTTGATGATTGTTTAAGTTAATTAAACAAAAGAAACTATAAAACTCATTAATTTCCATAAACCCTTAAATAATATTCTGTATTTAGATATTTCATTATTGACATTCAATGTAAATAATTATGCAAAACGGAAACAATAAACTAAAGGATAGAATTCATGTAAATGAGACGAAACAAAAAGATTTCTTATTAGATCAATAAAATTTTATTGGTATTGCTGTTACATTCTTTAAACTAGTAAGCTATATTCACAAAACATCAATTGTTCTCTTGGATAACAACATGATCATAAAATATTTCAAGTACAAAAAAAAAAAAAAAAACTTTTCAAGTTTATCCACAAGTTATAAATCGATCTATTCTAATGACCTTGCTTCTGATTGGTTGTATACACTGGTTTATTGTTATCCTCATATGTTTTTCCAGTCATTTTAACTCTTTATTATTTCTTTGATCTCTAAATAGGTAATTATAATTGTTCCTTCAAGTTTAAACTAGTAAATTTCTTTAAAGTCAAATTTATATCATTCCTATTCTATTATTGTTTAGGATTCATTAATCCTTAGTTGTAATATTTTCCTCATTAAATTCGTATCGAAAATTGTTTTAACATACCTGAAATTTGTGCTGATGATGTCGTTCAGAAGAACAATGAAAACTCTATGATCAAACCAAATCAGCTCAGAGAAAAAAAAAGTACATTGATACAGTTATGTCAGTTATTATTAATTCGTGGTGAATATTACCCTTAAAATACGATATGAAAGCTGAATTTTATTTCAGTCTTTACAAGAACGATGTAGTTTCAATTACTCTTAGTCCACCGATACATACATCTTCTTCCATCTTCATTCTTAAATTCAGAAGAAGAGACTGCAATTAGGCTTGTATTATTATTATTATTATTATTTATTCCAAGTACATTTGGATTTACACAAACAGGTTCAAATTGGCAGTGAAACCAAGCAAACTATAAGTAACTGTTTAGCAATAGATTAGAAATTATACGAAGTACAGTAATAGTTGCCAGTCAAAAAGAAGTTTAAAACAAATGAAATGTTATAAAATACTAGTTAAGTTATTCAGTTATTATACTGTAATAAAAAATATAGTGGTTATCCATATAATAGTTTCAAGAGTAATCATGTTTGATGTTGGCAAGTAATTTACCAATGGTACTAGAACATAGTTGATCAATAAATATGTGTTTTTTTCAGTATAAGGTTATGGAGATTGATAAGTTTTAGATCATGAACCGATTGATGTTAGACCACCATTGAAAACATGGATGCACTGGACGGCCGTTTCATTCTATTGTAGGACTCCTCAGCAGTGCGTATCCACGACCCCGCTCGTCTTTGGTCTAGCATGTGAACAACTCAATCAGTTTATTGATATACTGTTCACTTTCCTTTTTATTTATATCTCTTTTTAGTCTGATACCCTTTATTTTGTTATCATATCTACTTATGTTCTATGATTATTCTTCTCTTTCATTATTATTTATTATTATTATTATTGGCATAAAAGAGAATGATTGAAAAGGTTCATTTGTAATTAATAGGTTCTATGGTTCATAATTTCATTTCTAATTAAATTCAATGTATGTAATTCAATTTTTAGTATTAATAAAGAGGGAGGTGTCCCACAATATGATGAAATGACCATCATATAGTGCTTCCAGGTTTTCCATGGTCGCCTAGCTTCAATTGTCTCATGATTTCAACTATTGAAATTACTATAATATCTGCAAAAACCCCTTCATATCAGTCAGGTGAATAGTTTATTTGAATATTCATTCGAAATGATTCAATGATTTTCATTGTTATTAAAATATATTAAATAATTCTTGTTACTGCGTATTTACATAGACATGTGATGATCCTTATAATGTAATATATATCGTATTGAGGAAGTATGCAATAACTAACAAGTAAGGCTTCACAATATGAATATAGGTATATGTATATATATATATAATATATAAATGTATACACTACTTAATTCTAATTACAATCCATTAAAGGTTTATATAAATCAAACACCAGTTCTTTACTTTTCCAGAAAAAACAGAACAAAGAAAACACTTTGACAGACAGTATATTACATTATTCATTACTTATTACGTTTACAAATACAATAATCTTCTTTGTTCAGAACAACATTTGCATATATAATATTCCCCCTACCTTTTTTTGATCCCATAAAGAGACACTACTTGATTTTTTTTCATATATTGTAAATGGATTTTAAAAAATTCATGTCTAATGAATAATCATGAGTGTAACAAATAGTATTATTAGTTCAGTGTGATAATTACTAATTAATTAGTTGATTTCAATAGTTAAAATCATGAGTCAATTAAAGCTAGGTCACCATGGAAATCCCGAAAGCACTGGACGGTCGTTTCGTCCCATTGTGGGACTCTTCAGCAGTGCACATCCACAACCCCGCCCCCACGAGATTCGAACTTAGGACCTATCAGTCTCGCGCACGAGCGCATAACCATTGAGCCACTGAGCTGACCAGGGATCCAATGGTGTTGATGTCTAACTTCAATTGACTTATAATTTCAACTATTGAAACCTCAACAAAACCTCTTCTGATAATTAGTTGATTGTTAATAAACGTTTAAATTATCCCGTTGTTAACATTCAGATTTAAATATCGATTCACTTCTTTAGGTAGATATACATTTAATGAGAATTGTCTTCGTATAAGTGTCTTATCGTTAGTTATACAATGGGAGTTGATTGTAGCTAATGAGAAAATCCTGACAGGATGAAATACATGTCTATTAGATTCTACTGCTAAACATAACTCACCTATTTGAAATAATGGTTGATAAATTAACTCTATTGATATAATCCATACAGGATTTACCTAAACCAACAAACACCAATCAAAAATCAACTGTTGAATATCGAAAATGTAATTATTCTAAAACATTCATTTGACACTGCAATGAAGGTAAAACGAATTAGGTTCAGTGTCCTTATATTTTCCAATTTTTAGATTAAAGTCTTTTTTTTCAAATTTAATCCACAAATTTATATAAAAATTTTCAAAATCGACTGGTTCGTGTTCTAACTTTGTGATATTTCAATAATGAGGTGAAAAAAAACATGACACTTGCACAATAAACAAACATATTACATCTAAACATAGGTCGAACGATGGTGAATCATTTAGAATTATGATTACATTCCAACCTGACAAATAGAATTCGATTGAAATGAACATAACATGAGTTACTATTTAGTATACAATCAACATAAATAACTCAGTTTTATCGAAAATCAGTCACTGACTAGATAACCCAGTGTTAACATCTTAACCTGTTAAACTGTGTGGTCCGGGGTCGAATCTGAGGGAGTATGCCGATGACATGGTTGTATTTGGTGAAGACGCTGACAAAATGCAGAGTCTGCTGACCACTATAAGCAACAATGCAGGCATATTTGGCAAACATTTGCAAAATGTTACATCAGGATTGGGTTGCATCGACACCCGAACTAGTGATAGGGAGTGAAGTAGTTCAGAGTGTCGACCGCTTCACCTATCTTAGAAGACTCATCAGCCCTTGTGGTCTCGTGTGTGACAAAATCTCAGCACGGATACAAAAGGCTCGACTCCCTTTTACCAACTTGCGTCATTTGTGGCGTAGGCGAGATATACGTCTAGTAACCAAAGGACGAGTTTACTGCGCAGCAGTTCGTTCCGTCCTACTTTATTGTAGTGAAACATGGCCAATAAGAGTAGAGGATATTCGTAGGTTACTAGTATTTGATCATAGGTGTCTTCGAAACATTCCTCGTATATCCTGGGACCACCGAGTAAGTAACTCAGTTGTTAGGAAACGGGTACTAGGTAAGCATGGCAAATCAATTGACGAAGTAGTGAAACTTAGTCAGTTGAGATGGCTGAGACATGTGTTGCGCATGCCCGACCACCGACTGTCTCGACGTGGGATGTTTTATGGTGTAGGAGTAGGTTGAAAGAAAGCTAGGGGCGGCCAGACCAAAACATGGCACAAATCCATGAAGTCACTAACAAGTGGACTGAGCCATGTTGGTAGATGTAGACTACCTGATTAGGGTCCGTGAGATGATAGCAACCGATGGTTAGAGACCTTGAATGACGTGCCTCAAAATCGTTTGTAATGACGCAGGTGTATCCACTCTTTGTGTTCTCCCAAACTCTAATCTTCTGAATTCTTCATGTCCTTTATTTTCTTTCCAAATATATTCCACTGGATTATACTCGTTGAATAACATCATCAAACCCTAATCTTTCCGATTACTGCTGATACTTTGACTACCTCTACCACTACGGGATTTGAATCGACTATTGTATCTCTGTGCTTATGTGATGTGGCAACTCGAACTGATGTACGTACGTATGAAGTTCCACGTTGTTACTGACTGACTGATTGATTGAATCTAAGGGAAGGTATTAGTTTTTCCTGTAGGTATGCTTCGCTGACGAGTGTCAACTATTAGTAATTTTGGTTCAGTTGTTTATGCTGACTATCTTCAACTACCTAGCATCAGAACATAAACTGTAAGCTACATTATAACTTAGAAGGTAAGATTGTTTACTGTAGAATTATTAAAAAAGGCATAACCATTCGTATTTGTCTTATCGGGACCAAAGTTTATTTTGTTTATTTATGTTATATCTGGCAATATTCATCGTTTAAACTTTCAACGATGAATGTTAAATGTGAACTAGCTTTTGAAAGGAAAAAAAAAGACAAATGAAGTTGACCAATATTAATATCTTCATTATTTTTCATATTATTCTATTGATTTGTAGCACAGTTTAATCAATATTTAGAAATGTAAGCTATATTGTTTGTCATTTTTACACAAATGGTGTATGCTTCATTCTTCAGAAATGAAAGTCACACTTTAACCAATTATTCTGTCGATGTCTTACTGGCTTATTCTATCCAAGTTAGTTAATATAAATAAAGAACATGAGAATTATTTACAAAATGAACTAATATCATAGTCAACATCATTACTTACTACTTAATTACTCCTGTTACTCCCAATGAAGCATAGGCCACTGACTAACATTCTCCAACCCACTAGTTAACATCATGGATTAATTTTTATATGTGATTCCTTAATGGTGTGTATCAATACCTCCACCGTAAAACGAATAAAAGGCATTCACACTATCTTGTTAAACGAATGCAAACATTCTAACTATTCTACATTAAACTACTTAAATCTTAGAGCTTCTAATGAATTTCAAGCCTCAAAGCAATAATGTTAAGATGAAGTATCTAGGCTATGGAACTACAACACTGTGAGTTTATTAATTGTACACAGAATGAAACATCACTATATTTATTAGCTTCGTATTTATTTCAATAGTAAATGTTTTACATTTAAATAAAAAATTGGTTATCACTTATTCATATTCAAAAGAAAATCAATAAAGTTTTGATTGTAGGATTTTAAGTCTTGTCATTATTCAGGTTATGGACTGTAATTAGTCAGTCTCTCTTGACATATTTGAATCCTGAAGGGATTATGTCGTTATTGCAAATCAGTTACATCAATTATTAAGGACAGTTTAAATAGTGGCTAGTAGTAGAATCCAGAATAACCGTTTCGTACTAGTTAGGACTCGTCATTTGGATGTACGTGCATCTATATTGATAATAATATTAAGACACGAATTCAGTGTTATGCATTTCAAATGCCTAGTCCATTATCCAGTGATAAGTTAAGTTCAAAAAATCTACAGTTTTGTGCAATCGATTGGATACATACATCTTGAATTCCTGCATAATTCTATATACCCATTTCCAAAGCTTCAAACCTCTTCAATATAAAATAAATTTGGTTAAATGTCTCAACCTCAGAACCAAGTTATTATGTTCTGAAGACAGTGTGGATGGCGAAATAGATATATTAAAGAACACATTACGAAATAATGGCTATCCAGATAATTTCGTTAAAAGATACCTTGTAGAAAGTACCAAAAAAAGAAGAAATTGTGACAAAGTCAGCAAAAAAACCTTATATCTGAGATTAGACTTTAAAGGGGACATAGCAAGTAATATTTTAACACGTCGACTCAAAAGATCTGTCTAAAGGACGTTTCACGCCGCCAAGTTACACATAATTTTCTCAACTAAACCAGTACTCACACAACTAATTAAGGATAGGCTACCGAAGATGGGCTCTTCCATGTGAGTATATCAATTCAACTGCTCCTGTGGATCTAGTTACATAGGCCGTACGCAGAGAGCTTTATCCTTCTGTGTTCATGAACATGGTTCAGCATGGTTGGAAAAAGGAGTTACCAAATCGATTAACAGCACTATTCTTTCTCACTTGGTAGATAGAGAACATCGTATCAAAATAGAAGAAGCTTTCTCTGTTTTATATCAAATTCCAAAATATCTACCTCAAGGAGATAGATTACGACTGCTTTACATAGCCGAAGCCATCTTGATCAACTCCAGAAAACTAAACTTATGTATCTAGAAAAAATATATCCAGCCTCTATGTTTACCTTGGCCCACGACTGGACCACCAAATACCTAAACTGAATGTTATAAAAATCTTGCCCCCTCTTTTTTTAATTGCCTCTATATTAATCTTCACATCCATCATTCCCATTTCGTTTATCGTAATTACCTTGATCACCCCCCCCTCGTTATTACATATTATATTCACACAACAATCATTATTATTATTGTTATTATTATTATTATTATTATTATTATTATCTCAATTGACAAGATTAAATTCTCCTACTATACATTTTATTCACACAATTTCCTTTGCATTTTTATTCTTGTTATAATACTATTCTACTTATTGTGACTGGACACTTTACTTCAAACCATTCTGACCTTTATTGAATGACTTTTCTAATTTGCGAATAATACAATTTTGAAATATATATATCGTAACAGATTCAAACGTTCACCATTTTTAACACATAACATTGTCAAATTCACTATCTGGTGTTTCCGGGTTTCCAATGGGTGTCTAACTGGAGTAAGCTCATGATGTAAATGGCAAAAAAGTTAGTAATAATACATGCCTTATTATTGGCCTTTGTAAAAATATCACAATAATTATGGACTTATAACTGTAGAGCCTGATGATGATGATGATGAAGTTATTGCAAAAACAATTGTTCACTCAAATATTCTTCATTTTTGAATATATTCCAAGGGGGTTTTTAAACTGCTAATTCATTTCATCTTATCAAAAGAGTTACACATTTGTAATAATTTTACAACTACCTCAGTGTTTAATGCACACAAAGGAAAAATATAAATATGTATCCATTGACTGATCCATTAGAAATGTACATGAAAAACTTAATGTAAAAATCTATCACCCATGAAGTTTATATAATAATTGATATCATTAAAACAAACAAAACAATAATGATTAATTGATTGAAAAAATTAGTTCTCATATCTAATATTTCCAAGTTTTCCATGATGGTCTAGTTTTAATTGACTCATGATCTGTTAAGTCCCGATAAGCATAATGAATGGTAACTTTTGGGATCCATTTATGAACCAACAATTATACGATAAAAATATACGCATATTATTATTATTATTATGCTTATCGGGACCTAACATGATCTCAACTATTGAAATTACTATACTATTATCCACAAAAACCCTTCTAATATTTGACTGAGATTTCAGTTGTATACAATGAGTTTATGTAATCTTATATATGTATGTACTGTCATTTATTATTACAATGTTTACATTGATGAATTCCATTGTCTTCTGTTATTTATTATCAGAAAAAAATATCGAAATGATAAACAATCTTATTCAGAATATATATATGTCATAACGAGTTATTATTCTGTTTAATTATACAATATACTACTAGTTTGTAATGATATATAGTAGTCTATTTTCAATGTTATAAAGTATTATTACTATTAATAGTAGTAGTTATTGTAGTTGTATCGTATAAATATTTTTATGATTGATTGAAATTCTTACGATACTACTGTTATTTGTAAGTCTTATCAAACAGAATGGGATGTAATAAATCAATCTAGTTGAGAATAAGGATTAATGAAATGTTGGTTATATAAAATTGATATGAACAGAGAAGTAAATCAGTCATGATAAACAATAAAGGCTGATTTTGGGAACATTATTTCACTTAATTCAAAGTTTGTAAGATACTAATATTTAGTTCGGTCCCTAATTTATATACTATATACCATGAGCTTTCGTTCGATACATGATTCATTGTCATACTCTTTTCTGTTCAAAAGCTATTGTAATTTAAACGTAACCCTTTGGTACTCTAATTTGTCTACTCCAATGCCCAGTTTGGACATAATTGTATTTTTCTAATTGTTTGTACGTTGTGATGTTGTAAGTATTCGATATATTTATACTTCTTCTTACATTAATCTGAATCGGGAATCATGAATAATTCGAGTAGTGTTTCAGTTTATGTGTCTTCTCTTTATTTCTCGCTTATCAACCAATCAGGTGATAAAATAGTTTTCGTCTTAATTTGAACTCACATATTTCTAGCTTCAAGGATGAACCAATCGTGTCAAGACCTTAACCTAGATCGAGACAAGTTCTCTCGTGTATATACTTATGTAAACTGATCAATGACATAACAGATGATTTTTTGATGAGTAAGAAATTAAAACATCATATATCAGTGCATATAATATAGATTGCTTTAATTTTATACCATTTATAATTTTATATATTTCTATTATCTTAGAATATGAAGAGTTAGACAATAATATTAGGTAATCGTGATTAAATCGGTTTGTTGATATGTGACTTTATCAAAAAAGAAAAGAATAGAATGATTAAATAGTGATTATCAAATTTAACTTTAACAAACCGGGAACGATTGTTTCACCTCTCTCACTCTCACCCAGTCACCCACCCAACAACCCCGCATACACACATACACACACAAATCTATACATACTAACGAAAGTGATGTCGAAATGGAATTATATGAATGTATGTTTAAGTGTTGAGAAGCAATCAGTGATTGTTTTCAGTGACAATCATTATTATTTATCGTTTAATTTGAACAGTATTGTTTTCAATAAAATTGTCACTAAAAAAATTTATCTTACAGGTTTGATTTATTTTTAAAGAAATTTTCATAACATTGATCTGTCAGTAGGAAAACTATAAAGAACTGGAAAGATCTAGCGAAAGAACCGTAAACATAACACAACATCAAATTTAAGAGATTTTGAAATTTCATAGAAAGTGTAACACTTCTAGAATATAAAATAATAAGTTAATCTTGTTGATGATTCTTTTTTTATTCCATACAGACTATAACTAGTTGAATTTATATAAAATATGACAAAACAGAAGCAAACACGAAAGTGAAGAGTAGCATTAGAGCTGACAGTTAGAAATACGTGGGATACCTAGAAATGACATTGGAAAAGGCTGTAAGAGAAGGATATATGAGACCGCTATATAATATAACGAAGAAACTAACAGGAAAATACAATAAACCAGAGACCAGTAAAGAACAAAGAATGAAAGCCAGTCACTAGGATTCCAGAACAAAAGGAACAGGTGGGCAGAGCACCTTCAACAACTCTTGAATAGATCAGTCTCACTGAACCAACCGGACATAAAAGCAGCACACATAGACATTCCTATAGATGTCGCTTCACCAACGATCGAAGAAATCAGGATGGTTATCAGACAAATCAAGAGTGGTAAGCAGTTGAACCAGACAACATACCAGCTGAACCACTGCAGTCGGACATAGAAGTTACTTCAAAGACGCTCCAAATTCTATACTGAATCATTTGGGATGAAGAAAAATTGCCGACAGACTGGAAAGAAGGAGATCTCACCAAGATACCAAAGGAAGAAGATCTGAGCAGATATGAGAAAAACGGAGACACCACACTACAATCACTACGAAGAAACATTTTCAGCAGAGTGTCGTCGAACCGTTTGAAAGATTAAGTAGCTGCCTGACCTCGAGATCACCAGGCTGTAAAGATCGGTTAAGTACCGACCATATCGCTACACTATGGACCATTAATGAGCAGAGAATAAACCAGCTTCCAGATGAGTTGGAAATTAGGAAAAAATGGTGGAGATGGATAAGACACACATTGAGGAAATCTTCAAACTGTATCACGAATCAAGCCCCAGATTTAAATTCAAAAGGCAAAAGGAAAAGAGGCAAACCAGAAATTACGCGGAAGCAGAAACTGGAGGCAGACATCAGAACAATGAATAGCAATCTGCAACAATTAGGAGAGACTAGGACAGAGGTGGATGGCCTACACCCCCCCACTAGGATTAGAAGGCGTCAATAAGTCAGTAAGTAATTGAAGTGAAAGTCACTAAGATCGTATCCCGTAGTGAACGTCAACTCTTAGACCCCGAACATTCAGCTGATAAGTCCTAAAAAGAACGAAATCTACTTTGTGGATTTCAATGCTAGTTACAGATAGATAATTATCAACTTACCAATTAGTGTTGTAACAGGATGTGCACTATGTGGACAATGAACTGTAGGCTGAATATTTTGATATTGATTTGTTTGATTCATTTTAAATTCATTATCTTTAGTCAGAATTGCTTGTTTATTGTTCAGATCATTTTTTCTTAGTAAAAAACAATCACATGATTCTCCTTCTGAACATATTCTTTCTGATAATGCAGATAATATAGGATGACGATGTGGAGGTTTAGGTGGTTGTGAATATGATGATAATGATGTTTCTATTGATGATATTGAAGAAAGTATTGGAAATGTTTGTTGTTCCTGACGTTGTGAATATGGTAACTGAACGTATGTTACGCCTGTATCGCATATAATTCTACCAGTCATTGAAGGTGAACAAGAAGTTAAAGATGGAGATGATGATGATGCTGATGATGATGATGAAGTCGACGATGATATATTTAATGAAGTTTGATTACATAAAGAAGAGCAAATAGGTATTGTTGTAATGTGTTTATTCATAGAAGATGAAATCATTTGATTCTTTTCAAATTTATCATTACTAAAAGGATAATTAAATCGGACTTGATTTAAACCAATTGTATTTAATGAAGAATCATTAATGTTACTAATAGAAAAATCATTTTGTAAATTTTTTTGATGATTATAACTTGAATCTTGTAATTCATTTTGTATTGTTACCGTTATTGGTGCAACTGATGATGATGCTAATGAAGTTTTCTTGCGAAAATTAACAATTAACTATGAAATAGAAGAGTTAAAAAAAGAAAATCAAATGAAAAGTGTTATTCTAAAGGGAAAACAAATTTGGACAGAAAGAGAAACAAACAAAAAATTAAACAATTTATCTTATAAGTAAATATATTCGATTAATCAGTTAATTAGTTATTCTCTAGGTTGAGTCTGGCATAGAAGTGCATTTGTTTAAGTTGCCATACTTCATTATTATTATTATTATTTGAACACATAGATATTGGTACAAGGGGGCACCAAATACATATGCGCCACACAAATCTCATATGATTTGTCTGAGAGCTGTGATGCTGCCCGGGTGCCCGAACCGAACCACGTGGTTTTCTTAAGGGGCCACACTTGGAGCCTTCGACCTAAAGGTCTGATCCACAAGGCAGTGGAGCATCGTAAAAAAATGCAGCCTCATTATAGCCGCTGACCAACGACTGGTTCATACGCCATTTGTTCCTCCAGGATACTGGAGCCCATGTGGACTATTGGTTTGGAATCAAAGTTTTCCAACTGCCCTAGATAGACTCTTCATGTCCACTAACCCGGTTAAAGCACCGGACATTCGCTTTTCGTCCTCTCAATTTCGTAAACAGCACCCGTTTTACGAGAAGGCAGTGAGTAGGACTTCTCTGGCAGAGGCATGGTCGTGTGAGAGCATTTCGGAAAGAAGGACTGACTCTCACAACTCTCGATCGTGCCACGGCATTTTGGGGCAGTTGCTATACTATATCTACCATGATAGAATGAAGTTAACAAGCTGAACTGACAGAAATATTGAATTTACGTAATGGGAATGACAAAGAAATTAACTGAATGATTCCAATATAATTCGAGAAAACAGGATAGAATGGTAGAAATGAGAAAAGAATGGAATTCAAGGCGGAGAGGAAGACAAGAACTCAATGAATCTAAATTGTTATGAATGAATCTGAGCCATGATATTTAACATTGTTAAACACTAGCTACGGAATTCATGAGGATTTTAACTGTGTAGCTTCATTCAAGAGTTGACAACTTCATGAACTGATGCCATCTTTTGGTTTCTTAATAGTTAAAAATATATATGTCACTCAGAACAGCACTTTAATCAGTGTATAGTAATTGGAATCATGTTAGTCAAGCGCTGAATTTCAAATGAACAGCCAAAATCAAGCTTCCATAAGCCATTAGGTTTATATAATTCAACTTCGTCAGTAATGCTGAAGACATGACAATCGTGACAGTGATTACTGAATAAAGTAATTAAACAGTGTAAACTATCAGTCCTTCAGCTGTTCATACAAGTCAGTACCGATGTTTTTATCATGAAAACATTTTAAAAAAACTACTAAGAAAGATAGTTCAGAAGAAGTTTATTTTATATTTCGATTGTTATAACTACAGTGAAGTTAAAATCATATTCTCTTTCTTTAATTGTCATTTTGTTGGTCGTCTCTCTCACTGAAACTTGATATGAAGCGGGAAAACTGGAGCCGATGCATAATCATCTAAGATCATATAGTGAAATCTTTATTTAGGTGAAATAGCTTAGAATCGTCCATAATGGCACAAATTCATTTACTCTTGACCTTCTTTTCAATCTTTAAATCAAGGATCCCTCTATATATGTACTTCCACTCAATTTCTCTTAGACATTCTCAATGTTCACTTGTTTTCAATATGATTATAATTCATTTCATCACATCATATCAATTGTGGTATCACATCTGTCCCAGAATTTAAATCGGTGATAACTGACTAATAAATTGGCTAACAATAACCAACTAGACTAACGAAAAAGTTATCACAAACTACTTAAATAAAACTATAATTATCCGGTGTATGGAAAAACCTAGTTGGTAAAGCCTCCAAATGTTATCTTTTCCTCTTGAAATGCTCACACATGGCCATGCATATACAGCCACTAACAGGAAGTCCTACTCATTACCTTCTCACACCAAATGCCCCCAAATGCCCTGGTATGGCCGAGAGCGGGGAGGGTTCGCCCTCCCTCTCGAAATACTCTCACAAGGCCACGCGTATATAGCCTCTGCCAGGGAAGTCCTACTCACTGCTTTCTCGTGGCGGGGGTGTTGTTTACGAAAATGAGAGGACAAAAAACGAACGTCCGGCGCTATAACCGGATCCCAATTCTATGGTGCACATGGGCTCCAGTATCCTGAAGGAACGAATGGCGTATGAACCAACTTTTGGTCACCGGCTTCCATGGGACTGCATCTCCTCACGATGCTCCACTGCCTTGTGGACTAGACCTTTAGGTCAAAGGCTCGAGGTGTGGCCCCCTAAGAAAACCACCTGCTTCGGTCTGGGCACCCGGGCAGTATCCCAGCCCACTCACTAAAACTATGATGAACTATATGCTTATAGAAAGTATTCGTTTCTCTCCAACTAACATTGAAATGACTGGTATTATTATTATTATTACTATTATTATTATTGTTATTATTATTATTATTATTTACTACGTCATTTATTCACTATCTCCTATTTCTACTTTTTGTATCCGCTTCGACTCAGACAGCAGCTCGCCTATGGTGAAAATTCAGCTTTATCTAAACGTCCTCGAGTCACTACCTGGTTGAAAATTGTATGTTACTACCGAATATGAGTACTGAAGCAGTTTTTCTGAAACCACGAGCACCATTCAAACTGGCTGCCTTCAACGTTCGCACACTTATGCAGGTCGGACAACAGATAGGGCTGGCTATGTCTTTGGAAAGTCTTAATATTGATGTGTGTTGTCTATCCGAGACCCGTATTCAAGACTCTGGTGAAGTACTACAAGTTCGCTCTCCATCTGTCACTTCAAAAAGCTTGTTTTATGTGCGTTTATCCGGGGACCCTGTGGCATCTTCGTCTGGTCTTGCTGGCGTTGGTGTCGCACTAAGCGCAAGAGCTGAGGCAGCACTAGTTGACTGGATCCCCATTAACAGTCGGTTATGTGCTGTTAGATTAGAAAGTACCATCAAAGTGAGAAGAAATCGGCGTGAGAAACGATGTCTTTTCGTCATCTCCGCCTATGCCCCGACAGATTGCAGCCCGGATGCAATCAAGGATGAGTTCTACCATCAGCTAACTGTTCTTCTCCAGAAAGTGCGTTCGACAGATATTGTAGTACTAGCTGGAGACTTGAATGCTCAGGTCGGGCGTCTAGGCACAGAAGAGAGTCGTTTAGGTGGCCGATGGGGACTCGTTGGTCGCAGGACAGATAACGGGGAACGTCTACTGCAACTATGCACAGACCACAACCTGTTTCTGGCTAGCACTAACTTTCGGCACAGTCATCGCCGATGTGCCACCTTGCGTCCCCCTTCTGCATCTCAAGCCTGGACTCAGATTGATCACATCGCGATCAGCTACTGCTGGCGCGGTTGTGTACAAGACTGCCGCTCCTTTTGGAGTACCTATCTGGAATCTGATCATGCTCTGGTCTGCGCCAATCTTACCTTACTTTTCAGTGGACAACGAAGTGACCGCCACCAAAGGATTGATGTTAGCAAGCTGGCTGCAACTTCTGTTGCTAGTAAGTACCGAACCGAGCTAGCTTCTAAGCTAGCTAGCATTCCACCGAAAAGTATAGATGAGCATTGGTTGCAATTGCATGACGCCATGAAAATGGCGGATCAAGTCTGTTGTGGGTCTGCGAAACGTCCCGCTTACAAGCACTGGGTTTCTTCTGGTTCCTTACAACTGATTGAAGCCCGTCGGTCTACTCCGGGTGACCGTGAGTTTGACCACAGACGAAGGATGTTACGTAATGAAATCGGGCAAAGCTTGCGTAAGGACCGAGAAGCCTGGTGGTCGGAGCGTGCCAGTGAGTTGGAAGCAGCAGCTGCATCTGGTAATTACCGGAAGCTCTTCCAACTCATCCGAGCCACTGGCAGCAAGAAGTTTGGTGTGAGCGAAACAATCTGCGAGGATGACGGAACGCTAATCACTAACATCCATCGACGTCTTGGACGATGGGCAGAATTCTTTGAAGGGCAGTTCAACTGGCCTGCTGCTCCGGCAACATCGGTCAGACTGTCCTGCCCTCCATGGCCGGTGACGACTGATCCACCAAATGAGGCGGAAGTCCGCAAGGAACTCCATCTCTTGAAACGTTGCAAATCACCGGGCCCAGACGACTTACCTCCGGCTCTTTTTAAAGATGGTGGTGACTTTTTGACTAAGGGACTGACGACGTTGTTTACAAAGATCTGGGAACTAGAGAGTGTACCAACGTCATGGAATGAGTCGATAGTTGTCCCTATCTTTAAAAAGGGTTCACGTTGTTCCTGTTACAACTATCGGGGGATAAGTCTACTTCCGATTGCGTCCAAGCTATTGGCTTCCGTCATACTTCGTAGGTTGTTCAGAACCCGAGAAGGATTGACTCGCGAGGAGCAGGCTGGGTGTCGTTCTGGTCGAGGATGTTTTGATCATATCTTCACCCTCCGCCAAGTGTTAGAACACCGCCGTACTTATCAAAGGCCAACAATCGCAGTGTTTCTTGATATCAGGGCCGCCTTCGATTCGTTGGACAGAACTGTTCTCTGGGATTGTCTATTGAAGAAGGGTGTGCCTGAGAAGTTTATTAACATCCTAAAAGCTTTATACACAAACACCTCAGACAGAGTGAGGGCATACAACCACCTTTCTCCACTATTCCATTCGAGCAGTGGGGTTAGGCAGGGTTGCCCAATCTCACCATTCCTCTTCAACTTTGCCATCGATGACATTCTGGAAACAGCTCTGACGGATGTAAGTAATGGTGGTGTGGATCTGTTGCCTGGAGAAAGACTTCTCGACCTTGAGTATGCGGATGATATTGTCTTACTGTGCGAGAATGCCCAAGCCATGCAATCCGCACTTAATCAGTTGGCAATCAGTGTCCGTAGGTATGGTATGTGCTTTGCACCTTCGAAGTGCAAAGTACTTCTACAAGACTGGCAGGATTCTAATCCTGTACTCACTCTGGATGGTGAGCAGATTGAAGTAGTCGAGAACTTCGTGTATCTGGGTAGCTGCATAAGTGCTGGTGGTGGCATGAGTGATGAGATCAATGCACGTATAGTGAAAGCCAGAGCGGCTTATGCCAATCTGGGCCATCTTTGGCGCCTTCGTGATGTTAGTCTGGCTGTAAAAGGTCGGATCTACAACGCGACGGTGAGAGCAGTTTTGCTCTATGCTTGTGAAACCTGGCCTCTCCGAGTTGAGGATGTTCGACGACTCTCTGTGTTCGATCATCGCTATCTCCGAAGGATTGCTGGCATCCAGTGGCAACACCATGTTAGTAATGCAGAGGTTCGGCATAGAGTGTTCGGTCACAGAGACGATAATGAAATTGGTGTCACCATCTTGAAACACCGACTTCGGTGGCTTGGACATGTTCTACGAATGTCGTCCCAGAGAATTCCACGTCGTGCATTATTTGCCGATTCCGGGACTGGTTGGAAAAAGCGGAGAGGTGGTCAGTATATGACATGGTGTCGTGGTATGAAAGAAAGCTGCAAAGGGCTAGCTTCTGTTGGTCCTTCACGACTCCCTGGTTGGGGTCCGAGAGACGGTGTAACGCAGTGGCTAGAGACGTTATCAGATATGGCTCAGAATAGAAGCCAGTGGCGATCGTGCTGTAACCTTCTTTTACTTTCTTCATAAAAAGTGGTTGTATCTTCCTTAACTGAAAGATCTCTTCTGATTGTACCTTTCCGTTTCCCCCACCATTGTTCTCTCTCTCTTCCTTTTTTTTTTATGGTTCCCCACGTCCATTACTTTTTTTTTTCTTTTTTTTCTCTTTTCTCCTTCTCTTCAAATTATCATTGTTTTGTGTGGCGCATAGATATTTGGTGCCCCCCTGTACCAATATTTATGTGTTCAAATAAACAAATAATAAATACACACCACAGGTGTTGTTTTACGAAATTGAGAGGACGAAAAGCGAATGTCCGGCGCTTTGACCGGGTTTATGGATACGGATAGTCCATCTAGAGGAGTTAGAAAGCCCTGATCTCAAAGCAATGGGGCACATGGGCTCCAGTATTCTTAAAGAACAAATGGCGTATAAACCAATCGTTGGTCACCAGCTACCATGAGACTGCATCTCTTGATGTTGTTCTACTGCCTTGTGGATCAGACCTTTAGGTCAAAGGCTCGGGGTGTGGCCACCTAAGAAAACCACCTGCTTTAGTTTTGGCACTCGAGCAGTATCCCAGACCTCACACAAGTTGAATAATTTATGTGGCGTATATCTATTTAGTGCCCCTTTGTATCAATATTTATATGTTCAAATAAATTAAAGAAATAAGTTGGTAAACATAAGCATACAAATAAATAATTTACAAAATTGTATAACATAACATTATCATACCATTTTACAAATTTCAGATAAGAAAAAAGTCAAAAATATGTGAAAATATCTTTTATCAATAAACATAACTGATCAAACTTTGTATTAGTTGATATATACTACTGATAATTTACAAATATTTACTGTAAAATAAACACTGGAGAAATAAGGAGCTACTATTATTATTATTATTATTGGTAGTAATAATAATAATAATAATAATCGTATTAGTAATAGCAGCAGTGATAATAATAATAGTAGTAGTAGTAATAGCAGTAGTTGCACTATTAGTAGTAGTGTTAGTAGTAATAGTAGTAGTGGTAGTAGTAGTAATAGTAATAATAATAATAATAATGATAGTAGTAGTAGTAACAATAATAATAATGATAGTTGTAGTATTGGTGGTAGTAGTAGTAGTAGTGGTAGTAGTAGCAGTAGTAGTATTGGTAGTAGTGGTAGTATTAATAGCGGTAATAGTAATAGTAGTACTAATAGTAGTATTTGGAAATAATTCTAAAACATTTGTGTATTTATTTAAACAAATATTTATTTATTTATTTATTTATTTATTCAATTATATTAATTGTTATTTAAATGTTTCACTTTTCATTTATTTATTTCATCTCATAAATGTAAATAATTTATCATAATATAGACATTATACTAATATTGTATTATATAAAATTAATTATTTTTGTAACACTTTTAATTCACTATGGAATGTTTTGTTTGTAATATATATGACTTGAGTTCAATGTACAATTGTAACTAGTTGGTAATATATTGAAATAGTAGGATACTAAGCAAAATGGATACATACTATCAGAGATTGATTAATCAACAGGCATTAATAGAAATGATGAGTAAATAATAATGAATATTAGAAGGAATGGAGAAGATTTGTATTTCAGGTGAATGAGTTCGATGGAGTTTTATTCTCTAACTGGATGTTTTAATTGTGCAGAGAACGAAACTCCATCAAAATTAATTATCTGAGTTACAAATCTTCTCTACCGTCTCAAAATCATATGAGCGTAATACGCTTCTCGTTGTTCGAAAATGGGAGAATTTCGTCAAAAGGTAGGCTTCCATTCGAGAATAATTATATTTTCTCCATGACACGACTAAACCATCCAGCTCAGAGAACAAAACTCTATCAAAATCAGAAGGAGTTTTTTTGTGGATATTATAATGATTTTAATAGTTGAAATCAAGAGTCAATTGAAGTTAGACTACTATGGAAAATCTGGTACAACTGGACGGCTGTTTCGTCTTACTGAAGGACCCATCATCATCCCCGCCTGGAGAGATTCGAACCCAAGATCTATTAGTCTCGCGAGCGAGCGCTTAACCATTAGATCACTAAGCCAGTGATCCAGTGATTTCAGGTTTTCCATGGAGGTCCAGTTTTAACTAACTCATAATCTTAACTATTAAAATAAATGTTACTTGTTATAAATTAAATTCATTTCAATGATACAAGCTATTGGTTATCTGAATTTAATAGCACAATGAATAATGAGCAGGTATTTTGGGCGAAAAATATTGGCTTTAAATTATTAAGTGAAGATGGATACTAGAATGCAGGTATATCGCGCGAATGAGTACCAAATAATATTTCTAGCACATTAACCGACTTGAGTATATTAATTATATAAAATGAAATTGATATATATATGATATGCACCTATGGTGTTTTTCATATCAGTTATATAAGAAGTTGTCCAATATACTGGACATATATTTGTGTATTGAGTAAGACTCTAATTGTTATGATTATTGTACATTTTAAATGAATGTTGTGAACCCTATTCGTAAACTGAGCAAATTTTCACAAATTATCCATCTAAATCATAATCGTACGTTCATCAATGTACTATTATTATTTATTATTTTAACACATAAATATTGGTACAAGGAGGCACCAAATACATATGCGCCACACAGATCTCATTTGATATGTGTGAGGGCAGTGATACTGCCCGGGTGCCCAAACCGAAGCAGGTGGTTTTCTTAGGGGTCCACACCCCGAGCGTTTGACCTGAAGATCTGATCCATAAGGCAATGGAGCATCGTAAGGAGATGCGGTCCCATGGTAGCCGGTGACCAACGATTGGTTCATACGCCATTTGTTCCCGCAGGATACTGGAGCCCATGTGCAACATTGGTTTGGGATCCGGTTAAAGCGCCAGACATTCGCTCTTCGTCCTCTCATTTTCGTAAACAACACCCCCGCCACGTGAAGGCAGTGAGTAGGACTTCCCTGGCAGAGGCTATGTACGCGTGGCCATGTGAGAGTATTTCGAGAGTGAGAACGGACTCTCCCCACTCTCGGCCGTACCAGGGTGTTTGGGGGCGTTCATCAATGTGTCGAACGAAAGTGGTTTATTCAGATTTTTGTGTATAAAATCATAACTAGGATTAGGAAGATAATCATTGATTAGAAAACTTTGAATATTCAATACATAATTATTCAATGCTTTAGATATATCCATTCACAATTGATTGATCACTGGGTGACCAATGTCATGCGTGTCCAGTCCTTATTATTAGTGCAGATCGAATGCTATCGATCATGTTGACTGTGAAGCTGGGTGACACGGGATCAAATCCACCAGGGAGCACCAGTTCCCTCAAAGATTACAGGTGCACCTTGCTGACGAGTGCCAAGTAGCACGAAACCCGGGTCCAGGGTTTCCTGTCGTCCACCTCCAACCACCATCTAATCTAGATATATCCATTGTTTAATTCTATCATATGTTATTAATACTTACTGCTGAATGATCCCAAACTGGAATCAAGCTACGTTGAATTGTTTGGCGCTTTTTTCAATGATGTCAGTTGATATATAAGCACAAAAAACAAGAAACCATTATTAGGACAGTGACTCAATGCTCATGGTGAAACGTTGCTACTAAATAATGCTCAATTTATACTGTTGTAGCCATATATAGTTAGTCCACATTAATAGCTACAATGATTCTGGAAGCTTTATTCTTTGAAACACTTGCTACGGTTAGTTTGACAACGAAGAGAATCCATCTAACATTGAAAACGTATCTTTTGACTAGATTCTGTTGGTAAACTATTCAAAATCACATAGAAACCAATTACAAACATGTTTTAAACAAAATTAATAGTATCAAATATACATTGAACATAACTATGAGATAATAAGTTATGATATGGAAACAAGTGTCATTACTTAACTCATAAATTGTGTACCAGTACATCTATTTTAAGAAAATAAGAACGATATAAATGATTTGTCCTTGAAGTATTCATTTTAAATTCATAATCACAATGAAGTCAGTCAGTCAGCTACAACGTAGGACTAGGTACAATAAAGCACAGATACATTGTATGAGTTTATTTATGTCATCAAAATAAGAAGCTCAATAATTGAACACCTTGTGAACACAGGTCACTCAAACAAGACAGACTCTGCGTTCAAAGTCATCTACAAGGTAAGTAGAAGTCTCCCCAAAAGAATTGGACTGCATCTTCTTTGCATTGCCGAAGCAATAGCCATACATCTGGAAAAATCAGAACTGTGTGTGTAAGAGACTGGTACAACCTCTTCTTCTACCATGTTCCTGATGTCTTATAATTTTTTTTATTTTTTTTAGTTTTTTTTAGTTTTCCTTACACTTTTCTTCCTTCACAGCCATCTACTTCACCCACCATTTTTCCCTTAAATTTTCTACCCCCAACTGGTTCATTTTGTTCCCACGACCATCCTTATTACATTTCATCTGAATTTCAACATTTATCTTATCCTGCTGAGCTATCTGTTTCCTTATCTATCTTTTAATGAATACTTATGCCATTAACAATCAAACGATTATTAAACTTTCCTTGTTTTTAAAAGAATTTTTTTTAATACCTTTGCTTATTCTACCTTACTATCACCATGTCTAACAGAAGTTTATTATCAGTATTATTATCATCCTGAAAACAGAAGTAAATATATATTTGCGATTGTACAGCTTTAAAAATGAATTCACCGAAAAGAAGAGAACTCTTCACTGAACTAATCTTTCTTATTTAATATCTTAATGGGTGTATTCCGTTTATTACAAAAACAATAAAATCTATCTAACATACCCTACAATGATAGAGTACAACAGGATATTGATAAAAGTCTATGCAAATATACTATTTTGATCATGTGAAAACTACCAATCTTAATCCAAAAAAAAAAAAAAAAAACTGGAACCTTTTTAAAGATTTCCCAATATTTCATATAATAGTTTATAGTAAATATACTCTTGTTAATCGATCGGATATACGTTGTTAACCTTATTATTATTAGTAATAGTTTGGCAATATCAACATATCCATATAAAAAGGTTATTATGTCAGTAGAAAATGATAAATTTAATTCTAAAAATAATTAATTGTAAAGTACAATATTAGGTAACAAGATAAATGGTTCTTATATACTTACAATCTCTCTGTGTGTGTGTGTGTGTGTACATAGAAGTTCAGTTCACTAATATAGTAAGGTTTTACTTACCAGTTCTTTTGATTTTATATATCATCAAATGTCATTTTAATATTACAACTTTTACTCTGATTCTTTCTATCGTTATTCAGTTCTATTTCGATGTATTATTGTTGACTTTTTTACTTACATTTCAGAAAACATTATAAAATACATCACTTGTAGATCATCGAGTAGTGAATAATATCTTATTTATTTAGTTCTTTATTGCTGACCAAGTTTTATCGATCAAGTTGCAATATAGTCAACAGTCTATGTCATTCGACTTCATTTATACTCTGTTGAAATATGAGAAGGTGGTTGAACATAACGGACATGAAACTATGAACCTACAGAAACTAGAAAAATGTGACTTGAGTCACAACTCGGTGATCAGTTGAATGCAAATATTTCAGTCCCATAAAAGATTATTCTCGATCTGAACAACTCAGTGGTAAAATCTCAGACCGTAAAGCTAGTGAAGACGAGATCAAACCCGTTAGGAAGCGAACCTTTCCAAAAGATTGTAGTTACACCTTTCTGACAATTGTTAAACAGAATGAAATCAAGGCGAAGCAGGGTTTCCTATTAATTACCTTCAAATAACTAATATAGTATAAAAATAATTTTCCATGCAATAAGCACACATTTTTACGAATTTTGTTAATATATCTTATAAAGATCTCTAACAAAGTAAGTGGTTTCTTAGTCGTTAAACTGAGAATAAGATAAAATAAGGAGAAGACTATGTTACTCTCATCACTTACAGTAGAAGATTTTTGGCGAATAATTCATTTAAATTAATAGAAATTACCAATCCGAAGAAAAATCAATAATGATTTCAAAGTTTTACTGTTTACTTTCATAAACAATAGACAGTTGATAATAAATAATGGCTGTTAAAACTTAAACGATATAGTCTTTATAAACAGAGATGAATAGTGGCTAGCAGTGAAATCCAAGACGCGTATTTCATCTTATTTGAGACTCGTCACCTGAATGTACCTGCATTTCAGAATTGATATTCACTCTGGAACTTGAACCCAGTACCGTTCGCTTCAAACGTCGTCGTGTTATCCACTTAGATACTGAGTCCCTAGTCACGATCCCGCTCGCGGGATTCGAACCCAGGGCCTTGAGTCTCGCGCGAGAACGCTTAACCTACTGGACCACTGAGCAGGCATCTAATAGTGTTAACCAACAACTTCTTGTTGGACTGATACAGAATAAAGTTTTTTATAATTTATAGGATATAGAAATTTCTTAACTTTGTCTAAATTAAATGATTTGAATAGTTCTGGTGATAAAAGTAGATTTTTTTAAAAAAGCTTATCAATTAGAAAGAAACGTTTAAAAATGAAATGTTTCAATAATGCAATGAATAGACAAAGTTCATCAGACTTATGTGATGATGTATTTGCGCAATACATTTTGAACAATCTGATCATACATAATATACTTGTTAAGAACATCGTTATATGAAAATTAAAAAGTCAACTACATAGATGAAAGGTAAGCCGTAACAAAGAAATAATAATAATAAAGTACACAAAACAATGTGATTAACACTCCGGATAATAAATCAGTAGTGACTGGCTTCAAGAGGTATATCCTGGAGTTCTAGTGAGAAACAGTGACCAGTGGAGTTCAACCAGGTCTGTTGTGAGATAGTAACTCACTGATGACAATGATGGATGTGTCATTCAATTTCGTGGATTAGTTGAAGTTAGACATTAACACCATTGGATGCCGGATGGCTCACTGGTTTAGTGGTTAAGCGCTCGTGCGCGAGACTGATAGGTCCTGGGTTCGAATCTTGGGAGGGGCGAGATCGTGAATGTGGACTGCCAAGGAGACCCACAATAAGATGAAACGATCGTCCAATGCTTCTAGCTTTTCCATGGTGGTCTAGCTTTAATTGACTCATGATTTCAACCAGTGAAAATACTTGATCAAATCATTCTAATAATATGATGTAATATGAAAGCAAGAAAGAGAAAGGAAAAGCCTAAGGCAATCACCAAATAAAACATATTTCCTTTACAGTTTGACTGAATATTTGAAGAGTTTGTTTGTTTGTTTGTTTTCATTGGAAAATTTTCAAACATTTTAAATGTGAAAAGTTTTATAGATTTTTATTGAATATTCAAATAAAATATAAACTAATTGATAAATCATTTTAATTAATAAAAAAGAAAACAATAAATTTCATTATTTTTCGATTAATACTTCTCTTATCAGTCAGTTAGTCAGGTACAATGTAGGACCAGGCACATATATGCATCGGTTGAAGTTGACATACCTCATTAGCACAACAAAATGAACACCAGATTCATAGAAGCAGTTACTTTAATGGTGGTAATGTATAAAAGAAAGATTGAAAATAAAAGCATAGTACGGGAAGGAAGAATTAGTTCGTAGAAAAAAAGATATGAAGCAATTCTAATCCCATGGTTCAAGTAAAGACAGAGAGTGTATAAACCTACATTGCATGCTCTTGAAATTACTCATCATTTACTCTTACAATTTGTCAATTCTTGCATATTACCTATTATTCTTTACTGTTCTCCATTATTCTATCCCGGGCATTTGAGAAAAGACTTTGCTGTATTGCGGAGAGTGCTGAAGGCAGTTAGTAAGGTGTATGGTGATACTTTTGAGATCATAATTATTATGAATGTGAATAGACATTTAAAGTCTTGCAAACTCTTGGCAAGTGTTATCTTATCAGATACTAACCATTCCCTTCACTCATATCTTTCTCCTTGTACATCTTTTGGTAGAACGAGACATAATTACATTAAAATCCATGCACGCAAGCAAAAGTATAAAAGTTCTATAATACCTTACCTAGCAAATATACTCTGTGATGAACAAGTTGTTAGAGTTAACCTAGTCAATAACTTGCATTCTTAACATGTCTTTAATTTGGAAAGTTGTACAGTGTTTCAGTTTTTTTAAACCTTTTTTTCCTTTTATTGCCTTTGTTCCTGTTTTTTTTGTAAAAGAAACTTGTTGAAATATTTTGTGCTGAGAATTCTATATTGTACCAAAAAATATAATATTGAATAAAGCCATTAAAAATAATAATGATAATAATAATAATAATAATAGTCGTGATCGATTCTGACCCATATCACCCAAAGTCTTCAACCATTGGTTACGATAATCACGCAGACCCTAACCAAGTAGTCTGAATCTGTTACCAACATGGCTCAGATTAGAAGTTAATGATTTCAAAGACTGATGCCAAGTTTTTGATTTGGCCTCCCCTAAGTTTCTTCCAACCATCTCCAATACTTGTTAGCATTGCACTGATTAGTTTATTATTAAAAAATAATTTTCTTATAATCATATCACACAACTATTTTAAAACAGTAAATATTTATATTTCTCAGTTATATAGAAAATAATTTATTATTTGTTCCAACTAGTCTCCATGATATCATGCTTACATACTGAGAACCTTTTTTTTCTACAGGATTTACATACACATACACATACCTTATTATATATAAATAACAAATAAGCTTCACAATAGGTTTTTTGCTTAATACTGTCATAGTACTTATTTTACATTGTTTTACTACTTATTATCTTTTATATGTAACACCGATTGACCTTTATTGAGATGGAAATATACGTATTTATATCATTGTGAGTGAGTGAATGAATGAATGAATGACTACGTTAGTATTAACATGTATACATATAGTCAAGTAAGTTGGTGTTTTTCCCCCCTCCCCCCCCTAAAAAATGATCAAAACATATATGTAAACAAAACTAACTGATTTAAATGATCAACAAGAAATAGTTAACCGTAAAACTAATCAGTTGTTTCAATCTATTTTAGATGAATTATTAGTTTAATTATTTATTATTTTAAAGGACTAATGAAAGATAATTAAAGAAGTATAATAGTTAATTATGATAATCACAAGAATAGCAGAGTCATAAGGTACTAGGTAAGAAGATACAAATAGTTTGATAAGCTAATAAATCTTTAATAGCCCAGGTGACTAGAAAATGTATTGTACATGTTCAGCCACCATTTAACTTTATAGACTATGGTTTATGGTGTAGGAGTAAGTTGGTGAAAACATGAAAATGGCCGAAATAAAACTCTACACTTGTCCATAAAGTTACTGAAGTTTGGATCAGATCATGTTAGTAGCTACAATCTGTTTGGTTGCAGACTAGGCTAATGTCATATCCAGTAGTTAGAGTCATGTGACATGACTTAAGATTAAATTTATCTGATAAATTTTTATTCAATAAATTCATTCTTACTTCTCAGATTATATTGTTTATGATTAATCTGTTTTGCTATATTGCTAATATTGTTACTACTTCTACAACATATGTTTTCAGTTCATCAACGAATATATTTCTATTTCTTCAAAATGTAGAATTTCGAACAATTGTGATTAAAAAAATACAGAATTCCAAAAAGTAATCATTAACAGAGTCTCCAATTTGTCCATAGGCTAACAGTTTGAATAATGAAACAAGTTAGTATGACTAGAATTCATCTAACTTAAACGTGGCATTCTTGTCGATTAACGAAATTGTAAAAGTTATAATTTTATGCTAAATTAAAGTACAACTAGGTGATGATGGAGAGTAGTTGACAAAAAGCACTTGCCAGCAGAATGTATCTGTAATCTTGATCAAAACTTGTATTTCTAGGAGCTATTCATGTTATGACTGGTCTTTTATAAGACTGAAATATATATTTACTATCGATAAAGCTTTGGTTCCCTCAAGAATACAGGTATACAGTGATGAGTGCATAATAATGCGAAACCAAAGTTCAAGGTTTACTATCTACTACCTCTAACGACCAAGTAACATCTCAGCATGGTACACTCAGTGTTACCAGTTTACCAGTTTAATGATTTCAGACATTGCTAGCAATTCTTATCAAATTTTTGTATAACATTATAGTTCTGGCGATACTGAGCAGTTCATTAGAATAGGGGACTTTGTAGAGACCGTAAAATTTTCATTATTTGAATCATCAACGGATCTTAGCCAGAACACCATTGAAAACCTGAGAACATTAAATGACCGGCTCTTTCTAGTATGACATTCTATAACAATGGGGATCCACGAGCTTATCATAGAATATCGAACCCTAAACAGCTAGTCTCACACGCAAACACTTATCTTCTAAATCACTGAGTCGGAATCCAACGATTTTAATGTCTAACTTTAAATCTTATCCACTTCCTGCAATGAATAATTATCCCATACTCGACCAAATGGTTCAGTTTACATCTAAAAACCTTTATCTGGTATTTGTTTACCTTCTAACAGATAGTAACTTCTATTCAGCATATTTTACCAAAATTAACTTTATTCATCGACTGATAACTAAAGAAAAACCACTAAAAATCAAGAGGTATAAATCCTTAGATTTATCTTGGTTTAAAACAATTAAGGCATTGAATAACTATGAAGTATGATTGAATTGAACACAAATGATTTAGGCGTTACGGTGTCTACAATAATGTTAGGTTAATAAAATGAAATCTAATTGCCTATCATTACAATTTCAATCGATTCTTAATATTCAATAGTTTTGATAAATTCAACTCTACTCAGATTATCATTTGTTCAAGAATGACTGGTATATATAAAACAATAGGATTAAGGTATGTATAGACGATTAAATTAGATAATTACTGTATATTTAGACCATTATATTACAACTAAATGATCTAGAAATATAATGGTTCTTCAAAACAAAAACCCATAAGTTTTATAATGTCTATTCATGCAATACTCTTCAATGAAGTGTAACCAATAATGACTAAATAGTTACCAGATTTGAGTAGCCTTCTTCTAGCTGATTTCATCCTATATGATACAGATAACATTCTGTTCTAAATATCAAAATTAGTAATAAATAAATAGGAGGAGGAATACTCAGAATATGTTACATTCATTTTGCATGACTGTGTATGTATATATTTGTGTAAGAATGTATAAAGTATGATCTATTTAATACTTTGAAATTTCATTAATTCTGGTAAAATAACAAAACAAAACAAAACAGAGTAATTAAGGTTACGTAAACAAAATGAAAGAAAACACTGGTTTATCTTTGGGGTTTTTTTTTCCTTCTTCTTTTCTCTTTCGATCTTATTTACTGGACTCTTTTTTATCCCTCTATTCCCCAAAAACAAACAACTGACAAAACATACAATGAGAAAAACTTTTTAAACAAACTTATAGAACAAGGAAACATACAAACTTAACAATCAGTAAATGAATGAATAAATTGGATAAACAATTTAAAAATGAATTCGATTTATCAGTGATATAAATGTGAAAAAAAATTAATAATTATAATTATAAATAGCAAAAAAAATATAAAATCGATCTGTCAATAAATTAATTAATCAATTAACCAATCAATCTATATTAATTAATCAATTAATCAATCAATCGATCAATCAATCGATTAATCAATCAATCAATCCATTAAATAATCAAATAAAAATATAAAAATAACTCATGCTCAATAATAATAATAATAATAATAATGAAAGAACGAATGAAAAATTCGAATAAAAATTAGATAAACAAATAAATAAATAGAATTAACTATAAAAATAAATAAAAAAATTATTTTATTTGTACATTAACACGATTTTAGTCAATGAAAGCAAAAAAAAAGAAAATTAAGATTTTTAAAAAAAAAAAGAAAAAAGAAAAAGAAATGTATTTACTTATTTTCTTGTATTGATTATTATTGAATATGAATATTTGCCAAATAAGGTCACTATTGATCTATGCTTGATCACCATTGAACACCCGAAAGCACTAGATGATTGTTTCGTCTCAGTATAGAACTCCTCAGTGATAATGCACATTTACGATTTTATATAATATGAAATTGTTTTTAAATGAACAAAAGTAGCTAAGGTTGTTAGTGTACACAATTGATGATTATTAATATAAATCAGTCGTAATTGAGAATAGACTAAAGTTTGAAACATCAACTCTTCGGTATTATTTATGAAATTTATATTTAAAAATAATCTTAATGACTGAAATTTCATTCATTTCAACGTTCCGTTCAACAAACGTGTCTGGACTTCTTTAGGGTAATAATCAAAATCAAAATTATCAAAGAATATATAGTGTTTAACAGTCAAATCAAATCCTAACCATGTTTATCTAATCATATTCAGATGTTGACATGAGTTTGTTACATGCGAACCATGTGGAAAATTCATAATATGAAGATAAATGAATGAATGATTGATTAACTATTCGATTTTAATTAAGTTACCCACACGTTTTGTTCTAGTTAGGACTCGTCGTCTGGATATACCTTCATCTCAGGGATTCGAACCCAGTACCGTTTGCTTCAAACTTCATCGTGTTATCCATTTAGCTACTGAGTTCCATACGTGAAACGCTTAATGAAAATCTGTCTTTAAATTAATTTCCTAATAGTTTTATTTTTCACAATTATCACTCAGTTAGTTAATCATGAGTTATGTAGAACCTGGTAAATATGTGTATGGATTCAAGTTGCTACATAGAATACAGCGATCAACACGATGATATATGATTACCAAGATAAATATCAATATAGTAGAAACAGTATTTCAAAAGATAAGGCATTGTTTGATAAAAGCATGAAGACAATTTTAAAATTTCAAATGTAAATGAAGACAATGAGTGAATGTTCTTGATTCTTTATGACTAGTCCTGACTGATATTATTCTAAAAAATGAACAGAAATAGTTCTCAAGGTTTATGTTCATGTGAGATTCTAACCACCTGAACATTTTCTTACTGTCATGCTTGTAATATTACCCTCTTACTTTGTAAATACAACTACTGGAACTGGAAGATATTATTGTAAGACGATGATTCTTATGAGGCTACTTATTCATAGAAGAATCTATTATTACGGTCACTCATTAAAGTTCTCTTTAAATCTGAATTTATCGTATTTCGTTTTAGTCATACAATTAACCCACTCAAAATAGCTAAATCAAGTTTTTATTATACATAAACATGATTGATGTGTCTGGATCACATCTAAGGATGAGCATCACTAACACACTGACCATTATATTTTTAACTGATTTAAATATATCTATTGTATTTTTATGGGGTTTTGTTCTCTGAGCTGGACGGTTTGGTCGTGGAGCTTTCATCGTTCTTCTGAACACCATCACTTCTGTCTGAAGTTTGTGCTGATGATGTCGTTCAAACGAACGATGAAAGCCCCACAACCAAACCATCCAGCTCAGAGAACGAAACTCCATCAAAATCATCTAACTGAGCTAGAAATCTTCCTCACCATCTCAACATCTATTGTATCTCCAAATTCCTTCATATTTACACTATGTCTACTTTATACAACTTTTTATATGTAATTAAATATTGTAAGGAGTCTAAATCCGAACATTTGTTCCCAAAGATGGAATTTTCTTATTTTTAGTACCGAATAGAAAACAAAACAAATATATTAGTTAAGTAATAATTCTTAAGCTTATAATACTTCATTTAATATGATCAAGGTTAAAATTTATAAGAGTTTAGGTGATGAAAAAAATTAATTAAACATTCCTAGATACTCGGAGAGGGGTTTTGTGGATATTATAGTAATTTAGTAGTAGATTTCTTGGGTCAATTGAAGCTAGACCACGGTCTCGCGTGCAAGATCGATAGATCCAGAGTTCGAATCCCGCGAGGCGGAATCGTGGATACACTTAGCTCAGGAGCCTCATACTGGGACAAAACGGTCATCCAGTGCTTCCAGGTTTTCCATGATGGTCTAGCTTTAATTGACTCATGATTTCAACCATTGAAATTATAGTTGAATTTATGTTCTAGGAAAATGAAAATGTTTTTCATGATTTTTTCGTTTTATTGATTAATTTCAAACTGTTATCAGATAAATAAATTAAACAATCATCTTAAAACATCCCAAAATTTTCTGATCGCTTATTTAAACTTATCGATTGAAGAAATCAACATGGCCATCAGATAAATAAAGGGTGGTAAGCAGCCGGATTAAACAACAGACCAGCTAAACCACTGAAATCAGACATAGAAGTAACCGCAAACGTGCTCCATATTCTATTTAGGAAGATTTTGGAGGAAAATCAGGTGCCGACAGACATGAAAGGAGGATATCTCATCATGATACCAAAGAAAGATTTAAGCAAGTGAAAGTAAAATAAGGGCATCACACTGCTATCGGTACCAGGGAAAGTTTTCTACAGTGTTATTGAACTGGATGAAGGATTCAGTAAATTTTCAGCTAGTTCCGAGATCAACAGATTCGATTTTGCAACGATCGACCGTACAAAGACCAAAAAGCAACACTATGGATTATTGTTAAGCAATCAATACATCAACTCCTTTGACTATAAGAAAGAGCTTGACATTGTGGTTAGGAGAATCTTGTAGAACCTTCTTCGACACCATGATTTACCTGGGGAGATCGTCAAAATCATCCAGAATTCATACGACGGACTACAGCGCAAAGTCGTGAATGGAGAACAGCCGATAGACGCATTCCAAGTGAGGATCTGAGTCAGATAAGACTGCCTACTCACCTTCTTTCTCTTTCTTCTGGTGAATGACTGGATTATGAAAACCTCCACATCTTAGTGCTAATCGATAAAATTATTTTTAAACTCAAACCAAGCTGATAAATTATTCGGTCAACTGTCACTATGTCAATATTAAACGGCAATATTTGATATTGAAACATTAATAATAAATAAGTGTCTTCTGAGATGCTGTAAACCGTAAGAGTATCTTTAGTTATTAGGGATACTTAAGCACTGGTTCAATTTACTACACCACCTCAACACAGATTTATGAAAGCATCTAAGAAATTATCAGAAAAGTAGAAGTAGTAATAGTATCAAGACCAGTAAAAAAGATTAGATGTAAAAAGCATAAAATATAAGCTTGTGAAAAAAAACAAGGTAGTTTTAAAACTGATTATAAGGATCTGTGTCGATGCTACCAATTATAACTATATCACTCAACGTCTTCAACCACCGATCTCAACCAGATAGTCCCTACCTATCAACACGAGATAGTTCAACAATTAATAGTTTCATGGACTGATCTCATGGACCTCTCCTAGCTTTCTTTTCTCAAAACAACTGTCAACCAATATCAAAATCAGAATCTTCAATATGAACGTCAAGACAGTTCTACTGTACGGAGCTGAAACAACGAGAACTACTTATAAATAGTTGTCTACGCAAAATACTCAACATCCATTGGGCGGATACCATTAGCAACAGCCTTCTGTGAGAGAGAACAAACCAGCCCCCAACTGAAGAGGAAATTAGGAAAAGACTATTGAAATCGATAGGACATACATTACACAAATCGTCAAACTGCATCACGAAACAAGCCCTAACTTGAAATCTTGAAAGGAAACGGAAAAGTGGAAGGCCAAAGAAAACATTACGTCGGGAAATAGAATCAAATATGAAAAGGATGAATAACAACTGGAAAGAACTGGAAAAGATTGCCCAGGACAGAGTTGGATGGAGAATGCTGGTGAGCGGCCTATGCTCCTTCACGAGGAGTAACAGACGTAAGTATGTAAGTAAGTAATTTATCATCAATTAACAACTAAATATAACCTAATTAAATATCCGACATCAACTCTGTGTCTATCCAAAATAACTGATTAGTTCGCCGATGATTAACAAAATAGTTAACAGGATCAACGGTAAATTGTCAATTCAATAGAAAATGAAGGAGTAAATATATTCTATGCAAAAATTTTTATTTATTTTAAATATCAAATTATTATTCCGTCAATCAACTTATTTTCTCATAATTTTCGGCATTATCTAATAATGTATGTGTAGGTTTAGTTATAATGACCGATTTGTACATATATCTATATATAATGTATAATGGAAAAACCGTATCCACCTTACAACTTTTATCATTGCCTGAGATAAGTATCATTATGTTGATTAGCTGATGTATAACAAGTGTATTTCTCCTTAACATATATATAAATATATGTAAATACACAAATATTAAATCATAAATATAGATATAACACAAGTTTAAAACATGAAACGGAAACCCTATGAAACAAAATTAAAAACTACAATTATATTAATATAGATAAGTATATCAGCGAACATATAAACGTATACATATACATATAAGTACAAAAATACTAATACAATTTTCAATGTATTCCTATGGGTTTTCTATGTAAAAATCTACAATCATTTTTTACCTTAGGGGGGGGGGAGGGAAAAAATTACCGAGAGATGAAATTTAATCTTGTCTCCATTTTGGAAAAAAAAGAAAGAGAACAAAAAAGTAAAATTTCATTTAAAACGATTGAACATCTACATAATGTACACAAAATGTAATGCCTGATAATAGAAATTGTGTAAATGAATGTATTCTTACTCCATTTTTTTTGATAAATTTTTTTTTATTGTCGAAGAAATAGATTACTAACTTCTTTGCATAATTATTAGAAGGTAATTTTGTAAAAAAAAACCACACAATTAATTTAGATTATTAAAAATTTTTAAAAAAATAATGATTATCAATAGTTGAGATCATGAATCAATTGAAGTTAGATCATCAGGGAAAACCTGAAAGCACTGGACGGCCATTTCATCCTATTATGAGACTCCTCAGCAGTGCTCATCTATGATCCAACCTCGCAAGATTCGAACCCAGCGAGCCAGCGGTTAACCATTAAATCACTGAGCCGTCCGGCATCCAATGGTGTTAATGTCTAATTTCAATTAATCCACGAAATTGAATGACACATCCACCATTGTCATCAGTGAGTTACTATCTCACATAAGACATGGTTGAACTCTACTGATCACTGCTTCTCACTAGAACTTCACGATATACCTCTTGAATAATAATAAAAATTTTAAATTTTCCGATGACATATACTTCACTGGTTTTTTTTTCTATATCATTTTTTAACATACTACTTATTTATCTGAGTGATAAAGTAAGTAATTTTAATTTTTTTTTTTTGTATACAATATGTAATTTAGAAAACATAGTTTGTTTTTTCTTTATTTCATTTTAAAAAGTTCCTTATATTCTGTTCATCTTTTACATTCATAAGATGATATTATGGAAATAGATTACCTGGAGGAAATTAGTCTAAATAACAAGTTGATAAAATATATAATGTGAAGAAATAAGCAGAAATGGATAGTGACTAGCTTATAATGCTTGTGAATTAAGTCAATATCGAAGCAATACGCACATTATGTACATAGGCCAATAAGAGACTGATCAATTGCAGTATTAAACATCAGTGAAAAGATTCAAGTAAATAATACCAAATGAATTTATGTGAAGAAATAGTTTGGTAAACTATAAATCTTATACTCTTTATCCAAAAGAAGAAAAATCAATTCCATCACTTTCACTGAGAAAACGCTACTCTTATTTATCTTCCATAAAAATGACTACTCTAGCAACTTCATCAAGAGGTCTAAAGAAAGTCATAGTTCTAACATGTGTGGAAACTATATCAAAAATCATCAAGAGGATTTTGAAACTTTTTGGATTTAAAGTCTCTCCTAAAACAAGAAAATCTCTTCACTCAGTTTTGGGCAAATCTAAAGATATAATGACGAATGAAGATCAATTCATTATCATCTTTGAAATAAGTTGTACTAACTACGATTTATGGTACGGTGGACAAAGTCGACTCCACTTCCTTCTTCGCATACACAAATGTAGACCAACAGTGAAACAATATAATATAATGTCATTGATTTCAGTACACGTAGAGAACTTTGAATATCCGTAAAAAGTCAGTCAGCAAGATGGTCAGAGATCCATGAAAAAAGACAGTCAATATAAAACACAAGAACAAATGAAACCTACATAGACAACCAGTCAAAAATAAGGTCACTGAGGCAAACTGATTTACGCCTCGCAGAATAAGTGAGAGGCTCACTTTCTCGTGACGTAGGCACTGACACTGTGGTCCACAATAGCTATGACAACCCTGCAATCGAATAATCTAACTCACAGTACCCAACGGCATCAAAATATCATTTAATTATTTGTAAGCATACATTGTCTTACAGTAGGTTAGTTTTCATACAGGACATTATCCACCCATTACCTTGGTGTAGTCAATCATAAATAGAAATATTTTATTAATATCTTTCCTAAATAGACAGATTGTTTTTTTCTAAATAACAAAAAACAACAGAGATTCATATATACTACTCATTCTTAAGGGTAAAATGTTGAAGTATTGTAAAATATTTTGATTACTAAAGACTAACAGACTGAATAAACAGATTTCAGAATTCAGTAATATGAAAATGAAATCATCAAAAATGAGATTTCAAATACAAAATATAGAAGTTTATAAATGAATACTACCTCATAATGTATTCCATTTGAGTAACAAAGTTTGAATTACATGATGGAAAAACCATGATAAACAGATATTTTGTTAATTTATGTTGTATTGGTTGTTAGAATCTTAACATTGATGTTTAGAACTACAATTGATCAATCTTCTATTGTCATATATATGTGCATCCTGTGCGAATCGCCTCTATATTGCCTTAAATTACAAGTATTATAATTAATGATGTATGGTTGCTACCAATAGAATTCAGGAATCAAGTCCCAGATTGAATATCAACTCTGATATGCAAGTACATCCAGCTGACGAGTTCCAAACAGGATGAAACGCGCGTTCTGGATTCTGCTACTAGCCACCATCTATCTGTTATTTTAAGACATTTTGTTAAACAAAAAATTAAGGATCAGAAAATAACAAAATTTGCATACTTTGTTTATTCAAAACACTGTTGAGTTTGTAACAGTTTTATATATCAACTTCTTAGATATATAATATAAACAATTACAAAATGACTTAAAAATAATAACTTCTTAATGATAACTCTTAACTCTGTTAACCAGGAGTAATCTGTATTTCGTTAACAATCTATATAATCCATTGAAAACTATGTGAGAAATATGAATTAATTTTTAGAAAGAAATAAAAATATAGTACCATGATAACTAACATCACCTGGAGCCCCTCTGGGGCTACTGCCAATCTGAAGCCCGGATAAAAGGGAAGGGTTGAGCATGAAGTTAGCGACCCCACCCCGTGGAAAACTAACTCGCTAAGAAAAAACGCTAGTCCGAAAAAATTATTCAATCCATTAAACCATGATGACTATAGGAAATCGTGTCACAGTTATAAGTGAAAAGTTTATCGAAAATCTTAAAAAAAATTCCCCTTTTGTGAATTAAAACAATACATATAACTGTACGATATTGTTTTCATGTGGTTTTATTCATATATACCATAATATTTATATGTATATATGAAATTATTAAACTAATCATGGTAGTTAATCAGTTAATGATATCAGTGTAATAGATTGCATAATAAGTAAAAAGTACAAATTGATTGTGTAATAATATACTGACGTACTAGTTATGATATGAATAATAAAGGCTCGAATCAATGTTACCTAATAAGAAGTGCATCAATGAACCGGACGAAATAGATACATTACACAAGCAGGTGGCTATCAGGACTCAGTAGCTAAGTGGATAACGCGATGGCGTTTGAAGCGAACAGTACTGGGTTTGAGTCCCAGAGTGAACATCAACTCTCAGATGCAGGTAAATTTAGCTGACGAGTCCCAAATAGAACGAAACGTAAATCCTGAATTCCACTGCCAGCTACTATCCATCTTTGTTTGAAAAGCTTGTGACTTAAGGATATATCGAGGCAATCCGCACATGATGCACATATGCTAATAAGAGACTGATCAAGTGCACTCCTAAATGACAATAGGAAGATAAAAGTGAAACAAAACCAAGTGAATTCAGATACTGAAATAGTTTTCATTAAAAATTTCGCAATAAGAATTATTCCGATAATTGGACAGTGAAGTATATATTCGAGAAAAAGGGGTGAACAAAAGTAAACGAACAGAGTATAGAAAATAATGTTAAAAAGTCTTTAATTAAGGCTGATTAAGCCAAGGAAGAAAAAAGTGTCGCAAATTTTTTTATAAATACAAAGATTTGAATTGTTAGTTTGAATCACCATAACTTCTGCTATGTGTAAGAAACAAGATCGAGCCACACATGGTGAACTAGTAGGAACGCTGTAAACTACTTTAAAAGACTTATTCTTATCTACTACATGACTGCTATTGATCAAGTTTGACGGAACAGAACTGCTTTTATTTCGACTATACTCTTACCTAAACATGTATTAAGGTGTTTACTAACTATTTGACTCAGTTGTTTGGTTGTGTGTTCACTATAACTTTCTCTAAAGAATTAGCTAAATTCTTAAATACATGTAGATGTGGTGAAACCAGGTTATCAGTCTAATACAAATGAATAGAATTATATCTCATTCAACTAAATATTTCTCGTAACCTTTCAGTTATTGTTTTGACTGTCGTCCCTTTGGTTTTATCCACCTCCATTATTTCGTTATTATGCTTGTGGTTATATATATACCAGAAAACTATTTAAGATAATAATCAAGGCAAATAACCCAATAGTTTCTTTTCAGAATTGAGTAAATTGTGTTAGTAATAGAATTGTGCGGATGAGAAAAAACAGTACTTAAATAAGGCAATATTACAAACAAGATTAACTATTCTTTTATGTAAACGTACATACTAATAACTTTTATGTTACCGAATTAATGGTTGATTCATCCATGAAGCAGAGGAATTAACATTCAGAAGTATCATTATTGCAATAATTAATCAATAGCAGTGTGTTTGAAGATCTATTCTGTGACTATTTAATTTATTGAAATGTAGGTCAAATATTGATATCAGCAGAACCTGTTACAGTGTGTTGGACATTAAATTCTGCAGATTATCTTTTTTGTTTTGTTTTTTTCTACAGGTTGCCCCCAAATGCCCTGGTACGGTTGAGAGTGAGGAGACCCCGTTCTTTCTCTCAAAATGCTCTCACATGGCCAAAACAGACAACTTACGAGGGCACTCCAAAAAAGTTCACAAGCCCAGAACAAATTACTTGTCAGCTGATTATCGACTTTCCCACGGAATCATCAACGAGTGGAATTCATTATCTCAACACGTGGTTGAAGCTCCATCCGTAGATTCTTTCAAAAGAAAGTTGGATCAACTGAGAGAACACGATTGCCAGGACTAATACAGGCCATTAAGCCTCCTGTCCTTTCCAAACTGAAACTGTATATAGCCTCTACCAGTGAAGTCCTACTCACTGCTTTCTCGCAAAACGGGTGTTGTTTACGAAATTGAGAGGACGAATAGCGAATATCCAGCGCTTTGACTGGGTTAGTGGGTAGTTGAAAAACCCTGGTTTCAAACCAGTGGTGCACATGGGCTCCATGATCCTGAAGGAACAAATGGCGTATGAACCAATCGTTGGTCACCAGCTACCATGGGACTGCATCTCCTCACGATGCTCCACTGCCTTGTGGATCAGACCTTTAGGTCGAAGGCTCCGGGTGTGGCCCCCTAAGAAAACCACCTGCTTCGGTTTGAGCACCTGGGCAGTATCACAGCCCTCACACAAACCAAATGAGATTTGTGTGGCGCATATGTATTTGATGCCCCCTTGTACCAATATTTATGTGTTCAAATAAATAAATAAATGTTTGCGGCCGAATGATGTGCACAATTCTTGCTTTTAGGCTACTGATAAAAGAATAATCTATATTAAATAACATTTACAGAAACATTAAAAATTCAGCAGCATTAAGCAGGTGATTTGTTTTAGTTTGAAGCGCCTTTGAAGTCTACATAGTTGACTCCTCATATAGTCAAATTCAGAGACTTCATTTCTAAATTAAATCAAATGGTTGAAACTTTAACCATTAATTAATGTGCTATCTTGAGTGGAATTGCGAGTAAGCACTTTTAGCCAGTTATAAACCAGAAAAAACATCGTTATTTTAATGCTTTAGACTTTTTTGAGTGTTAAAATAAGTCTGTACATTGTGTAATCCATTAAATTAAACTAATTTATTGTCGAAAAAGGAAGTAAATAACAAGTACTCACCAGTTCTCGATCATCTAACACATCAACAACACGATCATCCCAATCCAGTATACCACCATCACGAGCTAACGTTAACGAATCTACTTCATAATCACTATCAATATTCAGTTTCCATAATACTTTTTTTTGATTATCTGTTTTCAAATGAGAATCATTGTCTGACTGATCTAATTCTTTCGATATTATTTGACTGTGTTGTTGTTGATGATGTTGATCTATATTGTAATTTTCTTGCTCTCGTTTTTCCGGTGACTTGGTTTGGCTCCCTGTACATGATGTGACATTTTGATCTATGCAACATTTTGTCTATAAAAAAAAAATATAACAATTGATAAAAGATTCAGATTAGTATTTAAGTTTTTATTTTGGTTGTTGTTAAATTTTCATAGTTTAAACCACTAACTAATCTTAGTTAGGCCATCATTTTAAACAACCCCACCTTAAAAGATCGAACTCAAAAACTTCAATCACATGAATAAACACTCAACTCTTGAAACATAAAGATTTAAAAGAACCAATATTCTGGTCAATATATTTCAATTGATTCATCACAAGAAACAATTGGCTACGTTCAAAACTATCATCATCTTAATCAAAATCGTTAATTCCTTTCAGTACTAAATATTTCCAATATATCCCGTTATATTATGTTTGTTTAGATCTTATCAATTTTATTATAGATTAAGTATTTGTTTATATACACATCTATATCGATCCTATAATCTATCTATTTCCGTATAGAAAATAATCTTTATTTAAATAGTATTTAGCTTTATTCTGTATAGAATTTCATTTTATTAATCCTTACATTATTTCTTCTTCATTTTCTTCTTCATTTTTTGTAGAGATTATACAAAAGGATGATGATGTTATGTACTACTTATTTAAAACAAAAAATATTATGTTATTAGATGTATCTAACTAAAATAAAGATTATATATAGATATATAGTAATTATTGTTTTAAACAAATGTCACTTAAATCTAAGTATACCTTTATACTAGTACACTAGAATCTAGGCTTGTGACATTTAACAAATGCGTTTATATTAATGTTCATATTATTAGTAATTATATATATATATATATATATATATATATATATATATATACATTGAAGTACTCTACACTCAGGCAATAACATCAATAGATGTAACTGTTTAATTATGTATTTTTACATTTACCATTAAATAACGTAAGTAATAACCAGTAATCAATTGTTTCAATTTTCAAGTATGTATTTTTCTGTGTTTTCTATTCAAATCTTTAGATTTTGATCATATTTTACATGATCATCATTGATAAACTGTATATAACCATGTAATTGTGTGTACGTATGTGTGTGTGTGTCTGTGTGTTTGATCACTCTAATAATCCTTAATGAAATCATTCATTACAAAAAATTTCAGATCTAAATTACAAATAGTATGGATAACATTTTGAAAAGAAATAAAATCAACCATAATAATCATAATAATAATTCAAATATTTAAACAGCTAAGAAGTACATTATGCTAACTGTTTTGTATTATAATAACCAATATCTATTCTAAATTCACTTGATATTGTTTCACTTTTATCTTCCTATTGTCATTTAGGACTGCAATTGATCAGTCTCTTATTAGCATATGTGCATCATGTGCGGATTGCCTCGATATATCCTTAAGTCACAAGCATTATAAGCAAAGATGGATAGTAGCTGGCAGTGGAATTCAGGACTCACGTTTCGTTCTATTTGGGACTCGTCAGCTAGATGTACCTGCATCTGAGAGTTGATGTTCACTCTGGGACTCAAACCCAGTACTGTTCGCTTCAAACGCCATCGCGTTATCCACTTAGCTACTGAGTCCTGATAGCCACTTGCTTGTGCGATGGGGTGAAGTTTAATTCACTTGATATTGTTTTACTTGAATCTTCCCATTGATGTTTAGGACTACAATTGATATGTCTCTTGTTGGAATGTGTGCATCCTGCGTGGATTGCCTCGATATCACCTTAGGTCACAAGCTTTTTAAACAGAGATGGATAGTAGCTACCAGTAGAATCCAGGACGCGAGTTTCGCCCTATTTGTGACTCGTCAGCTGCATGTAAAATTGTAAAAATGTGTAAATCCCTGACATTCCGAGTTATAAAATTTTCTTGTTTTTTCCCTTTCTTGATCATTTTTTCATCTTAATGCTGAACAGAATTTCAAGTTGCAATATACAATGGCATTATAAGTGTAACAGACTTCCTTAATATTCATATCAACAAAGGTTCACAATCACACTAATCAAATTCATATACAAGATAAACCCCTATCTAATGATTTAAATTAATTTTATATATAACTACATTATCAGTATAAGATATAATCGAAAGGTTTAAAAGTTTCTAAACGTTTATGTAAATAAACTCTATGAGTTATTTCGATGAAAAGTAGAAAACGTCTGCACTCTGAAAAAATGGTCCTTTAGTACTATACACATGAGACTCATTGTAATTTTAGGTTGATAACCATCAAGTCTCATGATGTCCAGTATTAAGGAGATGTTTGGTGATTGCACTATTTAGAGTCTTTCTTCCTCTTGTTCTGAGACTTTTGGAACTTCGGCAGGTACACGTAAATTTGTAAATACTGTTGGCGCTAACATGAAAGGGGTGCTTGTCACAATCAATGTTGTAGAATGTTCTTTCATCATATAAGGTATATATATTTACAATATTCAGTCTATTCAATTTATTTACATCCTTGCTATACTATACGAATATGTCTTCAATATAACTTTCAATTAAACTCTTTCATGTAAGTAATTTAAACCCATTATGTAATTATGATTTGTAAATATCACAGATTGTAAGCAGTTGACGAGAACCAAACGGAATAAAAATCAATTCATGCTATTCTGCTAGAATCTTTATTCTTGCTCTTTTCAAAATCTTTAGTTCTTTTATAGGAGCATTAGCTGATCCATATGATTTTTAGTTAATACGTTATTCTTACTAATTTGTGTGTTAATCTATCCATGACAACAGTCTAGCAATGTGACGTAGTAATATTTCAGTAATGAAACTGAGATTCGAACATAACAAAATAATAAATAAAAACTTTTGTTTGAATTTGATCGAATAGCTAGTTTCACAATATTTGGGCACCGAATTGATATAAGACATTAAAGATGAAGAATATTGTATTTGTGAAAATCTCAGCGAAACAATTTTTGAAGTATATCCAACATTTTGCCTGATCATCTGAAACTATTCGATCAAATTTAGACAAAAATTCTTATTTATTATTTTGTAATTGTATCAGATTATTAAAGAAAATGTACAATTCAAACATAATAGTTTTCGCTTTTTGTTGTCGACTGTTTTCCATATAACAAACAAACAAATGGAAACTTATGACATAACAATTCATTTAGGATGTAACTATGGGAACAGTAACTGATTGAAATGCAGTTCTTTATATTAATAGCAAAAAATATAGCAAACCTTTAATAATATCAGTACTCTTTTACAAATAGAATAAACTACAATTATGTTTATTTTGTACAAATATTTTGCTCATATATATATATATATATATATATATATATATATATATATATATATAATTTTGATAAATGAAAACTACATTTTTAGCTAACAAAATATTTAGTTCTTCTATATCTGTTTATCATACATATATTGCATTATTAATTTCGATTGTTATATCTCGATGAGAATAAGGAATGGGAACTCTTGCGATCGATTTCTGGTTTATTACTAATCATACACTTTTATTGTATAATTATTAAGTAACTAAACTATTCATATTCGTGTTCCTCTTGTCACAAGCTATATTTTGACCTATGAACTATTATTATACGATTTACCATTCTTGAATTATGCCCTGTCTATTAGTCACTACCTCCCACATTCACAACCACATTTGGCTAAATCTTTTACAAATGTTGTTTCTTATTTTATAATACGATTTGGTCCGTCTGATTTGTATATAAACCCAGTATGTTTAAAATACATGTATCGTATCACAGAAGCTGAGATTGGTGTTCTGGACTCAAACAGGCAGGGCCTAGGTGGGACGCAGAAGTGATAAAGACTCTAGATTGCTTGTACTTGTTTTATGCGTCATTGGTCTGGTCGATAATTCACTATTCTCTAATTGGCAGCATTATTAAGTTATACATTAATAAGGACACAGGGTGCAAGTTATGACACCGATATATACTTATTACTCAACTACAATAATCTTACAAAATCAAGTTATAGATCATATCTCTTACAATCATTCACTATTTCCCTAGTTATAACACAGATTAGACATTTTCACACTTAATTCCAAATATGCAGTTTTAAAACGTAAATAAACATTAAACGTTAGGTATTGAACAACCATCATTTTTTAAAACGAAAAGCACCTCAGTCATACAGTTAATTTTATTAGCGAGCTTATATCTGTATGTGAGAATGAGTGAAAAAAGAAACAAATGGTTAAATCATGTAAAATATAAAAAAAGTTAGGTGAACCATTTATTGGCATTTTGTATTAACTCTGGTAAAAAAAATTTAACCATTGTGAGTTTTTGTGTTACTTTAAAAAATTTGTCATCCATAACTGATTGATCACTGAATAGTGTGACTAATATAGTACTTGTCTAGTTATTTATGGTTGATTACGTTTTCATCGATTGAGTTGTTATTCAAAAACTCAGTCAGTCAGTAACAACGTAGAACTTCGTATGTACGTACATCAGTTCGAGTTGCCATATCACATTAGCACAGAAATGCAGCTGTCGATTCAAATCCTATAGTGGTAGAGGTAGTAAGAGTATAAGCAGTAATCCGAAAGACTAGGGTTTGAAGATGTTATTGAAATAAATTTGAAAAGAGGCAAAAAGGGACATGGAGAATTCAGAAGATTAGAATTTTGGAGAACACAAAGAGTGAATGCACATGTGCCATTGCAAACGATTTTGAGCCATGTCATTAAGGGTCTTTAACCATCGGTTGCTATCATTTCGCGGTCCCCAACCAGGTAAAACTAGCTTAGGAGGTTCAATATTGTGTGCACTATGATAAGATGTTAAGTGGTTGACAGAAAATTTTGAAACTAGGTTCCTTGTTAGTTGAACCTATTCAACAGAATATACCTGCAATCTCTCAGAGATTTCATCTTGAGTCATTTGACTTCAAAATTTGAAACATTACTACTGAGCTATTTGAGAAGCGGCCTAAAGCCTAATGATGCAATTTTAAATCTCATAGAGACCCTGAAATACTTCCTCATACGACTTACTAACGAGTACAAACCCTAGATCAAAGTTTTGTTGTCTACTACTTTCAACCTTCTAGCATCTCAAAATGGCTTACGCGATGCCAAGTCATTTAGATTAATAGCTAATTGAATTGGATCAGCATTAAGTAGATTTACATAAACATGATTGGTCACCATTCAGTAGTCAGTCAGTTAGAAATTATAAATATAATCTTCCCGTTAGTTGCTCTGAAGGAGGTATCATTAAGTGTCACAATAAAAAAAATTATTCACTCAACAAATCGGGTGGTGATTGACCTGACAAAAAAAATTTATGAAATTAAAAAAATTTTACAACAAATAAATGTAGATCAAAAGGAACTTCGGTCATATATAAATCACTACTTATTAGGATATAATGATTTGATTATGTTTATGAATTAAAGCAGTTGATTAATTAGTTTTGTCAATTACATACATACATACATGAAATTGTTTATTGATTGATGAAAACAACTCAACACTCCACCCCTTACCAATTTCATTATTTATTGACCAGATATTCAAACTATATATCTGGATGACATTTTCGATCAATGTTGTAATCAGTGTTTGGTGGACACATGAATAAATCTTCACTAAACAGTCTTGGATTCTTATTTTTTTGTGTTGTTACAAGTAAAAGATATCAATTGATTCTTCAATTATATAACATGTAATCAAATAGCTAGATGTATCATAGATCTAAGCAACTTATTTTATCACTCATATACAACATGATTTATAAGACATTTCATTCATTTATATGGAGTAGATTGACTGAATAGTTAAAACGTGTATTCAGTTCAAATAAAAACTATATGATGAAGGAGAATATCATGAATAACAAATATAAGAATCAGTTACTACATATACTCCTTAGTAAATGTTTAATTAATACCACGACATAGTTATGATGTTAGTTTTATCAACAAAAAAAAAAAACAAAAAAGATAATGAATGTCATCAATAAATATTTTTGTAGACTATAAATTACAAACTAATAGTTACTAGATGAATAGCTCTAACCAATAAAGTTCAATTATGTCACGTGTGAGACAGTTATTAATCACAGGGAATGGAATATGGTCACATGAGATCGTAATTTGATTGTAATTGACATTAGTTTAATGGTATAAAAGTTAAAAATTCTTGCATGAGACAAATGGTCTTAGTTTTTATTCTTTATTGCAGGTTCATGGATGTATATTACCGAGAGGTTCTATACTAAGATGAAATGATCATCAGTTTATAATATAAAGTAACATCTCTAATCTTGTGATAAACAGTATAAACTTTAAACTATCAAGGTTTTACTTAATAATTCAGATTTTCACCTTTATTGTTTATCTTCATGTATTAACATCAATTTTTTAATTAACTTTTGCGTGTTTTGTTTAAATAAACTAATATATATGAAAAAACCATCTATGACTTATACGAATATTCGTCAAGATTAGAACGAATAGTTCGAGCATAGAGAAGTCCTTATATGTACAAAATTATTATATTTAAAAAAATTTCAGCGATTGAAATTTAAAATAACAATTCCAACGTTTCATCCATCTGATTTGCCTGGACTTCTTCAGAGCGAACGCTTAATCTACTGGACCACTAAGCCAGCCGGCATCCAATGGTGTTAAGATCTAACCTCAATCAATCCACAAAGTCGCGCGACCATCTTCCAATGTACTGTGGTAGACACCTGTTTCTACCCAACACATATTAGCTTCATTGATCATAGCTTCTCACTAGAATTCCGAGAATTTTCTCACAAAGCTAGTCACTAGTGAGCATATGATCATTATCAATATAGGGTTGTGGAGATTATCATCAAAATGATTACTCTGAAGAAGTCCAGACAAATTAACTGGACGAAATGTTGGAATTGTTATTTTAAATTTCAATCGCTGGAATTATTTCAAATATAATAATTTTGCACATATAATCTATAACTTATTTTGACAACTTGAAAGTAATCTTTGCATGTGTTTAATACAAAATTGGCATCATGCATATTAGAACAAATCATATATATGAACAATATTGTTTTCATTTAGATCTTTATCAGATTTCATGTTAATATATATATATTTATATTTATATTTATTTATGTATAAACTAAAACTGTTTATGAGTTAATGATAACAGTGAAATGAATTACATAATTTGACATACAAATGTAAAAAGAATATGTTTATATTAAAGTGACAAACAATAAGAAGACAATATATAGCTCAATTGATGAAGTCTAATCATACTAATGGTTAAATTAAATTATTTGAAGTGATTTGTAGTATATCTTTGTTATTTTTCAATATAGTTCGATTTCATCAGTTAAGTATAGCAGAAGCGATGTAGATTCAAACCTATAACCCATATATATGTGCTCAAAAAAAAAATGTTTAACAACTCTATCCATTCCTTAACAGGATAAAATTTATTATTGTCTTTATTTTTCTTGGTTTTTCCCTACCTTCTTATACATATATATGTATATATGTATATACTCTTACCCATGTAATTACTTGAACACTTCTTGTTACTTAAGTTAATGATCCATAATTATGGCTATTTAATGTCTATTCTCCTCAAATCTGGCCTAATTTCTACTTTTTACTTATTATGCTCAGTTATATAACCTATTTTAATGTTATTGTGTTGTATGCTACTAATGTCGACAAATGTAAGTAGTATGTAACATCAGCAGAAACTGAAATGCCTAGAGGCAGTAGGTTAAAAATAATCAAAGAAAAGAGAACGAGAACAAAGAATGATTGATATGGAAACCAAAGAATAATGAAGTCTCAAACAATTGATTGATATTTTACAAATGAACTATTCACTGTATAGTTTTCAACTTTTACTAAGATATTCTATATTTTTGTATTCAAATACATTAGATTGCTCCCAAACGCCCTGATATAGCCGAGAGTGGGGCGAGCCCTCCCCCCTCTCGAAATGCTATCTCACGGCCACGCGTATACAGCCTCTGACAGGGAAGTCCTACTCACTGCCTTCACGTGCCGGGGTGTTGTTTAGGAAAATGAGAGGACGAAAAGCGAATGTCCGGCGCTTTAACCGGATCCCAAATCAATGGTGTACATAGGCTCCAGTATCCTGAAGGAACAAATGGCGTATGAACCAATCGTTGGTCACCGGCTACCGTGGGACTGCATCTCCTCACGATGCTCCACTGCCTTATGGATCAGACCTTTAGGTCGAAGGCTCCGGGTGTGGCCCCCTAAGAAAACCACCTGCTTCGGTTTGAGCACCTGGGCAGTATCACAGCCCTCAAAAAAATCAAATGAGATCTGTGTGGCGCATTTGTATTTGGTGCCCCCTTGTACCAATATCTATGTGTTCAAATAAATAAATAAATAAGGTGAAAGCATTAGTATTCACTTATGTATGTTATTCCAATATATATATATATATATATATATATATATATATATATATATATACATGTATATATATACATGTATATCAGTTCCCTTCTTGAAAGCTGTCAGATTAAACAACACAACATACTTGTAGAAAGCAGCACATCACATGATATATAGTGTGTTAAATTGAAAACAGTAATAATGACGATATTATACATAAAATTTATACCATTATTATTACTATTATTATTAATCAATTAATAACAAACAACAAAACACTTCACTACTGTACTTTTAATTCAATTTCTCTTCTTTCTATTATCTTGATTTATTTTTTTTTATTATTTTTTTTTTCAAAATTTCTTTTTTTTTCTCTCTAACATTCTACTGATCAATTTATGCTAATGTCATTATAAAATACATAACTCCATATTTTGACATAGATAACCACATGTTTTATTTATAGTAACAGAAATGGAGAAAAATGGATAGATAGGGAGTGAGGATGAGGGAGGGGGAAATGAAGTAAATGTTAAATAAACAATCATAGTAGAAAAATTAGTTTTACTATTTATTACTTTTATTAATATCTTGGAAAGAAATTTTTTTTAAAAAAAAGCACAACAATATTGTATATGATAATTACTGAACAAAAAATATGTGATGATACATTAATAATTACATGAATTTTCATAGTTGAAAACATGAGCTGATCTAAGTTAGACCAACATTAAAAACTTGCAAGTATTGAAACCGTGAACTTCGGTGTCACTCACGAACGATTAACCTCTAGAAAATTGATCTGGTATTTAACAGTGTTTAATATTTGACTTCAATCAATCCATGATTTTTGTACAATACGTCATTCATTGCCTGTAGTGGATAACTGTTTCACACCCTACACAGATTAGACTCCAATTAATAAACGGTTGCACAATGTTGTGGATTGATCGTAGTTAAACATTGACACCATTGAATCCTTATTAACTTATCTAAGGCCCAAGCATCCATGAGCGAGAGCAGAGATCCTTAGTTTGCGTCGTGTATGAAAGACTATGATTGCGTACTGCTGAATCTCATACTAGGACGAAATGACCTCTAATGCTTCTAGGTTTCAATAATGATCTAACTTAGATCGACTTATAATTTCAACTGTGAAAATATTATAATTTCCACGAATCCTCCATATTAATTACATAAATTGACAATAGTAATAAATGTTTTGATTATTGATTCAAAAGATAAACTGATGATGATAATGATAAGACCAAATAGATTAAAATAACCAATATATTCTTTCTCAAAACAAAGATCACAGATGAATTAACTGATTCTAATAATAATGAAAAAGGCATACAGTATTAAGCATTAGAAGAATATAATATTTCAATGAAAACGAAAGAAACATTATTGGAAAAACGGATCATGTGACATGAAAAACTATCCATCAAAATTATATTTATCTATTTATATACACATAAATAAATATCTTCATTATTTTTTTTCAGAATCTAAGAGAATACTTTTCTATTCATTTCTTTCTTAAAAATTTCTATTCAACTAGTTTGTTATTTTTTTGTTTTTATGTTGAATACTTGTTCCATCCTCTTTATCCACAGGAAAAATTGAGAATTGTTTTCCTTTATTTTCTTTTATTGTAATACATGGTTTTTTAAAAAAAAAAAATCAAGTTAGAAAGGATCATAATAAAATTTTGATAAGATGAGCAAGATGAAATAAATTAAAAAAAAAAAAAATAGATGCATTCTATGGGAAAATGTTTCTACCCACACAAACCCTCCCCACCCCCTCGTTCTTACAACTCTTTATTATTGATCCATTTTAATGGGGGTTTTTTTTTTCCTTAAGAAGATTAAATTATAGTTTTGAATGAATTAATGGACAATTTTGATGTTAACATATATGAAGTTCTAATCAGTAATCAATAAAATAGAATTAAGTTGTTAAGGTATAATTTACTTACAGTGGATTAATTCTAATACGTTTTTATTTAAAAGAATATCATATTTGCAAAAATTATGATTATATAATAACTTTTAATCAGCATCCAAAACACTATCAATAATTAAATATACGATATTTAGATCTTAAGAATTCCTTTGAAAGTTAATAAACACTAATTATATGAATTAGATTGTACGCTTACTATTCATTCAAATCAAGATGGATTCTTTAAGTTTCAGTATGAAGGTATGAATAATAAGTTTCAGTCAGTTTGATGGTTAGATAGGTAATATTATCGTTCGACAGTGTGGCTATCTGTATCAAGTACATATGAAAAGTTTAAAATATAGTTAGTACAACTGTGGTATGCTCTACGACATTCAATAGCTCTCTAACTGATATCAGTCTATGAAATCTCCTATGTTTTAAATAAACAATATACAGTAAACACTTGTGATAACATCCAATTTCGTTTATAAACCGTACTTACAAATTAGGTTATCTATATAGAATATCACAAAATTAGGGTTAATAACCTGCTGTAGATTAGAACATATTTGTATGCAGAAAAATAAAAAATGAGTGATACTTAATGACAATCAGTAGTGATGAATTGGATTAAAAATAATTTAATGAAAAAAAAAAACATTAATGAATGGTATTAGTAAGAGTTATTGATATTCATCTTATCAGTTTTAATTACTAAATGTGGATCCCGGGATGATTAACTCCATTTGCCGCTATTTCAAGTTTTTACTACAGAGGTGTCCAAGACTTTTCGTTCCTTTTGAGACCCGTCATTCATAAATGTTGAACAACTTAGCGGCTACATTGACTCAGTAGCTTAGTGGATAACGAGCCGTTATTTTAAGTAAAGCATTAGATTTCCGTCTCAGTTTGAAAAGCAATACTAAGATGCAAGTAAAATTAGCTAATAAGTAACAAAGAGGATAAAACGTCATGGATCGCTCTATAAGCCAAATACTAAATGGAATAAACAAATACTTAATGAATAACACGACTTAAAAATTTAGTGAAAATAAAAAATTCAATGTGGTTTCTTTCCCTCATAAAGGTTATATTTGTTCATTTTATGTAAACAAACGCTGAAGCCTATTTGAAGACTAAGAGTTATAAACTTCATTAGATGATTGATCATTATCAATGACCAACGTCCTATTTATCTAATCCCTAATGTTGATTGAGTTATGGTAACGATTTGATCGCCCAACTAAGTGATTCAATATTTAATGCACTGTTTTAAGATGTTATATGGTTGTAAAAGAAATCCGTTAGTACTCTTTAGCAAGGTCTATCTGTAATCTCTAGATAATAAATGCAACAACTTGGACTTGATCAGTCACTACTCATCTTAATAGTCTGTCAAGTTTCTAATAAGTTCAAATTTTACTGAGCGTATCATTTCCCTGAAAACTACTGACGAATACTAACTAGTATATAAACCTAGATTAGTGATTACCTATCATCTACCTCTAATCATTTGACTAAAACTTCAGAATTAGATTATATTAACTTTTTGATTAAGATCATGAACCGATTGATATTAGACCATCGCTGAAAACCTGGAAACACTGGACGGCCGTTCCGGCCTATTGTGGGACTCCTCAGCAGTGCGCATCGATGATCCCAAAAGCGGGATTCCAACCCACGGCCTTCAGTCTCGCGCGTGAACACTTAACCACCAGATCAATGAGCCGGCATCAAATGGTGTTAATGTCTAACCTTGGACCAATTCACGAAGTTGCGCGACCATCTTCCATTCTACTGCGTTAGATACCTGTTTCTACCCGAAACGGATTAGCTCCATTGATCACGGCTTCTTACTAGAACTCTGAGAATTCCCTCACGAAGCTAGTCACTAGTGAGTACATGGTAATTATCAGTATAGGGATTGTGTAGATTGTTAAGTTTTTGATTGAGATCATGAACCGATTGATGTTAGACCATCATTGTCCAGTGCTTCCAAGTTTTCAATGATGGTCTAACATCAATCAAAAACTTAACAATCTCCACAACCCCTAAACTGATATATTAACTTTATTTTACTATATTAATACGCTTTGTTTGAAGTTTATCACTATACTACAATTTAACACGATTCGTTGAATAATAACAAGATAGATTTAACATATACATTACAATATAATTTCATCATATCAACAATTAGAACAGATCAAATAAATGATCAAAATAAGATCATAAAAGTGTTGTGTGTTTGTGTGTGTGTGTGTTTTCTTTCATCAATTAAATAGAATAATCATGAACCTATCAAATAATTTTGTCAATTTCATCTATTTTCAAATGAGAAATCTATTTTTCTTTTTGTTTGTTAAAAATAAAAAAACAAAATTAGGTATTATCAATCTATTTGTTTATCAAAATTTATCAATAATTTTATTACTATTATTGCCAATATTGAGAAGCAGTTCAATGTTGTGTAAAGAAGATCTATTATTATTATTACTACTACTACTATTATTATTATTATTATCTAGTGATAGTATTTAAATACTCCTTCGTGTTCAAAACAATTAACATCATATCTCTCGAGTTTCTGCTCATTATATACATATTTCTCTTCATTGTTTTGTATAGAAGAGAACAAGAAGAAGAAGAAGAAGAAGAAGGAACAACGACCAACACAAAGTAAAATATCTTATATACGTAGAGAGTGAGAATGTCAAAAAACGAGAAGAATGAGGAGAGAGAGAAAAAAAAACATACATAACAACAATAGATAATCTAATCATAGTTATCATAATAAATATTACATTACTTCACTATTCGAACATAAAACAAAGGATATATAAAAATTGAGTAAACAAAATACTATCTTTTATAAAAAAAGAAAAGAAAGGAAACTAGAAGAAAACAACATAATACAATAGAAGAATAATGACGGATTTATACATAATCAACTTAAAAATGAATATTATTCACCATAATTAAGACAGTGAAATAGTAATAACAAAAAAATAGTATAAGTATTAAGAAGTTATCAAAGTAGAAGTTCTAAACGAATAAAAAAAGGAACAAAAAAATTAAGCGCTCGCGTGCGAGACCGATAAGTCTTGAGTTCGAATCTCTCAAGGCGAGATTGTGGATGCGCACTGCTAAGGAGTCCTACTATAGGACGAAACGGCCGTTCAGTGCTTCCAGGTTTTCCATGGCGGTCTACTTTTAACTGACTCATGATCTCAACCATTGAAAAAATTAAAGTTAATAAATAATAAAATAATTAATGTTGATGTAAATATTGGAAGAAAAAAGAGTTTCTGGATGAGACTATAATTTATAGACGACCTTGGAATGACGTTAAAGTAACCTTGAGAGTGTTCACCTAATAACTAGGATTAAATGAAGGTTATAAACCAGCGTGAGGAATCAGAATTATGATTTACAGTTGATGGTTAAGATTAGGAATTAGATTTAGGATTTTCATCATGAACTGACATCAGCTATAATGTCAAAACTTTATATACAGCCAATTGGATAAGTGGATTTCGCGTCAAAATCCGAAAGCTTTTTCTTATACTTGATCGGTTCGTTCATAAATTAGTCTCGCCAGTTTTTGTGTTTAAGCATAAGGTACAGCCTTCGCAATAGTTATTAATAAGCTATACAACTGAAGTTTTAACTAATTACAAATAACTAGTGAAAATTCGAAATAAGTGACGCATAACTAAGTACATGATTTGTGTGTAATACGTAAAATATGAAACCAAACAGTAATAATTTGATTAACTCTATGATACCGCCGGTAATTTGACCACATGTTATATAATTGAAGAATAAATTGATATCTGTTACTTGTTACAACACAAAAAGAAAACTAATATGACTTGATATAAGAAGACTCCGGGATTGTTTGGTGAAGATTTATTCATGTGTCCACCAAACACTGATTACAACATTGATCAAAATGTCATCCAGATGTGCAATTTCCGATATATATATATATATATATATATATATATATATTGTTCGAATATCTGGTCAGTAAATAATGAAATTGGAAAGGGGTGGAATGTTGAGTTGTTTTCATCAATCAATAAGTAATTTCATGTGTTTACATAATTGACGTAGCCCATCAGTCATACATCTTTAACATTAAAATAATATATCACACATATTAATGATACTTTATTTCGATAAAAATGTAATCTGAAACAAAGAGATAACCCTAATAACTTAGATAATAATGTAAAGGGGAAGGACTAACAAAATTTATTTCATATTTAACTACATTTTGTATTAGAAATCACATTGATTATAGTGTTAAGATTATGAATACAAGTGTATGAATGTAACTGAAGCACTTCCTGCCTGATCAACTGCATTGTCATTTCATATTGGTATAGCAACTTGAACCGATGCATGAATGTGCCTGGTCATACGTTGTAGCTGACTGAATTTGATTATGTAAGTAGTTATTAATCACGAGGCAAGCCGTAACTCGGAATCCTGAAGGGAAACGGAAAAGTGGAAGGCCAAATAAACCATTACGTCGGGATATAGAATCAAATATGAAAAGGATGAATAACAACTGGAAAGAGCTGAAAAGGATTGCCCAGGACAGGGTTGAATGGAGAATGCTGGTGAGCGATCTATGCTCCTTCACGAGGAGTAACAGGCGTAAGTAAGTAAGTATTAGTCACTCTTCAATATCTACTACACAACCTTCTATTCATCATGAAAAATTTCACGAAGCTTCTTCAATAACAGCTTTGATTAATGACTCCATCTACTTTGATAATAACTTACAATATTTTATTCATAACTGTTATTTTCTTTTAGAAGTAACGTAAAAAAGCTAGTAAGTTATTAAACCAATTGTGAGTACATAACATATAACAAAGAATAAAACATGAATTGTTTTGTTCTCCTAATATATTCACCAACAAAATCAATAGATTATTGCCAAATTCCTATCATTTTAGAGGTTCCCTAGTAACATGAATATATTGATCATAATATTATTTACTACAATGACTAGTGAAAGATTACTATCACCATTTGTTTACATTAAACTTATCTGTTGTAAAAGAAACATTATAATTATCTAATAGGAAAAACAAACAAACAAACGTTTCTTAAATTCTTAAACATATCAACATACTTTTGATGTTTATCCCTTAAATGGCTGTTGACAGTAGATATACAAGGACAAATAGGTAGACACACACACACACTCAGCAGTTCCATTAATTGCATTTTTTTCAAAAACCAATTTCTCTGTTAGGTTTACTAGTTAATGAAATATATTCCACTTTTATCTTCTTCATAAATAAACAAAATATAGCAATTACACATTGCCTGAAGAAAGATATATATGTATAACAACAGATAGTGAAATGCTTTTCAAGTTTAAATATTTTAATGAATACACTTTACAGTTTGTTCTGCTCCAGTTTTAGTCTTTATGGATAGATTGATCATCTAGGCATAAGTTTGTGTAAATATTATAGTATGTGATTATGTATTATTATAGTATTTCGATCTATTTTAAAACCTATTACATACTGTCATGATAAACAAATGATTTATCTTAATGAAATTAGTATACTAATTCATTTGGTATTGTTTACTTGTATCTTCCAATTGTTGTTTAGGAGAGCAATTGATCAGTTTCTATTTGGAATATGTGCATACTGTAAGGATTGCCTTGATAGTGTCTTAAGACACAAGCTTTATAAACAAAGATGGATATTGGCTAGCAGTGGAATCGAGGGCACATGTTTTGTCTTACTTGGGACTCATCAGTGAATGTACCTGCATCCCAGAGTTGATGTACACTACAGGATTCATCAACTGAATGGATAACGTGATAGCATTTGAAGCGAATGGTACTGGGTTCAAGTCTCAGAATAAACATTAACTCGGTGATGTGGCAGGTATATCCAGCTAACGAGTCCCAAATAGGATGAAACGCTCGTCCTGGATTCCACTGCTAGCCACTATCCACCTTTTCTCATGAAATTATTACAATTTTTTCTAAATTCGCTTTAAATAATATAAGTAATAATCAAATTATTGATAATTACGATGATTTTTACGTTCATTCAAAATGAATCTTTTGATGTTATAGTGAATAAAACTATGAATTGTGTAGCTAGACATTACCAAGCATGAAGCAATTGTCTAATGAATAATAATAGGTTGCAAATGATTCATAAAAGTGATTGTAACTTCATATCATCAGATACCAACCCTTATTATCTTCATTTAATAAACCTTTTCTGAATTTCAGTATCACACATTAGGTGTAAATATATTCTGATAAACATTAAAAATTTTCCAAAATTTTGGTAAGTATATACAACGGAATGTTTTGATTTCAAATCTTACTTTCATTTTAGTTCATCTATTTACTTTAATTGATAATCAAATTCTGGAAATCTAATGACAAGCCATGATTAGTGGAATTCAAAATATCAGAAGTGAGACAATTACCCACTGAAAACAATGGAAGATACTTGAGCAATATCGTGGATTGATTAAATAAAAATTAACAGGTATTAGTGTTAATTATATTTTTAATATATTTTCTAGTAATAATCATCTGCTCACTAGTGACTAACTTCAAAAGATACTCCTGGAGTTCTAGTGAGAAGCCGTTACCAGTGGAGTTCAACCAGGTCTGTTGTGAGATATCAGCTCACTGAAGACAATGGTGTACGGTGGCGCAACTTCGTGGATTGGTTGAAGTTAGATATTAACACCGTCGGATGCCGGCTTAGTGGTCTAGTTGGTTAAGCTCCTGGCGCGAGACTGACAGGTCCTGGCTTCGAATCTCGCGAGGAGCGGGATCGTGGATGCGCACTGCTGAGGAGTCCCATATTAGGACGAAACGGCCGTCCAGTGTTTCCAGGTTTTCCATGGTGGTCTAGCTTCAATGATTCATAATTTCAACTATTGAAATTATATTTTTTAAAAATCATCATATCAGTTTTATTTATTAGAAAATAGTTATCATCACTTACAAAATATTGGATAAGGAAATAGTGTTAATTATAAACTTGCCGTCTTGGAATATGCTGTTTTGAGTACTAATAATTATTCTTATATTAAAGATGAGATAGATATGCCTTGTATATACTAGCCATTCAGTTTTTATCCTCCAGTTGATATCATTATGTTACAAACACTGTCTGCAGCTTATATAAATATTACAAAAAATACATTCATGTAAATAAAGTACTTCATTGATTTGAACATCAGTAATTATTTAACAGATTACTTCATCGTAAGTTAATCCTACTTAGATAACTATCGAAAACCACGAAGCACTGGATAACTATTTCATCCTAATATGAAACTCTTTAGAAATGCTCATCCAAAATCGTGATGAGGATCTAACTGAAGACTTTAAATCTTGCAACAAGCTTCTTATTAATAGGGTACCTGTTGAAATTCAATCTGTTCGCGAAATTACACGACCATCTATTATTTCGGATGGATAACTGTTTCACACTAGAAGTAGTTGAACTCAACCAAAACTCTTGAAAAGACATCTTGAAGCTGATTACCAGTGAAGAAATGATCATTAATTGTTAGGTTCACTTAGATTGCAAACGAAACAAAGACTTGTGACCAAAGACCAATAAACTAGTTATTCTTTTGCGTCCCAGCCCCGCTAACTAGAGAGAGAAATCAAAGCCCTAACGGGGAAGTACATTTCTCAAAAAAACCAGAAGCATTTGCGATAACAACAAACACAAAACAAAACATACGTATATACAGCACAAAACAATCCTTGGGAAGCGTTACAAAATGGCATACTAAAAGACACAACGGACCGATAGCGTTTAAGATTCTCCCAAGTGGGAAATAGGACATGGCACGAAAACAAAGAAACTCAAATTTTCTAAATAAAATAACAAAATTAGATCCTTTTCAAAGTGAGTTCTGAGGATCTAATATCCCCAACATTAATAATATAGGACTATTTCTGAAGATACTTTTTAAGTGTTTCATAGCTTTCATTAGTTATCTAACAAGTATCATACCTTGATAGAATTTATAAAAATTCAATATTCATTATAAATCCTTTATACTAATTATTTGTTAATCAGTTTATACCGTAAACAAAAATAAATAAATAAAACCTAAATCCAATAAATTAGAATAGTTAATTTAATTTATTCAAGGGACTATCTAAACATTAAAATAAAGGAGGACAACAAATTAGAAAAATAAATGGAAAATACAAATGGAGATATACTAGTGAGGCTAAAACAATAATTAAATTTCATTGGTATATATTAGGTTTAATTGTCTAAATAAATATTAAATTGCAAACGAATTCATTTTCAGACCGTTACTACTTTCAGAAGGAGTTTTGTAGAGATTTTAGACATTTCACTGGTTGAACTCATGACTCAATTGAAGCTAGACCACCATGGAAAACCTGAAAGCACTGGACGGCCGTTTCGCCCTAGTATGGGACTCCTCAACAGTGCACATCCACGATCCCGCCCCCCCCGTGAGGTTCGATCTCAGGACCTATCAGTCTCACGCGCGAGCGCTTAACCATTAGACCACTGAGGTGGCCGCATCTAACGGTGTTAATGTCTAACACTGATGAAACTTTAAAAAAGACGAAGCATATGTAGTATATATATATATATATATATATATATATATATATATACATTGTTATACAATTTAATGGGCAAGTGTCAGGTTACTTGAATAAAGAGAGCTATAGAGATTTATTATTTTCATGGCATTAATTTTTATATTGATTCTATGAACGAAAAGTTTTTTTGATTTCTGGAAGTATAAAAAATAAAAAAAATTTTTTTCTTGGTTAAATTAATATAGAATTTAGTTAATATTTATTACAAGTTATTTTGTGGAACATTTGAACTAGTTATTTTTTTTTTGTATACTGGTTTAGCACAATTGACTTGTTTCAACAATAACAACAACAAAAGATTTTTAGATTTTGCATGCATGGAAGACAGCTGACAGATGCATTTCAAGTTAGGATCGGAGTCAGACAAAGCTGTCTACTCTTTCTCATCCTCCATCTTCTGGTGGTTGACTGGATTATGAAGACGTTTAAATTTGAGGGAGAACACGGAATATAATGGACAGCTCAGAATCCATTAGACAATTTGAACTTGGCAGATGACCTAGCCATCCTATAACATACACACGAACAAATGCAGATAAAGACAGCCAGTGTAGCAGCAGTCTCTGCATCAGTGGGCCTTAACATACACAAGGAGAAAACGAAGATCCTCAAATACAATACAAAGAACATCAATCCAATCATTCTTGATGGTGAAACTCTGGAAGATGTGGAATCCTTCACATACCTGGAAAGCATCGTCGATAAACAAGGAGGTTCAGATGCAGACGTAAAGACGATGATTAGCAAAGCAAGGACAGCATTCCTTCAATTGAAGAACATATGCAATTCAATACAACTGTCAAGCAATATCAAAGTCACAATCTTCAATACGAAGGTCAAGACAGTTCTACTGTACGGAGCTGAAACGTGGAGAACTACAACAACCACCATCAAGAAGGTACAAGTATTTATCAATAAGTGTCTACGTAAGATACTCAACATCCATTAGCCGGATACCAACAGCAAAAACAGCCTTCTGTAGGAGAGAACAAACCAGCTTCCAGCTGAAGAGGACATTAGGAAAAGATGATGGAAATGGATAGAGCATACATAACGCAAATCATCAAACTGCATCATGAGGCAAGCCCTAACATGGAATCGTGAAGAGAAGCGGAAAAGAGGAAGGCCAAAGAAAACATTACGTCGGGAAATGGAATCAGATATGAAAAGGATGAATATGAACTGGAAAGAGCTGGAAAGGATTGCCCAGGACAAGGTTGAATGGAGAATGCTGGTGAGCGGCCTATGCTCCTTGACGAGGAGTAACAGACGTAAGTAAGTAAGAAATAAAACCTTTAACAATGAAATTTTTGGTGGTATCTGGTTTTTGAATGAAAAAAATTATGTTTTAAATGGTAATAAAATTACATTTTGTAAATACAGTATATAAGTAAAAGATAAGAATTAATTAGGATTTGGCTTTCGACTAATAGATTACGGGCTCTATTCCTACTCCAACGGGTATAATCAATAAATCTTATGAATAGAAACATTATTTTATTGCTGAATAAGTTACATTTAGAATAATTTCTTTTGAATTGACAGTCACACTAGATTTGGTTTCTGGAGTAGGATCATTTATATTATTTCAATGATAATAGCTTACAGTGAAAACGGAACTACACAAACTTAATCATTAGATGACAATTATATAGACAGCCTATATTTTTATTGTTTACTACAATAAAATCATGTTTTCAATATTGTTTAACATCACCGTTGAGTGGTATATTAATTTTTTATCAAGCCATTAAATGCCGATCCCATTCAGTGTATACTCTAGCATAATTATCCGGAACAAATAATAAAACAGGGTAAAGAAGATTTGTAACTCAGGTGGATGATTTTTGTAAACTTTTGTTCTCTGAACATAATGGTTTGGTCGTGGAGCTTTCATCGTTATTCTGGACAACATCATCAGCACAAACTTTAGGGTAGAAGTGAAGTGTTCGAGTTCCTCCACATATGGCTCTCAGCTTGTCCTGTAAACTTTGATCTTGATTGGTTATTATTGACCTTTAACTTGTCATAGTTTACTTCTTTATTTTTATTGCATCTCCCGTTGACTTGATTCTTGGTCCTATATTCGTCCATAAATTTTTGATTGGTTGATAGATTGGATCGATTACAATATATTTATTGATTGCTGATTGACCTGAGTGCCAAGCTTCTATAAATCCTCTGGAGTCTTTAGAATTGCCTCTATCCAAGTTTTCAACATTTTTTCAGTAAAATGTGTGTCTATATTTCTCCACATGCATTGTTATAAGCGAAGATATGTCATGACGTTCAGGCGAAGACGAAGATGGCGTCCGATTTGTCCGATGTAGTGTTTGTTTTTTGCAGTTGGAACAATTTATTTTGAAGCTCTGATCTGAAACCTAGCTGTTGTTATATCTCCTTATGTCCCCAAATTATTGTAAATTAACAAAAAGAATCTGCTTTGAACCGTAAATGTCCTGCTTAGGCAAGTATTGTAATTTCTTATATACAGTACATTACAGTCTTGTAATTCATGTGCATAATCGTATCATTTTTGGAGTCAGATAGTACAGAAACTAACTTAGTCGTCTTATTCTTATGTTCTGATTAGAAGTGTTTGTGTCAATAAACCCTAGCATATCACATATTACTGCTTGAAATGTAATATTTTAATATTTGAAAAATTCCCATTTTGTAAATTTATAACATATATAAGCTATATTGGGCGCACTACCAGGCAACCGAACCAAAGTTAGCGAACACCTCCCTTCGTGGTTTAAAAAGGTAATGTCAAGACAATACGCAGCTCGATTCTATCACACTTGATTAATAGCGATCATGTAGTGGACAGAAACAAGTCATTTAAAGTTATTTATCATATTCCTACTAGTTTTCCTTATGGTGTTCGATCTCGTCTCTTACACATAGCAGACACTATAGGAATTCGAGCCAACAATCCAAGTCTTTGTGTTCATAAGAAATTTGTAAAACCCTCATCTCTCCCTTGGCCTTAATAAATGAATTTATTTATTATTATTTTCCATACTCTTCGCCCGTATATTTTTCTTCACACCCTCTCAATCTTTTTTTCTCTCAAATATACGTTTCACGGTCTAATTAACTGAACGCATCTTATCATGTAATCTTATAATTTTTATAAATGTTATCCTACTGTTTGTTTTTCTAATCATTGACCTATTTCCGATTATGTAACATTGATTTAAGCCTTTACTATTCTTATCAAAAACCAGTACACCTGTCATCACACTATCAATTTGTACTTTTCACTTATTATGTAATCTATTTCATTGTTATCATAAATTCATCAACTACCTTGATTGGTATAATTAATGTCCTATATACATATAAATATTACTGTATATTAGCGCAAAGCCTGATGAGGATCTAACCAATAACAATATTGTTCGTTTATATATATGTTGTTTACATTTATAATATTTTAATGACATTTCACATACTAGAACCAAATAACTATCCAATAAATAAGAAATTTCATTTAAATTTGATCGAATAGTTTCACAGTATTTGGGCGTCGAGTTCATCTGAGACAATAAAGTGCAAGAATATTGTATTTGTAGTAAAATTTCAACGAATGAATTTTGAAGTAAATCCAATATTTCGCCTGGCAATCTGTTTCAAGCTTTTTCAAGGAAATATAAGATATTTCATTCGCTGAGATTTTACAAATAAATTTTTCCTCTTTAACTATCCAATACTTTATCATTTTCAATAGTTCTCCAACTGAAGTTGGAATTTATAACAAAAAAGCAATTATCAGAAGGGGTTTTGTAGAGATTTTAGTAATTCCAATAGTTGAAATCATGAGTCAATTAAAGCTAGATTACCATAGAAAACCTAGAAGCACTGGGCTACCGTTTCGTCCTAGTATGTGACTCCTTGGCAGTGCGCTCGCGCGCGACAGCGATAGGTCCTGGGTTCGAATCCCACAAGGCGGGATCATGGATGCACACTGCCATTGAGGAGTTCCACATTAAGACAAAACGGCAGTCCAGTTCTTCCAGGTTTTCCATGATGGTCTAGCTTCAATTGATTTATTTTTCAGCTATTGAAAAAAACAATCGCAAATCAAAATTAGCCCATACAATCCAACTAGAAAAACTTTTATCTATTTTTTTTCTAAGATGAGACAATTTTTAATTTAACTATCTTAGATGAGTGAGTGATTCCTAAATATTTTCTATCTATTAAATTTATATTTTTTAACTAACTTTTCAACTACCATCTATGCACATATACATATATATGTATTTGGCATTCAGCCATTTTTATATGAATACCGTGAAGGTATGCAAGCGGGGAAAAGAGAGATAAGAAGGGGGGAGGGAGGGAGGTAGAGAGCGAGAGATAAAAGAAAACAAATGAGCGTGGGAAATGGTAATAACACTTGGAGCACCGTACAACAACAACAAAAATTTAGGGAAAGTGATTTGGTTTGACTACGATTATTTTTTGTTAAGATTAAAAACCATAAATAATTAAAAATGAAATTATTCACGCTATTTAGAATAAATATTAGCACAAATATACCATATGTAAACATAATAAGGAGTGCTCTATGTGTTTGGTTGTTAATTTGTATTTGAGAACAGTGAGGGGTATTTTGTACATAGTTAAAATGTAAAATCTTTTCTGGTAATATAAAAAAGATGACTGGATAAATGAAAGTGATAATTTAAACTTTATGCGTGGTAAGTGATATTTTAACTGGGTAAAAAAAAACATTAATTTTTACACTGATTAATCACTGGAGTTATTGACCTTTTTTTCATTTTTGTCTAGTCATTAATTCTAAATGAATTCTATTAACCATAAGTCTAGTTGACTGGACATCACGTGTACTAGGAGATGATAGATCTAAGTTTATTATTAGTTGGCCTAAATTAGCATGAGATACTTATAATCAAGAGGAAACTAATATTCTGTGGTGAATTCAAACAATGGTCTCCCTGTTCCATATATTTTAAACACTATTACTGAGTTATTCACCCAGAGACTGACCTCCTGTAAGGGGTAAGATGTTGATAATTGACTAATTATTGAAAAAGTGGACATCATATTTGCTTAGTTCATATTGTTTAATAATTTATTAATAGCACACAAGGAGAAAGAGAATGTGAACTACGTCCTAAGAGACAAAAGTTCCGCTCATTTATGACTTACTTCAAGAGGTTCTTAACATTCTAGTGAGAAGTTATGTCTCGTGAAGCTTATATTAATCAGGAATGAAACAGTTTTCACCGATGTTGTGGGGTGATCGTTATGTTCCATAGCAAAATGACTGAAATTGAAGTTGTATCACTAGACACCAGTTCAGTAGTTCTAATGATTAATTTTAGCCATAAGGATTAAAATTCCTGGGTTTGATTACGTTTGTGATCCTGAGTGCGCACTGCTAGTTAGTCCCAAACTACAATGTAATGGCTATCTAGTGCTTCGTGGTTCTTAGAGCTACCCCAAACGAAATCGACCCATGACGAACACAATCTACAAACTAAACCAGTCTCCACAAAAGCCCCTCCTACTATTCTGCGTCTACGTTAGAAACTAATATAGTCAACAATAATATTTACCCCAAGTGTTCTTATGAAACGCTTCATCTTTCGTAACACACCTCTCATTATAACAATTATTTATCACCTGGATAGGCCCTAGAAGCCAGAAAGCACTACAACAAGTTTATCACTGCTGTTTGAAATGAATTCCCTTCAATTTTGATGAAAAACTGTGATCTATAGAAAGACAGTTAATTTGAAAGTATGATAGTAACTCATGAAGAGTATTCAAGATGATTGAATTTGAAATTTTGTCATCATACTGGCTATATGATTTATGAATAATATTTAAAAGACAAGGCATGCTAGTTCCAGGTTCCAACTTCATTTTAATGGACCAAAATAGTAAACAGCTTTGTTTTTTAGTTTAGAAAATATATCAGCAGTTCCAGAAATAAATTTCATCACAAAAATATTCAATAAATAATTATTTTTCATGATAGACTTATCTTAAATATCTAATTAAACCCGGTGAGTTGATGTCTGACGAAATGTCTGCTCAGATTTAAAAAGCGCAGTAGGCTTTCACCAAATTACGTCACATATGCCGTAAATGAGATGTCTCTCTGTCAACTAAAGGGGTTGTACACTTCCCAAGTAGTACGCTGTATTTTATTTTGTGGCCGTGAAACGTGACCATTAAAGATAGACAATATTAACAGGCTACTAGTATTCGTTCATAGATGTCCTCAAAGGAATGTTTGTGGGTGTTAGGATTACCAAGTAAACAGTATTGAGTTCAGATGCAAGGGACTACATAAGAATAGTAAATCGGTTGATGAGGTAGTGTATTTCCAAAAACTGAGATGTTTGAGACGTGTATTACGTATCCTCAACTATATTTTTCCTTCGATGGCTAATATCTGCTGACGTACTAGTACGTTATCAGAAATTTAGGGACCTTGAAAGAGCAATATGTAGTCAAGTCCATGAGTTCATTAACAGTTTTAATTAGCCATGATGATAACTATAGACAATCAGATTGAAGTCCACGTAGTTATTCTGACCAAAGATCAGAGACTATGTGAATTGACTCAAAATTAGTTTCAGTGTTACAAATCCATTCACTCTATATCATCTCTTAAATCTTTAGTTCCTTAAATGCCTTTAAATTTTTTTATTTATTTCACGAATTCATTTTTTCTTCATGAATCATATTATCTACATCTAATTCATTCTACTACCACATCGATACTGTTACAAATTCTATTACTCTGGAATTGGTCTTGACAATTTTATCTCGCTTTACCTATATGATGTAACAAATTGAATTGATGTGCATATACATATCAGGTTTACTGTGTTCATATGACTAATTGACTGAAAAGAAATATTACTTTAAACTGATCAACACGTTTATAATTGACAAAGAAAAGGAGCAAACATCAAATATAAGAATCAAATTTAGTAAACTTATATATATATATATATATATATATATATATATATATATATATATATCACTATATTATATAAGGCATAGAAAACATAACAAAATACAATCAGTATACTACCGAAATAAATGAATTCATTAATCTCATATTATATATTGAATTGTAAAGAAGTGGATTATTCCTTTTTTCTTCTTTTTTTTTACTTGTTTCTCTTATTCAACTTATTTGTAGGTAACCATGAGAAGATAAAAAAAAAAAGACAAATGAGGAAAAAAATAAAAGCAAAAATTGAAAAGAAACAGAAAAAGTAGAAAATAAACCATACACACACACGCACACAAAAGAAAAAATAAAAAGGAAACCAACTATTTCTTTTTTTATTCTCTAAAGGGAATTAATAAATAGTTATCTTGACCTTAATCAAAAATGCATATGGATCAACTGTTAAATAAATAAAATAGGGGAATCATTTTAAAAAAAAACATACTTCACATCTTCATTATTCTCTCTTCACCACTATCAATATCATTTGTGTAATAATAATAATAATAATAATAATGAGAATAGTCGTTATTACACTATTCATATTGAACTTAATGAGAAATGAAATGAAAAACTAATCTTATTCATTCCTATTTAACCTTCATTCTTACTATTATGCTTTAAATGAAAGCTGAATAAATAATTGAACAATATAATATAAGTTATAGGGAATTCATTGAAACTAGTTATACTAATCTATAGAATATTAATAATTTCTATTTCAATTATAATTCATTTGTTTATTATTAATTATTTTGATTAGAATATAAAGTAAAATATTGTATATGTATAATTGATATTGAGTTCAACCAAGTCTGTTGTGAGATATCAGCTCACTGAAGACAATGGTGGATGGTGGTGAAATTTCGTGGATTGGTTGAAGTTAGACATTAACATCGTTAGATGCCGACCAGCTCAGTGGTCTAATGGTTAAGCGCTCGTGAGCGAGACTGATAGGTCCTGGGTTCGAATCTCGCAGGGGGGGGTCATGGATGTGCATTGCTGAGGAGTCCCACAATGGGACAAAACGGCCGTCCAGTGCTTTCAGGTTTTCCATGGTACTCTAGCTTCAATTGACTCATGATTTCAACTGTTGATATATAACTGATATTGTTAAGATGAACAATTAAATAAGGAATTGGTTTGTGAAATCAATTCAGATTTGATTATAATATAGAATGAAATAGTATATAAAGACATAAAAAATGAATTTGTTGAAAGTGTCATTTGTGAAGAAATAGTTATATTGAGAAATAGTACTTTTGATGAATAAATGTTGAATAAGGAACAAAGTTAATGCACTTAAGTAAAATTCATCAATTGACTTCAACTGTTTAAAGTGTTAATCTGGAAGAATAGTTTCACTCTAGTTGATTGGAAAATTCAAGGTTCTCCCTCCCTATATATATATATATATATATATATATGATATAGACCGTTTAAGTGTGTGTAATCGGACTTTAACGTTTCAATATTACCATGCACATTATTTTGTCACTTAGTAGTAACCGATTCCCTGTTATCATTGCTTTAGTGATAATCGAATGTCATCAACCATGGTAGTGTGATTTCTAGTAAATGTGTCAAGCCCATACAAATTATTTTAGCTTCCAGACGGACAAGTTTATCGAATTCTTCTTGCGTCACATTTTGACCTTGTCAATTATTCACTTGTTACCTTAACTGTTTTTATATGAGTATGTGTCTGTATTGCTTACCCTATTTATCAAGTATCTTGAGCTTATTTTTGTCTAGCCAAAAATAGTGAGTCAAGCTTTTAAAAATTGAGCTAGTACACTTATTTTTCTCCTCTCATTTTTGATGTCTGTTTTGGAGAAAGGAGTTCCTGAAACCAATTCATCATGCATATTTGGCTTATTACCACCATCGCAAAAACGGAGTTAAATCGATGATTAATATTCATGGAATATTTACTCCTTCTATTAAATTGAAGTCAGATCAATGGGCTACAAAAAGACTGCCTCAAATAGTTCAGAATATTCATATCCGTACAACACAGAATACCTATCGTCACAATAGTATCTTATTGTATAATCAAATAATTCACAATAACTATCCAACATATTTGATACTCAGTAAGAACTTCAAAATCTGAATCCAGATGTATTCAAAGTTACAAGTCTAGAAATGGAACAAAATATACATCCTGAATAGCAGTGCCAAATGGTGATAAACGTATTTAGTATTTAAAGTTTTTGAAAAAATTTTTTTTTCTGGTCACTTGTCAAATATTCTACTGAGTATTTCTATGTTATACAAAAGCATGTATATATAAGTAATCTGACAAATTAACCTAACAAATTTATTATTCATTAACTATTTATCATTGGCTATCTAAAGTTTTGTTTAGTTGACCTAAATACTTATTATACATATATAATACAATATCCGGATAAGTATTATCAAATTACATTTCCCAACGGTTGCCTATCTCTTATATAACCTAATAAACATTATGTTATATATATATATATATATGTATATATATATATATATATATATATATATATATATATATATATATATATATATATATATATATAATGACAAGTCTAACCAATTGAAAAATAAACTTAGATAGAATGAACTTAGAAAAATAAATTTAGGTTGTTATCATAACATAATATTATGCATAAATTGTTTTCAATAAATATATATACATATTTCAAAAGTTGAGATCATGAGTCAATTGAAGCTAGACCACCATGGAAAACCTGGAAGCACTGGACGGGGCGTTTCGTACTGGTATGGGACTCCTCCTCCTGCTGAGGAGTTCAGGTTTTCCATGGTGGTCTAGTTTCAATTGACTCATGATCTCAACTGTTGAAATTACTAGAATCTTCACAAAACCCCTTGTGATATATACATATATATGGAAAATCTATCAAATTTATAAACACTAAATGGATTAGATCATTTAATAGGGGTAAATAGGTAATATTTTGTTTAGCATTTTTTTAAAGCAAGGTTTCAAAATACCATTATTCATAAACAAGAGGGCAGTGATATGTAGGCACGGATTGGCAAAGCAAAAGAAACATTCTAACGATTAAAGAACATCTGCAAATAAAAATAAAAAGCAAACAGTCTGTCAGCTAATATCAAAGTCAGAATTTTCCATACAAATGTCAAAACGCTTTTACTTCACGCGGTTGAAACTTGATGAACTACTACAACCATCATCAAACAAAAGTATATGTATATATAAACAATTGTCTACGCACGATACTCGATTTCCGTTTGGTCGAATATCATCAACAATAAACTAATGTGAGAGAGAACAAACCAACTTCCACTTGAAGATAAACCCAAGGGAAGATGCCAGGGTACATAGAACATACATTGAGGATGTCATCAAACTGTATTACGATGCAAACATTAACTTGGTATCCTAAAGCCAACAGGAAAGATCGATGATCGAAGATCACATTGCGTCGTGAACTAGAGGCAATAAATCAAATGAAATGGAGAGCACAGGACTGAGTTTGGTGGATAATCCTATTTGGCGGCTCATGCTCCCCTACGAGGGGTAACAAACTTAAGTAGGTATCAGTGGTATTTTATTGAAATTTACAAGTACAACAGTTGGTTGTTTCAAATATGAGTAAATATACATTGTAAGTGTTTAATAAATAGGAATTAAAATAACTGAAATGACTTGACTTCTTTTCACTTTATTAGATGTTAAGAAGTGATCTTATATCAGCTTTCTTTAAACTAGAAGATAACGTTGTAATTAATATCAACTAAATTTCATTCTGTCTTACCAGATTGTGAACTACCGTGATTTTTATCTGAATAAAGAGATTAACATTCTATTCATCATTACAACAAAACTTATCAACCTAACTCTGGTTCTAAATACAAAAGGATTATTCATCCTGAAAAAAAAATGGTTAGTGTAACTAAAGTGAATAAGGAATCAGATAGTTTTTTTAAACAAACAGATGATTATGATTGAGTTTAAATATAAAGTAGCTTTAAATATCTTTTTTTCCAACTCATTTTATGTAGAATTATAGAATAATCCTTTGAAATGATCTAAACAACTTGGATTGATGAGATTGTATTGGATAAAAATGTTTCATTATTTCATGGTATTTTAACCAGCTATTGTGTATCATTATTCATGGTAATAACTTCTATGGTACATTCGATGTGCTCATATCCATAGGATCACACAAGTATTGGGTGATAGAATATCTTTTATAAAACTGAATTATTTTTAGTTAATAATTACTGTGTATCAGTCCTAAAGTTAGCAATGTACAATAAGATTAAAGTTATTTAAGTCATTAATGGTTAATTTGACTTTTCTCAGTTTATTTCACGGACTAATAACAGTTAAACAGATATTGAAAACAGGAATGCACTAGACACCAGTTTCTTATTAGCATGGATATCTTCAATAGAGCACACCCACAACTACACCACGGGGTATCAAACTAAGAACTTCCAGGTTTCTCGATGAACGCTTAACCTGTGAACTACTGTAGTAGCCGTGAACGACCTCTTGTAGACTTTGTTAGGTCCCGATAAGCATAATGAATGATAACTTTGGGATCCACTTGTGGACCAATACTAAACATATATTTTTGTCGTATAATTATTAAATTACTAAACTATTCATATTCATATTCCTCTTATTATAAGCTTTATTTTGACCTATAAACTATTATTATACGTTTTACCATTCTTGAATTATGCCGTCTATTAAATCACTGCCTCTCACATTTACAGCCACATTTGACATAAACTTGTATAAATGTTGTTTCCTATTTTATGGTACAACGTGGTCTGTTTGATTGGTATATAAACCCAGTTTGTTTGAAATAAATGATTCATATCACAAAGGCTCGGATTGGTGTTCCGAACTTAACAAGAAGGTAGGGCTAGACAGGAAGCGAGACCAATCAGGACTCTAGACTGCTCATACGGGTTTACGCGTCATTGATCCGATCGATAAGTCACTGCTCTCTAATTGGCGGTGTCATTACTTATCTATTAACATGGCACACAGACCACAAGTTATAACAGTTGGATAATTCACTGCTCTCTAATAGGCAGTTACAAGTTATAACAGACTTTAATACATACATCTAGTTGATTACTAAGAACAAATGGCTTCATTTTCAACCGACAGAAAAGCTATAACCTAGGTTTCCTGATTTATTTAGCACTCATCAGCTAAGTGTACTTGTAATGTTGAAAAACCTAATGCAACTTGACAGATTCGATCCCCTTTCACCTAGTTTTACAACTTTATCTGATCTACTTCATCTTTCTATTAGTTCTAAAGGCTTTTTTTCAGAATCTTTATAAATAATAAAAAAAATTCTTACTAGATAAGTATTAAAAATGAAAAGACAACTATATTTTATTCTCTCATTTACTTCTTTATCCCCCATTTGTATTAAAATGGTTTCTAAACTTTTAAGAATGATTTTACAGAAATTTTGATAGATTACTTTTATATTGTTTATTTTTCCTAATATTTTTGCTCTCTCTATCCCCCTCTCACTCACTCGCTCACTCCCTCTTTCTCTTCTTAGCTCACTATTTACACTTCTAGTTATAATATTTATTGTTATAAAATGTATCAGTAATCTCTAATTTTAACTGAATAAGGACACAAGAAGTTTATATTAATAATTTTAGATATTTATTATCAGTGAAATGCTTCATTTGTTTAAACAACCTATAAGGATACATATTCTTGTGAAATCTTGCATTACAATAAAATGTAACCATTTATAACAACAACAAAAAAATAACCGATTAGAAAAACACTTAAGGAAAATAAACAATATAGTGAGAATTTGTGGATTCATTTCCCTAAAAGTTATGTATAAAATAAAAAATAAACAGATTGACAGACTTCAGTCAATCAGTTAGCTACAACGTAGGACCAGGCACATATGTGCATTGGGTTCAAGTTGCCATTCCTCATTAACACAACAAGATGAACACCGGATTCATAGAATTAGTTAATTCAGTGGTGGTAATATATAAAAGAAAGATTGCATATAATAATATAATAAAGGACTTATCAAGTATATACTTCTGTACTCGGTCATAAAATGATTCTATAAGCATAAGAATCGATAACACTACCTTGTTTTTCAAACTTGAATAGATGGAGCAGAATTCGAACTCTTAATTTTTCAATTCAAAATAAACAAACGAACAAAACGAAAGATTGTTCAAAGTTAGATATTTACATAGATATATGACAAAAATCTATTACTATCTCTTCGAAATTTCCTTTTGAAACATTTTTTATGGTATAACTTGTGTGTCTTGTGCCCCATTAATGTATAAAGTAGTGATACCGCCAGTCAGAGAACAGGGAATTATCGACCAGACCAATGACGCATAAAACAAGTACAAGCAGTCTAGAGTCTTTATCGATTCTACTTCCCACCTAGACCCTGCCTGTTAAGTTCAGAATACAAATCTCAGCCTCTGTGATATGAATCATTTATTTCAAACAAACTGGGTTTATATACCAATCAAACAGACCACGTTGTACCATAAAATAGGAAACAACATTTATACAAGATTTAGCCAAATGTGGCTGTAAATGTGAGAGGCAGTGATTTAATAGACAGGGCATAATTCAAGAATGGTAAAACGTATAATAATAGTTTATACGTCAAAATAAAGCTTATAATAAGAGGAATATGATTATGAATAGTTTAGTAATTTAACAATTATGCGATAAAAATATATGTATAGTATTAGTCCAGAAATAGATTTCAATAGTTACCATTCATTATTCTCGTTGGGATTTAACACTTTATTGACTGAACACTAATTGTTATGTTTTATTTATTACCTTATCTTTCTAAAACATGTGAAATAGTAATCTCTTTAAATCACTCAGTCTTAAGTGATTTGAAACCCGAAGAATAACTTCACTTATTCAAGTTGATACATCATTAAATTAAATAGATGAAATCATCAAGATGAAGATAAGTATCAGAGCGTCAAAGGTATTAACAGCATCTGTTGAAGTAGAAAAGATTAGATATAAATAATACGATTAAAAAACAGAAAGAATGACTTTGTGTTATGATTAAAAATATAAGATTCTAGAAATGAAAAAGAGTGAAATCATCTATACCATTTCAACAGATTCAGAAACATATCACCTATTGTGTTTAATCAATGGTTATGATAATTGCATGCACTTCATCTAAATAGTTTGAGTCTATTAATACAATCCACTTCGATGGACAGATGTCGTCTATGGATTTGACCACTCATAGATTCCATTCATCTCTTTTAAATATTTCCTTTATTACACATTACCATTTACATATTATTAACCAGTAAAGTTTAAAACTTGAAACTTAGATGTCATCATTAAGTCATAAAATTATACTACTGTAATTTGTATTCTAATCAGAAAATAAATATTTCTTTTAAGTATTCAATTTAATATATTGTATAAAATGGCATTTTTGATATACTGTATATGTATATGTGTCAATCATCAATAATACATCACATTTTGCCAATATTCTTTTTGCATTCCCTATAAACTGAGAAAATTTACTTTTGACAAATCTACTTCTCATTTCAATTTCTATGCAAATTTATTTTGAAGTTAAACTCTGAATTTTAAAGTAAACGATTAATATACACACTCAGGTTCGAATCCTGGCAGCGACACCAAATGTAGTGAAGCAGAACACTGGTGAGGACAACCGAATTGTATTTAGCTCAAATTACAGAGTTAATTGGTAAAATAGAAAAACCATATATTAAATCGTTAATTTGCAAAATATTAATCCTTCATATTAAATTGAACTGTTCCTGTTGCAAATATCAATTCATTGACTGACATTTCATTGTTCATAATTTTTCATACAAATTCTATTGTGTTGCCGCTCTTTCTCTCTTGATTTTTCCCAATCTTCTGCTGTCCGACATTACGTTTAAAACTTGCGTTATATACTAATTATTATATCAATATAAGTAGCGCGCACCACAGTATCATTTGATTCTAACCACTTTTTCATACATACAAGCTATGCTCTATTCACTTTTTATTGAGTAGATAAATAGTATCATCACAAAATCATATAAAATAAATCAGCCAGATTTTTTTAGTAACCTATACGTTTTATTAAATTAGACAATACATTATACTCATTAATAGTTAGCAAATGATAGAGAGATTCATGTAATCATCCTAATCAATAGTTTAAGACATTGAGTGAAATTTCTTTGAATTGATCACAATGGAGTAAACGCATTCACTTTATGTCGTTCCTTACATGCTAAGTTTTAAAATAATCTTATACTCTATTGAATTCCATGAATTTATTCTTTCTTCTAGAATCATATCATCATTTATACCCAATCTTTTCTACTTCAACTATTGCTACTTTAGTATTCATCTTTATGATTTCATCTCTTTGTTTTAATAGGGTATGACAGCTTGGATCAAGGTATATATGTATATGCCAGATTCCGACAAGTAGTGTATGTTGAATGAGCCAAATTATTTCTTAAGAATTTTCAATCTTTATAGTTACTATGGACAATAAATAAACAAATATGTTTTCCATTATATAAATCTCAATGTAATTTACATTGAAATATTTTATTATTAAAAATAATATTAACTTACTAACAATTTAATTTGATCATATTACCTTTTAAATTATTAAATTAAACGAATAGACATTAAAAATATGAACAAATACATTTTGTGTACATATATGTGTTATGTTATAGAAAAGATAAAATAAAACTTACGGGAAATAAAACACAGAATTTAAGAATATCTTATCTTAAACTACACTGTCCTACTGATAATAATAATAATAATAATAATAATAGTAATAGTAGTGGTAGTAGTAGTAGTAGTAGGAGGAGGAGGCGGAGCGGTAGTAGTAGTTGTAGTAGTAATATTGGTAATGTTAAATGTTTTGAGGTAATCACATTTTAAGAAAATATAAATTCATATAATTCTTATCATTATTTGTTATCAAATATTTATACTTCATAAAATTTTCATGTATATTTTTAATCCGCCTATTTGACAGAATGTACTTCCAATATCTGAATGTTTATTATAAGAGTTAAAGCAACAACAACAGCAAAGAAAAAAATTTTTTCTTATCACCAAGACGAAAGAATTTCAACAAAATGAAGGAGAAAAAAAGAAAAAGAATCGGAAAAAACTATAAATTGTGAATAGAAAGTTTATTTTATTATTGTAAGCATTTGATGTAGTAGTAGTGGTAGTAGTAGTAGTAGTAGTAGTAGTAGTATAACAAAACTTGTTATGTAATATGTTAATAATAAATTAAAGAATATCAAATGATGTTTAATGTTAGATAACATTTAATTTATAGATTACATCATAATATATATAATTAATAAAATTTGATTAGTTCTAGCAAAGTGTTTGGCATATTCTTGGTCAGTTAATTGTATATAAATCAGAATTAGATATAAATATGAGTGGGCTAAATTTTAATAAAGTAATAAGTCAAAATGATGAAAAGCCCAGTAATTGAAATATTAATATCAGTAGTTAGTGAAAGATAAACATAAGTAGTATAGTTGAAAAATGAACATTTGAAACCGATGAATTAAAACAATCCAATAACGTGAAAATTTAAGATTGGGATGATGTTAACAAGTTAATAAAAATGCGCTACAACAACTAGTTTATGAGCTATGTTAAAAACTGTCTTCACTTATAGATTGTGATAACCTTATGAACAGAAATTAGAAGGCTTAGAACTCCAGGTGTTATACATTCACTTTGATGAACAAAGTAAACTAGGAAGCATTAATGTCGTGAATTGATAGAACTCCCGTCAGCACTCGATAACTCTTTGGACTGGTATGACCGTGACTGGTTATCTTATAGTCTGTTTTCTATTTTACTGTTGTACTAGCTCGTCAAATTCAATGATGGTTGATCATTTCAGTTAATGTAGGTTCACAGTCCAAAATTAGTTAATTGCTTCTATCAAGATCCCTGTATACATTCATCCATCATATTTTAGGTTGTTAATCGATAATCACAAAAATGTTAAAGATCCTATTTTTAGCCTCTAATTGATTCTTGAATTTACATAACTGGAATATGCATATATACATATATTATTTAGACCATAATAATTATCATTAATATTTTATATGTACTTCATATTTTGTTATTGGTTAGTTAGTTTGCAATTTAAACGAAAGTATAAGAATTATAAATCATTATTTACTCTATGAAGATATATATCAAGTATTCATGTGTATATTAAAAAACTCCTTTCATATTAATAATCATAAAATCAGATTGATAGTGTCATGGATTAAATAGTTGAATTTTAATTTCACATCAACTCTTGACTTGTTCAGTTCAAGCAGATGTATAATATTATTATTCTTCATGTAAAAATTGTATATCAAGGCTAAGAGATTGGAGAATATGTATCACACTAATGATGATTCAAATTGGTCTTCTCAATCTTATAATTATTAGATTACATTAAGATAACGATTAATGAAACTTTTCAGGAGTAATGAACCTACTTTTTTTTTTTTAAAAAAACAACAACAACGAAAACATCTCACAAGTAACATTTATTAGTGCACTTGATTGACGATCTTAATCAGCTTATCAGACCAAAATTTATTTAGAATATCAAGAATCTATTAATTAGTGCTTATGTCCATTATAACTAATTACTGATACATACAATAGGCATTCACATACAAGAATAATTTAGTTGATGAGATTGTGAAAGGTCATTGAATGAAACATTTGAAACATGTATACATGATCCTTATTGTTTGATTAACGAAATGTATTACTAATGTGAAAATATAAGTTAAAATAAACTTCAAGATGAAAAAATGAAGATCGTGTACACGAACTAATAAGGTTAAAGAACATTAATTCCAGTTTTTCACTCTTTAATGAAAGAACCTAGAAAAAACGAAAATAGAATAAATACAAAAGAGCGTCATACCAATAGGAAAACAAAGAAAAGCTCACAAAATAAAAGAAAACAGTGATGAGATCTATTCTAAGATAAGAAGAAGAATCAAATGATGAAATCAATAAGAAAACAATAATAATCCTAAAACACTATTCTCAATTGCTTTGAGTTTTTTTTCATTTTTAATATGAATACCAACTGATATGAGTAAAACCTCAAAAATTCTACTCATCATATCAATCAACAACACACTTTAACCCTTCCCTGTCCTCTACTCCCCCCTGAAAAAAAAGAGAATTGACCTAAATACAATTTTATTTTTTAGTTAATAATTGCTGTTAAAATTTCTCTTATTTGACCTAATTGATAACTAATGCAATTCGAACTAATGTTATATATATATATATATATATATATATATATATATATTCCATGTTTATAAAACATGAATATCAATATTTGGATCCATTTATAAACATTTGTAATGGTTTATTAATAAATCAATCAAATCCTATTTTGATATTCTCATTTAATAATTGAAATATTTTCCGAATTCTAATTAAACTTATCAAATTATTAAATGCAGGGGACAAAAGTTACCTTTTAATCATTGTAACTAAATCTGATAATAATTAGGGATTAAAATAATAATAATAATAATAAGGTAAGGTTTTATAAATTATCTATAATTGATATTAAATGTAACCTTATCTATTATGAATTATCTAAACATGTCATTTTCATAGTTAATTATCACAACACTAGTTACAATTATGTAGGGAATATCTGGGCTACCTGTTCTTGCCATCTGGATATTTCAACAAGTTATCTGTTTTCTTGTTTGATTTAACACATCATTATGCCTATTAGTCTCATAACCTATTCAGGTGCGTTTGTGAAAAGAGCTCAATCAGAGACATCATGGTTACTGGCTATATGAATCGAAAAGGATATACATTTATCAGATGTCGATTCTTGAACCGCTAACATCTAACTGGCGACCACTCAATATTTATCGCAAGAACTAATCAAGAAATAAGAAAGGGAAACTTGTTGAAATACTTTGTGCTGAGAATTCTATATTGTACCGAAAATATAATACTGAATAAAGCCACTAATAATAATAATAATAACAATAATAATAATATTAGAATACTTACTATCCTAGTTTATGTTTTGAATAATAATAATAATCGATATACTTGAATAATAAATTATATTTCCAAAAAATATCTGGATCACTTGTTTGATTTATTGAATCAGAATGATAGAAACAATAAATCTTTCCAATCATTTTAGAAATTTATTAGTTTATTGATTTATAATAGTTCACTTGTAAAAAAAAATTAATAAGTGATATTAATATCCCCCGAGTGATCCTTGTATAAACTGTTATTAAAAATCTAAGAACTAATGAGAAGCTGTTTGTTTCACTCTGGTATCGAGTAAATCAGAAGTATATGTTCACTATTTTATCAATGATTGAACCCAAAATCTTTAGTCTTGAGAATCAATTCTCAACCTCTAGATCATTGAGTGAACATTCAATTACAATTGTTGAGATCATGAGTCAGTTGAAGCTAGACCACCATGGAAAACCTGGAAGCACTGGATAGCCGTTTCGTTTTATTGTAAGACTCCTCAGTAGTGCGCATCCACGATCCTACCCTCCGCGAGATTCGTACCCAGTACCTATCAATCTCGCGCGCGAGCACTTAACCACTAGACCACTGAGCCGACCGGTATCCAACGGTGTTTAACTTCAACTAATCTCCGAAATTAAGCGACACATCCACCATTGCCATCAATGAGTTACTATCTTACAACAGACCCAGTTGAACTCCACTGGTCATTGCTTCTCACTAGAACTCTAGGATATACCTCTTGAAGCCAGTCACTAGTGTGCATATATTGATTATTATCAGAAGGGGGTTTTGTGGAGATTTTAGTAATTTCAGTGCTTCCAGGTTTTCCATGGTAGTCTAGCTTCAATTGACTCATGGTCTGAACAATTGAAATTACTAACTTCTTCACAAAACCCCCTTCTGATAATGATCAATATTCAATAATTATAAATATTTGAGTAAAAAAAATTCAAAGATCTCCATAAGCGAATTATAGTATAAGTGATGTTCTAAGATTTCAATTTTAACGATAATACAGTTGAAACACATAATGCTAATTTTTATTCAGTGTTATGTTGTGATTTGCAGTCTATGATTTCTACCATTGTTTTAATCCAAATTTTTTATGTTTAGTCACTCACTTTTATAGTTTTCATTTGATGGAATCTATGAAATAGGTTTACTATATTCCAGGTCTTCTTGCTATCTGACAATAGCTAAAGATACAAAGAGTAATATGATTAGTAACAAGTTCTTGACATATTATTACTGTTCCCATTGTTTTATTTTTTATCCTTTCAGTTTCCTTGATTAATGTAATAGTTTAAAATGTAACGATTCAGGCAGACGCCCCACATATAACAGTCCGAATTTGTTCATGATTGAATATCTGATTAAATGCATCCGACTAATCAATTGAAGTCAGTTGAAGTTAGACCACCATGGAAAACCTAGAAGCACTAGATGGCTGTTACCTCCTATTGTGAAACTCCTCAGTAGTGAGCATCCACGATCTCACCTCGCGAGATTCGAACGCAGGACCTATCAGTCTTCCACGCGAGCGCTTAACCCCTGATCTTTTTAAAATAATTACAACTGACAAAATTCTCAGTTTTATATAATATCATACAATTTTATAGTGAATTCTAATACATAGAAATAATCAAGCTTCGTTAATATTGATCAAGAATGTAATAGAATAGATAGAAAATAGTTAAAACACGTTTATATATATACGACTGCTTTAATATCAATAGTATCATTAATCTTCAATTGACTTTTTCTTGAAAAATTTTTTTTGGTATTTTAGACTTAAAAAATAGAAACCCAAGTAATTTAGTCTAAAAATAAATACCACTTACTTAACCATTCACTTTATTCAGTTCATTTTATCAGACTATATATAAATATAATCAAAATTGTATTTTTAGAAGAAATAAAAAGGAAACTTTTCTTATCTATGAAACAAATATATAAAACAAAGTAAACGATTGATTAAACTAAACTAATATAAATAAATAAGTTTGATTTGAAATTGATTGAAATAGGTTTTTTTTATTTTTGTTGGTTAGTTTTTTGCTTATTAGCTGCTTTTTTTTGTTTGTTTTTTCTAGCCTTCTCCTCCCCCCCCCCACACACATACATTTAAATTCACATATCCTGTCTGTTATCAATAGTATTTCCTTTCTTAACAAAAATAAAAGAAAAGATATTTTATTTTAATATCTTTTCAAATGTTTTTTTATGATTGTTTCAGTGAATAAAATTGATTATTTCTTTGTTTTTCTGTTTTGTTTCCTCTTTATAGATTTTATTGTGATGAATAAATATCAATGTTTGGGAGGGGGAGGTCCGAAAGTTGAATTAATCGTTAAAATAGTTAATATTAGTTTATTTATGAGAATATAGTTAGTTAATAGACAATATAAGTTGGGAATGACTATCAGTTATTACATTATACATCATTATTACATCACAAAGAAATAGAAAAGTGATGACGGTGAAAAGAATAAAAGAAAGTGGAATCAATATTGAATGTAATGAAAAGTTTAACATTTACATTAAATGATCATTAAGTTAAAGTCAGTATCATTTTGTTAATAATATTACAATGTGTTCACTAATTTAAATGATTATGTTTTAATATTATGAACTCAGAGTCTATTTCCTTTTTAATAATGCAAACTCTGAAGCTAGATGAGACAAGTTCGAATACTATTAGGAATGTCATTTCTCACAAAATTGTAGATATATCTTGCTAGTCAGTGCCAAATAAATGAAAACTTAGACTCAAGGTTTACCCCCGACTACTTCTAACTACCTAATTTAAAAGTTAAACATGTTAGATATTGTTTAGAAGAATAGAATGGGAATCTGGAGTGCAACATATGGAACGATACTAAACTCATGGTCTAAAGAAATATGAAAAATGAATGTATCATCGAAGCTTTTACCATACATCGTAAATATTTTATTAATCCAAACCTAAAATTTTATATCCTACCCTCAACTTAAACATTACTCACTTAATCTTTCTATCATATAATAAAAGTGATACAGAGATACTTATGATCAAGTAATATAAACTACTACATATTTTCTACTTTCATAGGCTATGTTTCTTTATCGTAAAATAATACGTGTACTCAATTTTTATATAGTCATAGAAAAATGATTGATGAGATCATAATAGCCCTATGGATTAATGAAATTATCGTAAATACGAAAGATGAATTTCACTAAGTTTTATCACAAATTATGACTGGTGAAACCATTACTTATTAATGAATTTAGAGGAATACCTTAATGTGATAGAAATTTGCTTATAAAAAACCTTTGATAACAGTATGACTTGTAATGGTTTTGCTTTGTTAACCAATCACCTTTATAACTGTTATCAGATAAATTTCGACGGTGCTTGAAGCGTCAACTACAGTTTATTAGCTAATAGAGCAGATTACAAAGCTATTAGCACATCGAAAGAGTTTGAAGCGGAGAGGCGAATAAGTATATACGATTAATTACATAGAAAAATTTATAGTTAGATTGCATAAGAACGCAGCAAGGTAAAGCAAGAACTAATAATAGGATTTGAGTACATATATACATGGGGGAGAGGATGAATCACCAAGTGATATTTAAGCAATCAACATTTCAGTTAGAGTTTTCCATGTGCTCTAGTGATCATAACGGTACAAAGAAATATGCGAATTTCCACTGTTCAAATAACATTGTCTGTTAAGTAAGTTAATAAAAAGAGTTAACCAAAACTAACCATAATCGAAATTGGTTGTAGGATAGTTTTTATAGTCTATCAAACAAGGTCAAATACTTATGTTTAGAATGGTTTGTATTTTCTGTTGTTGATATTAAGAAGTACAACTGATCAATCTTCACTGACTTATGAACATTCTGAAGGAACTACCTTAATACTACCATTTGGTCGCATAAACTTCATGTCCATTACACAAGCTCGTGTCTATGTGAATATCTCGTTAGTGTTTGCAGCAAAATGTATTCCGTTCGAGTCTCCGTGTGGATATCAACACTGAAATACAGGCGTATTCAAATGATGGAACCTTAGATATTAGAAAAAGTCGAGTTCTGTATTCCACTGCTAGCCACTGATTCGACTACAATAATTCAATAATTATTCTAAAATTATATTAATCATAATAAGCAAATTTTTGGGATTTTGATCCTATTGAAAAATAAATAGCCAATCAGAATAGTCACAAAGCTTTTGATCTAGTAAAAACCAAACTATTCCTTTGAAATAGTCATTTAATCAGCGCATAACTAAAACATTAATGTACACCGGTTTAAATTAAAACACTTTTTATTAGTATAGTAAAAGATGGAAAATGATAAGATACGAATCAAATGAGTTAAAATGGTATGAATAAAATCATTGGTGGTAATAGTGAAGTGAATTTAAGAAGTATGATTTAAGGAAGAAAAAACCCAGTGAAATTTGAGAGCCGCAAAAACTATCTGTAAAACAATCACTAAAATTCAATATTTTTGAAGGAAATATTGAATTAATCCATTAAAACATGCAATAAATTATTCATAATAATACATTTTCAAATAGAAAACTATTTGTAAGAGGTTCGTAAAAAAACATTTAGATTTTTGTTACATTAAGTAATAAAAATATCAGTAAGGGGATTTGTGGAGATTGTAGAATTTTTAACAATTCAATTCACGAGTTGAGTTAAACGAGTTGAATTCGAGAAACTGAAGATCCTATATTCAAGTCTCGCATACGGGATCGTGGATACGTACTGCTGAAGAGTCTCACACTAGGATGAAAAGACTGTTCAATGCTTTCACGTTTTTAATAGTGGTCTAGGTTAGGTCGATTCGTAAATTCGGCTGTTAATAAAAATATCTTAAGAATTCTAGAACTTAAACTCAAGGATTTATAAAACTCTATTAAAACTTTAATTCTTAGTTTCATTTACATTCCAAACAACCTATACGTTATCGACAGACAATTTATTTTTTCGAATTCAAAATTATGTTAATAATGGTGGCGCGGTATTGTGGATTGGTTCAAGTTAAACATTAGCAACTCTGAATCCAGGCTCATTGGTCTAGAGGTTAAACGTCCGCTCTCGAGAATGAAAGTCACGGGTTTGAATCCTGCTTGTGGGCTCGTAAATAGAAACTGTCGAGCAGTCCCATGCTAGGATGAAACAGCCATCTAATGCTCCCAGATCTTCAGTGGTGGTTTAAGATTGATCGGCTCATGATTTGAATGAAACTTAACAATCTCCACAACCCTATACTGGGTTATTAATGACTCAAAAGAATTAAACCTACTAGCATTTATATGTAGCTGAAGAGTTTAAGCAATGAAATGCAACATAGACTCATCTAATATTCTTCAAATGATTGTTGTTCTCACTTTGGTTACACTTCTGAAGACAACCGAATGCATCAAATTTCTTAAATATAGTTTTCTCTCCACTTTTGATACACGACCTAAGCTTTCAGACTTTAGAGAGTTGTATAATTCAGAAGTACCTCAGTATTTTTAAGGATCATAAGCAATTGCTATTAGTTTGTAGTTTTTGTCAACAATACAAGTAATCAGTAGTAATCAATAGACACTGGGATGAAAAGAATTTTCCATTATATTGTAATACTAGCTAAAAGATGAGAAACATTCTTAAAAATTTTTCAAATATTTGCAATATTTGTAGGTGACACTTGTCAAGAATTAATCTCACTGGATAAATCATTGAAAATCAGAAAGAACTGTATAGTTAGCTTATCCTATTAGCTCAAGACGATGAAAACCAATCATTACCAACTGTTTAAAAGTTACATAGTATTGTCCCTGCATACATAAATCAAAAAATCAAAAATATCCCATATCAAATAGTTTAATTAATTAGATGTGCATTCTTCAAAGTCAGCAATATATAACAGATCCATTAGAGTTTGTGAATCATGGACATTTTTACAACAATGTTTACACTCAATAACGATGAAATAAATTACAAAAACCAGTTGTATCATTCAGTATTTTGCTATAACCCTTAAATCGATATACAAAAGTTAAAAATGTAAACATAGATCAAGTAAAGATTCATTTATACGCTTAAAAGAAAAAAATTTACGTAGAATAACTTTGTAAAAAGTTGATTAAGATGTGGAAATTGACTGACCGCCTAATTTATATACGTAGCTACACCAACCATTTCCAGCTTTCTCCATACAATAAAAAGACATATCATTTGACCACCTGTAACTTATATAAATAAAACGAGACATTAGCGAAATAGACAAATGCCTATTATACTACCTGTCAGCTCACTCACACCTATTTTATAACTATAAAACGTGGTGAATAGAACAAGCATTTTGCCGTTGTTTTATCGTCATAAAACCTACCATCATTTGTCTACGAGCATGGAACAAATATAGTCCTAGAGTGAGCAAATAAAGACGTAACAGTAGTCCATGAAATGTCGTATACCTATATAACATATACTGAGGTCACGAATCGGCTGAATCTAGAAAGTACTGGACAGTTGTTTCATGAAAAACCGTGACCAGTGGAGTTCATCAGTGCTGAGTGTGGGGAAGCTACTCTCCGTAGCTAATGAAATATGACTGAATAATATTGTGAATTATTTGAAGTTAAACACGTACACTCACGGATGCCAGCTCAGTGGTCAAAAGATTATGCGCTTACGATGAGACGTAAAGGTCCTGGACTTGAACATCTGTGGTAGAGTCACGAATGCACACTACTGAAAAACCGGATACGGTGACGAGACCGTTGTTCAGTTCTTCCTTGATCGCCTAACTTACTTCAAGTTGTGATTTCACCAACCGTCAACAAACTCCCTATATTGATGTTTGACTCATGAAGAGACGGTTCCATGAACGCTTTTATATTTTTTGTATCAACTAATTTTTATTGCGGTTTTTTACTGATACTGCTTTTGTATTCTAATTCTAGTTAACTGCTTACCTACTCTTGTGTCATGTAACATGTTATTCTCTGACTATCCATTTAAAAAATGATTCGAGTTAATCATCTAGCTGCAAACAAGTTAGGATCTCACCCCAACATTCATCCCTCCAGGCTACTACATATCATATCAACATAATGATGAGAAACCAGAGTCAAGAATGAAAGAGGTCGAAACAATAGTGGTGCTAACAATAATTGAAGACTAAACGTTGGGAACATAGTTTGAAAAAGCATATGAAATCGAGGGATAAAACTCAAAGTTTAGAATATGAAGAATATAGATATATATTTTACATTGTGATAAATTCTAAGTCACGTCACTAATAGACTCCAATCATATTTTGCAATTATTTTCTAGTTCTCGACCATACGTCAGTATCTTCCAAATGGCCTGACAGACTGATGTCTTTGCTCATTAAAACTACCCACTCAATCTTAGTTTTCGTATATAGGAAACATGTACATCAATAACAAAGTTAGATGACAACACAATAAAACTGATGCTGAAACCACATTTTCAACAGACAGTTCATTTTCTTTGCAGTTTTCACGAGAACATTTTTTAAAGTTTCAGTTTACTGCATTCAGATCACTTTCACTATTCATCTAAGAATGTTTTTCCATTCTCAAGTAAATTCTCATCACAATATCATTCAACACCAATTTTACACACTATTACCCACATAATACATAAATCAGGTAATATTGTCTAAGAATACTAAACCCAAAGGAAAACACTAATGAATAGATAGATTGCTGATATTCGACTAGACTGTTTATTTATGATATATGAAATCAGTAGCCGTTAAACGAAAGTGCACTTTCACAACAGCTGTGTTCATTATTTATTAAATAAACGTGTACAATAATAAAAAAAGAAAATGTATATTATCTCATACTTTGCACAATCAGTACTCTCTGAAAGTAGGAATTTATCCGTTTTTATCTGTCTATATGTGTTATTTATATTTGTACAATAAATAACAACTGTTCATTTATAGTTTTGTTACAGTTTAGTTTTTGGATATTTTAGATAATGAATTGTATTGTGTAGTGATAATGACAATCATATAATTATTTATGCACACTAAACAGTGTACACCAGTTTATTTTTAAAAAAGAAAAACACATCTTTATTGCAAGTTTATCCAGGTAGTCGTCGTATTTAAACACAAAAAAAAAAACAGACCAAATCAGTTGGGGTATTAAAACCATCTGTTATGTTCAAAAAATGATGACATTGCGATTAAGATGATGAATTTAATAGTATAAACTAAGTTGTGTCTTTATATTGACAGTATGAAGAAAAAAGTAAAAGTTAGCCCACTAAACATCCATCTGACACCTCGAGAATGTGATTAAATGAGAGTTCTACTCTATTTAACTCAATCATTTAGTTTATAGGCAAGCCATAGAAATCGTAATGTCGCATCGAATATAATTATTATTTGATGACTATTTTTATACTCGTGGTTTGAAAAAGTCATTGATATCATCTCTCACAAAAAGAGACAACGAATTAAACCCATATTTAGTAGATCAAATAACCAGTTATTTATGACTCCTTTGAAAGTAAGAGTGACGGACGTGTCTATTCGATTGTGATTGGCTTCGAGCTGTTATTTACAATCTCAAATCACTAGTTCATGATGTTTTAAAAAGTTCATTTGAAGGCTTGAACCTCCTGACAGAATTCAGAACTAATCAACAATAATTTCATGACTTATTGTAATAATATGATTTAGACATTCCTGATCTTTTTGATACAATTGGCTATATATAAAGCCTATCCATACAGTTCAGTTCTTGTTTCTTGTGTTTAAGAACTGAAATGGTGGCTGAAGGTAGTCAACAGGAAACCCTCGACCTAGGTTTTGTGCTACTTGGCACTCGTCAGCAAGGTGTACTTGTAATCTCAAGGGAACTGATTCTCCCCAACAGATTCGATCCGTATCACTCAGACCCACAGTCAGAAAAGTTACCACTGAGCTATTCGGGCCGCGACGGACCAACTGTAGGACTAAAATGGATTTACGATTGAATGACCGCTGGGTGGTGATCAATTTCATTTATGTCAGATCTTTCTTAGTGCAGATCTAATCCTATCGACTAAGTTGCAATGTGGCTACTAGTCTAGGTGACTCGACATTGTACTTAATCGCACTTCGTGGCACATCTTGGCGTTCCTATTAACGTTTATTAGCTTTTTTGTGGAATGATTCTCATAATCAAAAAGACTTTTCAGCCAGCTTGTAAAACATCTGCACGACAAACATAGTATTCTACTGATGTCTCATGAACCTATATCAAAATTTTGAACAAATCTACCATGATTATTTATAAGGCGACTCAATATCGTTGTAAATTGACACAGATATCTTAGAAATACTACCAGCATCTGCTGGAAACACCGGGTAAGTAATAGTGAGGTTAGACACAGGATATTAGAGAATGATGGTAAATCAGTTGATGAGGTTGTAAATCTTCATCTACTGAGATAGTTTGGCCACATGTTACGTATGCCTGAGCACCCGATTACTACGACGCACAATGCTAATTAGTGTTAGGGATGGTTGGAAGAAAGTTAAGGGAGGCCAAAATAAAAACGTGGCATCAGTGCTTGAAGTCACTAACTTATAGTATGAGCCATGTCGATAGATGCAGACTACTTGGTTGGGGTCTGCGCGACTATCACAACCAGTTGTTGGAGACTCTGGATGACATTCCTCAAAATCGACCACAGTGGTGTAGGCGTATACATTCTTGGTCTTACCTTAAACTATGGGATTAAAACTAATTTATACCCCTCTTTCTATGAACTAAATCGTTCTTCCTGTATTATATCTTTGTATGCAATCTCTGTTTTATATGTTACTGCCATTGAAGTAACTACTTCTATGAATTTGGTGTTCATCTTATTGAACTAACAAGGTGCAGGAATTTGGAGTGATCCCTATATGTGCCTGGTCCTACGTTGTGACTGACTGACTGACTGGCTGACTGACTGACTGAAAGTGACTCCGTTATTAAATCACATTTTTGACTAAGCATTTAAACGGAATAATCCCTCAGTTTAATTATTTGGGTAACAAACCATGTAATAAAGTTCTGTCTTTGACATTACTTTCACGAAAAGTGTAGGCAAGCGATAGTTGTTAGTCACAATCGAGTTACCTTGAATGCTAAAAACACCTTATTTTTTTAAACAATGCCTTGATAACTTTCATTACTAACACTAAAACTGATGCATAGATTAATGTAAGCTTACAAATACCAAACTCTTGTAAATATTATCAGCCACGGAACATTTTATTCGAGCCGATTCAAAATGGGATAACTTGTTGAAACGAATAAACTACTTTATTTTATGACCGATCTTGATCACAAACACCTATTTTGCGTGGAAACGAGTCGTGAAGCATTGTGAGTAAATAAGAAGTGTTCAAATGCATTGACATATTAATAAACACTTGATGTTATCTAAGTACTCAAACTGCAAAACAACCATTGCAATGGTTACTTTGCAGTCAAACGACATTATTAGCATGAATTCATGCGAAGTAAATATAAGAATAAAAATAAAAAGCTCTATAATCATATTTCATGATAGGACAGGTTTACTAAATTGATGTATTAAGCAATAAGATTCATCAGATAGTCTTTAAAATACTTTTAACACACAGTAAAGGACGATATCTTTTAAAAGAATATGGTCGGATATGAACAGACATAATGATCATTCAGCCATACTTTTATGTGGAGAAATAACATACGATGCTACTTTTTGTACTAATCGTAGTCACTTTAGTAATTACAGATTTATCAGAACTTTCTGTTACTTTTGAAGTCGAACGTACTGTAAGGCCAAGAGAGTTAATTTTAGCTAGTAGTATGTTTGGTCCAACAAAACTCACTGACACTTTACTTAAAGACTGGTAGTGATATGGATTTGCTAAACAACAGTCTCGTGCTGTATACTTTGGTTTAAAATATCCATAGTCAGTAATAGGACAAATTTTTAGGAATAGGGTTTAAAGCTTAAAAATATCGTAAGATCGCTCAACATGTTTGATTTTTTATCAGATTAAACAAAGCTTTGATGACTTTCCAATATTTTTCACACTACAGCTTACTTTAGCTGTTTCCACTGTATTAATACGTGACCTAAGAATTAAGCTTACTGATTACAAGAAGCAAACGTTCTAACGACGGATAGACATGTACTTTGGCAGCACAAAAACTTGAGAAAATAAACCCACACGCTGACCAAAATAATTATACCTCGAAAATATTTACAGACAAGGTTTTTTATATAGCTTAACATTAGAAAATTAATAACTGAATTTGAATATAAAAAGAATCCTTTAAAGTCAAACCTTTACCCTGTGTGAAAAGGTAATACTATTAAAAATCAATCAAAACCTTAACTCTTACACAAAACAATCTAGGTACATTTGTGCTGACCTATTACACCAAATAAATGACAAAGTTCGCACATACCGCGTGAAAAAGGAAGATCAGAATAGTACTAAATCGGAAGGAAACTTACATGCAGCAAGGAGGAAGTAGATTTCTGGAACCTTAAAAGAGCCATTTCAGCTAGCTCCCGAATCAGAATGCTTCCGTTTCCACAAGGGACAACAACTTTAACATCATCAAAGCACACGGTGACTTTCATTATTACTGATAACTTGAACTCTTAGTATTTATTGGTCACATTTATCAAGAATAATGTACACGTTCGTAATTTTAAGGTTTGAACCTCTGAATAAATATAATTTACATATGTCTTTATGCAAGAAATGGATAATTCATTTTGAAATTGTGTATCTGTCTTCAATAAAGAAGCATCTGGTCTATTTATTTCATCAGAGAAAAACAAAGCTAGATGATAATTGTGCTAACTTCCAGTGTTTTATGTACTAAAAGTCAGTGATAATTGTAACTGTTCTTCGAATCATCCAGCAAATGAAAATACATCTATAGGCAACGGTAATAAGTAACGGCCTAACGAGTTCAACGATGAAATTTGCTATTGATCCATTTAAAGCATCTAACGCAAAGCCAGGAGAATAAAACATTTATCAATAAATATCATTTGGTTTTTGATTGAATTGTAAATATAAAAAGGAGGTGGCTCCAAGGTATCATGAAAACGCTATGACTGAAAATAAGTGTCAATGCTATCAGCAACAGAATACTGTGGAAGAGAACAAATCAACTTCCAGCAGAATAATAAAGTAGAAGTAGGCACTAGACGTGGATAGGATATACATTGCGGAAACTATCAAACCGCATCACGAGGCAAACCCTAATTTGGAATCCTGAAGGGAAACCGAGAGGAAGAAAACCAAGAAATACTGCGTCGGGAATTGGAAGAAGACATACAAACAATGAATAACAACCGGAAACGACTGGGAAGGATTGTCCGTGACAGTGTTTGATGGAGAATATTGGTGAATGGTCTACTGTTCTCCACGATGAGTAGCAGGAGTAAGTAAGTAGTAAATAAGTAACGTCACATTAAGCGAGTAGGAGTGTTTATCATACGTATGTCTATTTCTGTTTATTTTTACCTGAACATATAGTTTAGGCCTTCAATCTTAAAAGCGATGAGCACCCTCTGAATATGGACACAAGTATACATTCGTCTAGATCTTATTGTTTCCTTTTAATACAGAGGAGCCGAATATATTAAAATGAGAAGTATTGCATGAAAATTTTACTTAAGCCGCAGTAATGGAAATTTCCTTATGCTATGTATTCTGATGTGAATGGTTGAATTGAGCATTACTTTTTATGGACAACCTAGTCGGAAATATAAAGGACGCATAGTTGAATAAACATTCAAGTGTGGAATTGACTTACGAATTAGAGGGCCATACATGATGAAGGTATCTGGGTCATTATCAAGAATTTCGAATCAGGTTTAGATATATCTCAGCGCTTTTTCTAATGTGGACAGGACATCGTTCCATGGTTTCTCAGGGCAGATATTATCTCCATGGTTAAAGAAATGGCTAGTTGTTTCTACTATGAATCCATCGTTAATATCTCATTGTCGTTTCTCTACGATCACTGAGGCTCTGGCGGGTATCTTTACAGGAACAACTGAAGGTATTTCACTGATTAATAACTGTTACTTTGAATATCTATATTTTCACCGTGTTTTTGATACATTTGTTTTATTCAGGCTTTGAAATCGTTTGTCTATAACTTGACGTTCTACATCATCCATTTCACTCTGTTTTTGGTTAGGACATAGCATAAAATGTATTTCCGTAGATTTTTACGTGTTGTCGTGGCATTGATTGGAATTGTTAAAAATAGACGTTGGGGTTAAACATATAGGCATAAAGGCTTGCTTAAATGTTTTCTATGGTAAATCACTGCACTAAAAGGCAGAGTGACAGTGCTATACTAAAGATTATATGTTGATGGACATCAGACAGGATACTGTCTGTGGAAGTTTTTCTCACAACGTTTTAGCGTTGAAATTCACCACCGTCAGTGACATTATTTGATGTTAATAGGCTCTTTGAAGCTTGTATATCCATTGTCATAATACACACAGTAACTACAAAATTAACAAACAATACACTATCGTTCACGAAGATAAGTGGGTTTTTCTTCGCAACTGGAGTTCCTACGCTGAAAACTGGTATCAAACCAGTTAAATCTGCAGTTCTCTGACGAAACTAACGGTCAAAATGTTTAAGGATGCAGCACTAATATTGGCCTACATATACATGCCATACTCTATAAGCTAAATTATAAGAAAAAAATTCCGTTATCATTTCATAAGTTGCGACAATTGTTTATGAAATTAAAGGTGGAGAAACTGCCGGGGATCATTTGTTGAACATTCTGTGTTCACGGCTCAAAAGTACAATTTGTCCCGAAAACGAAATAACATACGTGATGGATGTAATAACCCAGGCTCTCTCATGCGATACAAGAGATGAAGTAAATATGTGTGCATGGGAATCCTAAGAAAAAGTAAGCTAAATTAAATTAAAGCGTGTTATCGAATATCTGTACACGTCTTTATTACACTTTGTAAAAGGTTTGTCTTTAAATTACCACTTATTGTATTTTATTTCATATTGCTTCACAAGTGTTTACCGACTTGACTGTAAGTTTTAATTGGGTAAACATTTTTACACCGCCTTTGTACACTATCCACATTTCACATAGCGCCATAGGCTCTGGCAGCGTAGAATCCTAGGTTTAATTATGGCTAAAAAATTAGGCATTCTTTTGTCTACTATTAGGATTGGAAATATTTTAGTATTTCCTTTACCACATACAATACTAAAGTTGTAGAACACTTGTAGAATTATGATCTACTATGATATTAGCACTGCTCTAATAATAGACCTAATCATAAAATTGTAGATTTATCATGATGTAACTGCCTAATCTATAAGATCTTACGTGGAAGTTACATCATCGTCTACACCGACTCATTGCATTGTAACAATTACCAATACGTGATAGAGAACAAGCTTAGTCTAGAGATGGAACAATATATTTAATATGAATAAAAGACATAACGTAACATTTAGCAGGAGGGACTACGCCTGCATGGTCGAGCCATGCCATAAGATTAACTTGTTTTATTCAATCTATTATTCCCGCCTTCTCCATTCTTCTGTAATTCTCCGCGTTAAATGTTTAATGTCTATTTCTCATATTGTCTCGTGGTAGGGCCCAATGCCACTACACACTAACAATGAATCTGAGACATCTGCGTAATGAACACAATAACTCAGCCACATTTGAAAGAAATATGAACACGTGAATGATTCCTAAAAAATGCCTGTGTATTTTTTCTTATATTTTCATATACCATTTCATTTATAACACATCAGTTTTTCGACTATGGCGATACCCATTTATGGCGTTTATTCGTGCAAGTGTTGACACTATAGTAATATATATATAACGTGAATAAGCTGTGATCGGGTGTTCACATTATATTGTCGTTTACTTAGCTCCATATGGAACGCTTATACCAGAATGGTTTATTTTTGAGACGAAGTTCTATCATATTCCTTATCTTGGTACTGGTTGACTGAGGCTAAATTAATTGAGTAGGAACTAGAATACCAATGTTCATGAATACATGTGTAAATACTCGAATTGATCAGCATGTACCGCAGCATCCATGAATCCTTGGCAAACCGTAATTTAAACGAAACGGCAGCCATTCAAGATCCGCCCAGTGGTCCAGTATTGCCCACTTCAGAAACATGCACGCTAATGGATTCAAATCTCATCCTCGTCGCCAATTGTTAGATTCGTCAAGCTTGAATGCTACTACTGATTCGTCTCACTCGGAACGGAACGAAGTATCAAGGATTTAGAGACTCGATAGGCTATTCTGGTCCGTTGTCCCCGACTCAGCTGACTTTATCAAGAAGTTTTGGTAAGACGTAGAAAGTGTATTCTACAGGCAACCAGCAGATACCAGGTCAATCAGGCACACAAATCAAGCGTATATATACAAATATGTGTGATCGATATTGTCACATAAATTTTTAAACATTCATCAGTAAGTTTGTCAATCGACTGCCATTCAAATATTTAAACATTTACTCGATAAGTTAGTCGATAAGATAAGATTACGAAATGTGAAATTTGGGGAATCTATCATCCCCAACATATACCACTAAGCAAGAACAAATGGACTAAAATAATAGTAGTGTTTGAATAGCATCATAATTAGGCCTCTTTTAAACTTAATTGTATTGACACTGACATTTAGAATCACCAGCAATTGTACTGCAACGGGTATAACAAGTTGGATCATAGTAGCGCACTTGACGTACCCACTTTACACAATCAGAAAAACATTATACATGAAGATGAGCATACAGTCATATGCATTTAATATGACTGAGTTGAACATTGTAGGTCCTTTAATATCAGTGATTACATTTTAACATATTTCTTACTGTACAGTGCGTTAAATAATATTTTATATGAAAGAATTCTGCGGTTTCATGCTTCAGGTTATACTCACTGCAAAGTAAAATATGCCAATGTAAATGTATATGTAACAATCGCTTAACAGACGTTAACAACAGTTGTTATGTCATACAACGCGCAAATTATCACCTGACAAAATCGTCTAATAAAACACCGACTTATATGAACTTAGTATTATTTCAAATCAATGTCCAGAATCCTGTGGTCAGCCACTATTGGTTTTTGTGTTGCCCTACCCATTGAGTCCAGAACACCATTTCAGACTGCAATGTATGAATCATATATTTCAGGCATAATTAGTTTATATATGGTCAAACCAGAACGTATCACACCACAAAATGAAAAGCAGCAGTTGGAAAATATCGTTCATAACTGCCTGTGAGTATGAGAGACTGCAACTAATAGGCCGAGAATAATTCGAGGATAGTAAGTCGTAAAACAGTATTCAGTAGGTCAAATAAAGCTTTATAATAAAATAAATATAAATATGTATAATCCAGTTACTTAATAGCTATACAATAAGAATACGTATAATAACAGTTCATAAATAGTTCCCAGGAGGTACACATAATTTAATCTTTGGAGGATACAACAGAATAGAGAACAAAGACTTTCTATACATATGGTTAGATGTTGCTTGAGGTTTCCTGATATAAATAAATCTCCTAAAGTTAAACATTCCACAAAGTTGAGCTAACACCCTAATACGCTACCAGCATGAGACGCTTACGTACGAAACGACGGCCTTGAGGCGAACCACTGGAAGTCACCAAGACGAAAATGCTGGCTTTCGCGCAGTGAGTTTGCTCTGGTATTCTGGAAGTTTTGTTCAGAAAACCAGAAAATCAAAGGATTGTTGAATTTGGTCCCCGCACGCACTCGAAATTTCGTCCTCCCCAGTGTTGGAAGACGGACTTCACTAATAAACCGTACCAACCCTTAGTGGGCGAGACTGCTGTATTTCCTTAGTTCATTAATGACGCCCAAAACCAATAGAACCTGCCCACCTGTACGGTGCAAACCAAGTAGGTTGCTAGGTGACTTTAGGAAATATAGCCTCACTATAACATGGATACTTACATCAAGCCAAAGGAATGGCTAATCTGTAAGACTCCGATTATGTTACTAACCCTGAGAACCTGTTCGATTCTCGCACTCCTGGTATTTTCGTTATTTCTCTTTTCTCCTTAATCATATGTTCTAATATCCCGGGTCAGCGAATATATTCTGTACTCGCAGTTACGAACCCGGTTATGAAAGGCGGTCATCACAGACTCAAGGTTACATATTTGGTCGAGTTTGCTGATAAATTTGATTTCTAACAGATCCACTCATTTGTGATTTCTCTAGTAAAAAAGTAAATCTCCCTTTTAACGCATATTCGTGCCCAAGATATCTACACTGTCTATTTCTTTCCAGGTTACTAAGTTGATTTGAAAACCAAACACTTATGTGGGACCAAACTTTTATCACTTATAATTGTACATTTCCTTCCCTGTACCTGATCATTTTGTACAAACAGTGAAGTGATTCTTCAGGTTTGGCTGACCTTAATTGTTTTCCTTCTACGAAGTAGAGTCTTCCTTATTTTTTACGTCAGTGTGACTCAAGTGGTAAGTGAGTAAACACATGATGACCGAACAGAGCACGGGAACATCGTGCCTCAACAACTTGTAGCTGTGTAGTTCGTTCACAACACTTCATCAGACATCTTAGTCTACTTTTCTTGCCCTCCATTCTCTGACAACCCTCAATCCTCATACAAAGGACACGTTCAGCAAGTCAGGAACGATAATTTATGGATGAATGCTGCAAGATAATATGACGAGCTATTTAGGTGTATGAGATCCACAGACTATTGACGAATACTGACAGACCGTTAGTCGTCAATGACTGAAAATCAAACATCGAAGGAGTCTGTATTTCTCCTTTGAGCTGTGGAAACAAACCGGCATGTTTTTGTCGAGTCAGTTGATCGGACCAACGTTCATATAGAATTTGATTCTAAAAGGAATCTAATGTAGCAAATCAGGTCAACTGATTAAGAGTTATTCAAAAACACCTAAGTACATGTCAGAACACTATAACTCAAATATTCATTCTCTTCCTTATTTTATATAGGGATTATACTTCCTATTATTTTATGCCGAATGTTGAAAAGTTGTGTGTGTGTAAAAGTAACCCCGCGCTCCACTAAGTGCAGTCACACGATCCAAATGAAGACCTACTTACTACCAGTTTGGTTTCTTCTATAAATAAAAAAGGGGTACCTACCGGCACCAAAAATACGTGTGGAACATATGACCGCCTGGTGCCATCACTGTTACCGCCTGAATTTACCTACGGTCACCACAAAAAAGCACAGAACTATATTTTAAAGTTCTCTTCTTAGAATGACTGCTCTGAACTGCAACTTCATTCATTCTCGACCATCAATTACTTGTCGTAGTGCTCCAACTCCCATATTGAACATAAGATTCTTACTAATATTACTATTCCAGTGTATAAAAGTCGACTCCCTGTCTATATGACCGATGTGTTCTATGACATATCGACCTAATTGTATGACTTGTTATAGTAAAACCTGCAGCATTTGTAACAATTTGATCTTGTCTGTAAACTAGCATGCCTCATATGACACATCGTTATCTGAGAATGTATATTATTACCACTCATTTTGTCTTCATCATATATATATGACCCCCATAAGTTGGCATTTTTGCAGTCTCTCTCCATAATAAGTGGGAGCTTTCATCACATCATTTAAAAAATAACAATTTTTAAATTCTTGTGTTGAGTGGTGAAATGATGTTCTGTTTAAAAATTTGAACCCCACATCCAACCTATTTCCTGTGCTATACGACAACAGTAAGAATAACTAAGACTGAGATTACAATACCCAACGAGGGGGTAAATATAAATTTGGTAGACAAAATTTATTTATATTTCTTTTGAGAGAGACATCTATTTTCTCACTCTAATGTAGCTCAGTGTGCGAGTAAGCAAACATCTGATACCTGGGCAGAGTATGAAAAAATCGTACGGCCTAATGAAAGTAAAATCAGCAACACAGCTAATAGGGAGTTCAGAGCTCAAAAAAGGCTCAACGTCTACAAAGGAGGTCAAGTGACCCTGAAAAATGTCTTTCCCTCATAACGCTTTCATTCCATCAATATTAAATGATTCCATCTTTCAGTCCTCTGCCATCCTGAAATAGATTATCAAGGATCATTATAGGGTTATACCACTCTCTAATCGATACATAAATCCAGAGGGTAACAAAAGTTATACACACGAACAGAGTAATACACAGCAACATGAAGTGCATACATGGGAGATTTTTTAATGCATATAAGCATTCAAATATAAAAAATTCTTGCGATCCTTCCATCTCTAGAGCAACTACAGCTATTTTTTGGTCTTCGCCCAGAAGATGTGTGAACTACTACACAACCGTTTTTTATCTTTACTCAGAATATAGGAGGACAAAAATATACCAACAAGTACCATATTTACTCTTGAGCTCTTACGTTATGTGGTCGGCGAAACGTCACAAAACCCTGGCTCACTCACCCATCACGCTGTATCTTTACGGATGTTCATTGCTTGGTAACGCTCCTTATTTTGGGTGTTTGTTTACCACAAAGGTTCCGAAACCAAAAGGATAATTGGTAGACGTTACATATTTTCGCCGAATATCATCAAGGTTAATGATGACCAACCTAGATTGGTAAGTTACACACAACGGCTCAGCCCATACGCCAGTGTGTCCGCAGTCAGTAACCCTCTGATATGTCCTATCCAATACATGAGATTGTTTTGGTAGGAATCTATTTGTTTCGTAGGGTCGTATAGTATATAATAGTATATGATAACTATTTATTTAATGATGTCACGGATATTCAGATCTTGACAAAGCTGTTGTCCATGAGACCTTTATAGCAGTTAATTCTGATGCCAGTCAAATCAGAAGTCAGAAATGGAGGAGATTGAAGATATGTATGATAATTAGAAGTATTTGAATTATAGTATGAACTAATAATCCCAGGGATAACGTAATTGAATCAAGAAGTACTAAACAAGCACTAACGAATGTACTGTATTTAGAATTCGAAATCAAACATTCAACAAGTACAAAGGAGTTATTAGTTCATTCAAACACCACATCCGCCACAGCTTAAATTGGAGTCTAAGTGTTGTGTCTGTCCGACAATGTATTGGATAAAGACTCCGTATTATCTAGAATGCACTCATTAGTATTAGAATTAACAACCGAAATCGGAACAGACTCACTTGCTTCCTGGGATTGTGTATGATCATCATGTCGGTTGAGTACTAAAACTACTGCTACCTAGAATTTCAACCATAGACATTCAGACTATCCTCCCCCACGAAATAATGTCGGATCTTCATATCCCCAAGTTATGAATAATGTGGCTCCATTTAAAACATCTTTCTCAATTTGACTAGAGTAAACATCGGAAGTGAATTCATGATAAGGACAAACAACAGTTGATATGGAATTATCTGAATTGTAATCAGAATCGAGCTCATTTAATACTCGTGCTTCGCACTGAACAAGTTTCCCACAAGAAACAAATGCATTGTGAGGACAAGTAATATTTGATATGACATCAAGATTTGATTCTACTGAAATGGTTTCCTCAAATTTATTAAGAATGTCATTGCAGAGCAAAGGATCATTAGAAAAATCAGCATCAATCAAAACTACATCAGGTTTTCGATCATGATTAGGTTCATCCGAAATATTTTCACCAGATTTGTGAGAAATTTCATCAGAAACATGTGAATCATTAGGAAAAATCATATCTGGTACAATAACATGAGAAATCTGATGGGTTGATTGATTAGGAATTGTTGCCTCGCAAGGATTCTGAGTTTCATTTAACTCTGAACTGCTATATGACTCTAAACTGTCTTTTGAAATCGTCGATAAAGATAAATGATCATTATAAATACTCAACTTAATAGAATCAGAATCACAAGACTTAATATTAGTTGCAGCAAGATGAACAGTAATATTACAAACTGACCGAATATGTCCAACATCACCACATTCAAAGCACTTAGAATTACGAAATTTACATGAATTAAAAGAGTGGAACCTGCCACAGTACAAACATCGACCAAACTTGTTCCCATCCTCGTCAACTGCATCGCAATTCCCAAATGAATTATCTGCATAATCCTGAGTATGCACTGGGATGGGGCGACGTAATGTAGTGAAATTTTTTATATCCTCATGAATTATTTTACGAAATCTCCCTTTACCGCATTCGAAATTTGTATACTTAGCATAGTCTAGAAGTATTTCCTTGAGAGTTGTATAAGGAAGAGAAATGGGCTTTTCCGGTAAAGCCAAAAGTTTTATTAAGCTATATGCTTCTTTTCCGATGAATGTGAGAAAATGTGCCACAATATTAATATTCTCATCATCTTCCTTGGTCATAGCCCAGATTTCGAACCTTTCAAAGTAATCCTCATAAGCATCAAAATCCGAATGAATATCTAACTGTTCCATCGCAGGCCCCATCGCAACGCCAATATGATAATTAGAAGTATTTGAATTATAGTATGAACTAATAATCCCAGGGATAACGTAATTGAATCAAGAAGTACTAAACAAGCACTAACGAATGTACTGTATTTAGAATTCGAAATCAAACATTCAACAAGTACAAAGGAGTTATTAGTTCATTCAAACACCACAATATGCCTAAAAGATAGCCGATTTGTCAGATAATACATGATCTAAGCTGAGTAGTTGTTACGAGGGGTGAGTAGCGCGGCTTGCCTAATAGCGATCTGGTGCGGATGTATAACTGAGAGCGTTAGACCATGTTGTGTCCAGTAAAGCAAATGAGGGCAGCACTGATGTCGGAATCACTTATTCTGGAGGTTTATTGGCCTTTGTACCACAAGGTGAGACCTCAACATAAGCTAGAGTCCCACATTTCTACCAGTCTACCTAATTAGACATCACTATCTACTCAGTATTTAGCATTTCAATAAATTACGGGCATTTATTGGTAGTGTGTGGGTAAATGAGTTTAAAATTCATAATTATTCAGTCAAATAAAATCGAAAACAGGGAGATTGATCTCAGGGTTTTGCACTGCTAGTAAGATAGATAACAAACGATTGAGTGGATCCATGTTTTGTGCCACCATCCAAACTTCTGAAATGTAAATTCGTACTCCGCAGAGAGATTTTTTGGTGAAAACCGGTCCCTTGACTGTGTGATTCAGAAGAAAGACAAAAACGAAACAAAGGTGTTTGAATATGCGGTCTGTCACTACATACAGTATCGAAAGTTGATAAATCTCGCTATTCAGGTTAGACCATGAAATTGCCTCCAACGATTATGAAGCTGATACTAAGAGAGGTAGTGCCCAGTTTTTTTTCTGTACATAATGTCTGAACAGTGCATAGTTTGGTACAGATACACACACGATGAATAATATTGAGCTATCTTTTGTCCAGAAACGCAGTGACTTAGAAGTCATCGTCAACCAACACTTAAAAACTACTGCACACTGCCGTGCAATAGCCGCCAATGGTTTAACAACCCTATAGTCAGTACGTAGATTCTTTAGCCATGTCAACTCTAAAGCCTTTATGACTTTGTACACAGTATTCGTGCGTCCTAAACTTCATTGCTGCATGCAAGAGGCCAGCCTCTGCTTAAAAAGACAGTGGGATTTTGGAAAAGGTTCAGTGAACAGCAACTAAGCTGATCCCAGAAATAGTGAATCTTCCATATGATGCTCGACTGGCTAAATTAAACATTCCCATTGCCATATCAAAGAATCAACGGTGACTTGATTACACTTTTCAAATTACTTAGTGATTGTTTTGTATAAGAAATGCCCTAATTTTTCTTGTCTTCCAAGACAGAGAATTTGCAAGGACATTCCAAATTGTTCACAAGCACGGGACAAATTACTTGTCAGCTGACTACCAACTTTCCCATCGGATCATCAACGAGTGGGATTCATCACCTCAACACATAACTAACGCATCGTCTGTCAACTTTTTTGAAAGAAAGTTTGGTCAACTGAAAGACCATCTTTGCCAGGACTAACACAGGCGACCAAGCCTCTCGTCTTTCTCAAAATGAAACTGAATGCGCCTGAACGGTACATATTTTGGTATCAACCCAAGCTAAGCGGTTGCTTAATGTCTCTATAAAGTAGACTGAGCCGAAAAAGTTTATCATTTTATGTACATCTGTTCAACAGTTCTTGAATTTGCACCATTTCTTGGGATCATAATATTGGTTATTGAATAGATGGCCTTTAACTAGATCCCTAGGTTCACTTTCGTTTCCATATTTGTTGGGGTTGGTTTACATTTTGTTATTTAAGGTCAGAAAATTAACAGATAGTTCATGGGATGCCGTGCTTATTTCCGTTAATGTTTTGTATATTTTACTCTGTCAGCCACGGTTGAACAATATAGGCGGTCTACTGATATGACATATTGTCCTCAATACTCTAAAGCTACTTGTAATTGGATGTGACATAGAACTTTTTGTGTATTTGATTCGTAACGCTAACGGTGTGGGAGTATTTCTCAGCAGTTTTCAAAAGCCTCTGGGATACATAATCGCTTCTCCTAATGTCTGAATTTCCTCACACAACCTGAAGATTTGTGAAACCGTGATTCTCCAAAAATCCTAATATGTAGTCTTTGAGCTGAGATTGCCCTGTAATAAAGTAGTGATAGCGCTATTAGGTAGTTTGCTTTGCCGGTCACTGTCTTTCGCATTCGATCTGTCATAGTGGGGATGCTGGTAATTTTTCTTGAGTTGTCATTATTCCGTTTTCTCAATACTAGCAATTCACCATCCTGAGTTTACTATTTCTAAGTACTTGGTTTACTGACTTAATGTGTTAAAACCCATCACATGTACTAATCGTTGATCCATACAAGTTCGCCAGATCACTAAGCCCTCTGAAAACTCTACTGCTTGTACGGGAAAATTCTACTCACTTGATGTGTTTTGTTGGAAAACTTAAAATTGCCTTTAAGCAGTAAGTATTCAAAAAGTCCTCTAAATAGTTATGTTAATCGACAGCTCGCTAGCCTCCAGAGCTACCATCTACATTGCGGTTGACAATGCACGTCTTACCCACCTGGGTTCTCGACTCGTTTCAAAGTATGTTGTGTTCCTAGAAAATCGCGTCGATTGAATTTCGGTACGTTTCACTTCATTGCAGCAGTTGGTCCAGTTATTCGGTCACTTGGAGAAAGCCTATGTCATCCTCATTATTCTTAAATGGTGATCAAATTCTATTGGTTGTATTAACTCCACTCAACTACCAGAACAGTACTCACACATCTTCCCTGAAGGAATTTCCTTGGATTGCTTAGGAGCGAATAGTAAAACTTCTATCAGGTTGTAGGCGGTACCAGCGGATAAATTGACGGGAAATGAAAGCCTAACCTTGTTAAACTTAAGTTCATTTCATCTCAAGATAGAATTTCTCCCGGTCGGTTTTTCCAGTTCCAATAAGCATTCTGCTCATCAATGTACGACGTTCTCACCTTGTCGATGGTCTCAATCAACAGCCGAGGGACTGGTTCGTGTGTCAGTAAGAGTCATAAGGCGTGGGGATACAAATAGAAAGCATACTAGTCATCATGGATGCAAAAAACACCATTGCCTGCTACATGATATCAGCATGGTTAGAAATACAAGGAACAAAACACTCATGGAAAACTAACGTTTACTAAGGCACTCCAATCGGATGAGTTTGCAGAGTAGTCCTTGTTCGGATAATATCGGGGTACATAGTCGCATCATATGACCTCTCGGATAACAGGTCTGACACAACCTTGAAGTTGGAGTATTTGAAGGGGCAAACACCTGTGGTAATGCAGTTCATGAGTGGTAAAAAGGCAGCGAAATTTACAAGTGTGTCATTAGATAGAACTAATCATGTTGAAGTTGAAAATGCCTTAGTTGTCGAACTACTTTTGCGGAAGACACGAATTAGTGACAGACAATTTGGAAGAGTAACCACATCTAAAGAATTTTCCCCTTCAAATCTTAAATGTTTTTATTTTAGCCAGTTGTGATGTACTAGGAGCGCGTTAGTTTATAGACCACACACCTGTTGGAGTCAAATTCATCATAGCATGTCAGTTACTATGGTGATGAACAGTACAGTTTTAGACCTGTGGATAACCACAGTATGGCTAAATATTTCAAAAGACAGGTATAGGGATGGTTGCAGTAGTCGTGATCATTAATGTGACTTAAAGCACCAGGATGTTAGGACAAAATCCTTCGGGTCTATCAACTGATCAAACGAAAACCCATCGAAGTCATACTACTTTATTTTGTACAAAAACTAAGAAGGGAAGTTACACTTTGCGACATCGCCTCATTTTTGAACCTGATCTAAGTGAATGTATGGGAACCATAGTCTATTTTATGAACCATCTGGTAATTATGCTAATTATTAAGTGTTTGTACTGAGATCAAGAAGAATATATTGTCCTGGGAGATACGTCTTGACAAGGAAACAGTTCAAGACTAAAAAGTTCATGCATGAAGATGGTTTCGGATTAACGATTGAAATGTATAGGTTAAAACTAATTATTTTGTTCTATGGTGTTCGGCTTTAATGCAGCTTGTTTATTAATTTTCATGAACTAAATTTTATGGGTTTCTTTATAAAGTGGTTGGTGACCGATTGGATCAGATGTAGAATTACTGGGTCGTACTGCTATTTTCCACACTGCAACTCAGTTCATTTACAAACTTCATACTTTCATCCTATTTCTTCTGTGATCATGGCTCTCTATCATTTTTTTGTGTTCATTTCCAATTATTCTTTTTTAGACAACATTCTAAGATGAACAATTATACTGGACAATATGGATACATGTTTCCGATGCAACCAAATTATGCTTGGGGTACGAATCCATTTCATCCTCTGTTTTATTGCCATTTGTCCAAGAGCTTTGTTGGCATAAAAAAATAGTACAACGCGGCAACCAAGTGGAGTATCATGTACTGGGAATTGAGCTAGACTTTTATACAGAAGCTTGTTGCTCAGCTTATTCACTCGAAGTGAATGAAGCAGGTTTCCGATGTGTGGTTAAATGACTCGAAAACTAAATCCTTCAGGGACAAAACCACTACTTATGTACTAAGGCTTAAACAAGCCCGTCATTTTCAGTAACCGAATTCTCGTGTAGTTTTCAAAAGCCGAGTCTCCAGATTGAATAAAGATGGCAGTCCACAAAAAATATTAGCTAATAATCTCACTTGTGTAGTAAAATGCAGACTCGGAATGATGGGAATCATTTGACTCGATCTATCAAAGTTATCATGGTTTTATTTATGACTTATTTCACTTTTCCCTTTTCTACTATGGTTTATTCTAACATCGTTCTTATCTTTTGTTGCTGTAAATTATTGCAACTTAAACCGATGTACTCATGGAAAGCTATACATTAGTGTTTCTGTACGTTACAACAAAATTCACTGTTTAATTCCAAGCACTAAATAGGTGCAATAAACCCTTTTCATGGATGTGTCTTGTTACTAAAGTTTATAATGCGCCTGATTAGATTAACTCCTCAAAAGCTGGATGATAAGGCTCCTTTAGTCTATTCATTTTAACTTCTGGTGCTATAATCAGGGCTCCAAATTTTCCTCTGTATGGATAGAAAAAAAGACTAAAATCTGGCATTGGCATATCACTCAAGTTCTCTGAAGAAAAGGGAGTTCGCAAAACGGAAATCAAGTAATTACTGGTTTAATAGGGCTCTTGTGATACATCGAAGGCAAACAAGTACTGCTTTATCCATAGTAAGGAATCAAGGAAGTTGTAAAGAGTTGTCTACGTTTTTTAGATTTGCACTCAGTCATTTCATAAGTTGGACCTATTAACGTTCTGAGGATTCTCTGGAATAAACTATAGATTGGACGTAGTACACAAATCCTTGATACGTCATTCGGTGGTGTAGTTTTGTTGCTAACTTGTCGCTTCTAGACCAGTCTTAGTAAATATGAACACAAATTATGTTCTAAGTTCTATTCTTATTAAAGTTGCTTTCGCGCTTTCTAGTTCAGGGATGAAAGAGATTATCGTGCTTATTGACCACTTCATTTGATAAAGTTGTAAACCTTCGGAAACGGTCAGAGCATAAGTTATTTATGTTTAACTACTGTGTACCCCAACATAGTAATTTGGGAAAGGGATTGTCGGCGAACAAAGCTGAAAGCTCCCTTGATTTACGGGACTGTCGACTTCGGCCATGTACAGAGATGTCATCCTTACAATGGGTTCTTAAGGTTACTTTAGGCAGTTTTAAATGAGACGAAGTACTTGTCCTGGACCCCACTCTTGACCACCATCCAACCTCACCATAAATACTTGTGGTTAAATGACAATATCTAGACTCTCCATACAGGATATACATATTTCAGCAAAAACTGTTGTATTGAAACCCTTACCACCAACAACAGGAATGATTCAGGTGTACAAGTAAAATACTATTACTGTTGTCACTTCCTGTTTTCTTTTCGTTCTGTGTCAGAACCTAACTTGTGACTACGTTGTAGCTCTGTTGTTTCTTAGACCGATGAAATAATTGCTTGCAGCACATTAGGTTGAAGTGAGTCATCAAGCATCATATCTTACTGATATTTGATTAATTCTGATACCTTGCATAGCTTAATTAGCTGTTAACATATCCAAACCTATTGGCTGTATTACCGGTAGGGATTGACAGTATCTCCAAATTTTGTCTTTTCAGCACTTGTGATTTGTAAAAACTTTTTTTAGGTTCAAACCAAGTGCATACACCTGTTCAAGAGCCACAATATACCTATGGTTATGAATCGACTAACCAGCATCCCCCTCCGTACACTGACTATATGGGACCTCAGGTAAGTTGTATAAACAGTTAAATTTAATAAATGCACGATCGTTAAATGTGTTTGTGAGTAATTTCGCTTTCCTAGCAATCGTTGTGATGTACAATAATACGTCATACTGAAGAGACGAGCCCCTCGAAAACCATACTTATTCGTTTTAAAAATAAATAGGTTTAGATTTAGAAACAATTTTTTTTCAGATAAGTTGTGGCATATCCATATTTTCATGTGTTCCACCATTTACAGTCGATATTCAATTCTATCGACTTTTCGCAGCCGCCATATCTAGTCGGTTGTTCGGTACATTGAGGGTAAGATAAATTCTGTTACGACTTAGGATCATACTTTTAGCACTTGACTGTTTTCTTTGTGCATCGTAAGTTGATTCATTGTTCATGTCTCTTAATGAATAGTACAACACTCTTGAACACGTTCAAAACCGAGTATGGGTTACAAAAACATGCAGTATGATATAGTCAAAATACTGGTTGAATCTTAGGAAAATTGTATAATCACGGTTGTTCATGCACTTAGTTTCGTGACAAAAATGACGTCAGATCGAATTTACGATAGAAACGTTTGGGAGCCAAGTTGTTACACATTGATATACAATCTTCATAATACTCAACCTTTGCTTAAGATATGTCTATAGTTCATAGCTCATCCTTTGTAGGGTCATCCTCAGTTTAGTCTCCACTATTTAATTTACATTTAATGTACGTACCTTCACGAAACTGTATGGGAAAGTTTACCAGTCAGATGAATCCCAACCGAATAACAATTTTGAAAAAACTGAAATCCACGTCTTAATTCTTTTTAAAATCTCTTTGACGATATTATATGCACCTCGAGGGTGTGGTTTTTTTTAGCTTGCATATTCAGTGTCTGAAATGATTAAAACGCAAAATCGGACTTATCAAGAAAGCAGATATTACAATTGATATAAAACGTGTCAGTGAATAGAAAGGATTATTTATTTATTTGAACACAAATATTGGTACAAGAGGGCACCAAATATATATGCGCCACACAAAACAATAAGAATTTGAGGAAAAGAAAAAAAGGTCGGCAGCGTAAAAAAAAAGAACAATAACGAACAGATTAGTTTAAGGTCGTGTAATAATAATAATAATAATAATAATAGGGGAAACGGAAAGGTACAATCAGAAGAAATCTTTCAGTTAAAGAAGAAGCAACCACTTTTTATGAAGAAAGTAAAAGGTTACAGCAGAATAGCCACTGGCTTCTATTCTGAGCCATATCTGATAACATCTCTAGCCACTGTGTTGCACCTTCCCTACGGCCCCAACCAGTGAGTCCTAAGGGACCAACACAAGCTAGCCCTTTGCAGCTTTCATACCACGACACCATGTGATACACTGACCGCTTCTCCGCTTTTTCCAACCATTCCCAGAGTCGGCAAATAATATACGACGTGGAATTTTCTGGGACGACATTCGTAGAACATATCCAAGCCACCGAAGTCGGTGTTTCAAGATGGTGACACCGATTGCATTATCGTCTCTGTGCCCGAGCACACGATGCCGAACCTCTGCATTACTGACATGGTGTTGCCACTGGATATCAGCAATCCTTCGGAGACAGCGATGATCGAACACAGAGAGTCGCCTAACATACTCAACTCGGAGAGGCCAGGTTTCACAAGCATAGAGCAAAACTGCTCTCACCGACACGTTGTTGATCCGACCTTTTACAGCCTGACTAACATCACGAAGGAGCCAAAGATGGCCCAGATTGGCATATCAAGAAACACTACGATTGTTGGCCTTTGATAAGTATGGCGGTGTTCTAACAGGCGGAGTGTGAAGATATGATCAATGCATCTTCGACCGGAACGAAAACCAGCCTGCTCCTCGCGAGTTAATCTTTCTCGGGTTTTGAACAATCTACGAAGTATGATGGAAGCCGATAGCTTGGACGCAATCGGAAGTAGACTTATCCCCCGATAGTTGTTACAGGAACGACGTGAACCCTTTTTAAAGATAGGGACAACTATCGACTCATTCCATGACGTTGGTACACTCTAGTTCCCAGATCTTTGTAAACAACGTCGTCAATCCCTTAGTCAGAAAGTCACCATCTTTAAAAAGAGCCGGAGGTAAGTCATCTGGGCCCGGTTATTTGTAGCGTTTCAAGAGTTGGAGTTCCTTGTGGACTTCCACATCATTTGGTGAATCAGTCGTCGCCGGCCATGGTGGGCAGGACAGTCTGACCGATGTTGCCGGAGTGGCAGGCCAGTTGAACTGCCTTCCGAAGAATTCTGCCCATCGTCCAAGACGTCGATGGATGTTAGTGATTGGCGTTCCGTCATCCTCGCAGATTGTTTCGCTCACACCATACTTTTTGCTCGGATGAGTTGGAAGTGCTTCCGGTAATTACCAGATGCAGCTGCTGCTTCCAGCTCATTAGCACGCTCCGACCACCAGGCTTTTTGTTCCTTACGCAAGCTTTGCCCGATTTAATTACGTAACATCTTCGGTCGTGGTCAAACTCCCGGTCACCCGGAGTAGATCGACGGTCTTTATTGAGTTGTAAGGGACTAGAAGAAAACTAGTGCTTATAAGCGGGACGTTTCGCTAAGCCGCAAGTGGCTTCACTCGCCATTTTGCTGGCGTCATGAAGTTGCAACCAATGCTCATTTATACATTTCGGTGGAATGGTAACTAGCCTAGAAGCTAGCTCCGGGTAAGAGATCAATGCCCGAGAATTCAGTCGATGAGAGCGTTATTTCCATCAGTAGATCTATGATGAAGTTAAACAAAAATGGAGGAAGTGGACAGCCTTGACGGACACCACTTGAGGTTGCAAAAGCATATGACAGTTCGCTATAAGCTCTGACTCGACTGGTAGTGTTCGAGTAAAGAGCTTTCACAAGGTTTATGTACTTCTGAGGTACGGCTTTGAATGATAAACACTGTCACAGAACCTCCCGGTCAACAGAGTCAAACGCTGCTTTTAGGCCAAGAAAAACCACTTCATATTTTTCTTTCTTCGAACTAATTCTTCCTGTATCATATCCTTATATGTAATCGTTCTTTTATATATTACCACCACTGAATTAACCGCTTCTATGAATCCGGTGTTCATCTTGTGCTAATGCAGTATGGCAACTTGGACCGATGCATATATGTGCCTGGTCCTACGTTGCAACTGACTGACAGACATCAATCCTTTAGTGGCGGTCACGTCGTTGGCCACTGAAAAGTAAGGTAAGATTGGCGCAGACCAGGTTATAATCAGAGTCTAGTGAGGTACTCCAAAAGGAGCGGCAGTCTTGTACACAACCACGCCAGCAGTAGCTGATCGCGATGTGATCAATCTGAGTCTAGGCTTGAGATGCAGAAGTAGGACGCTAGGTGGCACATCGGGTGCCCAGACCGAAGCAGGTGGTGTCCTTGGGGGGTCACACCCCGAACCTTCGACCTGAACGTCTAACCCACAAGGCAGTGGAGCATCGTAAGGAGATGCAGTCTCATGGTAGCCGGTGACCAAAAATTGGTTCATACGTCATTTGTTCCCTCAGGATACTGAAGCCCATGTACACCATTGGTTTGTGGTCCGGTTAAATCGCCGGACATTCGCTTTTCGTCCTCTCATTTTCGTAAACAACACCTCCACCACGAGAAGGTAGTTAGTAAGGATATATATAAGTATATTTGTCAGTGATTGCAAAGGTTTAGAAAATAAGGTCCTAATATTCCATCAGATAGTCTTTGTACATCCACTCAATTATAAACATAATTTTAAATAGAAATTTCAATTAAATCCGAATTTCACTGAACTTTTTGCTAGGTACAAGATTATGAATCGCCTGTTAATGATTTTAATGGTCAGTATGGATATTCTACTAATTCTACACCTACCCAACCTGGTTATAGTGGTCAATGGGGTAAGCTGCCTCTATTCTTTTCCATAATCCCAATTTTTCTAACTTTTGCTCTGATATGTTACTTGGTCGAGTAGACATATATTTGTTTAGCTTTAAGGTTTTCCAACTCATGTAAGAGTAGATCTTTTCTTTTTCAAACTAACCACATCGTTTTATATCCAGTCTCATCTTTTCGCATTTGGAAGCAGTGAATACAACTCTTTCAGGCAATGTCGTTTACTGGATGTGACTACGTCCTCCGTCATGTTAGAATATTATTGACATCTGTAAAAGCCGTGATCAGAAAAATTTCAATGTTGTTTTGTGTGAGCTTTTACCATTGATCTTTTTTATACGATTATTCTAAAAGGTAGTTTACATCTAAGATTTCCTTAACATAATTCACCTGTCATAGTTCATCATAAGAATGTTATTTTAAATACGAGGTCTTTTCTTTATAAATAAAGTAAGCTAATAGTTACCTTCCGCTCCCCTTGTGGAATACAGTGAAAGATAATCTCGTGCACGTTGTGATTGAAATAACTATTTTTTATATCGAATCCAGTTAAACTTTTGTCCAAGCGAACAGCATAAGCCTCCTTACAAATTACCATATTCAATAAATTTCTTTAAAAGTTCTTATATGGATTAATGTGATTATCATTCAGTTTTACTAATTCTTACCAGTTTTTCATGTTTCTGTCGCAAAGATTTTAAAAATCATGTGCTTACTGGTGACACGCTTGGGGGGGGGTTCCGGAGTTTTAGTAAGAAACCGTGATCACTGGAGTTACTCACCAAATATATTGGAAGGTAGTCGTGCAATATCGTGGATTGAATAAAAGTAGACTTGTGTACCACTGGATGCCTTGTCATTGGTCTGGAGTTCAAGGGTTCGCATACGAAACCGAATGTTATTAGGTTCAATCCTGTGTGGTGGGATCGTGGTTTCTCACTGCGTAGTCCCATACTAGGACGAAACTTCCATACAGTCCTTCCAAATTTTCACTGCTTATCTAACTTCGGCCTGTTAGTGACCTCATTAATCTCTACGACCCCAAAATTAATAAATATTTGAGAAGTATGTCACATTGATGGGTAATCTAGGGTTAGTTTCTTCAAACGTAAACTTGTCAGAGGTTTACTATGTACCATAAGTAATATTCATTAGGTTACTTGTTCCTTCTGTTTTAATGTGTCTGGTTCTCTCCACATTCTCATACTGTAAGTTTTACAAACTTCATTTTATGCGTCATCTACCTTTACTCTTTGCATCTCATACAAACTAATTTTATCTTTTTATTTTCAGGTGGGAATCAATTCCAAACTCCATCACATGATTCAAGTTATTGGTATCATTCTCGTGAGCCACCAATCAATAGTCAACCACGATATCAACCTCCTCCGTCTACGCCTATACTTGAACAAGTAATTGTTGATTTAGTGGTTAACACTTATTATTTAATAATGCCTAAAGTCATTCAGATTTAGATTTCAATTGCATAAAGTTTTTATTTATGTGTTCTATGAAGGAATAGAAATGATGTGTTGTATTGTGTTAGTGTGCCGGACGCTACTCACAAGATTGATTGCGAGTAGTATGTTGCGGAACGTGGTCTCGAAGTTGTTACTTTCGTCAGACGGAATGGTTTCAGTACATCGAAGGCATGACCGTAGGCAAAACACTTGATGACCAGACGACAGGACAGTCTGAACTTTAGAACACACCGCGAAATGCAAGTAGATGATCTAAGGCTGTATAGGATTAATGCAAACCCTTTGTAATTTCTCTTAATAAACAATCTTTCTGTTCATTGTCCTGTTATGCATTAGTAGTGTAAGGCTGTCAAGTTTTCTCAGCGCTATTTATTTATTAATATATTGGGACTCTAGTGATTTCAATGTTGTATTTAACATTGTTTTGTTCAGTGTCCACTTGATGAAAGTTCTTGCGTACTTAGCTAATTCTTGAGTTCGATAAATGTTAGCTAAATGTATATTTTGCACGGAATCGATGACTCGTTTATTTAACCTATTTTACAAAAATCTCTATTTTTTTTAGGAGGGGTCACAATTTGATCATATATGCTGATAACCTTTAGTTTGGAATTTCACAGCCTTTCCAGTTTAGTTTAGTTTAACCTTTATAGTATTATTTCATTATTGTTCACAAGGAACAAAGTCAGTCAACTTTGGGGATAAATAAATATAACAGTACTGGTTATATTTTTTTGTAATGAGAACAGAGTAGATAGATTTTAATTTGTACAACTTAATCCTTTAAAGTTGTCGCTTGTTGTAATATCTATTATTGAGCTTTAGGTGACTATGCTCTTTTTATGTTACTTATTTTTACATAAATTGAATGAGTAATCTGTTCTGTCAAATGGTTTTGTTTTAAAATTTCTTTTGATCACTTGTTTTATTTCTCAATGGCCAAAGCAACCTGAATTTCAACCAATAAGTTCCAGGTTCAAATATTACTGTTACTGTATTTGGATAACCGGGTTGTAGTACAACTAACCCTCCGCCCAGAATCACTAAACTTAGTACACATACTTTTACCTGTTAAATAAGTAGTTAAAATTTCACCTAAACAGATTTAACTATTTGTTTTCACTGTCTTTTTAGAATCGAAAACCTAAACTACGAATATATTGTAAATACTGTGATGTAGCATTCACGGATGAGCACACTTATTCCATACATTTGGATACTGAAAGGCACATCCGTAATTTTAAACGTAGCTTTAATACAACTGAAGATAGAAGGGGTAAGGGAAAGTCTAGAAGTGACTACCGCAGAAATAATGTAAGTCATTTCATTTTATATTTATTCAGTTGTAAAGTTTACGCATTTCATTTTCGTATGTTGGTTTGAATAATTAGGTGGTGTCGATACCATCAAAACGTGTCTCTAAACCTAGCAGACGATTTTCACTTGGTTACAAATGTTCACAAAACCAAAATCGGCTCAAATTGCCGCATTGCACACTAGATAATACAACGTAAGAAGAACTCCAAACAATTGAAACTAATGAAAAACTTACCTGTAATCGGTTATAGACTATCGCTGGAAGTTTCTAGCGTTGAATTACTACGGTTTCACATCGAAATGAAAAATAAATCATTCTGACATCTATTCTTCTTCCTGTTAGTAACTGTTTATATGTAACCCATTTCAATCATTCTTGTTTCTCGAGATTAAAATCCAATGGATGAATGCTAGTAACCCATATATGTATCGTACTATGAGCATTTATGTTCCTCAATCATAAATTAACTCCAAAAATCATTTTTAGTGCAGTGTTATTCATAGATTTCGATAGTCGTCTTTGATAATCTAAACTGTGCATCCATCATAAACTTAAATAATTATATATCATGTCAAACTATTTTAACAATGACTTCATGATCGATTCCTCTAGGATTTCGAATCAGTACCTCATGTAATTGTATTAATAGTTAATCTGCTCTACCACACTCTTTTAGGAATTAGTTTTATTGTATTTTTAGAACAGAAACAGAAAACCTAATTTCTACTGTGAAGATTGTAAACGATCATTTCAAAGAAAAGAACAATATCTTGATCATATCACAGCAGAGGGACATATGAAAAAGTCTGATCGTAACAAAAATGAGTCAGACGAAGGAGAAGCTGTAAGTGAAATACATGTCACGATTTTTTATGATTATCATAATCTCATTTCACATCTATTGGTTTGTAGTTTGCTTAACTGTTCATTGCTTTAAGTTTTGTTTTTGGTATACGTACCACTAATTGGGGTTTTTACAGCTTGTTAGTTGCAATTGCAATCACTACAATTGCTACTCAGCTTTATTGACCGGGGTTACTAATTTGTACTTCATAAGTGGTTACAATTTGTATATCATTAGGAATTTATAAAGTCAATTTTACTTTCCATAATATCAGAGTAATATGTGGATGGGGGTTTTCTTATGCATTCATCTGTTAAAAATGATTGTGTCTGAAAATATCAGTGAATTAATATCCCTATACAAAAACGCCTAAGGTTTAATGATGATGTACAGTCACCTCTGTAACGTAACAAACTACTGAGGAGATTGTTTAATCGTATAATTTCTCTTTGATTTTATCATTAATGACATCTTGATAAACAGCTCCAAAAGAAATTATTCGATGACGGTGCAGACTTGTTACGTGATGTGAAAGCTAATCACGAATATATGAATAACATTTTTTTATTGATTGTCCATATCATACTTAATCATCTATCAATTAGTGATCTCAAATACAAAATGTATTCAGTACTATCGTAGTTTGAAGTACTTATACAAAACTAGTGGATAGCTATACACACATTAAAGTAAATCATCGATTGTCCATTTATCTGGTTTATGTTGTCTAATTAGAATCTGTCTTATTATAAAAGTCAAAGTGGTGTATACTTGATCCATGTTACCTTTGGTGTCATTGCGATGCTGGTCAGTACAGTACTGCAGTATGATCATTTTCATGGGATTCTTATCAAATTGAACATTTTTAGGCTAAAAATGTCATTTCATTTCGTTAAAAAATGTGTCACGTTTTTAATCTTAAATTCATATTAACATAGTTCATTTCGAACTAACAATTTTTCTGATCTGTTTGCAAATAATTAAACGATTTCAAGTAAATTTCTATTGATGAGTTTTCACACAATGAAGGATTTTTGGGACCTTATTTCACATGTTTGTAACTGGTTGTGTATTGCATTTACCAACTTATGTTTTTTTTTAAAAAAGTATTTTCAAGAAACAAGTACAATGCTTAACCAAAACCCCTTTAAGTGTAGATTCGTTATTGACTATTGAATTTCATAAAAATTTATTGTTGAATCGTACTATGATTAATTTTAACAATTGATATTTATCATAAACTGTTTCTTTTTGTTCAAAACAGAAAAAGGCTCCAAGACGTACAGATTATTGTGACGTATGCGAACAAACATTTCAAAATGGTCGCCACTTTTATGCTCATCTAAAGTGGAAAAAGCATAAACGTCTTTGTAGAGTTGCTCGGCTTTTAAGAGGACAACTGAAAAAGACACCGGAAGAAGTTGCTAATGATCCATTGGGTTCATTCACATTATATATGAATAAAGGTAAGTCCTTTATCTTCGAAAATAATAAGTTTTTCATTTTTAAGAAGCAAATTACTACTGTTTTTATTGAATGTCGTGCGTATTTATTGTTTAAGGCTAACTTAGAATCTAATTTAATCATTTCTCATGTAGTTGTTTAGTCTGTAAGTATTACTGTATATGTAACACTAGTCTACAAAGCATTGAATCCAGTTACACAGCCGTACTGTAGAATCTCACGATTCGAGGTCGGTTGGTCTATATTTTATTATATTCAAGTTGCTTGCTACCGATTTTCATACGAAATCCTTTCAGTCATTGTGTGATTCAAATCCACAAACTATATCTTCTAAGCCTCAGCGACAATTTCGTGGTCTTTGCACCTGTAAGCATATCAGACCAACATGAATTTTCCAATATTGGCATTTTCATGTTTTCTTTTTGTGAACTGACAAATATCCGTAAAAAGAATGATTATAGTATTTGTTTTATCGCTTATTCTAAAGTATTTGAAAAATCATCTGATGTGTAGAGTTTGTCGGTGTCGTAAAATCAGTTTGTGTCGTTACTCTTAGTTTGTTCATAAACTTTGTTGATCATTATGTTACTGCAGTCAGTCATTTATCCTAAATTTTTGATTTTAAATTTCTTCCAGACTGCTCTGTTCCATATGGGAACTATGGAGACTGTAAGGAAGTCGAATTGGATGCTGGAAATGCATTTTTGCAAAAATTCCTCGACTTGAAACATTTAATCTCTCAAGAACCAAATCCAGTTGGCGAGGAATTTATTCAGGAGGTAGGTTGAATGTGAACAACATTCACCGAAAACTTTGATTCTTGACTGCCTCACTGAATATCCTGGGTTACTTGAGATGATAATTATAATCAGCCAAACGTCTGATAACCTTTAATTAGTTATCATGGGCTACTACAACTTGACCGAGTTGCTTCAAGGTGACTTGCGTTGTCTAGTTTGTAATCATTACATCCACACACAAAGATAGACTTTATAGTTAGCTGTAAAACCTACAAATTTTACCAACTTTTCTTATTTATTATTAGAGAATATTTGGTCATCCGCGCATTTATGTGTTGGATTATTGTGTCCTTCCATTCAACAACAGAGAAAAAGCGTTAATCTGTGTAAAAGTAAAGTTATTTTAATGTATACATATATATGTAAATGTATAGCAACATAGAGTCGTAGTATCATTTACAAATATTAACATTCTGTGTATCGATAAAACATTGGATCAGTCCATTTAAATGTGGAAGTGTGAATACAGTGTGTGGCTATCGAAGTGTTAAACTTCTCTTTGTCTGTCTCTCTTTCTCCCTCTTTCTCTCTTCACATACATCATGAGATTGTGGTGTAATTAACAATTTATGCACAGACAACTTTGAATATTCAGGTAAGTCACCTTTTTCAGAACAAAAATAAAACAAATAAGTAAATAAAAGTTTTTACTTTGTATTTTTTCTTGTTGACAGCAGAGTCTTTTAAAGTTGCAGTACCATTCTCCTTTTCTTTCGTTATAAATCTAGTTATTAAAGACAAACAAATCAGTATAATTATACAAATAGCAAAAATGTTCAATCATTGATATAGATTAAAAATCAATATCCCTTATTATTGTTGATAAAATAAAGCTCAATTCATCATAGTTAGTGTTTGTTATTTTTGTAGGATAATGCAATTGTTTCTTTTCTAATCATTTTTATTTCATGAAGAAGATAAATCACAATTAAGTTTCCAGCATAAAAATGTTCGTCAATTCATTAAATATGTAGTTTTTGATCATTAAATCCCAGCTGATATTCTGTTCAATTCTTTTAAGTAGCAATAGTATAGTGAACAAGAACTCACTTGTGTATTTAATGCAAAATTATTATACGTTAAATACATTATTTGCACATCTTCATCCATTCATCCTTTACGTGCTTCATAATATTCTTAATTCTGTTGTCATTATCATTGTTCTTTGTTTACGTTTCTGTTCTCTTCAATTCAATCTTCTCAGTCTTCTACAAGCATTCCATTTCTGACTGGTGTTACATATTACTTATATCTGTTAACATAAGTAGTATATGCCACAGTAGTGTGTTATTGAATTTCTTCATTTTTAATAGATGCACCAAATAATACTGATTTTTCTCCTTATTGAAGGAATTATCTTATTTTTACACCATACTACTACAATCTACTGCCTTATCTCCTATTATTTTTTAGCAAGTATACAATACACGAGATTTGGAATATAGCTGTTCACTCTGTAAAGCGGATTTAATTGGAGCTGATGATATAGAAAATCATCTACGTACTCATACACATCAAAAGAAATATAAGGAGAAATTTAATTTGGAGGAATTTGCATTTGAAGAAGAAATGAGATTGTCTGCATCCGATTCGGTTTTTGCTGTATGGAAAACATGTCAGTCCAGAGCTAGTAAAGTGAGCCAGTTTTTCGTTTATCGATCTCACTATTCATATCGTATTGTATTCTCTTAATCAGTATGTAGGTTTGTGTAGATTATTGGATGTTGTTGATATGTTGAACTACTGATTCGAGTTAGACAGACATGAAATAAGAAGCAATGTGTGATTTTTTTATCTTGTTAATGGACTCTTCAACACTGTACACATTCACTACCCCGTCGAGGACCGGATCCGGGAGTTCGGGTCCCACGCACGAAAGCTTGACCATTAGGTTACTGCTCTTAATACCTCCTGGTTTTCAATATATGTCTAATTTAAATCAGTTGATGATATCAGTCTGTTAGTTTAACAGTTTTTTTCCTTGCTAACGGTTGTGGATTATCTATAAGCATGTTTATGTTATAAAAACTAAAATTTACAAGGGTCTATCCAGAATTCGTCTTAACTTTTGTCTAAAAAGAACACCAAAAATAACTTTGTATTCTTTTTGTTTCTCTGTTCACTTTCATTTCACTGAAACTGGACTACGTATGTCTTCAACTGTCATACTGACTATAATAGTAAAAAGAATCATTTTGATGTGTTTTAAAACGAGCAGTGATAAAATTCCAATTGTTGTCACACTGGTATACAAGGAGACCTTCATCGGGACAGCAAATTGACACTAACTTATTCAAAGAAACTGAACGTTCTTCTTGTTAAATGTGTTGATAGACTGGGGTTTTTAACGTAATTTTACTTTTCATTCTCCATTAACAGGAATTGGCAAGAATTATCGGGGAAAAAGGTTTTCATTTATGTGTTTGTGGTTTCCGTATTACTTGCTATGATGATATGCGAAAACACTTTCCAATTAAATACTATGATATTCATCCACGAATTCGTTCATGGAAAAAAAGTTTAGAAAAATGTATTCGATCGCGTGCTGATCGTCATAGGATCGATTATAGAGATTGCTACGTAAGTTACCGATGATTCATATATATATATATATATATATATATATATATATATATATATACATGCACGTTAGTATCGGTTTTTTCATTTCGTTGGAACTTGTTTTTGAGTATATGACTACATACCTTATTACAGATTGCACGATTTTTCGTGACAAAGATTATGAGCACATTATGCAGTTTTTATTAATGAAAGGATATATTTATCTTTAGAGAGGTCATCAATAAATAAATATCATATGACTTGATCTCAAGCACTTCCAAGTTTAAGTAATTAAAGTTTGTTTAGTTACTTAGTTGTTTGTTTAAACATTAATGTTCTTTATAAAAAAGGAATACTATATTTCACATGGAGTCAACTCTGATTTCGTAAGATAACGTTACAGAATCGTTGTGATTCGTTAAAAGTGCATTTTAATCCGCTAAATTTTCAAGCTTCTTTTTTAGACCCATTATATTTCCTTGTATTGGTTCATTGAAATAGCTAGACAATTAAGAATTAGTTCATGAATTGTTTTTAAACCTATTTGAGTTCTTCAGCTTACGACCCGTATTTTTCGTGTCATTATCATTTTCTTCTATTTGTTACACTTCTAAATGTTATGTGACTTCAGGATTTTATTTCAATCGAACATTTGGGAATTCTAGCCAAGAACAGTAGTTATTAATCACTAAAGAATTCATATCTTGAATTCATGAGGGTTGATTGTTAAAACGCTATTCTAGCTATTTTAAACAATCAATATCTAAACATATGTAATTCTGGTAACATTTACTTTTAAATTAAACATAAGTCTTGTACAACTATTCAATTTGCCGAAATTGGGACATCACATCAGCCCAATGCGATAAAAATATCAAGATGACCATAAAATTAGTAGTGGTTGCAGCATTGATCAAATAAAAAATTCGATGTCTCTACATTCAATAGACGACACTTGTTTTCCGTGAATAACAAGTAAACATACTATCTACAAAACATCTCGATTGTGTATAGGGGAACTCACATTTCTCGCATTTGTGTTCATTCCGTATAACCTATATATAGGTTTGTGTAAAGATTGCTTCATTATTCAGTCAGTGAACTTTTCATTAACTATTTTCTGCGATCGCATTTTCTCATTGGCTTCAAAATTATGGCTTATACAATACTTCCAACGGTTGATAACATACTGTCTTCTTTTTCAGACTATTCTAACTTTATTTGGACTCCCCAGCCATGTAATTGATATGAAGAGAGAACATGCTTTAGAAACTGCCAAAGCTAAACTGTTAGAAGATTCTACAAAAGAAGAGTCAGCAACAGATGCTCGTGGAGACGGTGAAGACGAAGATGAGGAGGAAAATGACGATGAAGAAGAAGAGGAAGAAGAACGAAAGTCAGTCAAGGAAGATGAACCTCCTAAAGACCCTACATCAAATACAGAGTGTGTTGGGGATACACATACGGAATCGTCGTAGGATAGCTTCTCGTTAAATGTTATACATTAGTTGTAAAATACATTAAATTGGTTATTTGGAGAACAAATTTCGTTCTCGCTTTTACCAATGCTATGTAAGACAATAACCGGTCTTATTTTGCTCGTCCCGTTTATTAAGTGTTTTCATTTCACTTGCTTCTTCGTCAAACACTATCATCTTGTCACATTTTTTCGATGCATTAACGATATTCTTTTTAATGCAGCATCAAATCTACATTTCTAAATTACGCTCGTCTTCGTTTTTATGCATTTATTATGTTTGAGAGTAGGTTGTCTTTTCTTTTTACTTAATTGGGATTGTTTGGGTTTATCTGATTGCATTTGATCTGTACCATCTTCCAGTGCTTTCGAAAAATTCTAAGTGTGACCATGCCCATAAGTAGTTCATAAAATTTGAGAAATCCTCACTCTACGAATTAACAACATTGTTCTAGATTAGTACACCTGTCATCACACTATCAATTTCCACTTCTTTTACTCATTTTTATTTATTATATTCCACTGACCCATAAACTGTCTTAATTGGCTTAATGATCTCGTATATGGATATAGGTGTAATCGTATATTGAAGCCTGAAGAGAATCTTAGTAAAAACAGTATCTGAAGTCAAATATCTTCTGCATGTTCACTAATTTTTGACTTCAACTAATCACTAGCCGGATACTATACCTACTGAAGTCACCTTCAATGGCAAGTAAATTCCGAACTTGGCCAAACAAAGTTAATAAACCCACTTGGCCAGTACCTGGACACTACGTTTGTTACCTGGTTAGGATGTAGCGCGTGACTGATATTAAGTGACAAACCGTACAACCTAGTTGTACACTTGTCATATCTTCTTTCTACGTGGTCAGATTCGTCATGTACTCGATGCACCGCAAGAAAATCGTAATCCATAAGAGTCTTGAGATGTGTTGACGTCAAGTATGTAGGCATTGTTCTCCGGCTAAGTTCAGACTACTTCGACGTAACCTGTTAGTGACTCTTTTTACTAAGCAAAATGTCTGACCAACCCCTACATCGTAGTGTCTATTACCTCGTCAAGCCCATATGGGTTCTAGCTCCCAGACAGATGTATTTAATCATTCTTTTTGAGTTACATTTTGACTTGGTAAATTATTCTCTCATCAACCTTGGCTTTTTATGTAAGCATATGTGTGTATATCGCTTATCCCAATCATATTATGTTTGGCTTGTTTTGTTAGACTATACTAATGGACGCACGCTTGGCTAGATCTAGTTGACTCACTCACCTACACTGCGCTCCTCTTTCTCACTTTGAATCTGATTAAATGAATGCCTGGAATAAATTCCTCCAACAACATCCGTATTAAGCTTCTTCTTACCACCATCATACGAAAAGAGTTAACCTAGGTATTATACGGGGTTAAATAAGAGGTGTATATTCGTATCATATTCACGCGTTTATCTGAACTGTAGTCAGGTCAGTCGACACCACAACATTTTGTTCTTAGGATATAGGTGTTTTAATACCAACTATATACTGTAACTCTCAGTTCAGTCTCCATTTTATTCAGACGTGTTGGTCCGAGCACTCTTCATTCACGCCGTCCTTATTCAGGGCTAGGTGGCCCTCACATTTCGTATTTATAAACGTGGCTCCACTCAAACTGTAATTCCGATCTCTACAACTCATAACTAAACCATAATTACCCGTATAAAATCAGATCACCTGTAAAGTTGAATGGTGGGTCTATTACACTTAAGAAGGGCGTGTTTAGCACTGTAAAACAATGATCTGAAATAGGACTAACTATTGATATTGCAAATAAACTCACAGGGGTAACTCCGCGTTCCTATCCGGGTGTTGTTACGACAGTATATGTGAACTGGTCATCAACTCTTTAAAATATCGTGTCTTACCACCGCTTCCGAAGCGGTAGTCACGACACGTTTGATTGTTTCTAATGCATGTAAAGCCACTGCAGCTATATATTCAGGTATCTATGTTCGAACAGTTGTCGCCATTCACTAGAAATTAACAAGAATGACACCGCTACTTAGCTTGCGAAATCCTGAGTCGAAGTCAAGCTGTGCATTATTCCCATCACCTTTATCTGAGCCTTTCCATAGCCAACATAAAGTACGGATAGGATTATATCAGGTTAGTAATTTGTCCACACACCATGACGTGCATAATAAGCGACCGATGCTCCAGTTTAATTACACCTACTGACCATTACTTCCGTAATTAATGAATTTTAACAAAGTATTCAATATCCATTGATTAGTTTTTCTTGTTAGGGACACGTGTAACTTGTTAGTTTGTTTAGAATTCAGTATTAATCAACAGACTCTGAACAAATAAGACATTTGGGTTAAGTATATCTGTATTTGTCATAAAAGAAGACTTCTGATGGAGAAGTAACCTAAAACCTAGTAATTTGCTGAACTACTAATACTTGCCCTGTCCATTGATTTCAATGTATGGGTAAACTATCAGTGAATCGCTCACAAGGAAGCTTAGCACGTCTCATGCTCTGAATAGTACTAGTCCCACGGAGAGATTTTTGTTACACTAATGGTCTGTCATTTTGTTAAGTCCAGTCGTTTACATGTTTAAATTACAATTCGCAATCCATTATCTTTGCGATGATCTGGTTCAGTCTATCTAGTTTGTTACCGATCACGTATTATAATTAATCCACAGTTTTGAGATTTTGTGGTGTTTAAATGAACTAATGACTCCTTTGTACTTGTTGAATGTTTGATTTCGAATTCTAAATACAGTACATTCGTTAGTGCTTGTGTAGTACTTCTTGATTCAATTGCGTTATCCCTGGGATTCTTAGTTCATACTATAATTCAAATACTTCTAATTATCATATTGGCGTCGCGATGGAGCCTGCGATGGAACAGTTAGATATTCATTCAACTTCTGAAGCTTTTGAGGACTATTTGGAAAGGTTTGAAATTTGGAGCATGACCAAGAAGGATGTTAAAGGTGATAAAATTGTGGCTTATTTCCTGACATTCATCGGAAAAGAAGCATACAGCTTATTGAAAACCTTGGCATATCCAGAAAAACCTATCTCACTTCCTTATGCAACTATTAAGGAGTTATTATTAAATCATGTAAAGTGCACTAGTTTTGAATGCCGTGAAAGGGCAAAATTTCATAAGATGACTCGTCGAAATGACCAAAAGGTTAAAGAATTCATTCTTGAATTGCAGAAACAAGCTGCCAAATGTAATTTTGGTGATCAACTTCATGTGCAACTGAGAGACCGATTAATCGCAGGAATCAACATACCGGGTTTGGAAAGAGAGCTGTTAAGAATGCCCAACTGTTCCTTTCAAGATGCTAGAACTGCGTGTATTAACTACGAGGCAGTGAATGAACTTGATATCCAGTCGATGAATATTTCTAATACTTTGCTTAGTCGTCATGATGAAATACAATCTCAGGGTCAATCAAAATTGCGTTCGTTTAACAGTGGTTCCTATTCTCGTGTAAATATGAAAGATATCTCAATAAGGAATTACAAAAAAAATCACAAAGGTGAGACCAAGTTTGGCAAATGTTTATCATGTGGAAAAATTCATTCTCGTAATTCATGTGCATTTCGTAATGCTAAATGTTTTAGATGTGGTAAGATAGGACACATTCAATCAGTATGCAAAGCTACTATTCATTTTGCCTCAAGTAGTACTAAATCTTGTAATTTAGATCCCGGTGATTCAGCTGTTCCTAATGATCACTTATCTTTGTCTACTGTTTCGAAAGGTAATGCTCATATTCAAAAGCGATTATATACATCGCTTGGTTCATGTCATGACTTTATTGTTGACACAGGCAGTATAGAGTCCATTATTTCATTCAAGAACTTGAAATCTTTAGATCCTAATGTTGTGGTACGACCCACTGAGGTATCAATATTGGGGATTACTGGACACAGACTGCCTATACGAGGATGTTGTGAGTTGCTAATAAGAGATGATAATTCTTCGTACATACCTTGTGAATTTTTAGTTAGCGAAACAGGACTGTCAATATTGGGCTTAAGGAATTTGAAAAGGCTTAAAGTGGAGCTGTCTTTCCTAGTTTCTAAAGAAAACAATGATGCTTTACTTAAAGATTTGATAGCCACGTGTGCTAAGTGCAGTGGAGGTATGAAGATTCAGCCTATAAAACTTCAAGTACAGGGTGAACCAGTATTTCTTAAAAGACGAATAATTCCTTATGGTCTTCGAGAGGCAGTACATAAAACATTAAACGATTTGTGTGCGAAAGGCATAATTGAACCGATCCAGTCCTCAGCATGGGGTACTCCTATTGTTACGCCACTGAAGTCGGATGGCAAAACCCCTAGAATATGTGGTGATTATAGATTAACACTGAATTCCCGTTTGTTGAAGCAAACGTGCACGACGGTAGAGGCTGAAGATATTCTAAATCGACTTCATGGTTCTAAAGTGTTCTCGAAAGTTGACCTAAAAGATGCTTATCTCCAAATCCCTTTAGATCAATCTTCATCTCTTTTGACGACAATTAATACTCCTTTTGGTCTGTTCAAATACAATTTCCTTCCATTTGGTCTAAGTTGTTCTCCAGCTATATTTCAGGAAGTCATGAATAATGTAGTTAGTGATCTTGAGGGCGTTGAAGTTTATCAAGATGATCTCATTGTCCATGGTTCTGATAAGGTAGTTCATAACCAGAGACTTATTGCTTTATTGCGTCGTTTAATTGAGAAGAATATTACAGTGAATCCAAATAAGTGTTCATTTTGTGTATCTAATTTCGAATGTCTTGGATACCTAGTTGATGGTAATGGTTTTAGACCAGATATGAAACGACTAGCTCCACTGACAAATGCACCGTCTCCAAAAAATCTTACGGAACTACGTTCACTAGTGGGTGCTCTTCAATACTATTCCCGTTTTATTCCTAATTTTTCTTGTCGTGCAAATTGTTTATTTAATATTTTGACATCCAATTCATTTAAATGGGGTGAGGAACAAGAGTCATGCTTACGTAGTCTACTAAAGTTTCTTCAAAGTGATGCTGTTCTTCGAACTTACTCCCCTAGTGTACAGTCTGTACTTATCACTG